>CM035846.1:87562159-88762159 GCA_020510985.1 Pholidichthys leucotaenia | reverse complement strand
GATCTGCATGGAGGAATGGACCAAAATACCAGCAACAGTGTGTGAAAACCTTGTGAAAACTTACAGAAAACATTTGACCTCTGTCATTGCCAACAAAGGGTATATAACAAAGTATTGAGATGAACTTTTGTTATTGACCAAATACTTATTTTACCGAGGAATTTACCAATTAATTCATTAAAAATCCTTCAATGTGATTTTCTGGATTTTTTTTTTTCTTATTTTGTCTCTCATAGTTGAGGTATACCTATGATGAAAATTGGAGACCTCTCTCATCTTTTAAGTGGGAGAACTTGCACAATTGGTGGCTGACTAAATACTTTTTTACCCCACTGTAAAGTGAGCAGTGATACACAGTGGAAATCCCCATCCCTCACGTTTTGTGTTGTCGATGTTTGACTGTGTAAGGGATTTGTCACAGCCAATTTTCAGATGGAGGCAGCACCAAAAACATGGACTTCTCCCGTTTGGGAACATTTTGGACGCATTTGTTCCATCGATGTATTTTCCAGAAATAGTGGATGCTTATTGTAACTGAGGTGATGGTTTTGTGGTAAAGCAGCTGCCCTAAAAGTGGGAGGCCTCGGTTTGAGTCCCAGTTGTGTCATTCTTGTAATTTTATTTTTATTTGCAAGGTGAAGTGTCTGTTGTGTTTCAAAGAGCTTGGATCGTTATAATGCATCATTATGCTGAGGCGCTATTGCTATTGTGCCCTGCATGAGAATAAGGCCAGAGTTGAATATACTGGGAAAGACAGTGTAAGGCTGTTGAAAATTTATTATTTCTTAATAAAAATGGATAAGTAGTACAAGCACACCGAGTAACACAGGCACATTCAGCGTAGTTACCGCAGTTTTATTATTTTTTTCCCCTTATGATCATTGACATTTCTTAAAAGACAGCAGCACATTTATTGAAATTGAAAAAATACACACTAGACCAATAATGCCCTTGTAAAAATCTGCATGCTGTATACTTTCTGTCGACTACATGGCCTAGTAGAGCAAATGAAGTTTCACATGAGGCTTTGTTGATATGAACCATTTTGATGGAAAGGCTCAAGTCTTCAAGAAAGCCTTTTCTGGCTGTCACTAAGTGGTAGCCTAGAGGTAAAATGTCTCTCTTACATCTGGAGAGCTGGGGTTCAAGTCCTTGTGGGGGTTAGTCTTATTTTTATTTGCAATGTGAAGCGTCTGTTGTGTTTCAAAGAGCTCAGATACAACAACAACACATCATTATGCTGAGGCACTATTTTGCCCTGCATGACAATAAGGACAGAGATGAATGTACTGGGAAAGACAGTATAAGACTATTGGAAAGTTATTATTGCTGAATAAAAATGGATAAGTAGCACAAGCATATTCACTGTAGTCACCTCAGTTTTATTTCTTTTTTCCCTTATGATCATTGATATTTCTGAAAAGACAGTGCATTTATTGAAATGAAAAATTACACAAGCCAGTAACACCCTTGTAAAAATCTGCATGTTCTATACGTTTTGTCCACTAGATGGCCTAGTAGAGAAAATAAAGTTTCACATGAGGCCTCGTCTGTATGAGCCATATTGATGAAAGGCCTCAAGTCCTCCAGAAAGCCTCATCTGGCCATCACTACTAAACAGGCCTGAGACACAAAATGCACCAATCAAACTAGTAGTACACCAACACACAGTCCACACACACCAAAGCCCAGTGGCCAAATGGCCAGGAACACTGGGTTGAGGGATCTTAAGTAGGCTGCTCTGTAAACAAGGTGATGCAGAGCAGCTGTAGAATCCCAGGTGTGGTTCAGGGTCCCCCCAGGAGTGTGGGAGAATCTGTAAAGGAGAAAAAAGAGAGAGTGCCTCTCTTCCCAGAAGAGAGAAACACAGTCAATACACAATATGACAGACTCCTACCCAAAAAGACTGAGTGCTGTCATGTTCAGGGTTGTTTTCTACCCTGTCCATGACCCGTGGCTGTAGGTTTTGATCATTGCTCATTAATTCCAACTGATAGATTGAGCCTTGCTCTCTGCCAGCCCTACGGCCACGCATCCTCCTTTTGTCAGACATTCACCGACTGTTTTCCTTCACCACATGCACATACATGCATGCACGCACGCACACACACACTCACACATCCAATCATTCACGTACCTGCTTGCCACACGGCTGTGTCCACTTGCCTTCGTTAGTGTATTGTGTACTTATAGGGAGGCAGTGTGACCAGTCAGTGTGGCAGCTTAAATCAATCTTGGACATCCTGGCTTGCAGCTGTTGGCTTTGCCTGGATTAAATTGTGTTGTTGCCTCAGATCCTTTCTGCTCCAACATGTATGTAAGTCTTCCCTAATTATGCCTTCCTCTCCGCTCCCGCTCAGCCTGGAACGCACTTGGCTTTTTCTCTACACCAACTCAGCTTGTAGCCGGTTGTCTCATCACGACTAATTGTGGATAGTATATGGACGTTTTGTACATTTTTCCCTTCTGTTAATAAACATGCTGCATAACTGTATGTTCGGCTTGTATTCATTCATATGTTCGCTGCAAGTTATGCAGCGAACATGACAGTAAGCTGCCACCGAAAAAAAGAGCCCAAGCAGCGAAGTAGCATGCTTTTTTCAATTTTTCGTGTGTCTTTCCTACCTGCAACTGGAGTCATGTTGGACTGCTGGAGTGACGGAGAGCTGAACGGACTGGCCCATCTAAAGGACGCCTTCGCTTCCACACAGGGACTAGTTTCTCTTGGGGCTGCTCATGCCGCTTGGGACACCGCAGCGGAGGAATGTCCCGATCTCTTGTTTTTTCCTGAGTCGGCCGACATCCTTCACTTCATCCTCGCGCTGCGTGAAGAGGAGCCCGAGAGGGAATCACCAGCGTTGGAGCAGCCCTCGACACGGAAGTGGCGTTCGCGGCGAAAGTGGCCATCCTCCTCCCTCAGCCCTTCCGCTTCAGCCCCGCCACTGTCTTCGGAGCTCCAACCCGCCTCAACTCCAGCCCTGCATCACCGGAGAAGCACCATTTCCTCCTCGCCAGCAGCCCATTCCTCAGCCAGTGAAACCATTTCTGCGGAAGCCTCCTCTTCCAGATCATTCTCGCCGGCTATCACATCAGCCTATTCATCCTCTCCAGCTGCTGCACAGTCCGTCTCCTCGATGGCGCCTTCCGCTGCTCGCAGGCTCTCCGTGTGGTCTCCGGAAGTTCCTGTTTCCATGACACCGGGGGCAGTCCCTACTTCTCCCATGGTGGGGTCCAAGCTCTCCGAAGCCAGGGAGAGGGAAGACACTCCACATAGTACAGCAGCAGGCAACATCCAAGTCCAGGATAACAGGCAAGTTATTTTTCATTCTATTTCTATTAATGACGAATTGTCTTGCCTGATTCCTGGTAGAGGGGCTCAGGACGAGCAGTCCTCTGAGCTCTCCCCACCTGCTGTTGTTGAAAATGACTCACCTACCCTCTCCATCTCTCTTCCTCTCGCCTCTGAGCATCCTTCGGCCCAGCAGCTCAGTCATCGGACGAAGGAGGAGCCCACGGTGCAGAATGACTCTACATCAGCCCCGCGGAGCGTCTATGGACTGAGAGAGGGCGCTGTGACCGGCCTGAGGCCTGAGCCAATGAAGGAGCGTCCCCTGGCTTCAGTCACCTGGGGTCCAGCGCAAGGTGATACTCCGCCTCCAGAATCCATGTTGGGAGAGTCACCCACATTGGAATCTTCACTGGAGGAGGCAAAGACTGATCACGACCATGCCTGCTGCGAAGGCTGCCACAGCAGAGTCAGTGCCCGAACTGCACCTCCAGGAGGCCGAGCCTGTGGAAACATCGCGGTAGAGAGAGCGGTAGAGCTCGAGCTAAGGCAAGTGCTCTCTTTTGTCTTTCTTCTTTCCCTCATAGAGCATTTTTGCCTAGTTCCAGGTGAGGAGAGCCAGCTGCAGCCACACGCTGCACCTGAGCTCACCTCGCCAGGCTCTGCAGCTGCCAGCGACCCTGACCCTCTTTCTCCCCATCTGAGTCCTCTTCCAGGGTCGCCAGAGGAAGTCTAACATTGCCAGATGGGTCCGGGGACCCAGGTTCACCACTGGAGGTCACTGTGGGTCCACCCTCCCCTGCCAAGGAGGTCATTGAGGGTGCAGCCGAGCTCCAGTCCCTCGCCGGGTCCCACCACAGGGGCAGCAAGGGTCCAGCTGGACTTCACCGCGGGCGCAACCATGGCTTGGTTGGGGTTCACCGGGGGTGCAACGTTGTCACAGACCGGGACCACAGCAGATGCAGCCATGGCCCAGCCTGGGTCCACCGCGGGTTCTACGGAGTCTCAGTCCTACATCGGGACCACTGAGGGTGCCACAGGACAGTTTGGGGACACCGGGGTCTTCCTTTCCCTTTTGGAGGCCCTGTGGGTGTTCCTCCTCCTTCTGCTGGGCACCGTCAGGGTTCTATTTCCTCCGCCGCCAGTAACTGCAGGGGTTCCTCTTCCTCTGTCTGGCCACCCACCTCTCAGCCTTCCGGTGGGTAGGCCACCGCCTCATCTGCCCTTCCGGTCCTGGCTTAATCATGTGGGCAGGCCACCTGAAACACTGATTTCCCTTGCCGGGTGGCCCGTTTGCACTGGCAGTCCGCCTGATACTATTCTGCAGGCTGCCTGCTGGGCCTGGGATTTTGGCCGGCCTCTTGAACTTACGGCCACCTGGTGGGCCTTGGACTCTGGCCGGCCCCCTGGACTGTGGGACTCTTGGGGGTGGGGTGGGTTAGCTTAGTTTTGGGGGTGGGAAGTGTTCATTGTATTGTATTGTGGCGTTTTTCTTTTCTTGTTTGATCACTCCTAACCTGTTTTCCCACACCTCCCGCTCTGGTTTGGTGTGTTGGCCTTCTGGGTGGGGGGGGGGGGCAGGCTTTGTTCTCTGTTTTTGATGGTACGGTGGGGGTCTGGTTTCCAACCCTTGAGGAGGGGGCTCTGTCATGTTCATGACCTGTGGCTGTAGGTTTTGATCATTGCTCATTAATTCCAGCTGGCAGATTAAGCCTTGCTCTCTGCCAGTCCTACGGCCACGCCTCCTCCTCTTGCCAGACATTCAGTGGCTGTTTTCCTTCATCACATGTACACACACGCACGCACGCACACACACTCACACATGCACACATCCAATCACTCACGCACCTGCTTGCCACACGGCTGTGTCCACTTGCCTTCGTTAGTGTATTGTGTACTTATAGGGAGGCAGTGTGACCAGTCAGTGTGGCAGCTTAAGTCAATCTCGGACATCCTGGCTCGTGACTGTTGGCTTTGCCTGGACTAAATCGTGTTGTTGCCTCAGAGCCTTTCTGTTCCAACATGTATGCAAGTCTTCCTTAATTCCTTAATTATGCCTTCCTCTCCGCTCCCGCTCAGCCTGGAGCGCGCTTGGCATTTTCTCTACACCAACTCAGCTTGTAGCCGGTTGTCTCATCACGACTACTTGTGGATAGTATATGGACGTTTTGTACATTTTTCCCTTTTGTTAATGAACACACTACATAACTGCATGTTGGGCTCGTATTCATTCATATGTTTGCTGCAAGTTAAGCAGCGGACATTACAAGTGCTGTAATAAAAGCAAAAGGTGCTGCAACAAAGTATTAGTTTAAGGGTGTGCATATTATGCAAACAGGTTATTGTAAGTTTTTTTATTTTTGCCCTTAAAAGATTTAATTTGTTTTTCAATTGGGTTGTACAGGTTATAGGTCACATTAATGGCAGAAAAAGTTTTGAAATGATTGATCTTGGTCTCCTTTTTGTTTACATCAGAAAAACCTGGCATTTGAACAGGGGTGTGTAAACTTTTTATATCCACTGTAAATTTGTGAAAAAGTAGAGCAGTTAGATTTGTTTGGCTGTTTGTTATCCTTCTCTTTGCCATTATTTATATTTAAATAAAGGATTAAGATTATGAAAAAGTGCCAAAACAAACAAACAAACAAACAAACAAACAAAAAAGATGATGCTAGTAATGCATACCAAAAATAGGTTGGTTACACAAATGCTTGGAAACTTCATTTAAATTCAACTAAATTTGTCTCATAGTACATTCTGTGATCAATATTTTTTATTAAAGTTTTTCAACAATTAAGTGACAGAAGAATAACAAAAATGTAACAAAGAAAACTACAAAAAAACAACAAAACATAACAACAGGGCATGACATAAGGCATGCAATATTATATTGTATCACTAAAAATGTCACAATCCAACAAACCATCATAAAATCTTCAAGATCGAGGTGAGTGGCACGCTGTAAGTGTGTTAAGAGTCTCCTGAAAGCCGGGCAAGATTATCTAAAAATGGCTGCCAGATGTTGTTAAACTTCTCAGGTTGGTTCATCATATCATAATGGATTTTCTCCATGTGTAAAACACTAATAAGTTCGATTAGCCACGTCTGGAACTGTGGCGCACTGTCCGATTTTCATAATCTTAAAATCAGTCTCTTAGCAATTACCACTCCATACATGATGGTGCTCTGTACCGAGTGACTATGTTTTTGTAAATGCAAAGAGTAACCAAACAATGCAATCTCCGGATCAGAGTTAAATACACAATTATATATTTCAGAGTACCACATAAATATTTTACACCAAAAATTATGCAGTCTTGGACAAGTCCAAAAAAGATGGGCTAGAGAGCCTATGGCAGACTTACACCGGTCACATAATGGAGAGATTGTAGAAAAAAGTCTATTCAATTTAACTTTTGAATAGTGAAGCCTATGCATCACCTTAAATTGAATTAACTGGTGTCTAGCATTAATGGAACAGGAGTGAATTCTGCTGAGGCTCTCCTCCCAAACATCATCCTCCTCAATCCGAATTCCCAACTCTGCCTCCCAAACTGCCATTAAAGGTTGAGTGGTAGGATTAACTTGCTCAAGAAATATCTTAACAAAGTTACTAGCCAAGCCTCTGGAATCATATGGACTTAGCAAAAGCGAGCAAACCTTATTTTCCTCGGGGATAAACTCAAAATTTGGCAAACACTGGCGGACATAATTTCTGATTTGCAAATACCTAAAAAACAATGTGTAGATGGGAGGGAAAATTTATCTTTTAGCTGGACAAAAGAGGCAATTTTTTTAATATATAAATCTTTTAAAGTAATTATACCTTTTCGCCTCCAACTATCAAGTGCAGTATCTGAAAATGATGGAGAGAATGCATGGTTATAATAAACTGGAGTATAACCGGAAGTACCCGACAACTTGCAGAACTTCTTAATTTGATGTCAAATTTTAAGATAGTTTGAAACTATTCGATTATTCACCTTTATGCCTACCGGCAAATCAGGTGTTGAAAAAAGAAGTGCAGGCAACGAGGAATTTATAACACCCTTCAATTCCATAACAACCCAAGCAGGGGTATCTGCTGAAACTTCCAGTTTATAACCTTCCTGCCAGTAAACAAGAGCCCGGAAATTTGCAGCCCAGTAATAATATTGAAAACAAGGAAGCCCCAATCTTCCTTTCATAGTACATTCTTTAAAGATTTTTTTTGCAACATTCGACACAAAAATATCAACAATCAGATGTCAACATGTCAGTCTTTTGTTACATGTAATCCAAAATTTCAGTCTCCATCTCATTTTCACTTCCCTCGGATGGCTGGAATTCATCTTCCACATCATCCTTGATCTCATCTTCTTGCTGGAATTCATCTTCCTCATCCCCTTCATCATCCTTGATCTCATCTTCTTCTTCCTCCTCGCCATCCCAGTACTTCACTGTGGAACTCTTGTGTCTGTGTCTTCGTCTTTTAGGATACTCTGGCAAGTCTAAGGCAAAAAAAAAAAAGTTAACAGTTCCAAGAACTAAATGGTGATTAGTTGCTAAATTCCTGCCTTTACTGTCTACAGCAAATGACGCAGTCAACAGTATGATCTCAAAGGGAGTTTCCATTTATCTTCTTGGGGGGACTTCTACCCCATGAGTCTGAGCCCAAATACAGTCATGTAAAAAAAGTTGGGACACCCTATTAAACATTTAGCCCTTTTATAAGAAATATGAACATATCAACATTTACATTACAACAGGTAAAGTATGCAAATGACCATCTAGAGACTCGTATGTTTGATTTCTTTACAACATATTTGTCAAACTCAAGGTACACAGGCCACATCTGGCCCGTGGTACAACTGAGATGATATGTAATATTTACAGTTGCAATCAAAATTATTAAACCCCCATTGCATTTTAGGTTTATTGGCAAAATGTAAAAAAAATTTCAGGTGTTTGTAATAAACAAATTACACAAGAACAGTTTAAACAATTAAAGTGACACTGCCAAAATTTTTATTTTTTTTCTTGTTTGTCATGTTTGCCCTTTTCAGGGCATAAATGAGGCGCCAGATGCCAACAGAGTGTTTGCTTGTTTATTATAGAAAACACAAAATAATAAGCCACGTGGGGCAAAACACATACACTAAACGTAGAACACAAATAAAGAACACAAAGACCCAAACCAGGGAATAGCAAGGGTGGAACCTAACGCTAAAGAATAAACACTTACAATAGACGAGCGAGGACGATCCAAACACAGAAAGGAGACTGGAGCTGGATGTAGGGACTCCAGTCAAGGGTGACGTAGGTCGCAGCGAGGAGTGAGCCTCAGCTGCTCCCTTAAATACTCAGGACGAAAAGCAATGAACCAAACAGGAGAGGAGCAAATGTAATTGCCAAAATCATGATCAGCTGTGAGAGTGCCGGCTAGACTTGACAGCCGGAAGTCCGGCCGTGGCACTGTCACAGTAAAAGCCCCGGGAGAACCAATAATAATCAGAGCAGAAACAAAAAGGGAGAAAAGGGAAAATACTGAGTGACCTGGGCACGGATCAGCTCAGTGCTCGGATCACCACATTGTTAACATGTCTGTAACGTTTTTTTATGACTTACAAGACGTATCAAGCGCAAAATCCCTCAAATATGTCAAGTCTCTTTTTTTTTTTTTTTTTTTTGCTTTAACTTTTCAGTTAAGCCTTGACGCTTGAAAAAAGGCAAGTTTAGACAGAGCATTTTTGGTGATGTAACCATAGCCGTATAATATAATAGTTGCGACACTCTGATAGACGTCAATAGAAACTTTGGAATGCGGAAGTCACGTGGGTCATGGAGCAGCAATTAGTTCCAAACAATGTAGTTTTCCCCATAGACCAACATTCATTTCATGGAGTGTCTGCTTAATAATCCCGGGTAAGTTAATGAATGTTTTGGTCATTTTACCACTTAAGTTAACATGTAGATTCTGTAGTCTATGATCTTGTTTTATTTTGTCAGCTTTTTTCTTGTTTATGTGCAGTAAAAGCTCATAAACTTGTAATTGTTATTAGCCTGTGCTAGCTCAACTAGCTAGCCGGGTCAGCACTTATTTCAAGAATTTGTTGTACAGTTATTGGGTGAAGGAACAGTTTCTGAGAGACATTAGAGATTGGTAGTAGCATTACATGGTGGGACATGGTATGAAAACCTGTGACAGAGCAGATGTGACTTATTTTGTTCATAGCAATTGTAGTAGCATTAGCAGCATCACAGGAATATGGTGGTGGATTTAAAAGACGGCTTACAAAAATGAAGTTGTTCTACTTTTTTAGAGAGGAAAACATGAAACCATGAGAGACTGACATGTTTACCAGTAAACCTGCTTTCTACAAGGAGGAAACGTGGAACAAGGTAGGAAATTACCAAATACAGTTCTTTACATCCGCCAAAGTTTTCATCATCAGTGTCAACCCTGATAATGGTAATGTTATTTTTAACATCCATAAATTAGCACTATTAATATTTTATGATTCTGCTTAAATAGTCTATACTTATTTGAACAAACTTTTGTGAGAAACACGATAAGAAAGGTCCTCAGGATGAAGACTGGCTTAATTTTTTAATGCAGTTGTAAACAAAGTGGAAACAATTCAGATCTACACAACTTAAGGCTGCGTGTCCACCAAACGCGTTTTTTCAGCTCTGGACGGCTATTTTCCATTCATTCTCTATGTAGTCCAGCGTTTACAGCGCTGAGTGCCCACAGCGCTGAAACGCTGTCAGCGGTGGCCGTTTTTTGTCACGGCGCTCAGAGTTGAAAAATGTTCAACTTTTCAGAGACTGCAGCTGAGCTCGTCAATGTCAGACCTTAAGCAGTCAATCAGAACTGCTGCGTGGGCGGGACATAGGACACCAGTACTAGTCCATACTCAGACTCCTGCTTTCCGTGTCATCATATTTTACATCCAGAGCTCCTAGAAAACGTTTCCTGTCCATTGTTATTTAGAGACTGCTATTAAAAAATCTGTAGAAAGTCTGACAATAGGAGAAGCAGGAGACATGAGCTGAGAGTGCTGGGATACAGGGCACAGACATTTTTCCCCCCCCACAGCGCAGCGTACAAACGCTTGAAAAAAATGCTCAGAGCGGTCGGGTGACAAAAAACGCATTTGGTGGACATGCAGCCTAATGGAACAGAAGCAATGTGAATGATGTGTGTTTATTTTAACAGTAAATCAAGAATTGAATGCTAAAACCAATCAAAAATATTCTGGAAACAACTGGCATATTCATAAATGGAAAATATTCTCTTGTATCAAATAGCTCACCATATTTTTTTCCTTATGTGAACACATTTAAGAGAAAAATCTAAAGTTTTCCAAA
The DNA here is from genome assembly GCA_020510985.1 of Pholidichthys leucotaenia. NCBI lineage: Eukaryota > Metazoa > Chordata > Actinopteri > Cichliformes > Pholidichthyidae > Pholidichthys > Pholidichthys leucotaenia. The sequence goes on along the minus strand of CM035846.1, from coordinate 88,751,520 downwards.
TAGTTCTATAATGTATGCATAAAAACTAAAAATGTGCAGGAAAAAGTTGCACATTTAATATAAAAATTAAGAAAAAATGAGTTATTTTAAAACTTTTATTTTTTATTTCAATATAAAAACCATCTTAAAAGTAGCAAATTTAGGCAAAAATGATTCAAATTTAGGAGGAATAAATAAAAGTAGTAAAATTAAAAGAGAAAAGGCACAGATTCATGAGGAAAAACCTTCCTATTTGGGCAGGAATCATCAAGTATTAAGGCACAGTGATGTGTTTTTTTCATTTCTCTGCAGCTGATAGAGGGTTGTTGGAGACTGGAGCAGTGACCACCGGGGCTGGTGGAGTCTTCATTATTGTGAGCAGTGATGTCACAGTAAGGGTTTGTGGGGCAGCTGGAACAATGGAATGATGAAGGAGCTGTGATTTGATGATGATTAAAGCTGTCAGAATAAAATGGAACACAATATTGTGTAGAAATAGTTAAATGACTCAGACACTAAGCTAAATTATTTCTAAAGAAGTTTTTGACCTCTGACATGACAACGTGGACGTGTTAGTGTTACAGGACAGATGGGTGTGACATATTCATTGCATTCAGATATTTTGGTTAATTTTTGTGACTCATTCACACCAAAGTTATTTTGAGAACAGTACATGTGGTCTGTCATCACATGCTGTAGAGGTTCTGGTACACGTGTCTAATGAAATGTCCAATGACTACATTGTGTTACAGCCGTGGACAAAATTGTTGGTACCCCTCTGTTAATGAAAGAAAAACCCACAATGGTCACAGAAATAACTTGAATCTGACAAAAGTGGTAATGAATTAAAATTCTATGAAAATTAACCAATGAAAATCAGACAATGCTTTTGAATCGTGGTTCAACAGAATTATTTTAAAAAACAAACTCATGAAACAGGCCTGGACAAAAATGATGGTACCCCTAGAAAAGACTGAAAATAATGTGACCATAGGGACATGTTCAACCAAGATGTGTCCTCTAATTAACATCACAGGCGTCTACAAACTTGTAATCAGTCAGTCGGCCTATTTAAAGGGTGACAAGTAGTCACTGTGCTGTTTGTTGACATGGTGTGTATCACACTAAACATGGACCAGAGGAAGCACAGGAGAGAGTTGTCTCAGGAGATTAGAAAGAAAATTATAGACAAGCATGTTAAAGGTAAAGGCTATAAGACCATCTCCAAGCAGCTTGATGTTCCTGTGACTACAGTTGCACATATTATTCAGAAATTTAAGATCCACGGGACTGTAGCCAACCTCCCTGGATGTGGCCGCAGGAGGAGACGGATAACACGAATGGTAACAAAAGAGCCCAGAACAACCTCTAAACACATTCATGGTGAACTCCAAGGTCAAAGTACATCAGTGTCATATTGCACCATCCATCCTTGTTTGAGCCAAGGTGGACTTCATGGGAGACGACCAAGGAGGACACCACTGTTGAAAACAAACCATAAAAAAGCCAGACTGGAATTTGCCAAACTGCGTGTTGACAAGCCACAAAGCTTCTGGGAGAATGTCCTATGGACAGATGAGACAAAACTGGAACTTTGTGGCAAGGCACATCAGCGCTATGTTCACAGATGCAAAAATGAAGCATACCTAGAAAAGAACACTGTCCCTACTGTGAAACATGGAGGAGGTTCTGTTATGTTGTGGGGCTGCTTTGCTGCATCTGGCACAGGGTGTCTTGAATCTGTGCAGGGTACAATGAAATCTCAAGACTGTCAAGGTATTCTAGAGAGAAATGTGCTGCCCAGTGTCAGACAGCTTGGTCTCAGTCGCAGGTCATGGGTCTTGCAACAGGATAATGACCCAAAACACACAGCTAAAAACACCCAAGAATGGCTAAGAGCAAAACATTGGACTATTCTAAAGTGGCCTTCTATGAGCCCTGATCTAAATCCTATTGAATATCTGTGGAAGGAGCTGAAACACGCCGTCTGGAGAAGGCACCCTTCAAACCTGAGACAAGTGGAGCAGTTTGCTCATGAGGAATGGGCCAAAATACCTGCTGAGAGGTGCAGAAGTCTCATTGACAGTTACAGAAATCGTTTGGTTGCAGTGATTGCCTCAAAAGGTTGTGCAACAAAATATTAAGTTAAGGGTACCATCATTTTTGTCCAGGCCTGTTTCATGAGTTTGTTTTTTAAAATAATTCTGTTGAACCACGATTCAAAAGAATTGTCTGATTTTCATTGGTTAATTTTCATAGAATTTTAATTTATTACCACTTTTGTCAGATTCAAGTTATTTCTGTGACCATTGTGGGTTTTTCTTTCATTAACAGAGGGGTACCAACAATTTTGTCCATGTGTGTACAAAGGCCTCTTCATTTATTTAGTATTTTCCACCCTGCTTAGTCACTAGTTTTCAGAATACAGTGTAATGTTTATGTACTAGTATATCTCAGTAAATAGAATATCATGATTTACATTTTAATTTCAAGAACTACAATCAAAATTGAATTTAAAAAAGGCCTTAAATAGTTCCTTGTGCCTGTAGAGTGGGCGCATGCGCACGCAGCGACTGGCAGCTGGTGAAAAAGTTCGTCGTCTGTGTGTCTGTTTTTATGTACTTTTATATGTTTTTACGAAATACTCTGTGTCGTTTCTGCCCTGGAGTGTTTGTGGACTGTATGGCGAAGAGCTCCCTGGTTCCAACAACATGGACTTCCTTCCCTTTCTTGCACTGCTGCGACTTTTCCTCCGGCCCTTTGTCTATGAGGTAAACGCGTTCGGCATCATGGCGGGCAGGATACATTATTCCAGGGACATGTTGCTGCATTTAAACATGGCTGATGCAGCGGCTGTGATTGAGCCTAAGCCGCAACTGCCGGACTTTATTTTGAGAGACGGACATAGCGGTGAAAAGAGAGACGGGAGAGACAGCAGAAGGAAGCGCGGAAGGCGTGGAGGTGTGAAATTGCGCCTGAGAAGACGTCAGTTTGGTAACATTCCTCTTCCTTCGATGATTTTTGGGAACGTACAGTCTCTGAGAAACAAGGTGGATGAAATTCAAGGGAATGTACGCTACCAGAAGAACTTTAAGAACTGCTGTGTCATGGCTTTCACCGAATCTTGGCTTACTGCGCATGACCGAGACGCAGACCTGTGGATTGACGGCTTTGGAGCCCCGCTGCACTCGGATCGGCAGGAAGAGGTAACGGGGAAACGTCAGGGGGCCGCGTATGTTTATACATTAATAAGCAGTACTGCACATCTGTCACGGTCAGACAGCGCATCTGTACACCCGATGTGGAGCTGCTGTCTGTGTCACTACGCCCCTTTTATTTGCCTCACGAGTTCCCCCAGCTTTTCATCACAACTGTGTATATTCATCCGAGGGCAGACGCTGACTCCGCCTGCAGCACCATCTTTGATGTGATCCAGCAGCTGCAATCAATTTCTCCAGAGGCGCCAAACTTCATTCTTGGGGATTTTAACCATGTTTCTTTAAAGAAGACACTTAAAAACTTTTATCAGTATGTCTCCTGCCCAACCAGGCGAAAAAAGACATTGGACCTGTGCTATGGATCCATAGAGAGGGCCTATAAATCACTCCCCCTTCCTCCTTTAGGATCCTCAGATCACAACTGTGTACATTTGCTGCCCACATATAAAACTGCTCTCAGAAGAGGCAAGGTGGAGACGAGAGACATTGATGTGTGGACAGAAGATTCAGTACACAGCCTCCAGGAATGCTTTGACTGTACAGACTGGGAGATGTTCACACTGGCCTGCGGGGATGATTTGGACTCTTTGGTGGACGTCACATGCTCATACATGGCTTTCTGTAAAAATAAGATCGTTCCACGTAAACGTGTCAAAATATATCCCAACAACAAACCATGGGTTACTAAATCAGTTAAATCCTGCTTACAGAGGAAAGCAATTGCCTTTAAACATGGGTCTGTTTCTGAGCTACAGGTTGCCACAAAAGAGCTGAAGTCCGAAATTTTAAGAGCAAAACAGAATTATAAATCAGAGTTGGAAAGCAAGATGGCAACAAAGAAACTTGGTTCAGCCTGGGCCAGTATGAAAACTATTGCAGGCCTTCAGAGCACAGAGCGCAGTAATCGTGTGTTTTTAGATGGTTTTAATTCAGACACAGAGCTGGCTAATGCTCTTAATTGTTTTTATGGTCGTTTTGACTCCTTTGATTTTAGCACAGAAACCCAAGATTTGAAACAGAAACTCAAAGACAATCAGCACTTTAATATTGAGGTGCAGGATGTTAAAAGGGAGTTCTGTGCTGTAAAAGTGAACAAAAGTCAGGGCCCTGATAATATATGTGGGCGCTTGGTAAAGTCCTGTGCACATGAACTGAGTCCTATATTTCATTACATTTTCAATAAGTCCTTACAGACACAACATGTGCCTAAGATCTGGAAAGAAGCCGTGGTTGTTCCCGTTCCAAAATTCAGCTGTCCTAAAACGGTAAACGACTTTAGACCAGTTGCTTTGACTTCAATTTTAATGAAAATTTTTGAAAAACTGGTCAGATGTGAGGTCCTAAAGCAGACTGAGCATGCATTGGATCCTCTGCAGTTTGCCTATAGGCCTCACAGAGGAGTGGAGGATGCCACTGTCACTCTGTTTAACATGCTTTTTAAACATCTGGATTTTAATAGGACACACGCCGGACTTTTATTTGTGGACTTTTCCTCCGCCTTTAATACAATCCAACCTCATATCTTAGTTGAAAGGCTCCTGCAGCAATTTGATTTGAGCAATAATCTGGTGGGTTGGATTCTGGATTTCTTAACCAACAAGACGCAGAGAGTAAGGGTCAATGGTACATTGTCTGACCAAAAGTGCTCTTCTACTGGCTCTCCTCAGGGGTGTGTGGTGTCACCACTACTCTTCATCCTGTACACAAACATGTGTCGGAGCAGACATGACAAGAGACACATTATAAAGTATGCTGATGACTCAGTTATTGTCAGTCTCCTCCAGCATGGTGAGAGTGGCCACGGCCCAGTAGCTGATAATTTTGTTCACTGGTGTGAGGATTCCTACCTGCAGCTGAATACGACAAAAACTAAAGACATGATTACTGACTTTAGGAGGAAAAATCCCAGGCACAAAGTCACCGTACTAAAAGGCCAGACCACCGAATGTGTACAATCCTACAAATATCTTGGGACGATTATTGATAGTAATTTAAACTTTGAAGAGAACTGTGAAAGGGTGTGCAAAAAGGGTCAGCAACATTTGCATTGCTTGAGAAAACTTGCACGCTTCCAAGTTGACCGAACCATAATGACAATGTTTTATCGGGCTTTTATTGAATCTGTTTTATCCTTTTCTTTAGTGTCATGGTTTGGTCAGATAAAACTGAAACAGAGGAAATCCTTGGATCAGGTAGTTAGATGGTCCAGTCATTTGCTTGGTGAGCCACAGCTGAGCCTGACATCCCTGTACACCAGACAAGTACAGAGGATGGCTACCTCCATTTTAAATGATGACTCCCACCCTTTGCACTGCCACTTTCAGCTTCTTCCCTCAAGATGGAGGTTTGCTGTCCCAAAAAGTAAAACCCAGCGCTACAAAAACAGCTTTGCCCCTGCTGCTGTCAAAGAGTTGAACAAGCTGTAACAATATATTGCACTGTGGAGCCCATAATCATAGCTTATGTGACTCACATGTGGCTGGCTGAATTCAGCCAAGAGAGACTTTGAGCTAGCCATGTGTACTGACTTCACACCTCAAGAGGACGATGTGTCTGCACCCCCTGGGGACTCAGAAGAGAGGAGAAGATTACCCGGCCTGACCTTTTGGGGGTCAGAGAGAAGAACAGAAGGACTCTGGGTGTTCTATTACAGATGAGAGGATGTAACTGAGGATTGTGACTTTTATGTGATGTATTGTTTGGGGTAAGTGTATAAATGTATGTGTGTGACTGCGTCCTGTCTCTTTTCACTCCGATCGAGAGAGAGGACGTAGGATGAATGAGAATTAAAGCAGATACTGGAGAATCATCCAATCTCCTCAATTCTTGACTCCTACAATTGGTGACCTGCGCATGAATCTGAGCACACCGAGGCTGGAGGACAGCCTCGTGATCGATATGGAAGAGCTGGGAGACCATCCGGACTCAGACCCGGATTCACCGGGGAGTGCCAGCAGGGGCACAAGACTGATTAAGCTCCCCGAGTTTTGGCAAAGCGACCCGCACTCGTGGTTCCAGCATGTGGAGTCGCGGTTCCTGCTCGGGGGAGTTTCAGCGGATGACATTAAATTCCATAATGTCATCGCGATGCTCGACAGCCGCACGGCTCGGTGTGTGCGGAGCCTGGTGCAGCAGCCACCCGCCGCCGGCAAATACGACGCGCTGAAAGCCACCCTCATCAGGAGCTTCGTGCCGTCGGCTGAGGCAAGAGCCAGGCAGCTACTGGACCTGCGCGACAGGGGTGGACGCAGGCCGACTGTCCTCATGGAGGACATGCTACAAATGATCGGGACGGACAACGACGCGTTCCTATTTAAACACATCTTCCTGCGGACCCTTCCGGCGCACACGAGAGGTCCCCTGTCCAGCAGACGATGTGTGAACCAGGAGGACTTCCGCGAGCTGGCCCAAGAGGCGGAGCGGCTCCTCAATGCCTGCGAGGAACAAGAGGCTTCCGTGGCAGCGGCAGACCTCGGCGCGGCGGCCGGGGGCAGTGTGGAGCCAGAGACTGCAGTGACCACCTCAGCGGCGACAGCAGCGGCGAGATTCCGTGGCAAGGAAGATGACGGCCTCTGTTTTTACCATCGACGTTTCGCTGGGAAGGCGCACAAATGTATCCCGCCCTGCAAGTTCAAAAAGCAGGGAAACGACCGGGCCGGGAGCCATTAGCAGCTTCCACTCTCGGCGAACAGAACAAGCTGCTTTATTTGACAGATGCGGGCTCCGGGCGGCAATTCCTCGTGGACACCGGAGCCCAGAGGAGCTTCATCACTGCAACTTATGCAGATCGGGTGGCTGGACCCCGCGGAGACGGAGCAACAGCGGCCAACGGCTCCAGCATCAAGACTTACGGAGAGAGAACCTTGTCTCTGTCCTTCCACGGCCGCGCTTACGAGTGGACCTTCATCGTAGCGGCAGTGAGCTTCAATATGTTAGGTGCTGATTTTCTGTGTTCACATGGTTTGTTAGTTGATCTGGCCAACAAACGCCTAATAAATGCACTCTCTTTCTGTTCTATCCCTTGTGCAGCTCGGGTGTGCCCGCCGCCAGTACAGACCAACGTCGCCACAGCAGGTGGTAAGTTTCACAGCCTTCTACACCAGTTCCCAGCACTCACAGTTCCCACTTTTTCAGCTAAGGTGGCGAAGCACGGGGTGGAGCACTTCATAACCACGAGTGGCCCACCAGTTTTTGCTAAAGCTTGACGCTTGGATGCAGCTAAGCTCTCCGTGGCACAGGAGGAGTTCGTCAACCTGGAAAGGTTGGGCATAATTCGCCGCTCGAAGTCCGCTTGGGCTTCCCCCCTCCATATGGTGCCTAAAGCTGACGGCTCGTGGAGACCTTGCGGTGATTATCGCAGGTTGAACAATGCCACAGCTCAGGATCGCTACCCGATTCCGCATATCCAGGACTTTTCGGTGCACCTGGCAAAAGCGCGCATTTTTTCTAAAATAGACCTGGTCCGCGGTTATCATCAGGTCCCGGTTCGACCAGAGGATATTCCCAAAACAGCGGTAATAACCCCGTTCGGACTTTTTGAGTTTTTACGCATGCCTTTTGGCCTTAAAGGCGCCGTGCAAACCTTTCAACGGATGATGGACGCAGTGCTGCGCGACCTTCCGTTTGTTTTTGTCTACTTGGACGATATTTTAGTGGCCAGTGCCTCAGAGGAGGAACACGAAAAACACCTCACTACAGTTTTTCAAAAGTTGGAAGCACACGGGTTGATAATCAACCCGGCCAAGTGCCAGTTTGGCGCAGCGCAAATTGATTTTCTGGGGCACCGTGTCTCACCAGAGGGAGCAGTTCCTCTGCCGGCAAAAGTGCGCGCGGTGGCTGAGTTTCCCCAGCCACAGACAGTGAAAGCATTGCAGGAATTTTTGGGGATGGTGAATTTTTATAACCGTTTCATACCCCGCGCAGCGCAACTCATGCAGCCGTTATACACCGTGCTTAAAAAAACAGAAGCCTGCCAATGTGATCGAGTGGTCCCCGGAGCGGAAGCGCGCGTTCATAGCGGTAAAAAAAGCACTCACTGACGTAGCACTGCTGGCGCACCCAGACCCGGCAGCTCGCATAGTGCTAACCACAGACGCGTCAGAGGTAGCGATAGGGGCCGTGGTAGAGCAGCAGGTCGCCGGAATTTGGCAACCTCTCGCCTTTTTCAGCAGGTCCTTGCGCGAGCCCGAGCGGAAATACAGCGCATTTGACAGGGAACTCCTGGCGCTTCACTTAGCCATTCGCCATTTCCAGTTCTGGCTGGAAGGGCGGCGTTTCACCGCGTTTGTCGACCACAAACCGCTCACTTTTGCGATGTCCAAAACTTCAGAAGCGTGGTCAGGGCGGCAGCAGAGACAGCTGGCCGCAATTTCTGAGTTTACCACCGATATTCAGCACGTAGCCGGTAAAATCAATGTGGTGGCAGACTGTCTGTCACGCGCGGTAACAGCACCCGTCCGTGCGGAAGCGGATTGCGCGGCCGCTTACCCAGAGCGCGGTAGCAGCGCGGACACGCGCGCGGCTCCGGTCCACGTGGGAATAGATTAAGCAGCCATGGCGGCGGAGCAGAGCGAGGACGCGGACGTGCGCGCGCTCCTGTCCGGACCAACAGGGTTAAGGCTGGAACGCAAAAATCTACAAACCGGTTTCCTCCCGCTTATTCACGATGTATCCACAGGGCGACTGCGCCCGGTGGTGCCAGCCGCGTGGCGCCGTTGAGTTTTTGACACCGTGCACTCCCTAGCGCACCCAGGGGTGCGCGCTTCGGTGAAAATGGTGGCGGAGAAGTTTGTTTGGCCAAGCCTGCGCAAGCACGTGAAGGAGTGGGCTAAAACCTGCATGGCTTGCCAGCGGGCTAAAATTCACAAGCACACTAAGGCGCCCTTAGAACCGTTCCACATTCCGGCTAAAAGGTTTGATCATGTGCACGTGGACCTCGTAGGCCCCCTGCCCACTTCACAAGGGTTCACGCATCTTTTGACGATGGTGGACCGAACCACTCGTTGGCCGGAAGTGGTCCCGTTAACATCGACCACAGCGGCAGAGGTGGCACGTGCTTTTTTAACAGCCTGGGTAGTGCGGTTCGGGGTCCCGTCAGATATTATGTCTGACAGGGGACCTCAATTTGCGTCGGAACTGTGGTCAGCAGTGGCCAGCGGCTTAGGAGCGGCGGTACATCGCACGACCGCTTACCATCCCCAGGCCAACGGTTTATGCAAGCGTTTTCACAGGTTTTTGAAGGCAGCCCTCAGAGCGTCACTGACGGACACAGATTGGGTAAACAAACTACCATGGGTTTTATTGGGGTTGCGTTCGGCACCCAAAGAGGATCTAGATGCCTCACCAGCAGAATTGGTCTTTGCACAACCGCTCAGGCTGCCAGGCGAGTTTTTACCCGACCACACGGCACCAGGGCCCCTCCCGATCCGGGGGTCTCTGAGTAACACGGAAGCAGAAATGCTCCCGGGCCCCGCTCATCACTCTTTCCCGCGTGTGTTCTTGCCCCAGGCTTTACGAGACGCAGAGTTTGTTTTTGTCAGGCACGATGCGCAGCGGCATAGCCTCCGCCCACCTTATGACGGTCCATTTCGAGTGCTGGAAACCGGGGAGAAATATTTTGTGTTAGATTTGGGGGGCAGGAGGGAGACGATCAGTATCAATAGATTAAAACCTGCTTTTGTGTTGCATAATGAGTCTGTGCGACCGGCGGGCGCGCCTCGACGTGGCAGGCCTCCTAAGAGGCGGCCCCGGGACCCCCCACGAGGGGCAAATAACCCTTCTCCCCCTCACTCCACAGATGCACAGCAGGACGGCCCAACATAGAGCAGGAGACCTGCATACAGCAGATTCGGGAGAAGATTGAAACCTAAGCTGCATGCAGAATGATGTGTTTTTTGATCAGGGTGTTTAGGTTGCTGTGAGATTCTGTTGGGGGGGTGACGTGCTGTATGACTATTGTATGACTGTATGTGGGTGCCCAGTCTTTCACGTGGAAGGGGGAAGTGATGTGGAGCCCATAATTATAGCTTATGTGACTCACATGTGGCTGGCTGAATTCAGCCAAGAGAGACTTTGAGCTAGCCATGTGTATTGACTTCACACCTCAAGAGGACGATGTGTCTGCACCCCCTGGGGACTCAGAAGAGAGGAGAAGATTACCCGGCCTGACCTTTTGGGGGTCAGAGAGAAGAGCAGAAGGACTCTGGGTGTTCTATTACAGATGAGAGGATGTAACTGAGGATTGTGACTTTTATGTGATGTATTGTTTGGGATAAGTGTATAAATGTATGTGTGTGACTGCGTCCTGTCTCTTTTCACTCCGATCGAGAGAGAGGATGTAGGATGAATGAGAATTAAAGCAGATACTGGAGAATCATCCAATCTCCTCAATTCTTGACTCCTACAGCACATAATTTAGGTACCTATTTATTAACTCCATTTTATATTTACTTATTTTTGTAGGATGTCACTTGGGTTCTAAATATTTTATTGGGTTTTAGACCTTTGAGTTTTTAACCTCTTTGACTAGTTTTTAACTTTTAATATGACCCTTCTCTCTTACCTCTGGTTTTTCTCCCATCTCTTTGTCTTTTTATACCCTGATTGATGGAGCCTTGAGTATTCTTATCATGTTTATAGTCAGCTTCATATGTGCCTGTGTTTTTGTCTATGTTGAATGTAATTTGTGGCTTGTAAATATGGATGTCACCAGACTGCAAAACAAATCTACCTATGGGTACAAATAAAGTAACCTGAACCTGAACCTAATGAATACTGAACATATGAAAGTTTATTTTTTTGAATTATAAAAAAATAAATTTTTCACAATATTCAAATTTACTGAGAGGCACGAATGTGTTATATTTACATTCACACAGAGAAAATCTTTCCTAACTTGAAAGGTTTAGGAGTAAAGTGCACAACACCTAGTAACTTAGCTAAATCACATTAAACTAACTGACAGCAGTTTCTTTTTACTACATATTTTCAATTCAGATAATTCTGCCTAATCTTACAAAATAACCCATCCATCCATCCATCCATCTTCTACCGCTTTTCCGGAGGTCCGGGTCGCGGAGGCAGCAGTTCAAGCAGAGAAGCCCAGACTTCCCTCTCCCCAGCCACCTGCTCCAGCTCTTCAGAGGGGATACCAAGGCGTTCCCAGACTAGCTGGGAGACATAGTCTCTCCACCGAGTCCTGGGTCTGCCCCGGGGTCTCCTCCCAGTGGGACGTGCCTGAAACACCTCAAGTGGGAGACGTCCAGGAGGCATCCTAATCAGATGCCCATACCACCTCAACTGACTCCTTTCAATGTGGAGGAGCAGCGGTTCTACTCTGAGCCTCTCCCGGATGACTGAGCTCCTCACCCTATCTCTGAGGGTGAGTCCAGCAATCCTACGGAGAAAGCTCATTTCAGCCGCTTGTATCCGCGATCTCGTTCTTTCGGTCATTACCCAAAGCTCGTGACCATAGGTGAGAGTAGGAACGTAGATTGACTGGTAAATCGACAGCTTTGCCTTAGAACTAAGCTCCCTCTTCACCACAACAGACCGGTACAACGTCCGCATCACTGCAGATGCTGCTCCAATCCGTCTGTCGATCTCTCGCTCCATTTTCCCCTCACTCGTGAACAAGACCCCAAGATACTTAAACTCCTCCACTTGGGGCAGGAGCCTGTCCCCAACCCGGAGAGGACAATCCACCTTTTTCCGGCTGAGGACCATGGACTCGGACTTGGAGGTGCTGATTCTCATCCCAGCCGCTTCACACTCAGCGGCAAACCGTCCCAGCAAGAGCTGTAGGTCATTGCTGGATGAAGCCAACAGGACAACATCATCTGCAAACAACAGAGATGAGATCCTGTGGTCACCAAGTATGACACCCTCCATTCCCTGGCTGCGCCTAGAAATCCTGTCCATAAAAATTATGAACAGGACCGGTGACAAAGGGCAGCCCTGGCGGAGTCCAACTCTCACTGGGAATGACTCCGACCGAGTGTTGGCAATACGAACTAAACTCTCACAACGGTCGTACAGAGACCGAATAGCTCGTAACAACAAGCCCGATACCCCATACTCCCGAAGCACCCCCCACAAAAATCCACGAGGGACGCGGTCAAATGCCTTCTCCAAGTCCACAAAACACATGTAAACTGGTTGGGCAAACTCCCACGAACCCTCAAGAATTCTCGAGAGGGTAAAGAGCTGGTCCGATGTGCCACGGCCAGGACGAAAACCACATTGCTCCTCCTGAATCCGAGGTTCGACCAACGGCCGGACTCTCCTCTCCAGTACCTTGGCATAGACCTTCCCAGGGAGGCTGAGGAGTGTGATCCCTCTAAAGTTGGAGCACACCCTCCGGTCCCCTTTTTTGAAGAGAGGAACCACCACCCCGGTTTGCCATGCCAAAGGCACTGCCCCCGACCTCCACGCAATGTTGCAGAGGCGTGTCAACCATGACAGCCCAACAACATCCAGGGCCTTGAGGTACTCGGGGCGAATCTCGTCCACCCCCGGGGCCCGGCCACCAAGGAGATTTTTAACCACCTTGGCGACCTCAGCCCCTGTGATAGGCGAGTCATCCCCCTTGTCCCCAAACCCTGCTTCCTCTGTGGAAGGCGTATCAGTGGGATTGAGGAGATCCTCGAAGTATTCCTTCCACCGCCCGACGATATCCCCAGTTGAAGTCAACAGTGTCCCATCCGCACCATACACAGTGTGGACGGGGAGCTGCTTTCCCCTCCTGAGCCGCCGAACAGTTTGCCAGAATCTCTTTGAAGCCGACCGAAAGTCTTGTTCCATGGCCTCACCGAACTCCTCCCATACCCGGGTTTTTGCTTCAGCAACCACCCGAGCTGCACTCCGCTTGGCCTGCCGGTACACCTCAGCTGCTTCGGGAGTCCCACAAGCCAACCAAGCTTGATAGGACTCCTTCTTCAGCTTAATGGCCCCCCTCACCACTGGTGTCCACCACTTGGTTCGGGGGTTGCCACCACGAGATGCACCGACCACCTTGCGGCCGCAGCTCTGGGCCGCCGCTTCAACAACAGAGGTGGAGAACATGGCCCATTCAGACTCCATGTCTCCAGACTCCCTCGGAATGTGGGAAAATAACCCATTGTATTTAAAAGATGATAATTCAGTAATCAGTCCACTGAAGCTATAATATAAGGTAAGGCTGTGCAGCTAGTGATATTTACACTGCAGCTTTCATCAGTGTGAATCAGCAGTTCTCCTTCCCTACAAAACATATTCTTTTTAAAGCTGCTCTTTCATCACTCTGTAAATTCAAGAAATCTGTGTGTGTGTCTGTCATGATCATAGGACATCATAGGACGTCCTATGATGTGTGCACGATGTCCTATGATGATCCTATGATCTCAGACTACATAGGACTCACGATGCCATCATATAGGTGATGCCGTCATATAGACAATAGGACTGACTACCTATGATGTAGTGCCCTATGATGCCTACCTTGAAGTCTTTATGATGTCATATAGACCATCAGATCAAGCAGTCTTCGTATTCTTGCTCAAGATGAAGAAACTAAGCAAAAGTGTCGCTTTCTAAGCAATGTGGTTTTTAAAAGAGGTGCTGACACAGTAAAAATGTGTAACCTTCAAGAATGGCAGTCTACACGACAAATGTGTAAAATGCCAAGCAAAGCACTGATTTTCTCCAGGGGCTCCGGTTTCTTGGTTACTACGGGCATGCACGGGTCTTCATGAACAGGTAACTCATCCCCCTCTCCCACAGAACACAAAACATTCCCTACAGTCCATCGATTGGTGAATGCCTCTAAATTGTCCACCATTTGATAGTAAGAGAACTCCACCTGAAGAAGAAGAAGAAGAAGAAGAAGAAGAAGAAGAAGAAAAAGAAGAAGAAGAAGAAGAAGAAGAAGAAGAAGAAGAAAACTTGACTTTTAAAAAAGCCTTTATTGTACATTTCTACAATGCAAAAAGACCGATATCACTGGCCCAAGTGTGTCACATCTCAAAAGTGCAAACATAACTCATCCCCCTGACCCACAGAGCACAAAACGTTCCCTACAGTCCATCTACTGATGAATGCCTCCAAATTGTCCACCATTTGATAGTAAGAGAACGCCACCTGTAGTCTGGCTTTCAACAAGACCTTGAAAGCAGACACAGGATCCACATTGCCAGCGTTGCTAGCCCGATTTTTCCTCGTCAGCCAGATGGCAAGTTTAGCAGTACCAGATAGGAAGTTCATCAAAGTGTGGGCAGCCTTCCTTGCCACTTTATACTTTGGACCGTAAATGAACAGACCAAAAGAGAAACGTTCACCCAAAGCCTGAAACCACACACGCAAAATATCAAAAAGTCCAGATAAACGAAAACATTGGACAAACAAATGCTCCAGGGTCTCAACTTGGGAACAAAACAAACATCCCCCCCCCACAGTCAAATCAAGGCATGCTCTGTATTTATTCGTAGCTATTGCCCCATGCACAATCCTCCACTGGACATCTATCCGTTTCTCAATAGGTAGCTTGTACATGCACCGCCAGCTGCCTTTCGGGGAGACCTCTGGGCCCAAAAAACCCGCCCACCTCGACTCTGTGACATCCATCAGAGAGCGCAGATTCAGAACCTTCACACAGATGTGATACACCGCCCTTGTCCCAACAAACTGGAACTTGCCCAGGCGAGGAATTCTGAAGGTCAGCAGGTGATCCTCTCCTCCCTGCCACTCCCCCACAGCTGGAGTTATGGAAATTGCAGGAAAGGTAGTAGTAGTAGTAGTAGATTAGTTTATTTGACAGGGACAGTGCAATAAACATGTGGACACAGTGTCGTCATCCCATTGATTGGAAAGAGTGCCGTTTGTCGCAAACGCTCGAAGCGGTTGTGGCAGGGCGGCGCACAGGTCCCCCACCACCCTTTGCAGCAGTCTGACAGATGTAATGTTGGCACTCGGCCTCAGTGTATCCATCGATGTGGTCGACATCTTCATAAGATGACCAAGCTTGGTACAGCGTGCCTCCCGCAAACAAGTCCGCAGACTGACAGACTGCAGCACCTCAGCGTCGATGAATCGATTGAAAAACAGTGGTTCCTCGAAAAGCCACATGCCCGGTGTCTCGTCATGGAAGCGGGCCACGGTGAAGACTCGCCATGCATGCAAGACGGACGTGTAAAAAGCAGATAGTCCAGTAAGGTCCACCTCCCCAGATGTCACGAGGAAGAGCTGCTTATCATAGCCCAAGCGACCAACTCTCCTCAGGAGCAGTTTAGCAGTGTCCATCCAGCAGGGTCCGCATCCGTAAAGGAGGCGTTGTGCAGTTCGAAGCCTGAAGCAGGCGATCTTGGAATGTATGTCCACCAGGCCCTGTCCCCCCTCTGCCACAGGCAGGTAGAGAACAGGCGCACGGACCCAGTGGCGACCAGACCAAAAGAAGTCCACGATGATCTTCTGAATCTCCTCCACGAGGCTCCTGGGTGGTATCAAAGCCACCAGCCTATGCCAAAGAGCCGAGGCGACCAGATTATTTGCGACCAGAACCCTGCCCCTATATGACAGCTGTGGTAGCAACCATTTCCATTTAGAAAAGCGAGCACACACCTTGTCCTTAACACCCTCCCAGTTCTTTTGTTCAAAAGCCTCCGAACCCAGAAAAACCCCCAACACTTTGAGACCGGCCGTCCCCCACTGAAGACCGCCGGGTAGGCGAGGGACGCCTTGACGCGACCAGTGGCCCACCAATAGACCCTCACTCTTAACCCAATTCACCCATGCAAAAGATGCCCTTTCATAAACTGACAAAGTGTCCACCAGACGCTGCACATCCCCGTGGGAGGTGATGAAAACGTTAACGTCATCCGCATAAGCAGACAAGACGATCGGGCGGCAACAGCTTGATGGCCCCGGCAGAACCAGACCACCCAGCCGAGTGTGCAACCTGCACAGCAAAGGCTCAATAGCCAAGCTGTACAGCTGACCCTAGAGTGGACACCCCTGGCGTGTTCCCCGGTGTACAGGGATTGGCCGACTCAATCAATCAATCAATGCATCAGATTTATATAGCGCTTTATCATAGACACTCAAAGACGCTTTACAGAAATTAAGGGTCATCCACCACCTAGATGGATGAAGCAGCCACAATACGGCGCCATCCCTTTTAACTATTCACACACACACACATTCACACAAAGGGCCACTTTAGAGTCTCCAATTAACCTAACCTGCATGTTTTTTTGGGATGTGGGAGGAAACCGAAGAAATCCCGGGGTAAACCCACGCATACACGGGGAGAACATGCAAACTCCACACAGATCACTGTTGGTCGGGGGCTGGGATCGAACCCACGATCCCCACGATCCCCCGGCCAAGGGTAAACTGTGCTGCCGCAGTGCTAACCACTGCGCCACCGTGCAGACTCAGGCCTGCCCCCATCTTTACCAAACACTCAGCTCCAGTATATAGCAGATTGACCCACCTCAAAAACACATTGCCAAAACCAAACCCCCTCAGGGTGGAAAACAAATAGGAATGGTCAACCCTATCAAAAGCCTTTTCTTGGTCCAAAGACACAATCCCGAACTGTAAGTCATGACATTTACTGAGCTGGAGAACGTCACGTATGAGGAAAACATTGTCCATAATGTTTCGGTCAGGAATACAATATGTTTGATCCTTATCTACGATCAAACCCAAGACAGTGTTCAGTCTGTTTGCCAGGGCTTTAGAAAGCACCTTGTAGTCCGTGCAAAGAAGAGCCACGGGCCTCCAGTTTTTCAGCAGGGCCAAGTCCCCCTGCTTAGGCAACAGTGACAGCACTGCACGGCGGCAGGAGACAGGTAATGTTCCCTTTCTGTAACAGGCAGTCAGAACGTCATAGAAGTCTGATCCAATAATATCCCAAAACTGCTTAAAAAATTCTGAAGAAAGGCCATCAAGTCCAGGTGCGCGTCCCGGAGCCATCTGATTTACAGCCACAGATAACTCATCCAAAGTCAGGGCACAGTCCAGAGCGGCCCTGTCCTCCGGGCCGAGCGCCGGAAGGGATTCGAAGAGCTGAGTTTGAGATTCTTTGCAACACGTTCCCGCAGCAAACAGGGCCCTGTAGTAATCCACTGCATGGCGTCGCATCTCGGATGGGTTCGTAGTCAGCCGACCATCTGGGAGTGTCAAGAAAGCCATCAACTTCTTTTTCGCAGTAGACTTCTCCAAATTGAAGAAGAAGGACGTTGGTGCATCCATGTCCTGCAGGCGAGTGAAGCGTGACCTCACTAGCACCCCCTCCACTCTTTCCTGCATGAATGTGCGCAGGGCCGATCTCTTCTCCTGCAGCAAGGACCAGCAGTAGAATCCTGACCCGTAACCAAGCTGGCCTCCAGCCTCTTGACAGCGTCCTCAAGTTCACTGACCTTGGCCTTGATGATGGCAGTTGAGTTCGCAGTGTACCGTTGACAAAAAAGGCGAATTTGCACTTTGCCAACGTCCCACCACTGCTTGAGAGAACTAAAACGAGCCTTTGTGGTCCTCCAGTGTTCCCAGAAGCACACAAAATACTGACAAAAGGCGTTGTCCTGAAGGAGCTTGTTATTGAAGTGCCAATAAGATTTTGCCCGTTTCCCTGGTGAGTTCAGTAACACCGCAGTAGCCAGGTGATGATCCGTGAAACCGACGGGACTTATGTTACTGTGAAGGAGTCCGGGGTTAAAGGTTCTAGAAACATATATCCTGTCTAATCTAGCAGCACTGACAACACCGTCAGTGACCCTGACCCAGGTATACTGTCTCGCATTTGCATTTTTAGACCTCCACGTGTCCACTAAGTCGAACTGCACAGTGAAATTTTCCAAGATTCTAGAAGACTGCAGATGAGGTTCTGCATTAGTGCGATCTACAGTGAAGTCCAAGGTACAGTTGAAATCACCAGCAACAACAAGTTGTTCTTGGTGATAGCGCTGCAATTCAGTAGTCAGTATATTGAAAAAGGCAACCCTTTCAGCACCGTGGTTTGGCGCATAAACATTTACCAGGCAAAACACGGAATCCCCTATTTCGGCCCTAACAAGAAGCAGCCTGCCCCTCACTATCTCCACCACCGATAAAACTTGTGCATTTGCTGATTCCCCAAACAAAATGGCCACTCCTGCACTAAGATTGGTGCCGTGACTGAGTGAAAAAGGGCCTTTCCACCACAAGCCCCAGTCGACTTCATCTGCCGAAGTGGTATGAGTTTCCTGCAAAAACAAAACGTTGAGACCTTTCCGTCTGAACTAGGGATGGGTATAATTTACCGATTAACCGATAATTGATCATTAAGAATTTCACCGAGGAAGTTCATTTTCGTCGACAAACCGTTTTTTTTTTTAAACAATCCGACGTTATTAGGCCTAGTGCACGGCCGTCCTCAAACAATGCAATGGCAAAATTTGGGCACCAGGGGGCAACATTACACCATCGCCGTACCCTGGCGTGCCTCAGTTGATACATGCGGGCTTCCGTAGGGCAATCGCCAAATCATGAAGCGGTTACAGCAAAGTGTTGCGTGGGACCATTTCAATTTAAAAAGTGACCAGGTGTACTGCAATCACTGCAATGCAGCATACAAATATACCTCATCAACAGGGTCCATGGAACACCCTTATTACGCGAAGAAACCGCCAACAGTGGTTGCGTGCTGAGTAATGGCGGTCGTGAAGATTCTTTTTTTTTTTTTCAGAAACTTTATTGAGAAGGTCATGAAGATTCGGTGTACACACGTCGAGGGAAGCTGCAGGAGGCGGCGTAGTGGCTCGACGGGAAGACTATTTCGCACAAAATGGCACAAGAGAACCGCAAAAAGTTATGCGCGGCTAGACTAAGTAACACGAGCGATAGAGCAATGAATGCGGTCTTCGTTTGTTGGGTGGCCGCTCGGCAAGGACAGAAGCTGGGTAAAACGTCTCGGCCAATCAGCTTGCGGGGTGAAACGTCTCGGCCAATCAGCTTGCGAGATTCCCGAGCTGAGCCAACACGAGAACAGAGAGAGGGCTCTCCGTGCTGATTCCTGATGTTCTAATGTAGTCTACCTGCCTTGTTACGTACCTAAAAATGTTAATGATTAACCGATTATTAATCATTAATTCTCCCGACGATCGGTGAAGAAAATTTCACCGAATGCCCATCCCTAGTCTGAACAGGTCACTAATGAATCCCCTCTTATGATTACCCCTCCCACCATTGATGTTTAAGGACCCTAATTTTATTTTCTGCATTAAGCGATCGATGTGAGGAGCACCGTGCTGTTGCCATGGAAATCATTCCATCTTTGCGCGCTTGGCCTTTTGTTCCCCTGCTGATTTACGCAGGGCTGTGATGTGCTTCTTCAGGCGGAAGCGTTTTCTTTCATCCAGGAGGTCAACACCAACCTGCTTCTTCAGTACATTAACAGACCGAATGAATTTGTCAGTGTCACTGAAGTAATCAGCGACGTTAATGGCCCTATTATTATAGGTTCCATCCAGGAAAGCATTTATTTCTTCTAGTGAATACAAATCCGCATTGGCATTGCCAGTTGCCCCAATAGACTCATTTTTAGCAGACACAGCATCAGATTCAAACTCCATTCCCTCGTCAGCACAACTCTGCTGACTGTTAGATCCAGCTGGCATGTCAGCTGGTACAGCTGATCCTTCATCAGCCACGTGTTCCGGGGCGGCGCCTATATCAGGCGACCGGCGCTGTTGCGCCTGCTGCTCTGAAGTGGCAGCAGGCTGCGGAAGCACAGCCGCTGATGTCACACAGCGCGATGCTGAGTCAACGTCATTGACTGCTTGGGCACCATCACCAGTCACGCCCCCAGCTGCAGGCTGTGCTGCGGGCGCCACAGGCAGACTGCCCACAGACACAGCGGCAGGCTCCGGAGCAGGAGCGGCCGAAGGCCCCGCAACGTCGTCCGCAGCAGCGGCGGGTGCGGAGGCCTCGCTGGCAGGCTGTGCGGCCCTGCCGCGGCGGAAGCCCCCGCAACGCAGTCCGCAGCAGCGTCGCGAGCTGAAGCTGCACCGGCAGCCTCAGCCGGGCGCCTGTGCGGGCAGGCGAAACGTTTATGGCCCACATCGCCACATTCAAAACACTTCATCTGTCCCAAGCTCGCATACACCATATAGTAGCCGTCCCCGTGTTTGACCCGGAAGGACACTTCCAGAGTTTGCGTGGGCAAGTCTAGAAACATGAACACCTGTCGCCTGAGTGATTTCACATGTTTAAAGTCGGCTTCCCTGATTCCCAAACTGACGTGTCTAAACGGGCCCGCAAACTTCCCGAATCTGCGGACCTCCGTTGCCAACTGCTCGTCAGTAATGAAAGGTGGAACACCCGAGACGGTGATAAGCGTTGATGGAACTGATAAGGGGGACACCTGTAAGGTTCAAGCAGTACGCCACAGGCATGACTGTGAACAACACAGCCGTCTGAGACAGGAGGAGACCCTTCAGCAACGGGCATGCAGAAATACTTGCTTATACTTGGTTTCTACGGCCATGGACAGGTATGCACGGGTATGTACTAGTATATCACAGTCCATTTAAATCTGTTCATTATAAGTCTAAACAACATACCTACCGATAGGTATTCTGAATATTTACCTAATATAGCAAAAAAATGCTGTTAATACCACAGATTGTCAAGCTGCCATTCACACACCATTATAGAAAGGCCATTGTTTGGAACTATTTGGAGCTCCATGGACCATGTGACTGGGCAGCGGCGAGCTCAAAGAGTGTCGTAACTATCATATCATATGGCTATGGATGTTAACTATACAGATCCTTAGTGTTGAGCCAATCAGGACTCTCTGGCCTAACTGAAGTTAGCCCAGTTAGCATTTTTGGACAGCTGCTTTGAACACTTTACTCAAATTCAGATGGGTTTTACAATTAAACTGCTTTTCAGGACCAATGCCGTTTCAGTTATTATTCTGGGCCACAGTGCATACAACTGGGCATGTCCTATTAGCCTAGTAGTATGCAGCTGGACCTAGTAATCACCGATTCTAGCATTTGAAGGGGATGGTGGGGGGAGTGAAAAGATTTTAAAATGAAACTGTAAGACAAAGAAAGGGTCTTTTTTGTAGAAAAAGGGTGTAAGATACCATTTTAGACAATTTGTTTTTATAAGGAATTTATATCCACCAGAGTGCTTCTTTAAGTACGGGGGGCGGGGGGGACTGAAAAGTTCATAGTGGTCACATTTGACCAAATGTGGTTTATTTTTCAACACAGCCTCCCCTTCAGTCCACACACTTCTTCCATCGGTGTTGCAGCACTTGGATCCCTGCGGTTGAAAAATAAACCATATTTGGTCAAATTTGACCACTATGAACTTTTCAGCCGCCCCTCATATTTCCCAAGTGCTGTTAAACAGTGCAAAGGATTTTTAATACAGCTTTTCCAAATATTCTAGCTTAATTTTATTTCTGTTTGCAAAGTAAAATAATGTAAGCATCCAAAATAATGTCACAAAAACTACCAGGGTGAAAATTATGAGTCCCCCTGATACTAATCGTCAACTGTGTATCCTTTTTGCTGGATCACAGCCTGCAGTCATTTGTTGTTATTGTCAACAAGTCTCACACATCTCCTGAGCAATGCCAACCCATTCTTCTATGGCGAATGTCTCAAGCTCCTCCAGATTTGATGGTCTTCTGGCGTGGACCTTGGTCTTCAGTTCACCCAACAGATTTTCAATGGGATTCAAGTGAGGGCTTTTTGTAGACCAGTCAATAATGCTCACTTTGGTCTTCTAGAAACCGTTCTTTACTGGAAGTGACATATATTTTGGGTCGTTGTCATGCTAGAAGACAAAGCGACGACCTAGACTGAGTTTTGGTTGCTGACAGCTTGCAGTTTTCTTTCAAAATCTTTAGTATATACTTCCTTCTAATGTGATTCCTTCCACCTTTACAAGATTCCCAATTCCAGATGCACAGAAGCATAATACTGTCACCACCGTGTTTCACCGTGGAGGCGGTGTTCTTTGGGTTATGCACTGCTCTCTTCTTTCTCCAAACAACAGTATCTCTATGGCCAAAGAGCTCTAGTTTCTCGTCTGACCAAAGGACGTGCTTCCAGTTTGCATAATCTTTCTCCTTGTTGTACTTAGTATACTTTAATCTGGCCTGAAGGTGTGTCTTCTGCAGAAATTGAGTTTTTCTTGGTCTTCTTTTTTTGTACACTTTATTAATCCCAGAAGGAAATTCAAGAGCATCAACGTGGATGAAGCAGCCACGGTGCAGAGCCAATCCCTTCACCATTCACACACACACTAGGACCACTTTAGTCTTCAATTAAGCTAGCTTGCATGTTTTTGGAATGTGGGAGGAAACCGGCACACCCGGCGGCAAACCCACGCAAACATGGGGAGAACATGCAAACTCCACACAGAGAGGCCTGGCTGGCTGGTGGATTTGCACCCATGACCTTCTTACTGTGAGGAAGTAGTGCTAACCACCATACCACCATGCTGCCCTTTAGACACACCTGTCACTAGTTTTCTTTGCATAAACTTTGAAATCATTCACTTCCTACCTCTGCCAGGCTTGTTCTGTACTGTGTGGCTCTCTGAGTTTTTTCACGATACTTCTCACTCCAGTTCTTGACACTTGGAAACACTGTGATAACTTTGTATATCCATTTCCTGCTTTATGAGGATGAACAATTTTTTTTCTCATCTAAACTGATTTCTTTTGTTTTTTGGCATAATGCTTTCTCAAGTGACAGCTCAAACCCTTGTTGAAGTTTTTATACCGTGTGTAAATTAGAAGAAAACCCTCAGTTTTAACTTGATCTCACAGGCTTTGAGCATTACAAAGCTAAAGCACATCATTGCACAGCAGTAGTTTGTGCTATGGCTCAATAACAAGGTCAGTTTTTAAGGGGGGCTCATAATTTTGACCCTGGTAGTTTTTTGTTTTTGAGATAATTTTGTTTCTGTCTGCAAATCCATCCATCCATCCATCCTTTTACGAGGATCTGGGTCACGGAGGCAGCAGTCCAAGGAGTCCCAAGCAGCCCCTCTCCCCAACCACCTCCTCCAGCTCGTCTGAGGGGACACCAAGGCATTCCCATGTCAGCTGGGACACATAGTCTCTCCAGCAATTCCTGGGTCTGCCCCAGGGTCTCCTCCCAATGGGACATGTCTGAAACCCGTCAAGTGGGAGGCATCCTAATTAGATGCCCAAACCACCTCAACGGGCTCCTTTCAATGTGGAGAGGCAGCGGTTCTACTGAGCCTCTCCCAGATAATTGAGCTACTCACCCTATCTCTAAGGGTGAGTCCAGTAATTCTATGGAGAAAGCTCATTTCAGCCACTTGTATCCATGATCTCAACCTTTTGGTCATTATTCAAAGGTCATGACCCTAGGTGAGGGGAGGAACATAGACTGACCAGTAAATCAATAGCTTTGCTTTAGAGCTCAGTTCCCTCTTCACCATGACAGACCATTACAGCGTCCGCATTAGGGCTGCAGCTAACGTCTATTTTATGGTCCGGGTAATCGCCCACTCTAATTGAAGGTTACTCAAGTAATCTGATACGTTTTTTAAGAAACTTGCATTGACCAATATTTGCAGAACTTTCTTTTCTAAAGAGCAGTAGCAATTGTACCAAACACTAAGTAACACAGGTACACATTTATTGCAATGCTTATTGCAATGTTTATTGCAGAGAACATAACTTTAAATGGTACATTACACCATAAAGTTTGCTGTTCACTAGCCGTTAGCATCCTCTAGTGTTAGCCGCAACGGATGCCTCATTCTGATGGTGCAGTCATGAACACTGACCTTAACTGAGGCAAGTGAGGCCTGCAGTTCTTTGGATGTTGTTGTGGGGTCTTTTGTGATCTCTTGGATGAGTTGTTGCTGTGCTCTTGGGGTAATTTTGGTCAGCTGGCCACTCCTGCAAGGTTCACCACTGTTCCATGTTTTCGCCATTTGTGGATAATGGCTCTCACTGTGGTTCGCTGGAGTCCCAAAGCTTTAGAAATTGCTTTATAACCTTTTCCAGACTGATAGATCTCAATTACTTTGTTTCTCATTTGTTCCTGAATTTTGCAGCATGATATCTAGCTTTTGAGGATCCTTTGGTCTACTTCACTTTGTCAGGCAGGCCATATTTAAGTAATTTCTTGATTGAGAACAGGTGTGGCAGTAATCAGGCCTGGGTGTGGCTGGAGAAAGTTAACTTAGCTTTCCAAACATGTGATAAACCACAGTTAATTTGTTTTAACGGGGGGGGGGGGGGGGAATTACTTTTTCACACAGGGCCATGTAGGTTGGGATTTTTTTTTACCTTTAATAATAAACACCTTCATTTAAAAACTGCATTTTGTGTTTACTTGTGTTATCTTTGTCTAATATTTAAATTTGTTTGATGATCTGAAACATTTAAGTGTGTCAAACATACAAAAAGATGAGAAATCAGGAAGGGAACAAACACTTTTTCACACCAATGTAAATATGTTCGTGTAAGCTTTGAAAAGAGAAAAAGCCAACCTTTAAAAAGAAACAGTCCACAAACATTACAGTGACACTAAAACATTTACTTTGGTAAAGGATATGCTATCAGTAAGATTTGTATAAGCTTCATGAATCAAGGAAGACATTTCATAAATAGTGCTGATGGAAGTTTTCAGCCTTTGCTGATATATTCCATCACAGGATGCCTTTTTTAAGGGAAATGTTGACAATGAGGAATTTCTTATTTGAGCAACAAAATAAATTATAAGACTCACAATTTAGTCATCACAATAATAATAACAAATGACGTGAGTGTGGAAAATGTGGAAACTAAGGTTCAGTGATGACTTCTGTTAACTACAAAATTCTCACAGAGTAAGGAACCAGAAGGTTACAAAAACCTGAGATTTCAGAAGTTCCATACAGTACCATTCATGCATCAGTACAGCTGCTATAATCCATCTTGCAGGGAACATGAATGTTTTCCTGCATTCATTTCCTCACCTGGTCTCTGTGCTCGGACAACCTTCTTGATCATGGCTGAGATTATGTCCCTGAGTTTGTCTGTGATGCCGATCACACACCAGCCATCACGCTCGTCACACTGCTGCTCTTGGCCATTGTTCTGCTCAACCAGCTTTTTGATACTGGAAACACATAAGGAGCTGCTTTAGACTCATGCCATAATGAGAGAAATCTGTAACTGATTTAGTCACTGTAATCATCAATGACAAAACATCTGTAAAATGTGAAGAAATAAAAAAGAAAATACTGCCAGCTGCCAGTGGTACCCTTCAGCCTCCTTCTTTGTTGCTGAAATGTAGTTTTTATGGCATTCTGCCCTTGAGATCCCAAAAACATAGTGCTAGTTCAGGGTCACAGAATGAACCTGTGTATAAAGTTTGGTGAGCCTACCTTTACTTATTCGATAGTAAAAGAAAGCTGAAGTCATGCCCCATCTACTTCCGCATATGGGACCTTAAATCAGAAAAAATCTCAGTTGAAATGAATGGCAAAAACAAAATTATCTTTTGATCCCCATCAAATTTTATCACGAGTTACACATATGATTATCATTTTAAAAGATAATTTTCCACATAAATAATGATGTAGATTGTTGTCTAACTGTTTAAGTATAAGGTTGTGAAAATATGTACTGTAAATGAAAAGATTACAAACGCAGAGCCGTGTAAGCTACATAATTATGTCAACATTTTCAAAATGCGCCCAGGGGAAGTAACTAACAGTCCTCTGGATCAGCTCCAGCTCTCTAAAATACAATACAATGTGGGTGTACCCATGTTGTTTTTCTCTTCTTTGGATCCTTCTTTCATTGATCAGGAAACAGGACGTGAGCTTTGACACGATTGTGTTTGGTGATGTGGGATGATGGGAGACGTAGTCTAAACATTTTTACAAAAAATAATATTACTCTGTTATTATACAACAGCCGACAACTTTAATTACGTGGAAAATTATTTTTTAAATTGACAAACATCATATGTGTAAATTGTGGCAAAATTCGATCGGGATCAAAAGATAATTTCGTTCTTGCCATTCATTTCAATGGAGATTTTTTTCGATTTAAAGGCCAAATGTCACGTAATTTTTTTTTCTAAATGACAACGAATTTAGATAAAATACACATAGCTTAAACCAAATATTCATACCGGAGACCATATCACCCACCTGTATTTACATAATTGCACAAAATACACCAGGTGAAGGCCCCACCTTGCTCACTGGCTTGTGACAGCCAGTCCAGACCACGCCCATGTTTTTGACGTCACAAGTTGTACCCTGGCTGCCCTGCCTATCCACATTCACACTTATCAACATTGGACAATCATGACGGAAAGTGACAGCGATTGTGAACAAATTAGTTTAGTTTTGTCTTTTTTTTTTTGTCTTTTTTTTGTCAGTGGTTCAGACAGTGACAGAGGCATAGAACCTTACAGGTTCGAGCCGTCCGAGACGGAATCAGATGCTTTGTCTGATGACAACAGTTCCGACGATGACCAGAGAGCAGAACCAGTGGAAAATGTCATTGAACTGGACATTAATCGCCTCCAGAATTGGGAAGCCGAAGGGGGTCTGTCGAGGGCGCCCCATAAATATTGATTTTTCGGAAGCCATTATTATTACAGTGGAGGAGAGCCGCTGCTGTCAAGAAATTGACCAGATCAATATGAAAATGGAGGCGCATACCTGTCAAGTGAGACGTTTTCGCCGTATTTTAATACCGTAAAACGCGGCTATAAGGGACAGCGGAGTAATAATGGACATTTCTCTGGGAAATGTTTTCATACCTGTCAAGTGAGACGTTTTCGCCGTATTTTAATACCGTAAAACGCGGCTATAAGGGACAGCGGAGTAATAATGGACATTTCTCTGGGAAATGTTTTCATACCTGTCAAGTGAGACGTTTTCGCCGTATTTTAATACCGTAAAACGCGGCTATAAGGGACAGCGGAGTAATAATGGACATTTCTCTGGGAAATGTTTTCATACCTGTCAAGTGAGACGTTTTCGCCGTATTTTAATACCGTAAAACGCGGCTATAAGGGACAGCGGAGTAATAAGGGACACTTTTCTGGGAAATGTTTTAAATGTAATTCGTGTTGTTATTGTCAAATATTTTAAGGAAAATACGGGGAAAATGCAATTTTAGCAAAAACGGGCGTATTGCCATTTCTGTACGCCCATAAGAAAAATATACGGGAAAAAAAATTGAGTGTGTTGAGGAGCACGTCCTGTGTGCTGGCAGATGGCTCAGCCTGAGCTATTCGCACTACATTGAGAAGTGTGGATTCAATCATTAGTCTGATTGTCGGGGCGGGCAGATCGCTCAGCGGGAGCTATTATCACTACATTGAGAAGTGTGGATTCAATCATTAGTCTGATTGTCGGGGCGGGCAGATCGCTCAGCGGGAGCTATTCTCACTACAATGAGAAGTCATTTTCAGCTGTCCTGCGGCTGCGGAACAGAGAGGAATCCCCTTCCAAATCCAGAATTCTGCTTTTTTATTTTGCGCCGGACGCCGAGTTGTGTTGTTATTGTCAAATATCCATGAATCCTTAAAATATTTGACAATAACAACACGAATTACATTTAAAACATTTCCCAGAAAAGTGTCCCTTATTACTCCCCGGTCCCTTATAGCCGCGTTTTACGGTATTAAAATACGGCGAAAACGTCTCACTTGACAGGTATGAAAGCATTTCCCAGAGAAATGTCCCTTATTACCCAGCTGTCCCTGATAGTCCCGTTTTAAGGTATGGGTGAAATATCCAATTTTTTCTTTCTTGTTGCTCACTTCAACCTTCCAGTCTCCATATAAACAGTCAATCGAAATACCCCAAGCATCAAACTAGGGTACAATCTATTTCGTCACTTCCGCCTTCTTCCCCAGGCGATTCCAGGGGCCGTGAGTAGGAATGTCAGGCCAAGCGCGGCAGTTTTAAATTAACGAATATTCCGGCGTTACTGAAGCATATGCACCAAGACCCGAACGGATCGGTTTCCCTTTATATCTAGTTTCAAGACATTTAAAGTACCCTGTTATGTGACATTTGGCCTTTAAAGTCCCATTGCGGAAGTAGAGGGGGCGTGACTTAGGCTCGCTATAGGGCATAGGGAATGCTAACTTTGACCTTTTGACCCCAAATCCATACTTTGAGGTAAGAACCCCAAGGTGAACCTGTGTACGAAGTTTGATGACCCTAGGTTTCATTATTGTGTAGATATACAGTAGTTTACAGTGATAGTCAAAATTATTCAACCCCCACTGCAACTTAGCTTAATTGGCAGTTGGGGTTGCCTGTAATTATTACTATCAGTAAATTATTAGTGATATACTTTACTGCCACTGCTGCTGTACAGAGAGGTGACAATGATGCATTTTGAAAAGAGCTGTTTTAGGATCAGGTCTGAAAATTGACAGTTCAAATCTAAATTTTTGCCTTTAGGTGTTGTAAACTGAAATCAAACCTGTACTACCATTTAAATGGTAAACATTCAAGACACATTATAAACAAATGTTCTAAAATTTTAACCAGCATTAAGGACTTTAACCCACAAGCTTAAGATTGAAAAGTTTTCACCAAACTGCCAGATTTCCCTCTGGGAGGAATATATACACTACCGTTCAAAAGTTTGGGGTCACTTAGAAATTTCCTTATTTTTGAAAGAAAAGCACTGTTTTTTTCAATGAAGATAACTTTAAACTAATCAGAAATACACTCTATACATTGCTAAGGTGGTAAATGACTATTCTAGCTGCAAATGTCTGGTTTTTGGTGCAATATCTACATAGGTGTATAGAGGCCCATTTTCAGCAACTATCACTCCAGTGTTCTAATGGTACAATGTGTTTGCTCACTGCGTCAGAATTCTCCAGATTACCTTAACAAATTAACAGCTAGAATGCCAAAGGTCTACAATGCTGTAATTGCTGCAAATGGAGGATTCTTTGACAAAAGCAAAGTTTGAAGGAAAAAGTCATTATTTCATATACAAATCATTATTTCTAACCTTGTCAATGTCTTGACTATATTTTCTATTCATTTTACAACTCATGGTGGTAAATAAAAGTGTGACTTTTCATGGAAAACACCAAATTGTCTGGGTGACCCCAAACTTTTGAACGGTAGTGTATATTATATATATATATATATACACACACACTGTTACACACTATATATTAGTGGTGTCAGACGATAAGATTTTTTAATCTCCATTAATCTTTTGGAATGTTGACTTAATTGTGATTAATAATGCGTTAATCACGTTTTTCCATTCAGATACAGTGCACCTTAAGTTGGCAATTCTTCAAGTTTCTCATACTGTTATAAACATGGGAGTGGAGAAATATACTTGCTTTCTTCACCTGCAGGTTTATTAAAGCTCTCAACATATCCAAAATGACAAAAACTATCCAGAATATTCTCAAAAGTGCTACTGCATGTGTAAACAACAGAATGCCAGGGCTCAGTAATGTCACCGAACAACAATCAGCCAGCAGCCACAAAAGAGCTTGCTCTTTCTCCCATAGCAAACATCCACTGCTTTGAAGCAGCTCAACATAAAACAATGGACCTCATGTGTCACAACAGACACAAGTTCCCTTTTAGGAGAAAAATTGTAAAAACATAAGCAACTATTGTGGTGTTGGTGTTTAACCCTTAAACTGGCAAGATTTCATGGACAGATCGCGCCCCCACTGGCACAGGTGCAGCGCCTGTCATGTGATGTTATACGACGTGGCCAAAAACTCCCCAGTTGTACTAAGAATTCCACCTCACAAGGTGGCAGACACGTATCACTTACTGCACTTGCCTTGGAGGACTGATAGAGTGAAAACCTCACTTCTGGACACCACAGAAGAGTTTGTAAACGAATCCTGATGTTCGCCATCGCCATCACGGAGGAGGCATGTGCTCCCAAATTTGCCAACTATGATTCTAAAAAGAGATTATTTAGCTTATGAAGGTAAATATACAGTATATTGTGGTGATATATATAGGTGACAATCCCCCTCATGGATCGTCACCTTATCGTGGTGGGGGGGTTTGTGTGCCCCAGTGATCACAGGAGCTATGTTGTCCGGGGCAATTTGCCTCTGATAGGGTCACCCAAGACAAACTGGTCCTGGGTGAAGGGCCAGACTAAGAACGATCCAACAGACTCTCATGATAAATTCTATATCAAGGATTCAGTGTACCCCGCCCGGTATGGGGTTACCGGGGCCCCACCCTGGAGCCAGGCCTGGGGGAAGGGCTCGATGGCTAGCGTCTAGTGGCCGGGTTTCCACCCATGGGACCCGGCCGGGCTCAGCCTGAAGGAGTTACATGGGTCCGCCCTCCAGTGGGCTCACCACCTGCAGAAGTGATCATGGGGGTCCAGTGCTATGTGGATTAGGTGGCGGTCAAAAGCGGAGACCTTGGCGGACTGATCCCAAGCTTTCTAAACTGGCTTTTGGTACGTGGAATGTCACCTCTCTGGTGGAGAAGGAGCCTGAACTGGTGTACGAGGTTGAGAGATACCGGCTAGATATAGTTGGCCTCACCTCAATACACAGCTCCGGTTCCGGAACCAGTCTCCTGGAGAGGGGCTGGAGCTTGGCCTTTTCTGGAGTTGCCCCGGGTGAGAGACGACGAGCAGGGGTGGCTATTCTTGTATCCCCCCACCTTGCTGCCTCTATACTGGAGTTTTCCCTGGTGGATGAAAGGGTTGCTTCTCTGCGTCTTCGGGTTGGGAAACGGGTCCTGACCATCATTTGCGCCTATGCACCAAATGATGTTTCAAAATACCCACCCTTTTTGGAGTCTGTGATTGGGGTGCTGGAGGGTGCTCCTCTTGGAGACTCCATTGTCCTACTGGGGGACTTCAATGCACATGTGGGCAACGACAGTAAAACCTGGAGGGGAGTGATTGGGAGGAACGGCCTGCCCGATCTGAACCCGAGTGGTGTTCAATTATTGGACTTCTGTGCTAACCACAGTTTGTCCATAACGAACACCATGTTCAAGCATAAGGGTGTCCATATGTGCACCTGGCACCAGGACACCCTAGGTCGCAGGTCGATGATCGATTCTGTTATCGTGTCATCAGACCTGCAACCGTATGTCTTGGACACCCAGGTAAAGAGAGGTGCAGAGCTGTCAGCTGATCACCACCTGGTGGTGAGTTGGATTCGATAGCAGGGGAGGAAGCCATTCAGACCTGGTAGACCCAAACATATAGTGAGGGTGTGCTGGGAACGTCTGGCTGAGGCCCCTGTCCGGGAGGTCTTCAACTCCCACCTCCGGAAGAACTTCAACCCCATTCTGAGGGAGTCTGGAGACATGGAATCTGAATGGGCCATGTTCTCCACCTCTGTTGTTGAAGTGGCGGCCCAGAGCTGCGGCCGCAAGGTGGTCGGTGCATCTCGTGGTGGCAACCCCCGAACCAAGTGGTGGACACCAGTGGCGAGGGGGGCCATTAGGCTGAAGAAGGAGTCCTATCAAGCTTGGCTGGCTTGTGGGACTCCCGAAGCAGCTGAGGTGTACTGGCAGGCCAAGCGGAGTGCAGCTCGGGTGGTTGCTGAAGCAAAAACCCGGGTATGGGAGGAGTTCGGTGAGGCCATGGAACAAGACTTTCAGTCGGCCTCGAAGAGATTCTGGCAAACTGTCCGGTGCCTCAGGAGGGGAAAGCAGCTCCCTGTCCACACTGTGTATGGTGCAGATGGGACACTGTTGACTTCGACTGGGGATATCGTTGGGCAGTGGAAGGAATACTTCGAGGATCTCCTCAATCCCACTGATACGCCTTCCACAGAAGAAGCAGGGTTTGGGGATGAGGGGGATGACTCACCTATCACAGGGGCTGAGGTCGCCAAGGTGGTTAAAAATCTCCTTGGTGGTCGGGCCCCAGGGGTGGACGAGATTCGCCCTGAGTACCTCAAGGCCCTGGATGTTGTTGGGCTGTCATGGTTGACACGCCTCTGCAACATTGTGTGGAGGTCGGGGGCAGTGCCTTTGGCATGGCAAACCGGGTGGTGGTCCCTCTTTTCAAAAAAGGGGACCGGAGGGTGTGCTCCAACTTTAGAGGGATCACACTCCTCAGCCTCACTGGGAAGGTCTATGCCAAGGTACTGGAGAGGAGAGTCTGGCCATTGGTCGAACCTCGGATTCAGGAGGAGCAATGTGGTTTTCATACTGGCCGTGGCACATCGGACCAGCTCTTTACCCTCTCGAAAATTCTTGAGGGTTCGTGGGAGTTTGCCCAACCAGTTTACATGTGTTTTGTGGACTTGGAGAAGGCATTTGACCGCGACCCTCGTGGTTTTTTGCGGGGGGTGCTTCGGGAGTATGGAGTATCGGGCTTGTTGTTACGAGCTATTCGGTCTCTGTACGACCGTTGTGAGAGTTTGGTTCGTATTGACAACACTCGGTCGGATTCATTCCCAGTGAGAGTTGGACTCCGCCAGGGCTGCCCTTTGTCACCGATCCTATTCATAATTTTTATGGACAGGATTTCTAGGCACAGCCAGGGAATAGAGGGTGTCATGCTTGGTGACCACAGGATCTCATCTCTGTTGTTTGCAGATGATGTTGTCCTGTTAGCTTCATCCAGCAATGACCTACAGCTCTTGCTGGGATGGTTTGCCGCTGACTGTGAAGCGGCTGGGATGAGAATCAGCACCTCCAAGTCTGAGTCCATGGTCCTCAGCCAGAAAAAAGGTGGATTGTCCTCTCTGGGTTGGGGACAGGCTCCTGCCCCAAGTGAAGGAGTTTAAGTATCTTGGGGTCTTATTCACGAGTGAGGGGAGAATGGAGCATCTGATTAGGATGCCTCCTGGACGCCTCCCACTTGAGGTGTTTCAGGCACGTTCCACTGGGAGGAGACCCCGGGGCAGACCCAGGACTCGGTGGAGAGACTATGTCTCCCAGCTGGTCTGGGAACGCCTTGGTATCCTCTCTGAAGAGCTGGAGCAGGTGGCTGGGGAGAGGGAAGTCTGGGCTTCTCTGCTTGAACTGCTGCCTCCGCAACCCGGACCTCTGGAAAAGCGGTAGAAGATGGATGGATGGATGGATGGATGGAGGTAAATATATGCATTTTGTTATAATAGAGGGTAGGCGAAGCTGGATGATGTTCACCTGCCATCGCCCCCAGCACCATGTGACTGGAGAGAACAATCGCACCGGTTCCGTGTCATCATATAAGATAAACAGTGGCGGGATAAAAGCGAAATTGAGGTGGAATAATCATAACAGTTTCTGGATGTGAAGGGGAAAAATAAAATGACCGACAGAAGAGAAAATAACAACCAGGATCCCACAAAAGGATGAAGCGAGCAAGCCGCCCAGTCAGTGTGAAGCGACGAATGTCTTGGTTTGTTTACATTGTACTGATTTTCTGGTTCATATACACTACCGTTCAAAAGTTTGGGGTCACTTAGAAATTTCCTTATTTTTGAAAGAAAAGCACTGTTTTTTTCAATGAAGATAACTTTAAACTAATCAGAAATACACTCTAATATCTAATATACATTGCTAATGTGGTAAATGACTATTCTAGCTACAAATGTCTGGTTTTTGGTGCAATATCTACATAGGTGTATAGAGGCCCATTTCCAGCAACTATCACTCCAGTGGTCTAATGGTACAATGTGTTTGCTCATTGCGTCAGAAGGCTAATGGATGATTAGAAAACCCTTGTGCAATCATGTTAGCACAGCTGAAAACAGTTTAGCTGGTTAGAGAAGCTATAAAACTGACCTTCCTTTGAGCAGGTTGAGTATGTGGAAAAAATTATTATTTCAAATACAAATCATTATTTCTAACCTTGTCAATGTCTTGACTATATTTTCTATTAATTTTACAACTCATGGTGGTAAATAAGTGTGACTTTTCATGGAAAACACAAAATAATTGTCTGGGTGACCCCAAACTTTTGAACGGTAGTGTACTTTAAAGATAAGATAACGAAATGCCCAAAACAAGAAATGGTGACAAAAAGCAAAACCATTCTTTGTGTAAATATGTCCAAAGTCCACTTTTGACTGAAAGTTATGTAATTCGATATGGCTGCCATGGCATTATGCAAATTAGATGCATAAATTTACTCCTTTCTCAAACTTTGGATCATATTTTACATCTTTCTAATTGACAGTAAGCCATTATCTCTTACCACTTTCAAGTTATAGCCTTGGAAATCTCTTGACATCTGAACTGAATATTTTCTTGAAAAAAATCTTGAACACTAGGGGCTTACGGAGCAACTTGGCACCTGTGCTGTTTAATGTTAACACCTTTATTGTGAAGTGTGGCGTAGTGGTGGGCACTTCATGTTCCGCCACTGCACTGCCCTATAAATAGCAGAGGGCATCCATTATGTAAGATAAGATAAGACAAGATAAGATAAGATAAGCCTTTATTAGTCCCACAACGGGGAAATTCCAGGATTGCAACAGCACAGGGATAGCAACACTCAGAGCAACAATCAGAAGGCAAGAAAAAAAAAAACAAGCAAGCAAGAGCAGCTAATATACATATGTACATATTACTATAAAATATATATATACACACACACACACACACACACAGACACACAGTGCAGAGCATTGTAGCTGGATGGAATAAATATATGAATATATGAACACACAGTGCAGAGCATTGTAGCTAGATGGAATAAATATGTAAATATATAAACACCCACAGTACGGAGCATTGCAGCTAGGTGGAATAAATATGCAAGTATATAAACACACACAGTGCGGAGCAATGTAGCTAGATGGAATAATATGTAGATATATAAAAACACAGTGCGGAGCATTGTAGCTAGATGGAATAAATATATAGATATATAAATATAAACACACCCAGTGCTGAGCATTGTAGCTAGATGGAATAAATATGTAAATATATAAACACACACAGTGCAGAGCATTGTTGCTAGATGGAATGAAACAGCATAACCGTCTACTTAGTTATCCTACATGGTATGATTATGTGCCCATACATATTCTCACCCTCCATAGCGACCGGTATGTTCCTAGTTGTATGCCGGAGGGGACCATTGTGTAAGTCTATTGCATCTTTTGCATTCAAAAAACTATTAGTTTGTTACGTCTTTTTGCTATCTCTGCGAGCAGCCCTGCTTAGGTTGTACAGTCTGACAGCCGTTGGTAGGAAGGACCTACGAAACCTCTCGGTTGTGCACCTGGGATGATGTAGTCTGCTGCTAAATGAGCTCCTCAGTGCATCCAGTATGTCCTGCATAGGGTGGAACTCGGACTCCAGCAGAGATGACAGTTTAGCCACCGTCCTTCTCTCTCCTATCTCCTCCATCGGATCAAGGCGCTGCCCCAGGACAGAGCTAGCTTTCTTAATCAGTTTGTTCAGTCTCTTCCTATCGGCTGCAGTAATGCCACTGCCCCAGCAGACCACTCCAAAAGTGATGGCTGATGCCACCACCGTGTCATAGAATGACTTCAGCAGCGCCCCTTGTACACCAAAA
Organism: Pholidichthys leucotaenia; assembly: GCA_020510985.1. Classification (NCBI taxonomy): domain Eukaryota; kingdom Metazoa; phylum Chordata; class Actinopteri; order Cichliformes; family Pholidichthyidae; genus Pholidichthys; species Pholidichthys leucotaenia. Next base: position 88,715,844 of record CM035846.1, on the reverse strand, counting down.
GACCTGAGTCTCCTCAGCAGGAACAGCCTGCGCTGTCCCTTCTTGTAGAGTGCATCAGTATTGTGTGACCAGTCTAGTTTATTGTTCAGATGAACACTCAGGTACTTATAGGATGTCACCATCTCGATGTCTGTTCCCTGTATATTTACTGGTGCTGTGAGGGGCTGCCCATGCCTGCGGCAGTCCACCACCAGCTCCTTAGTTTTCCTCGCGTTGATCTGGAGGCAGTTCCGATGGCACCAGTCCATGAAGTCCTGGATAAGCCCTCTGTACTCAGCTTCATCTCCATTGGAGATGAGGCCAACGATCGCAGAGTCATCAGAGAACTTCTGTAGATGGCAGTGTGTTGTGTTGTGTGAGAAGTCCGCAGTATAAAGAGTGAACAGGAAGGGAGCCAGCACCGTTCCCTGGGGGGCCCCCGTGCTACTGATGATCGTGTCGGACACACAGTCCCGGGTTCTCACAAACTGAGGCCGGTTTATGAGGTAGTCCAGGATCCATGATGACAGGTGCTGGTCCACCCCTGCGCGCAGCAGCTTGTCCTTCAGGATCATCGGTTGGATGGTGTTGAAAGCACTGGAGAAGTCAAAGAACATGATCCTCACCATATTCCCGGGCTTCTCCAGGTGGGACAGAGAACGGTGAAGGAGGAAGATCACCGCATCCTCCACCCCAATGCCATGCTGGTAGGCGAACTGGAGTGGATCCATCGCTGGTTCCACCAGGGGGCGGAGGTGAGCAAGGAGCAGTCTCTCCAGGGTCTTCATCAAGTGGGATGTCAAGGCCACCGGTCTGTAGCTGTTCAGGTCTTTGGGGTGGGAAGTTTTTGGTACAGGTACCACACAAGATGTTTTCCACAGCTGTGGTACCCTCCCCAGTTTCAGGCTCATGTTGAAGATATACGTCACAATCCCACACAGCTGGTCTGCACAGGACTTGAGGAGCTTTGCGCTGATGCCGTCCGGTCCCGGCGCCTTCCTCGCTTTGATCTTCCTCAGCTCCGTCCTCACCTGGGTCTTGGTCAGGGTCAGGATGGGGGGCTGTGTGTTGGGAGTGGGGGGGTGTTGGTGGAGTGGGGAGTGGGCAGCAGGACTTGATTTCTTTAGAGGCAGCAGTGGTTGTTGTGCAGACGGGGGGAGGGTGGTTGGTCAAATCTATTGAAAAACAGATTCAGGTTGTTCGCCCACTCCCTGCCCCCTGTGGCCTGGGGGGAGGTATTCTGGAGCCCTGAGATGGTTTTGAGGTTTCTCCAGACCCCGCTGATGTCGCTCTGTTGCAGCTTGTCCTCCATCTTCTTCCTGAAGCTGTCCTTGCCTTCTCTGATCTTTCTCCTCAGCTCCCTCTGTACGGACTTCAGCATCTCCCTGTTCCCCGACCTGAAGATCCTCTTCTTCTCTCTCAGAAGTGTTTTTATCTCAGGGTTGATCCAGGGTTTGTTGTTTGAGTGACGCCGTATGGTCTTGGTGGGAACGGATTTGTCCACACAGAAGCTGAGGTAGCCCGTGAAGGTGTGAATGAGGCCATCCATGTCCTCACCATGTGGATCGCAGAGCTGCTTCCAGGCGGTGGCTTCAAAACAGTCCTTTAGAGTGTCCATTGTCTCCTTAGACCATAACTCCACAGTGTGCATGGCCGGAGGTTGTCTGTGCACTAGGGGTTTGTACACCGGCCGGAGATGAACCAAGTTGTGATCCGATCTCCCGAGTGGGGGGAGTTGTGATGAGGTGTACGCCTCCTTAGTGTTTGCGTAGAATAAATCCAGTGTTTTATTGTCTCTAGTGTGGCATGTGACATACTGGGTGAACGTGGGTAGAGTGGGAGATAGTGAAACATGGTTGAAATCGCCTGAGATGAGGAGAAGAGCATCTGGGTGTTCTGTCTGCAGCCTGCTGGTTACTGAATGGATGACATCACGCGCTGTCCCAGCGTTCGCCGTCGGATTTGCATAAACAACAATGCAGATCACGTGTGAGTGTTCTCTCGGGAGATATGTAGGCCTCATGCTAACAGCTAGCAACTCAATGTCTTTGCTGCAGTGTTGTTGTTTAACAGTGATATGTCCCGGTCTGCACCAGTTGTTGTTAACATACATTATCACTCCACCGCCCCTTGCTTTGCCACTGTCTGGTGTTCGGTCAGCTCGTATCATGTGAAAACCCTCCAGCTCAATGTTAGCATCTGCTGCTAGTTCAGTTAGCCACGTCTCAGTAAACAAAAGGAGAGAGCACTCACGGTATGTGCTATCATAACGGGAGATAGCCGCTAGCTCATCTAACTTTCCCAGTATCGACCGTACATTTCCCATGACAACAGATGGAAGGGAGGGTCTGTACCTTATATTTTTTGTCCTCCGCTTTACTCCAGCCCGGCAGCCGCGGCGTTTTCACCTCAGTTCTCTCGGTATGTCGAGTTTTTCCAATGGGACCGGGTGGCGGTTGAATGCTAGCAGCTCTTCCCTGCTGTATCGTATCCTGCTATAAACAGTGGCTCCGTCCACCGGCTCAGGAGACATTTGGGACGATCTGTGTGTCCGTGATATAAGTGGAGTGAAAAAAAAAAAAGACGGATCAAAAGAGAGAGGAAGGGAAAAAGACTCGGAATCGAGCCGCTGTTGCAAAAGGCAGCCTACTCGTGTGGCGCCGAGAGAGAAAAAAATGTGGTGTGGCGAGAGAAAAAAATGTGGTGTCTTCGACCGGTGCCCTCTGCCTGGTGTCTACTGTGTGTCCGCTGAGTTACAGCGTTCAATAAAGCTGAGTTCGTCCAGTCATCTGGCCTCATCCTTGATAGAGGTATTTTACATACATAACATTTGGCGATCAAGGATTAACTAATGGAGGCGTGTATTACACCACTTCGCCCCTTCCTCGAGCTCCCAGGGAATCCACCCATTCCGTGGCTGAGATGGTTTGAAGCTTTCCAGACCTACATCACTGCGCTCCACCTGGGTAAGCTCAACAAGTTAAAAGCACGTGCGCTACTTGTTCACAACCTCGGGATTGAGGGCCAGTGTGTCCTGCGCACACTCGGCGCTTCGGACTCTTTTGAAGATGTCGTCGAGCTGCTAGCAAGCCACTTTCATACCCCGGATAGCGTGACTGTCCGGAGGATTTGCTTTCGGCAGTGACATCAACGTGTGGGTGAGCCTATACATCAGTTTGTCGTCGACTTGAGGCAGACGGGTACACGCCTGATAGTCTCACGTAAATCACTGTAGAACTCTTCCTTCACCTCCTCTGTGTTGGTCATTGTTGGGACATATACACTACCGTTCAAAAGTTTGGGGTCACTTAGAAATGTCCTTATTTTTGAAAGAAAAGCACTTTTTTTCAATGAAGATAACTTTAAACTAATTAGAAATCCACTCTATACATTGCTAATGTGGTAAATGACTATTCTAGCTGCAAATGTCTGGTTTTTGGTGCAATATCTACATAGGTGTATAGAGGCCCATTTCCAGCAACTATCACTCCACTGTTCTAATGGTACAATGTGTTTGCTCATTGTGTCAGAAGGCTAATGGATGATTAGAAAACCCTTGTGCAATCATGTTAGGTCTGCAATGTTGTAATTCCTGCAAATGGAGGATTCTTTGACGAAAGCAAAGTTTGAAGGAAAAAATTATTATTTCAAATACAAATCATTATTTCTGACCTTGTCAATGTCTTGACTATATTTTCTATTCATTTTACAATGCATGGTGGTAAATAAGTGTGACTTTTCATGGAAAACACAAAATAATTGTCTGGGTGACCCCAAACTTTTGAACGGTAATGTACACTAATGAGTGTGGCATACATCTTCCGCTGTAGTGGGAGTCTCAGTCATTATCCTGTCGTTGATTGGCACCGGTTCCTCATCAAGCATTGCTGCTATCTCCTTTCTAACTGCAAAGCCCACTCCTGCTTCTCTCCTTTCTTGAGTTGATCTCCCACTCCAAAAGAAGATGTACCCATGGCCTTCCAAGCTGTCATATCCAGGCAATCTTGTTTCACTAAGTGCAGCTATGTCTACATTGCACCTGTTCATTTCCAGTGCCACAAGCACGGTCTGTCTTTCTGGGCACTGTGATGTTGTTCTGTCCAACAGAGTGCGTACATTCCATTCTGCTACACACAAGGTTGCTGTTTTCCTCTTCTTTTGTCTTCCTGCTCCTAGCTTACTTTTCACTGCCTGTCGGAGTGTGAAGAAGTTGGACATAGACAGGAGTTCCTGGCAGCGGAAGGCTAAGGACAGAGCTGTGTGGAGGAATCTGATCAGACCTAAATGAACAGTCATTGTCGCCTGTGGACAATGTTAGCTAGAGCCAATGTTAGCTGTGGCAGTTAGCTAGTGAGTGTCATTTTGGGCCGCTGGAGGATGAATTGGTACATGACCAGCTTGCAGAGCAAACAAGTAGTGCCGCTATACGGGCTACTTACGGAGCCAAGTGACCTAACGTTAGCCAGGGCTGCTGAGCTAGCTCTCCAGCTGGAGGCCGCAGACAAGCTAGCTTCAGAGCTAAACTGGCGCCAGTCACAGTGGCCGCCGGAGTCTCCCGCCGTGGCAAATGTAGCGGACTTGGATAGCGAGGATAGCTTGGACGACGATACTACAGAAGCCAATGCTGCCAACCAAAGGTCTGCGGGTCCGTGATGCACCGAAATAAGGCTAAGGACTGCCCGGCTAGAGGGAAACGTTGTAGCAGATGTGGATGCTTGAACCATTATGCTAGAGTGTGCTGTGGATCTAAGCCTGAGAGCCCACGGAAGAAATCACTCCGCCCAACCCCGACAACCATCTATACGGTGTCTCACAGTACAAACAAGTACACTTTCTGCGCAGTGGAACTGGGCGGCGTGGAGATACCGCTGCTGCTCGACACGGGGGTGGAGGGGTTTTTGCTGAATTGGGCCACAGTGAGGAAGTTTTCCCCCACTACAGAGTAAGAGGTAACCCAGTGCCACTTTATGGTTATGGAGGTGGCAGGCTGTGCACAGTTGGGATGTTGGAGTTAATGGTTTGGTACAGGTCTGCGACGATGGCTGACTTCACATTTCACGTGACGGCCCGAGGCGACAACATCATGGGCTGTGATTTGTTTTATGGACTGGGTTTCCCCATTAAAGACGACGCTGGGGAAGAATGGGTGGGTTGTGGCCAGTGGAACACTCCAATTCCGGTGGTCAATGATGACGTCATATGGGACAAAGAACTAACTGACACCACGGCGGTGAAGCAGGACCAGGCTCACTCAGGTTTGACACAGGAAGGTCTCAGTGCCGGTGCTCGGGAAACGGAAGAGGGGGTACTGAGCATGGTGACGAGGCACCTGCGCTGGCGAGTGACGCCGATGTGCTAGCCCCAGATTCCCTCGGAGCTTGGCTGCAGGGGGATGGAGGATATGCAGCTATGATGGCGACCGCTACGACGGCTCCAGAAGAGGATGGGGCCAGACCGACGAGCACAGAAAAACCGTGTGCTCACCAGCACCATGTCAGGCCGAGTTGAGTCCCTCTTAGGGTTATGGACTTGGTCCAGATTCGAGGAGAGGAATGTCCATGGCGAAGATGGGTCAGACAACAGCCGGTGAAACATCAGGGGTGTGTGTGCATAGTGGCCAAACTGGGCGCAGCATACTTCCAGCTGTCTGATGGGAAGTGACGGCACGCCAATCAGCTTCGGCGTGTCCAGGAAGAGGCTTCTGGTGAAGGAGCTGGACAAAAGCGGGAGTCAGTGGTGATGAGAAGAGGCACTTTCGTCCGGGAGATCAGCCATTGTCCCGGGGACCTGCTAATTCCAGGGGCGCATCTGCTGAGGGGCTACCCTGGGCCCCCCACGCCGGTTCTGCTCCTCCTGCCCAAGGGACAGTGCTGTAAATTTTGTGAAATAGTTCTGATGTTCATATGTTTATGCATGTTGTAAAATGGGATTGTTTTGTGTGGGTTTTATTAGTTTAGGAACACGGCAGTGATTTTAGTTTATTAATGGACTTTTCTTTAGCTTATCAGGTGGCAGAATAATCCACCATGCCGTGTGGGTAGGTCAGTAGTCCATCCATCCCCCCATTTTAGGTTTTGTTGTGTGAATGTGTTAGGCCATTTAGATACATCAGTTTTCGTTTTGTTAGTGCGTGATTCGGGTCCTAAATAGGGAGGGGGTTTTAATTGAGTGAGTGGTTTTGGACTTTTCTAAGGGGGGAGGAAATGTGGTGTTGGTACCTTTATTGTGAAGTGCGGTGTAGTGGCGGGCACTTCATGTTCCACCACTGCACCGCCCTATAAATAGCAGAGGGCATCCATTATGCGGTTTCTTCGACCGGTGCCCTCTGCCTGGTGTCTACTGTGTGTCCGCTGAGTTACAACGTTCAATAAAGCTGAGTTCATCCAGTCATCTGGCCTCATCCTTTATAGAGGTATTTTACATACATAACAACTATCTTGCCCGTGACGTCACCCACCACACCGCAAAAATGGGGCGTGGGAATGAGTGAACATTAGGATCACAGCTTGAGAATTTTAGACTGCTACTCACCTGCCGACAGTTAGACCCAAAGCTATGAGGATGAAACAGGCGGAGTGTCTGTCCGTGTCAGCTGCTGGCAGCGAGCTACAACTGTAGCACGTAGCTGATTATACTGTTAACCGGCTTCCAAACCGACATCCAGGCAAAGTTTTGGAGGAAGCTGTGACGATTATCCAGGTGAGAGCTCTGACAGATAACATTATAAACTTAAACATGACAGCGTTTGGGGGATTTCCATGGCTATGATGCAGCTTGTTTGACTTCAGAATGTCTGTATGCTGCGGCCAGTCTCTAAGGCTGCAGAGCAGCTTCTGGTATGGAGGGCAGCTAGGCCAAAAAAGTACTGTTCGCGTTTTCTGCCGTTAACTGCAATCACAAAATTTGTCACCGTTAATGGGGGCCAAGTGTTAATGGACGATTAACGCGATAACGCCAACACCACTAATATATATTAATGAAAGAAAAAAACTGAAAGCTGTTTCACTAATTATTCACCGTCATTGTTTTAACAGGACGATTTAAACCCAAACTCTAACAGGAAATATTTAATCACATCCACTGAACTCCCGACAGTCTTTTTTTCCCCCGTGTTTAAAGTTTAAAGGAATTTGGAAGAGGGCTGCTGTTTTCCTCTGCACTAGCGGGGCTGAGCTCTTGTGTCCCCGATGTCACGTGGATCTGAGTTACGTTAAACAAAAAGTAAATGCATAATCTGTGTGCCCATCATGTAAATCCACAATTAAAACTGAAAATGCAAACGGCAGTAAAAGCTACTCAGTCATACTTCATACTTCATATCAGAATTAAAAGGACTGTGGGGGTTCCCCCTACAGTTGATAGTGCTATGAGATGACTGTTGTTGTGAAATGGCGCTATATAAATAAAGTTGAATTGAATTGAAATTGAATTGAACTGTAAAATTCGATTATGACCTAACTTTTAAAACTCTCTTCATCAAAATGATGGGCAAAGAGAAATTCCTGACAGTAATTAACCAAAAAGGCAGGAACAAAAGGAAATACAAGGCTTAGCTTGCTTTTGGATTCATTGTGGATGTGGAGGAGGCAGAGAAAGAAGTGAGAATAAAAAAAAGTTTAAGAACCACTTTTATAAATGAACAAAAGCATCAGCAGATTAAAAGAATCACAGCCTTTTCATAATTTTTATTGCTGACATGGGATCGAAACAGTGTCAGTGCTTCAGTCGTGCTCTTGAGAGGTTGTTATGGCTTCAGGTGGCCACCAGATGTCAATGTTCTTAGTTACATTGAAGCTTTTAATCTTCTTGGGCACAATTAGAAGGAAAGCCTCAGAGCTTCATGAGGCTTCACCTGTCCATCTCAAAGTGGAGCCATTTATTGTGGTTTCAACCCACAAACAGGGACAATAATGAGTTGCTAAGCTAACAAGTGTGGTTAGGCTTGATATGCAGGCTAACTGAGGCAGAGACAAGGCTGACTGAATTGTTGAGGATGTACTTCACCAACCACTACAATATTAACTAATTTATGTTCATTATTATGTATCTGGCAAGTTAAAATGACCGAAATTCACAAAGTCAGTGACTTAAATCCATGATCATCCTCCAGCCTTCAGACAAACTAAACCTGCCAACATTTGGATTTCAAAATAAGGGTGGTTTTTCCTGTTGTCTGGTTGGTGAGGAGAGTTCTAAAAAAACTGTAAATGTATAAAAATATTATAACAGAAATAACTGCATATTTGGTCAATTTGGTTAATTTTATTTCATTAAATATAATTTTATTAATATTTTTATTTCTTTGAAATCAAAGTTGAAATTGGTGTTCCACTCTGGCTCTGCAAAACTATGATCAAGTTTCAATTATATGACAAAAATGTCCAAATTTAAGAAGAAGAAGAAGAATAGACAAAAAAATTACCCATAAAATAATCCACAAATTAATGATAATAAAGTCTGAAATGTACAAGAAGAGTCATAAGGGTGCATGCGCACGCAGCGACCGGCAGCTGGTGAAAAAAGTCCGACGTCTGTGTCTCTGTTTTTACGCACTTTAATGTGTTTTAACGAAATTCTCTGTGCCGTTTTTGTCCTTGAATGTTTGTGGACTATATTACGAAGAGCTCCCTGGTTCCATCAGTATGGATTTCCTCCTTATTTTTGCAGTTGTTTCTTTCCCACCGGCTCTTTGTCTCTGAGGTAAGCACAATCACGATCATGCTGGGAAGAATACAGTATTCCAGAGACATGTTACTGCATTTAAACACGGATAATGCAGCATCTGTGATTGAGTCTGTGCCGCAACTGCCGGACAGCGATGAAAAGACACAGCGATGAAAAGAGAGACAAGAGGAGGAAACGCGGAAAGCGTGGAGGCGTAAAATTAAGCCTGAGGAGGCGTCAGCTTAACAGCATTCCTCTTCCTTCCATGATTATGGGGAACGTACAATCCCTGAGAAATAAAGTGGATGAAATTCAAGGGAATGTACGATATCAGAAGGACTTCAAGAACTGTTGTGTCATGGCTTACATGGAGACGTGGCTTACTGCGCATGACCCGGATGCGGACCTGTGGATTGACGGCTTTGGAGCCCCACTTCGCTCGCATCGGCAGGAAGAGGTAACGGGGAAACGTCAGGGGGGCGGCGTATGTTTATACATTAATAAACAGTACTGCACATCTGTCACGGTCAGAGAGCGCATCTGTACACCCGATGTGGAGCTTCTGTCCGTATCGCTACGCCCCTTTTATCTACCCCGCGAGTTCCTTTTTATAATGACTGCGAGTTCCTTTTTATAATAACTTTTTATAATGACTGTGTACATTCACCCGAGGGCGGACGCTGACTCCGCCTCCAGCACCGTTTTTGATGTGGTACAGTGGTTGCAGTCAATTTCCCCAGAGGCTCCAAACTTTATTCTTGGGGATTTTAACCATGTTTCTTTAAAGAAGACACTTAAAAACTTTTATCAGTACGTCTCATGCCCAACCAGGCGAAAAAAGACATTGGACCTGTGCTATGGATCCATTGAGAGGGCCTATAAATCACTCCCCCTTCCTCCTTTAGGATCCTCAGATCACAACTGTGTACATTTGCTGCCCACATATAAAAACTGCTCTCAGAAGAGGCAAGGTGAAGACCAGAGACATAGACGTGTGGACAGAGGATTCAGTGCACTGCCTCCAGGAATGCTTTAACTGTACAGACTGGGGGGATTTCACACTGTCCTGCGGGGATGATTTGGACTCTTTGGTGGACGTCACATGCTCATACATGGCTTTCTGTAGAGATATGATCGTTCCACGTAAATGTGTCAAAATATATCCCAACAACAAGCCATGGGTTACAAAATCAGTTAAATCCTGCTTACAAAGGAAAGCACTTGCCTTTAAACAGGGGTCTGTTTCTGAGCTACAGGTTGCCACAAAAGAGCTGAAGTCCGAAATCTTAAGAGCAAAACAGAATTATAAATCAGAGCTGGAAAGCAAGATGGCAACAAAGAAACTTGGTTCAGCCTGGGCCAGTATGAAAACTATTGCAGGCCTTCAGAGCACAGAGCACAGTAATCGTGTGTTTTTAGATGGTTTTAATTCAGACACAGAGCTGGCTAATGCTCTTAATTGTTTTTATGGTCGTTTTGATTCCTCTGATTTTAGCACAGAAACCCAAGATTTGAAACAGAAACTCAAAGACAATCAGCACTTTAATATTGAGGTGCAGGATATTAAAAGGGCGTTCTGTGCTGTAAAATTGAACAAAAGTCAGGGCCCTGATAATATATGTGGGCGCTTAGTAAAGTCCTGTGCACGTGAATTGAGTCCTGTATTTCATTACATTTTCAATAAGTCCTTACAGACACAACATGTGCCTAAGATTTGGAAAAAAGCCGTGGTTGTCCCCGTTCCAAAATCCAGCTGTCCTAAAACGGTAAATGACTTTAGACCAGTTGCTTTGACTTCAATTTTAATGAAAATTTTTGAAAAACTGGTCAGATTTGAGGTCCTAAAGCAGACTGAGCATGCATTGGATCCTCTGCAGTTTGCCTATAGGCCTCACAAAGGAGTTGTGAAAGGTTAGTTGAAAGGCTCCTGCAACAATTTGATTTGAGCAATAATCTGGTGGGTTGGATTCTGGATTTTTTAACCAACAGGACACAGAGAGTAAGGGTCAATGGTACATTGTCTGACCAAAAGTGCTCTTCTACTGGCTCTCCTTAGGGGTGTGTGTTGTCACCACTACTCTTCATCCTGTATACAAACATGTGTCGGAGCAGACATGACAACAGACACATTATAAAGTATGCTGATGATTCAGTTATTGTCAGTCTCCTCCAGGATGGTGAGAGTGGCCACGGCCCAGTAGTTGATAATTTTGTTCACTGGTGTGAGGATTCCTACCTGCAGCTGAATATGACAAAAACTAAAGACATGATTATTGACTTTAGGAGGAAAACTCCCAGGCACAAAGTCACCGTACTAAAGGCCAGACCACTGAATGTGTACAATCCTACAAATATCTTGGGATGATTATTGAAAGTAATTTAAACTTTGAAGAGAACTGTGAAAGGGTGTGCAAAAAGGGTCTGCAACATTTGCATTGTTTAAGGAAACTTGCACGCTTCCAAATTGACTGAACCATAATGACAATGTTTTATCGGGCTTTTATTGAATCTGTTTTATCCTTTTCTTTAGTGTCATGGTTTGGTCAGATAAAACTGAAACAGAGGACATCCTTGGTTCAGGTAGTTAGATGGTCCAGTCGTTTGCTTGGTGAGTCACAGCTGAGCCTGATATCCCTGTACACCAGACAGGTACAGAGGATTGCTACCTCCATTTTAAATGATGACTCCCACCCTTTGCACTGCCACTTTCAGCTTCTTCCCTCCAGACGGAGGTTTGCTGTCCCAAAAAGTAAAACCCAGCGCTACAAAAACAGCTTTTTTCCTGCTGCTGTCAAAGAGTTGAACAAGTTGTAACAATATATTGCACATAATTTAGTTACCTATTTATTAATTTCATTTTATATTTACTTATTTTTGTAGGATTTTTATTTGGGTTCTAAATCTTTTATTGGGTTTTAGACTTTTGAGTTTTTAACCTCTTTGACTAGTCTTTAACTTTTTAATATGACCCTTCTCTCTTATCTCTGGTTTTTCTCTCATCTCTTTGTCTTATAGTGGGGGGAAAAAGTGTTTAGTCAGCCACCAATTGTGCAAGTTCTCCCACTTAAAAGATGAGAGGGGTCTCCAATTTTCATCATAGGTATACCTCAACTATCAGAGACAAAATGAGAAAAAAAAAATCCAGAAAATCACATTGAAGGATTTTTAATGAATTAATTGGTAAATTCCTTGGTAAAATAAGTATTTGGTCACCTACAAACAAGCAAGATTTCTGGCTCTCACAGACCTGTAACTTCTTCTTTAAGAGGCTCCTCTATCCTCCACTCGTTACCTGTATTAATGGCACCTGTTTGAACTCCTTATCAGTATAAAAGACACCTGTCCACAACCTCAAACAGTCAGACTCCAAACTCCCCTATGGCCAAGACCAAAGAGCTGTCAAAGGACACCAGAAACAAAATTGTAGACCTGCACCAGGCTGGGAGTGGTGGCTCAGTTGGTAGAGCATCCGCCCCACACCCGGGAGGCAGGGGTTCAAATCCCGGCCGGGTCATACCAAAGACCATATAAAAATGGTGCTTTCTGCCTTCTAGTGTGGTGCTCTGCATAATGGAATGGGGAAAGTAAAGTTACACACAGAGCTACCAGAGGACTGATCCCCCGCTGTAGCTTCCACTACTTACAGTAGCTGTGTGGCCTAGGGTCAGAGAAACGGAGATAGGCGCCGCCCATATACACCTTCAGGTGTGATGGGATTAACTAACTAACTAACCAGGCTGGGAAGACTGAATCTGCAATAGGTAAGCAGCTTGGTGTGTAGAAATCAACTGTGGGAGCAATTATTAGAAAATGGAAGACATACAAGACCACTGATAATCTCCCTCGATCTGGTGTTCCACGCAAGATCTCACCCTGTGAGGTCAAAATGATCCCGAGAACGGTGAGCAAAAATCCCAGAACCACACGGGGGGACCTAGTGAATGACCTGCAGAGAGCTGGGACCAAAGTAACAAAGGCTACATCAGTAACACACTACGCCGCCACGGACTCAAATCCTGCAGTGCCAGACGTGTCCTCCTGCTTAAGCCAGTACATGTCCAGGCCCATCTGAAGTTTGCTAGAGAGCATTTGGATGATCCAGAAGAGGACTGGGAGAATGTCATATGGTCAGATGAAACCAAAATAGAACTTTTTGGTAAAAACTCAACTTGTCATGTTTGGAGGAGAAAGAACACCATACCTACTGTGAAGCATGGGGGTGAAAACATCATACTTTGGGGCTGTTTTTCTGCAAAGGGACCAGGACAACTGATCCGTGTAAAGGAAAGAATGAATGGGGCCATGTATCGTGAGATTTTGAGTGAAAACCTCCTTCCATCAGCAAGGGCATTGAAGATGAAATGTGGCTCGGTCTTTCAGCATGACAATGATCCCAAACACACTGCCAGGGCAACGAAGGAGTGGCTTCGTAAGAAGCATTTCAAGGTCCTGGAGTGGCCTAGCCAGTCTCCAGATCTCAACCCCATAGAAAATCTTTGGAGGGAGTTGAAAGTCCGTGTTGCCCAGTGACAGCCCCAAAACATCACTGCTCTAGAGGAGATCTGCATGGAGGAATGGACCAAAATACCAGCAACAGTGTGTGAAAACCTTGTGAAGACTTACAGAAAACGTTTGACCTCTGTCATTGCCAACAAAGGGTATATAACAAAGTACTGAGATGAACTTTTGTTATTGACCAAATACTTATTGTACCGAGGAATTTACCAATTAATTCATTAAAAATCCTTCAATGTGATTTTCTGGATTTTTTTTTCTCATTTTGTCTCTCATAGTTGAGGTATACCTAAGATGAAAATTGGAGACCTCTCTCATCTTTTAAGTGGGAGAACTTGCACAATTGGTGGCTGACTAAATACTTTTTTTCCCCACTGTATATCCTGATTGATGGAGCCTTGAGTATTATTATCATGTTTATAGTCAGCTTCATGTGTGCCTGTGTTTGTGTTTATGTTGAATGTAATTGTGGTTTGTAAATATGGATGTCACCAGACTGCAAAACAAATCTACCTACGGGTACAAATAAAGTAACCTGAACCTGAGCCTGATAATTTTACAAGATTTTACAAACTTATGAGAGAAATAGTTGATGAAAACAAATTTACAGATAAAAAAAATTACAGAGAAAAAAGTTGAAAACTACAAGAAAACTGTTATAAATTTAAGAGAAAAACCCCAAACCTTCAAGACTAAAGTCATAACTCATTTTTTTTTTAAGTGGGTGCTTTTGTACTCTTACTCAACTCAACTGGTAATTTTTTGGGTGTCTACTCTTAATTATCAGTTTCATAAAATAATACTGCTTTTACATGTGGACAATTTCTGGCTACTATACCAACTTCTGATCATATAATTTAAGTATGCATGAGTTAATTACTACAGTATTATGAATGTTTTTTCCCTTCGAGTGTCATGTGTTTTCTCGTGTTTACATATGCTTTACGTTCAACCACTCACCACAAGCTAGAGGAAACAGTGAACAGCCAAACTGTGAATGAACTTTGCCAGTTTGGGGTAAAAATGTTGCCTTGTGCATGGCCACCTGAGTCAATCAAACATGGCAAAAATGATTTCAGCAATCTTGTTTTTATTTGGAGAAGGAACTGACACTGTATATGGTCTTGGACTCGGTCTTAAGTGCTCTTGGTCTTGGTTTCAGTTAGTGTGGCCTTGACTAAGTCTGGAAAAAAGATTATAAGACCAAAGTATTGTGCACACTGTATGGTATTGTACCTTTCCACATCCAAGTCACAGAGCTGGTAAAACATTTGTCTGTGAGGGGGGAGCAGACCCTCTCTGAAAATGTATGACGACTCCTGTAAGGACAAAACAAAGGACAAGAAATATGACTGTAAAAAGAAACATGTTTTACAAATGTGTAAAAGTTGGATATCACACTTCACTGTCTTTTGTAACACACTTGCATGAATTACCTTTAGTTGGTATTTAAGTGGAGTCGAATCTCGACTGCTGGGACCCTCCTGAGGGGGTAGTTCCATAACACTGACTGGCTGGGGGGCTGGAGGAAACATGTTACAGTACACCTTAATAAGGCAATGTCAACATGTATATTTTGAACGTCTGGCATGTATTTGTTTGCGCAATTATCTATTAAATGTGTGATTTCAGTCATATTCAGTCATGGCGGTGCGGTGGAACAGTGGTTAGCACTGTGGCAGCACAGCAACTCACCCTTGGTCATGGGATCCCTGGTTTGATCCCAGCCCCTGACCAACAGTGATCTGTGTGGAGTTTGCATGTTCTCCCCGTGTCTGCGTGGGTTTACTCCGGGAGTTCTCCGGTTTCCTCCCACAGGCCAAAAACATGCAAGTTAGGTTAATTGGAGACTCTAAAGTGGCCCTAGGTGTGAATGTGTGTGTGAATGGTTCAGGGATTGCGCCGTACCGTGGCTGCTTCATCCATCCAGGTGGATGCCCTCAATTTCCCCTCTGAGGATCAATAAAGTATACAAAATCAAAAATAATAAAAAAAAATGCATTCTATTTTTGTTTAATTATTTAATTATTCCAGAAAATTTGTTTTGTTTTTCCAACATTCCTGAGAATGACTGGTTTCAGTGCTTGCCCCTATAAAATCTTGCAGACTGCATTCAACTACGTCCTCCCTCTTACGTCACTATTGCTAATATTAGCTGCCTGTAGCTGCCTAGGTCGGCGCCAACTAAGGTAAATTTGTCTAAAGTATCGCTGGTTGACTGGGTTGTGTGGTTTCAGTGGTTGATGGGATATGACGGGTTCCTAAAGCACAATCAGCACAGAAACATTAGTGAATGAGTGGCTAAACTGTTAGCTTCGGCTAGCTACCTTGGATCATGTCTGAAAAATTAAACTTTAACTAAGCTAAAATAATGTCTACAATAAAATATATAGTCAAGTGTTTTTAGATGAACAAGGATTCTAGTGGGGGTGAATAGAATTAGTAGAAAACAGGAATCAAAACCAGCTAGGTTTACCATTTTCTGACATCCCGAGGTGAGCCCTGAAGAGTCAAAACGGCTTCTTGGAGAGGAAAACCATATTAAAGGCTGTGTGTTTTTTAAAAGAAGTGAGTGTTTTTATAATTTTTCAATTCTCATGTGACTAATAGATGCATTTCAGAATGTTAAAACCTACAAACAACATTTTTCAGTCAATGACCCCTTTAAGAGTTACATAAAGGAAGTATACATGGTCAGCACTTTCATGTTTACCTTTGTGTCTTATCACAAGGGAAAAAGTCTGGATGGAACATTTTTATTACACAAACATTCAATAAGGTCAAAGGTTTTTCCCTTGGTGCTTCATGAAATTTGACAGTTCTTTTCCCCTTTTTAAAATTAGGAAACTTACAGTGGTTTGAAAAAGTGTTTGCCCCTTCCTGATTTCTCATTTTTTTGTATGTTTGTCACACTTAAATGTTTCAGATCATCAAACAAATTTAAATATCAGACAAAGATAACACAAGTAAACACAAAATGCAGTTTTTAAATGAAGGTGTTTATTATTAAGGAGGGAAAAAATCCAAACCTACATGGCCCTGTGTGAAAAAGTGATTGCCCCCTAAACCTAATAACTGGTTGGGCCACCCTTAGCAGTAACAACTGCAATCAAGCGTTTGCGATAACTGGCAATGAGTCTTTTACAGCGCTGTGGAGGAATTTTGGCCTACTGATCTTTACAGAATTGTTGTAATTCAGCCACATTGGAGGGGTTTTAGAAGAATAAGAAGAAGCCAGCTTTATTGTCATTCAGTCCATACAGCCAATCATGTACAGTAGAATGAAATTACGTTTCTCCTACCTACAATGTTAATCACATCTAGAATCAGAGGGGTCGCTGTCATGCAAGGCGCAGCCACAAACAACCTTTTTGAGCATGAACCGCCTTTTTAAGGTCATGCCACAGCATCTCAATCGGATTCAGGTCAGGACTTTGACTAGGCCACTCCAAAGTCTTCATTTTGTTTTTCTTAAGCCATTCAGAGGTGGACTTGCTGGTGTGTTTTGGATCACTGTCCTGCTGCAGAACTCAAGTGCACTTCAGCTTGAGGTCACAAATAGATGGCCGGACATTCTCCTTCACAATTTTTTGGTAGACAGCAGAATTCATGGTTCCATTTATCACAGCAAGTCTTCCAGGTCCTGAGCAGCAAAACAGCCCCAGACCACCACACTACCACCACCATATTTTACTGTTGGTATGATGTTCCTTTTCTGAAATGCTGTGTTACTTTTATGCCGGATGTAATGGGACACACACCTTCCAAAACGTTCAATTATGACGGATGTAATGGGACACACACCTTCCAAAACGTTCAACTTTTGTCCCGTCAGTCCACAGACTGAGTCTTGGGGATCATCAAGATCTTTTCTGGCAAAACTGAGACGAGCCTTTATGTTCTTTTTGCTCAGCAGTAGTTTTCATCTTGGAACTCTGCCTGCCATGCAGACCATTTTTGCCCAGTCTCTTTCTTATGGTGGTGTCATAAACACTGATCTCAACTGAGGCAAGTGAGGCCTGCAGTTCTTTGGATGTTGTTGTGGGGTCTTTTGTGACCTCTTGGATGAGTCGTCGCTGCGCTCTTGGGGTAATTTTGGTTGGCTGGCCACTCCTGAGAAGGTTCACCACAGCTTCATGTTTTCGCCATTTGTGAATAATGGCTCTCACTGTGGTTTGCTGGAGTTCCAAAGCTTTAGAAATGGTTTTATAACCTTTTCCAGACTGATAGATCTCAATTACTTTGTTTCTCATTTGTTCCTGAATTTCTTTGGATTGCAGCATGATGTCTAGCTTTTGAGGATCTTTTGGTCTACTTCACTTTGTCAGGCAGGTCCCATTTAAGTGATTTCTTGATTGAGAATAGGTGTGGCAGTAATCAGGCTGCACCGCTGTAAAAGACTCATGGACAGTTATCGCAAACGCCTGATTGCAGTTGTTGCTGCTAAGGGTGGCCCAACCAGTTATTACGTTTAGGGGACAATCACTTTTTCACACAGGGCCATGTAGGTTTGGATTTTTTTTCCCCCTTAACAATAAACACCTTCATTTAAAAACTGCATTTTGTGTTTACTTGTTTTATCTTTGTCTAATATTTAATTAATTGGCTGTTCTAAATTGTCCCTAGATATCTGTTTCCTATAGGCCCTTAGAATAGAGGGTTAGTATTAATGAAAGCGCTTTGAGTGGTCTTTGTGACTAGAAAAGCGCTATATAAGTGCAGGTTAGTTAGTTAGTTAGTTAGTTAAATGTGTTTGATGATCTGAAACATTTAAGTGTGACAAAGATACAAAAAAATGAGAAATCAGGAAGGGACAAACACTTTTTCACACCACTGTAGTTGTAGGACCGTTATTAAAACTGTCTTATATACCGGTTTATATTTTGTTATTCAGCAGTTTCAGTATTCAGAGTGCATAAGGGATCACATACAGCTGTATGTGACCCGCTTTAACTACTTATTGGATAGTAAGTATTGGATAGTACTACTTATTGGATAGTAAAGAGTTGAACAAGTTGTAACAATATATTGCACATAATTTAGGTACCTATTTATTAACTCCATTTTATATTTACTTATTTTGGTAGGATTTTATTTGGGTTCTAAATCTTTTATTGGGTTTTAGACCTTTGAGTTTTTAACCTCTTTGATTAGTCTTTAACTTTTTAATATGACCCTTCTCTCTTATCTCTGGTTTTTCTCTCATCTCTTTGTCTTTATATCCTGATTGATGGAGCCTTGAGTATTTTTATCATGTTTATAGTAAGCTTCATGTGTGCCTGTGTTTGTGTTTATGTTGAATGTAATTGTGGCTTGTAAATATGGATGTCACCAGACTGCAAAACAAATCTACCTACGGGTACAAATAAAGTAACCTGAACCTGGATACAGATAAAACCAGGGATTTACAGATACAGCTTTTTTAATGTCCAATCTGATCCAATACTTTAAAATATGAGTATCGGCCAATACGATACAAAACCGATATGCAGCTTGTGGCCTGAATAAATTCAGCATTCTCCTTTCCATGGTATTTCTGCAAGTGTTTAAGATATATAGTTATTTATTAAGCATATAAATTTACATTTTTCTCTATTTTAATTAAAATAATAATATAGCATGTAAAGCTGGAACATTTATATAGCAGCAGCAGACTGCTAACAGCAGAAAGGTCACTGTGTTCATTTTAATCCCACCAAAGAGCAGCATTGATATAACTGATTAAAATTTAAATCATTAGAATATATGGGCATTAATGTAAATAACACTTACTAAACTTAATCATTTTAAAAAATCAGTCAAATTGTAACGGACAGTGGTAGCCTGTTGGTTAGGGATGTGGACTGGTGATTGGAGGGTCGCCGGTTCAATCCCTGGACCAGCAGGATCAGATCTGGGTGGGACAAATAACATAGCAGTGTTTGCCCCACCCTCCTTAACCACACTGTGGTGCCTTTGAGCAAGGCCCTTAACCCCAACTGCTCCAGTGGAGCTGCTCAGTGACCTCAGGTCAGTCTGTGGTTGTACTGGGCAGCTTCCAGGTGTGAAAGTGTATCTGTATGAATGTGAACAATTACACCGCCCCTGTGTGGAAAAGAGAGCTTCCCTTTGTCTCCTTGCAAAGCTGAGACTCTCAAGACCTGCAGCTCTTTTTCTTCCTGAACTTCACGCCACACACACAGCTCAGTTCTTATTGTTCTTCTGAAGTAACTTTGTCTTTGTTCCTTAGAATTCTTCTTTTTCTGAACTTTTCATTTTTAATATTTTCCCTAAAGTGTGCTGCTTCTTTACAGACAGAAACCAGTTAAGTTCGATTTTTAAGCTTCTCCTATTTCTTGCAAGTCAAGTTTGATGTTTTTCTCCCCAACTTTAATTTTTCTCTAAACTCAAGCGTACCTCCACATGTTAGCATACTTAGTTTACAGCTTAAATGCTTCCTCCAGCTGTCCGCTCAATATTCTATTTGCGAGAGGGCTGCCTGCCACCATTGTCCGCTCCCCGACAACAGCTCAACCCACAGGCCTCAAACCAGGCCCTGCCTTTGGGAAGGTTTTAGGTCATGACCTCCACGGAGCAGATCCACAAGTAGAGCTCTGAGGACCTCCCCCCGGACCAGGCCACCTGGCAGTCTGATGCCACATCTTTAACTACCAAGGGTGAGGTGTGACTTTATTATTCTGGTCGGTTCTGAGTCTATCAAGGATCTAAGTTATCACAGAAGAGGAGCTCCTATGCCACGTTCATAGAATTAGGACAGCCAAGAATAGCATTTTCAGTGATAAACATGTGCTTATATTGTGCATAATCTTTCTGTAACTGTCATTTCATAATTTTGAGCCTAATGTAAAGTTAATCTGTTTTTCTTCTTTTTCCAAAACATTATTCCATGAATTCCCTTTTCTTTAACCTTGTATTATACTCAGTCTTTCCACGGTGGTTTCACCGATTCTCCATTCAGATACACAATCACATTCCAGCCGTATTTCATATATGCAAGCCCTGTAAATACTACTCTTTCTTCCTATATGCAAATTATTATGCAAATTATGTTATTATCAGCTCTGATTATCTCTCCATTTTGCAAGCTCCAGAGATGTTTGCCACTTTGGTCCTTTTATTAAAATTTGTTAAATTCAGTAAAGGTGTGGTTCCTTTGTCCAGATTTCAGAATCACTCGATGTCAAGAACTGATGTACAGATTATGAGACTGATCAAATAATCCTAATTAAATCATCAATTAAAACTTAGCATAGTAATTACCAAATTCTTTAGCTGAATTACTTTTTCATGGAGTTCTCACCACTCTTAAAATGGTGAGTGGTGTTAGAATGAGGTAATGCAATCATTATTAAAGCTAGCTATTATTTATTAATAATCATATCAATATACTGTAATTATAGCCTTAACACTGCATACTTAATGATGAAACCCGCTCAAGGCTACATAATGCTGCCCCCATGAGATGCTACAACAGGAAATATAAATTTATGAAAGATGTAAGTTTTTGTCCAGTATGATTTTGAGTCTGATATGAAGCCCTAATAAACAGTCACAGACATCTGTCCTCATCACAGCTCAAATATAAACTCCGATATAAAGTTTTAGTTATTTTCTGTAACATTTAATTATGATTGTGGAAACACCTGCTGTATTAAACCTGAACACTGGCATAATAAAAAAAACATTTTTTGAACAATTCAACTTCCTAAATAACTAACAGCTCACCTCATCGTTACAGCTATGAGAGACATGTAAACTTCAAATGAGTTTGTTTGAAATTATTTCAGAGCATTTCAGATTAAATTTAGAGCTACCAGGTGCTACGGCCATAGTGGCTCTACTGGGTACAAACCAACAAAGACCTTCATTACAGCAAGAGTGTTCACTATCAGTCTGGAAAGATTATATGAAGAGCAAATGCAGAGCTGATAAAAATCAGTTATCCATTTGTCTGTAAGTCCATCTCATTTATTTATCTATTTATTTATTTTAATGGCTTTTTTGTTTGCAATGTTATGTATTTTATTTAGTTCATCAGTTTTTTTTATCTAAAAATTTTCAGCCATCTTGTCTCTAACATTACATCTTTGACATGCAGATTCGTTCACAGTCCAAAGGCTGTATCTCAGGACTCTGATAGTCTGAGCAGAGGAGCGAGAGAATGTCAGCTGTTTCAAAAAGCATTTATTTCATGCTTTAATGGATCAGTATTTATTTCTTTATTGCTCGCTGATACCGATCCAGTCATTTTGCCAGGATTGAACCCTATCATAGCAGTCTGTTGGGGGTGACAATGACTGTTTCATTTAGGTCTGATCAGATTCCTCCACGCAGCTCTGTCCTTCGCCTTCCGCTACCAGGAACTCTTGACCTTGTTAACCCGGGCGACGTCCGAGCTGGTATGAGTTGCTCTCTGACTGACCATTTCATGAAACTGCTTGCAAAGTATTTGAGTACCGCTAGCTTTTGCTGGACTAGCGGCACATTCTTGGCAGATAGAGGTATTATCAGTGGCAAGGACAGGCCAAGACAAACTGACTCCAGTATCTGTTGTAGTGACTGACCAGATGATAGGTTTGTTTATCTCTGCTCTTTATGTAGTGCATGTCACGATGCACCGACTGGCAAAAGTCCACCACAGCCCTTGCGACAGATGTGCTTATCTGCCAGGATGTCCAGTCTCACCCCGTGTAACTGGGAGTGGTCCACCACAGACCTGTGACAGATATTATTTTTATTTCTGCCAGGATGCCCAGTTTCACCCTCCATGCCCTCAAAAGGGCGGGGTTGCTGGTTGAGTCGCCGATGGCCCGACCCATGAGACACGTAGTGCCGGTTTTCATGGTTATCCAGTAGCAAGCAAACCAATGCCTGACCTGACACTTATTGAACCCGATAATGATACTAAATATTGGATTGGCCCATCTCTATCTAAAACATCTTTTATTTTCTTAAATTATGCCGAGGATCAGGTGTGCTGGCAATGGAGTAGATGTGTGCGTTGCTGGCTCCTGCTATATTTTTTTTCCTTACATTTTAAACCCTACTTTGCTGTAAGCTGTCAACGTTTTGGACATTTAATACACGCAGAATCTGTTTTGAGTTGCGAAATATGTCCAAAACAAGAAAGCAGACTGAAAAGGAGGCAGCAGTGAACAATGCTAACACCAGCTTAGCTGAGGATGCTAATAAAAGCCTTAACTCTGCACTTGTTGCCTTGCTTGAGCAACACAGAATGTCCATAGCTGCTGACTTTAAAGCTTCATTTGAACTTATTAATGGTAAGCTGGACAAGATTCAAGCAGATGTGGCGAACCAGGAGTAACGCATTGGCGACCTTGAAAGCAACGCGGAGGACGTCAGCCAGCGCCTAGTGGCGCTTGAAGCTATGTGTGAGTCAATACAGGAGGAGAACAAGATTTTGAAAAATAAACTTTCTGACCTGGAGGGAAGAAGCAGGAGGCTGAATATTCGTCTGGTGGGTCTGCCGGAGTCCTTTGATGTGGGTCCATGGCCATCTGAATTTTTTTCTCGGCTGTTGGTGGATGTCTTTGGCACACAAACTTTGCCATCTCCCCCAGAGCTGGATAGAGCCCACCGCAGGCTCATACCCAAGCCGGGTCCGAATGGGAAGCCGCGCGCTGTCATTATTTGTTTCCACCGGTTTCGGACCAAAGACTTGGTGATGAGAGAAGCGCGGAGACGCCGTGGGACTTTGGAATATCGTGGGCATAAACTCCAGTTCTACGAGGATTATAACGCCGACGTTCAGAAGCAACAAGCCGAACATAAGGAAGTTATGTCCGTGTTGTACAAGAGAGGTTTTCGTCCTTCTCTTCTCTTCCCCGCAAGGCTCCGGATAACTCTTCCAGACGGCAAAAACCACTGGCTGGCGTCCGTCTCGGAGGCCACCCGCTTCATGCAAACCATGGAGAGAAATCAGCGATTTTCGCCCTGAACTGGACATTCCTGGGTTGACCAGCTGCCGCGCTGGACTGCTTGATTGTTACTTCATTGAAGCTGCACTGACTGGATATTGATGCATTTTTAGATGTTCAAAAACAAGGTAAAATTGGCTCCCTATACGTTGTTGTTTACTTAATTTTTTTTAATTTTTTTTTTTTTTTAGGGTAAAATGTTCATACTATGCAGGATTGAAGCCATTTGTATGGGAGTATTTTGTTAGGATGAGAATAGAGCAGGAGATGGAGCGGTTGCTGTTTTTTGCAACCGGCTGGAGTATTGTTATAGGTTTGGTTGTTGAATTTTTATTTTTTTTTTGTTATGGATTTATTTACACCCCCCTTACCCCCTCCCCCCCCTTTTTTTTACCCGTACCTCACCCTATTCTTTCTTGGGCTACACAACACAATATATAAATTTTACTCTTTGAATGAATAGTAATCTTACTTTGGTAAGCTGGAATGTGAAGGGGTTGAACCATCCAATTAAACGAGAGTTATGTCACGTCTAAAGCAATTTAAGCCTGGGGTACTGTTTTTGCAGGAAACCCATTTGCAGGATTCCGACCACTTGCGTTTGTCAAAATGTTGGTCAGGACAATTTTTTCATTCAAATTTTAAAGCTAAGGCCAGGGGGGCTGCTATTCTTATTGATCGAAATATCCCATTTATTCCCTCTAATGTTGTATTAGATAAAAATGGACGATTTGTAATAGTATCAGGTAAACTTGGCAATAAACATGTCACCTTGGCTAATCTGTATGCGCCAAACTTTGATGATGTACACTTTTTTCGCAACCTTTTTTCGCAACTTCTAGATTTAAATACTCATTCTCTAATTCTTGGGGGTGACTTTAATTTGTATATGGATCCGATCTTAGACTGCTCATCCTCAAAACCTGCTAGTCTTAATAAATCTGCAACTTATGTTAAGTCTTTTCTTGAGGAATATAGCCTTACAGATCCTTGGCGTTTTTTACATCCTAACGGCAGGGACTATTCTTTTTTCTCTCACGTACACCATACTTATACCAGAATAGATTATTTTTTTGTTGACAATTTATTAATTAATAACCTTTGCTCTTGCAGTTATGATAGCATCTCGGTTTCTGATCATGCCTCTCTTGTACTTAAAATGATCCTCCATGGATGTGACTCCATGAGAAAGCATTGGAGATTGGATCCATTATTACTTACAGATGAAAAATTGGTTGCGAATATTTCTTCTAAAATTAATTTTTTTTTGAAAGAAAATAAAACTCCTGGTATGCCAAATAAAACGATATGGGAGGCCATGAAGGCATTTCTTAGGGGGGAATTTATCTCATTGGCAACATTTAAAAGACGATCCATAATACAGGAACAGAAGGCTATTTTAGATCAAATCTTGGACATTGACAGACAATATGCTCAATCTCCATCACCCGCTCTGTACAAGGAACGTATGACATTACAAACTAAACTTAATTTACTTTCTACTCGACAAATTGAAGGTTGTTTAATAAGGAACAAGAGTGAATTTTATGAACATGGCGAAAAAAACCAGTAAACTTCTAGCTAATCAACTGCGTGGTATTAGAGCTAAGCAAATTATTACTGGAGTTAGGACAGATAAAGGAGAGGTGACATCTGACCAACAAGTGATTAATGATATTTTCAGGTCATTTTATTCCAAATTATATACCTCAGAATATACAACAAACTTAAAGGATTTGGAAATTTTTTTGATTCTATTGATATCCCTTCGATTTCTTCAGAATCTCGGCAAATTCTAGAAGCTCCCATCACAAAAGAAGAAATTCAGCTGGCAATATCATCCATGCAATCAGGAAAATCTCCAGGACCTGATGGGTTTTCCGCTGATTTTTTCAAAAAATTCTCTGACGACCTTGCCCCTTTCCTTTGTCAAGTTTTTACAGAGTCGCTTGACTCCGGTACACTTCCTCCTTCATGTTATCAGGCCTGTATCACTGTGTTGCTTAAAAAAGATAAGGATCCTGTTGATTGTGCTTCTTACATGCCTATTTCCTTGTTAAATACCGATGTTAAAATTTTGTCAAAGTTGTTAGCTTCAAGGTTGGAAAAGATTCTTCCTTTTATAATTTCACAGGACCAAACCGGTTTCATTAAAAATCGCCAGTCTTTTTTTAACTTGCGGCGGTTGTTTAATATTATTTATACTCCTCACCACAACATACCTGAATGTCTTAGTTTGGATGCTGAAAAGGCATTCGATAGGGTTGAGTGGGAGTATTTGTTTTTTACTTTGGAGAGGTTCGGTTTTGGTCCTTCCTTCTGTTCCTGGATTAAACTTCTCTATACTAGTCCTTTAGCTTCAGTGTTAACTAATTGTCGCTATTCTGACTATTTTAGACTTTACCGTGGTACGAGGCAAGGCTGTCCTTTGAGCCCATTGCTCTTTGCCTTGGCAATTGAGCCATTATCTATTGCAATCCGTGGGAGCCGGGACTTTCTAGGCATTCGTAGGGGTGGCATCGAGCATAGGGTTTCACTCTATGCCGATGATCTTTTACTATTTCTCTCCAACCCACTTACTTCATTACCCGCTATACTCAACATTTTGGATAGTTTTAGTAGGTTTTCTGGTTATAAAATTAATCTTAATAAGAGTGAATTGTTTCCGATTAATGAAAAGATTCAAGTTCAGGATCTTGAAAATTTTCCTTTCAAGGTTGTTATTGATCATTTTAATTATCTTGGGATATGTGTCACTAAACAACTTAATTACTTGTTTAAAAATAATTTTCTCCCCTTATTTGACCAGTGCAAGCTAATACTTTCCAAATGGTCCCCATTATCCTTGTCCTTAATTGGCAGAATCAATTCTGTAAAATGATGTCACTTCCGAAGTTTTTATATTTGTTTCAATGTCTCCCCATTTTTATTCCTAAATCCTTTTTTAAGGTCTTTGGACTCTCTGATTACCTCATTTATTTGGAATGGTAAACATCCGAGATTGAGGAAAGTTTTTCTTCAAAGACCCAAATCAGTGGGTGGCATGGCTCTGCCTAACTTTCAATATTACTACTGGGCAGCAAATATCAGGTGCATGTTATATTGGAAACATTTCTATCTGGAACCCAAATCACCCATTTGGATCCTTATGGAGTCACATGTGGACAATCAAACCTCCCTACCGGCAATTTTAGGTTCACCACTTCCCCTTGCTTTGTCTACACTGGGTAATAATAAAGTAGTTCATCAGTCTCTTAGAATTTGGTCTCAATTCAGGAAAAATTTCGGTCTTCAGTTTTTCTCCATTAAGTCCAATTGCCGCAAATCATTTATTTACCCCATCAACTATTGATAGTGCATTTCATATATGGCACAGAAAAGGTTTAAAATCTTTTGTGGATTTATATTTTGATGGTCAATTTGCAAGTTTTTCTCAACTTTCCACTAAATTCGACATCACTTCTACACATTTTTTCCGCTTCCTCCAGGTCAGACATTATGTGCAAACCATGACAAAACAATTCCCTCAAAAACCTTCTGATAATCCTCTAGATGATTTTTTATTAGTTAAACCAACTTCTAAGGGGGTAATATCAGTTTTATATAATTTAATTTCAAATTTACAATCTTTTTCTCTGGCCGCTATTAAATTGAATTGGGAACAAGATCTTAATTTTACTTTTACTGATGAACTGTGGGACTCTATTCTTGGCCAGGTTCACACTGCATCAATGTGTGCTCGTCACGCTCTTATTCAATTTAAGATTGTACACCGGGTGCACCTGTCCAAGGTTAAGTTAGCACGTATTTACTCGGATATAGACCCAACTTGTGAAAAGTGTGGTAGTGCTCCTGGCACTTTGCTTCACATGTATTGGTCCTGCCCTGCATTGATGAATTTTTGGCATTCTGTTTTTATCACTATGTCTGAAGTCCTGCAATATCAAATTAAACCTGATCCATTATGCGCCATTTTTGGTGTGGCTCCAGAACTTGTCTTGCCAAATTCCAAATTAAAAGTATTCAAATTTTCATTATTATTGGCTAGAAGTGCTGTATTACTGAAGTGGAAAGACTCTTCGCCCCCTTCACATTTACAGTGGATAAAAGATATAATGTCCTGTTTGGATTTAGAAAAAATCAGATATACAGTTCGTGGCTCTGAAAACAAATTCTATAAATTATGGCGTCCGTTTCTTGATTTCTTTGAAAGACCCACGATTATAGTTTCTGAGTAGCTCATATCCCCTTTACCCCACCCCCACCTCACACACACATTTTTTTTTGTATTTTTTTAATTATTGTTTATTTAAAGGTTTTTGTGTTTTGAAGCATTTACATTTGTTAGCTTTAAATTCTAGTTTTGCACTGTTTTGGTTAAAAACAAAAATGAAAATTTCTAATACTTTGTATTGTATTGATACTTCAATTAATAATAATAAAAAGACCTTTGAAGAAAAGAAAGAAAGAAATTATGCCTATAGGGCTGAGCAATAAATCAGTTTTAAATTGACATTAACATTTTTTGGCTTGGAATATTTCAAAGAAATTAATATTGCAAAAATTGATTTTCCCAGTCACAAGAGTAAATATAGTAGCCACCAGCTCTAACCCCCTCCACCACCCTTAAAAGTACATTTTTTAAAAGCTAAGTTGGCACTTTATTAATCCGAAATGTGTGGATTCATCTTTGATCAAACCTTTATGATATAAAAGTTTTAGTTAAGGATAATAAGGATAAGGATAAGCCTTCTTTATTGTCATTCAAATCCATACAGCCAATCATGTACAGTAGAACGAAATTATGTTTCTCTTATCTACAATGTTAATCACACACATATATGTGCCCTTCAGAGGTAAAGTGGGCTATCCCACAAAACCATTATTTTGAGAAAATGAGCTCTAAAGTTGAAATATTCTCAAAAAATCAGTGTGCCTATATCATTAAAAAGTTACCCCCCTATAATTACCTTCAAGGTGTGACTTAAATATGAAAATATATTTAAATCACATATTCACAACAATAAGAGAGTAGGGGTTAAAAATGTGGGATAGACCACTTTACCTCTAACTGAAGATAAAAATCGAGTAAGAGGACAAAAGTAAAAAATAATGTTAATTTGAAATTTTAATGAATGAAACAGATGATAAATTGCAAATTTCACAGATATCACACACTAGGCAGTTTTTGCTATTCTTCTGCACATTGGTTTCCAATATTAGAACATAAACAGTGTTGTTTGTGTCCTCGCTTATTCGCAAAAATTTCTATATGAAAATCAAACAACAGTTTTCTTCTAACTGAGAAAGTCAACATGTAACTCTTATCAAAACATCAGAAATACAGGTTATTGAAGAGTAAAAACAAGTTTAATAGGACAAGCTTATGTCCTACCAATTTATTGTCAATGTCTAGTCTGACTCGGTGTCACTTGAGCTGTCGTGACCTCCACCCTCCTGTGTTGATTTCAAAGTTTCGTAAAATGGATGATGAACAGGCGGCACATACTTCAACAATGATTGGATATCTTCGAGTTTGGCTCTCTTCAGCGGCCTCCCATTTGGATACAGTAAAGGAAGGTCTGTGATGTTTTGAATGATCTTTGGAGGTCTTCCCTGAGTGCTCTCTTTTTGTTTGAAGTTGACACTTTGGAAAGGGAACTTGGCATCACAAGTAGTTTTATAAAACATCACACCAGGATCTGCTTTACGAAACTGCATCCATTGTATTTTCAACCATTCGACCTTATTGTTTTCTTCATCCAGTTTTCTGTTTACAGTAGCCTCTTCCAATGGTCTAGTACTGTGAAACAAGGCCGATGTCATGGGAACTACATTGAACAGGGGTTCCTTCCGTTTTGACTGCCTGACTACATCGTACCACTCATCTGGCACAAACACATGCTGTTTCTTCCTCTTGGCTTTTGCTATTAACCTAAAGTCTTGGTCATTGGGCAGGTAGCTGTGACCCGTTACAAGCATTTTGTGATCAACGAGATCTATGTTCAGTGTGTTCACTATGTGCATCCACATCAATGCCATCTTGTAGTTTCTATTTTGTCCCCCACATGAGTCGGAATAGGCCACAACGTGTGTGATACTGAGCATGGAATGTGGGATAGCCCACTTTACCTCTGAATAGTTTCACCAAATTAATGAGAATGATTTCATTTACTCTCAATAGAGGGCAGCACAATACGTTTTATGCAGAGCTAGGCAGTTTAAGAAAATGATAGACCCTTAACAATTAGTGTAGTACAATTAACTCATTTTTGACCTACATGTGGGATAGCCCACTTTACCTCTGAAGGGCACATATAGAATCAGAGGGGTCACTGCCATGCAAGGCGCTGCCGAAATTTCCCTCCTCTGTTCCATTATTGCTGAGAACCAAGCTGGATGGCAGGAAGTTCCGCTTTTATATGGTCTTCGGCATGACCCGGCCGGGATTTGAATCCTGGCCTCCCGGGTGTGGGGCGGATGCTCTACCAACTGAGCCACCACTCCGGTTAAAGCCAGGTTTGCACTTTATTCACAGTAAGGATTCATGTTTTTTTTTTTTTTTTTTTAAAGCTATTTGGAATAATTCCTTGTCTTCGATCAAAAACATTGATTAAATTTAAAAATCAAATGTGGCATGAAAAAAAATCATCATTAAGGTCATATCACCCATCCTTATGTGTCTATAGTTTAAAAAAATAAACCTGCTGAGATCTGAAGGTGTGAATATAAATACACGCTTACCTGTTTTGTTGAATGTGATTGGTAGATTGTAGCTGAGCGCACTCCTCTTGGCTTTCACTGGAAGTGAGTATCCTAAAAATTGGTGAAAAAACGATGAGAGATAATGACTAAATAGTAAATTATGCTTAAAAAGTTGAGAGTATGAGGGGAAATGTTGCTTAATTAAATGCTGAAAAGAAAAGGCCAATGTAGCCACTGGTGGTACATGATGTCTAGTATGTAAGTTTGGGTAAAAAAGGTCACAAATTTATAAGAAAAAAAAAGCTCAAATTATGAAAAAAAAAAAAAGTTCAATTGATTTTAACTAATTTAACTGATGGTGTGTACCCCTCCCAAAAAAATGAATACGCTTAATCATAATGTGTATCAACAAAATATTAGTTTAAGGGTGTGCATCCTTTTGCAACCAGCTACTTGTAAGTTTTTAATTTTTTTTTTTTATATTTCTCCTCTATTGGATTTTTTTTTTTTTAATTGAACTGTACAAGTTATAGCTAACTAACTAACTAACTAACCTGCACTTATATAGCGCTTTTCTAGTCACAAAGACCACTCAAAGCGCTTTCATTAATACTAACCCCTCTATTCTAAGGGCCTATAGGAAACAGATTCTAGGGACAATTTAGAACAACCAATTAACCTAACATGCATGTTTTTGGCATGTGGGAGGAAACCGGAGAATCCCGGAGTAAACCCACGCAACACGGGGAGAACATGCAAACTCCACACAGATCACTGTTGGTCGGGGGCTGGGATCGAACCCACGATCCCACGATCCCCACAATCCCCCGGCCAAGGGTAAACTGTGCTGCCGCAGTGCTAACCACTGCGCCACCGTGCATATATTATAGGACAAATTAAAGGCGGGAAAAGATTGGAAATGATTTATTGTGGTCTCATTTTTAACTCATTTTGACCAAGCCAAAAGGAGCTGATATGATGACACTGCATCCCAATGGTCACCAAACTCACTCACAATGATCCTCTGGTGGGTCTGCATCCAGGTTGTGGTCAGGGTTGAAGGTCAGGAGATCTGGGCACTTAAGTCATTTCAGAAAAATCGATACTCTTCCTAGGCACGTTTATGTCCACTGTATTGCTCTTAGCTTGTTCACCACACTCACTTCAAACTTAGTCAAAATTAGGCCTATAATGATAAAAAAATTTTATTGGACGATAAATTTCCCCCCAAATTATCGTGATAAACAATATTATCATTGATGTCATGAAGACGTCATAATGATGACAATCTAATGCCCCTTTCGATCTACCCCGGCAATTCAAGCAAACCTGGTACGATCCGGGTTCTGTGTGTTGTCTGAATAGGGTTACTCGCGCTGCGTGACGTGGGCTAAATGAACCTGCAAGCAACATGGGTCATTGCCCATCTCACCTCAGCTCAGCTCAGCTTGCTGGACATTTGAACAGAACAACGCAGATAAACACGTGATGAAGTAGGTGTCACCGTCACCACGTCACAGCACAAGAACAGAGAGTGGAAATGAATCAGAAAGCTGTCTGTTATTATACTGACAGATTATATTAATTTCAGAGCTGCAACTGTGTGTGCCACAATTACAAAAATATCACAGCGGCTGAGAGTGAAAGGTTTCTTTTAAGAGCATTTTTCCACTCACTCCCGAGTAGTCTGCAACAGCGCTGTGGCTGTCTCCGGGTGCTGTGGGAGACGGTTCTATGTGGGCCAGTCTCCCTGTTCAGCTCCGCTCTGTGCTTGTTTGTGCATGCCAGTTCCCAGTTCACCCACCACCACCCTTTTTTCTGTGACAGCCCCCCCCCCCCCAAAAAAAAGAAAAAACATGCTGCTTTGTGTGTCGGTGGACACACACACACGATGGCAATTAAATGTCAGATGCATTTTGCAACCAGAGGACAGAGAGCCGCAACCACTGAACTACATAGGTCGGTAGTTCATAAGTCCCCATAGGACATGGGTCCGAAATCAACCACTGATTTGCTAAGTCTGACACCGGGTGACAAAATTAAAAGACTTGTAAAAAGGTTGGTGACTCTCAACTAATCAGTAGCGGCTGGCATCAATAGCTTCCAGGCTCACGTTGCATTTGGGTGACATCAGTGATGTGAGGACATGAAACTTGATACACTGAAAAAATAAACGGTTACCTGTGTGAGATCAGACCCGTATCTCCTTAAAATTTGAAAAAGCCGTGGAGGGTGACGCATTGAGGTGTCAATTTATGCTAATGAAACCCGCACCTGCAGCTCACCAACTATAGATTGAAAGCAGCTTATGCACAATTTTTCAAAGACCTTTCAACTTTTATTGATGAACAATAATAAACACTGGAATAGAAATGTGGGGAAAATATTTAAAATATCCTAAATAAATAAAATATACATAAACCAAAACAAAAAACAAAATTGTTTTGGCCACAACTGCTTATACATTGCCATGGACGACCGAGACGCGTGGCTTTACATCATCGGTAAGCGCTGTCTGTTTACAATATTTTATTATTATAATAATTTCCGTCTGCTCTCGCTGTGTGAGCAAAAGCCTCGCTTCCCATAGGGAGTGTGTAGAGGGATAGAGGAAGCAGAAGTGGCTGAAATGTTAGCGGATTATGTAAAGAAATGTAAACAGTGACTTATCATGGCCAGAAAAGTGTTTGTTTTTTCCTTATTGTGCGATTAATCGAGTTAGCCGTTATCATTACAGGCCTAGTCAAAATATGCTTAAGATTATTATAATGAATCCTTCTGCAGATTTTCATGTCAATTTCATTGGCTCCCTGTTAAACAGGAAGTTTCTGTTACTTGATATTGAATCATCTGATCCAACCCAAATTTTTCACGCTTCTAACAGTCCTGACCGAAACACCTCTACATGTCAATACTGACTCACAGCAACAGCGCCACCTTCTGGCTACAGGTAGTCACCCCAGTAGTCACGAATACCACCTGAGTTCTATGAAATTCACACAGCGTGTTGTACACATATTCAAAAATAACATGACATGTCATTAATGGGTGAGGAAGACATGTGGTCATCCTTCTTCACATGATATCACAGATGAGCCTGGGCTAAAACGCATCAGCTTGGCAGCCATCAAAGCCCTGGATCAGGGGTCAGCAATCTCTAACATGAAAAAGAGCCATTTTAAGCAATTTTTGCCAAAAAAAATAAAAATAAAAAAATTGAGCCTTAAAAAGGGGTAAAAGAGCCAAATAAAATTGCAACATTGCTCTCTCATAAACAGCTTTTTGCTATTATTTTTTGTGAATTTGCACCCTTTTTATTAATTTATACCTTTTTAAAGATAAATTTGACATTTTTCATTTAAATTTGCAACTTATCTCAAAGTTGAGGCTTTCTCCCTCTGAACTTCTGATTTTTTTTCACCCAGATAATAACTAAATTTGCAACTCATTTCCAGAAAAGTAACAATTTTTTTCTATGTAAATTTGCAGAACTTTTATCTTAAATTTGCAACTTTTTCTTCTAAATTTTGTGGCTTTTTTTCTCATACATCTGCAACAGTTTTCTTAAAAATATACAAATTATTTCACAGAGATTTGTAAAGTTTTCTTGTTAATTTGCAACTTTTTTCTTGTAAATGTGCAGAATTTTCCTCTCAAATTTGTGACCTTATCCTCTTTAATTTGCAGCTTTTTAGCTGTGAATTTGGAATATTTTTCCAAATACAGTAAATCTGTCACTTTTTAAAAAAAATTGCAACTTTTTTCATAAGTCTAGGGCTTTCTTGTAAATGTGTAACTTTTTATGCCTCGGTGAAACGGAGGCATACAGTAATCAGTGTGTCTGTTTGTGTCTGTGTGTATCTGTCTGTCTGTCTGTCCACCTCTCTGTTTCAGCTCGTCCAGTCAAAATTAAGTGGAACTAAAGGCTTGTATCATTGTATCACAATATTTTCCCGACTTTTAATTTGCCAGAATTTTGAAATAACACTTTGTTTTGGAAATAATCACAAATTTAACTCACCATTTCTGCCAATGCTGCAGCGAAAAAAGGTATTGTAATAACTATCCCGGGCCAGTAGAGGTTGGAGTGCCACGTTTTTTTACAGCCGCCCATGCTACCATGCCACAGGCACCGAGGCACAGCACCTTGATGCTTTCATTTCTCTTAGATTTTTCAAATTTACATCTCCTCATATAAATTTGCATTTTTTTTCTCTTTAATTTGGAACTTTTTTCTTGTAAAGTCATAATTTTGCCCTTACAAATAAGCAAAATATTCTTATAAAGTTGTCAGTTGTTTCTCATGTTTTAGACCTTTTCTTCTTTAATTTGTAGCTTTTTCTTGTCAGAAATTTGTGACCATTTTTCTGTAAATTTATGAGTTTTTCAAAACCACAGGGAACCACTTAATATAGGCAAATGAGCCACATGTGGCTCCGGAGCCAGAGTTTGCAGACCCCTGCTCTGGATCATGACACAGGCTGGAGCAACACCAAATTGTAGGACCTTCAACGCAGCTTTAATAATTACATTTTAACCGATGGACAAACAACCTTGGCAGAAGTATGCATTCCTCTGAGTGCCCTCTGATTCAAACAAATATGGTCCTATTTGGGAAAATATACAAGTATTGATGTGCATGTACTATAGTCACAGAGGTTAATAATCCAGTTTAGGAGTACGATCACTTCCATAGCACTTCTATTTTAAATGGACCATGAGAAAATTATCCACTGTTGGCCTTCAGAAAAAACTGAAAACATTTAAAAAAAAAATAGGCTACACCATCTACTATAAACAGCTTCAGTCTTAATGGAAATGGAAAACTCAATAAAAAAAAATAAATCAATATCTGACCCTGCTCTTACCATGCTTTGTACTACAGCGGATCCTGAAATCCCAGCATCTGGTATATTTTTGCCTCTGGGGTCTTCGGGGATCATATCCCAGTCTCACCCACAGGCTTCTCCATGGCCCTGTCACCTGCAGGAGTACATGTGATTTTACTACTTAAAGTAACACAATGCAAGATTTTCACCTTAAAATAGGGTTTCCAAAATCATTTAGAAGGTACATCAGTCTATAACCAGGTGAATGTCACTTCAGCCATAGTGCAAGGGGCCCACATTATCTGAAACAGCACTGCACAACTTTCCTGTTTCTGGTAGAAACATTGAAAAAACTAACAACTCAGTCCAACCTCAGTGAACAAGTTCACATACCCCATACATCTGTACATCAGGGGCCCTAATGAGAACTGTGATCAACATAAAATAGATGGGGAAAAAATAAGTTCTTCATACTTCATTAGATGTATAAATTTGAAGTTGAGCCAAACAGAAATACTGTAGATGCTACCGTGGGAATAACAGAAGGGGACCCCTCCCAAAAATAAATGCAACCCCTCATGCCATGTTTCTGAAAATGAAACTTGCCCAAGGTATTGATGAGTTAAAACGTCTGTGTAAATCAGAAGCCAATCTGATCAGAAA
This sequence comes from Pholidichthys leucotaenia, assembly GCA_020510985.1. NCBI lineage: Eukaryota > Metazoa > Chordata > Actinopteri > Cichliformes > Pholidichthyidae > Pholidichthys > Pholidichthys leucotaenia. The sequence goes on along the minus strand of CM035846.1, from coordinate 88,680,551 downwards.
TGTAGAAACTAAAGTGGCTAGCAGTGGGAATCTTTAGGCACCTCACGATTCAAGCCAATTACAATTCTTGATGCATCTTTTTTTATTATTCTATTCTGGATTTTTTTCCTCGCACTGTGTGACTATTGAGGGTCAGCAAAAACTAAATTAAATAAATACACCATTAATTAATTAAATAAATAAATGTGTCATGAATTATTTATAATTAAACAAGTGCCAATTATCTAAAATTGGAAATAAATACATAGCTTATTAAGTATGTATACAAGTATTATTTAAATTGTTGTTTAATTCATTTAAACACACAATTATTCCATTACATATTTAACCATTTCATGGTTCCTGTGCTTCAGTGTGTTAATGGATTTATTTTACCTGCCAACCTCATAAATAAGTATATATTTATTCATTTTATTTTGTCACTTCTGACCCTCTATATGTGATAAACTGGTACTTTTAAAGCAATACATTTGCAATGACCCATTAATTTACAGTGGATAAAAAAAGTCTACACACCCCTGTTCAAATGCCAGGTTTTTGTGATGTAAAAAAATGAGACCAAGATAAATCATTTCAAAACTTTTTCCACCACTAATGTGACCTATAACCTGTACAATAATTGAAAAACAAACTGAAATATTTTAAGGAGAAAAATTTAAAAAATTACAAAAACCTGGTTACATACAGTGCATCCAGAAAGTATTCACCGCGCTTCACTTTTTTCACATTTTGTTATCTTACAGCCTTATTCCAAAAGAGATTAAATTCCTTTTTTTCCCCTCAAAATTCTACACACAATACCCCATAAGGACAAAGTGAAAAAAAGTTTTTTTGAGATTTTTGCAAATTTATTAAAAATAAAAAAAACTAACAAATCACAGGTACATAAGTATTCACAGCCTTAGCCATGAAGCTCAAAATTGAGCTCAGGTGCATCCTGTTTTCACTGTATCATCCTTGAGATGTTTCTATAGCTTAATTGGAGTCCACCTGTGGTAAATTCAGTTGATTGGACATGATTTGGAAAGGCACACACCTGTCTACATAAGGTCCCACAGTTGACAGTGCAGTCAGAGCACCAAGCCAAGCATGAAGTCAAAGGAATTTGTCTGTAGACCTCCGAGACATGATTGTCTCGAGGCACAAATCTGGGAAAGAGTACAAAATTTTCTGCTGCTTTGAAGGTCCCCAATGAGCACAGTGGCCTCCATCATCCATAAATAGAAGACGTTCGGAACCACCAGGGACTCTTCCTAGAGCTGGCGGCCGTCTAAACTGAGCGATCAGGGGAGACGGGCCTTAGTCAGGGAGGGGGGTGACCAAGAACCTGATGGTCACTCTGTCAGAGCTCCGGCATTGCTCTGTGAAGAGAGGAGAACCTTCAGAAGGACAACCATCTCTGCAGCAATCCAACCAATCAGGCCCTATATGGTAGAGTGGCCAGACGGAAGCCACTCCTAGTAAAAGGCACATGGCAGCCCACCTGGAGTTTGCCAAAGGCACCTGAAGGACTCTCAGACCATGAGAAACAAAATTCTTGGTCTGATGAGGACAAAGGATTGAACTCTTTGGCGTGAATGCCAGGCATCATGTTTGGAGGAAACCAGGCACTGTTCATAATCACGCCAATGGTGGTGGCAGCATCATGCTGTGGGGATGTTTTTCAGTGACAGGAACTGGGAGACTAGTCAAGATAGAGGGAAAGATACAGTAAATGCAGCAATGTACAGAGACATCCTGGATGAAAACCTGCTCCAGAGTGCTCTTGACCTCAGACTGGGTGACGGTTAATCTTTCAGCAGGACAACGACTCTGAGCAGACAGCCAAGATATCAAAGGAGTGGCCTCAGGACAACTCTGTGAATGTCCTTGAGTGGCCCAGCCAGAGCCCAGACTTAAATCCAATTGAAAATCTCTGGAGAGATCTGAAAATGGCTGTGCACTGACGCTTCCCATCCAACCTGATAGCACCTGAGAGGTGCTGCAAAAAGGAATGGGCCAAACTGCCCAAAGATAGGTGTGCCAAGCCTGTGGCATCATATTCATAAAGAGTTGAGGCTGGAATTGCTGCCAAAGGTGCATCAGCAAAGTATTGTGTGAATACTTATGTACATGTGATTTCTTATTTTTTTTTATTTTTAATAAATTTGCAAAAATTTCAAAAACAAACTTTATTCACATTGTCATTATAGGGTATTGTGTGTGGAATTTTGAGGAAAGAAATGACTTAATCTTTTTTGGAATATATCATCATCATCATCATAGCAGTCTGTCGTGGTCGACAATGACTGTTTCATTTAGGTCTGATCAGATTCCTCCACGCAGCTCTGTCCTTCACCTTCTGCTGCTAAGAACTCCTGTCTATACCCAACTTCTTCAGGTTTCTTTTTACAGTGTCTTTAAATCTGAGCCTTGGTCTACCCTGATTGTGTTTGCCCGCACATAGCTGTGAGTAGAGTAACTGCCGAGGGAGACGCTGGTGATCCATCCTCTCAACATGTCCGAGCCATCTCAGGTTCATCTGTATTAGCATGTCCTCCATTGATGGTAGACCAGATCGTTTCAACACTTCTATGTTGGTTATCTTGTCTTTCCATGAGATGTTCATTATGGCTTGAAGGTGTCTCATCATGTACGCGTGGAGTTTCTTTACCTGCACTCTGCAGACAGTCCAAGTTTCAGCACCGTACAATAGAGTAGCCAGTACTGTCGCTCTATACACTTTGCATTTCACACAGATAGACACATGTCGATTGTTCCACAGTCTCTCCCTCAAGTTTCCAAACACAGCACTTGCTCTTCCCATTCTGAGAGATAGTTCATCCTCCAGCCTAGCATTCTCTGAAACAGTACTCCCAAGATACTTGAAAGTTGTACACTTGCCTAGTGGCTCTGTACCAAAGCTGATCTCTTCTGGTAGTGATGTTGATAACTGGAACTTTGGTGGTTGATAAAGGCACTCTGTCTTCTTGATGTTGATTTGGAGGCTGAATTGGCTAGCTGCTCTTGCAAATTTCTCCACTAAAGATTGCATATCTTCCGCGCTGTGTGCAACTAGAGCACTGTCGTCGGCAAAGACCATTTCTCTTACTACCTTAATCACTGTCTTACTCTCGGCTTTAACTAGTGCCCATACTGAACACGTCTGCTTCTTACCTTGTTTGAATTAATAACTCTTCTGCAGAGTCATTGAAGGCCCCCTACCAAGCATGGCAGTCCAGATCTAGCGCGACGAGTGTAGGCTGCCAGCACACACCCATGTTTACACCCCGTTGCTTACTGAAACGTCTTCAGACCTGAACCACTCAACTGCCACGTTTGCTAGCAAATCTGTACTGGAATGCCTCTATCAGGTTGACCACTATCATCTCTGTACAGCCCTATTTCTGAGTAACCTGCCAAGTCCTTAGACCTTGAACAGTATCGAAGGCTATACTGAAGTCCAATGAAGACTACATAAACGCCGGCCATGTTCAGTACGATACATTTTTCTTGAACCTGTTTCAAGCAGAAAATCATGTCCATTGTGCTTCTTCCACTTCTAAAGCTGCACTGGGTTTCCAGTAGTACATTCTGCGAGATGTGTTCATTGAGTCTATTCAGTAGTACACGAGAGAATCTTACCAACAGCGGCTAGCAGTGATATACCTCGGTAATTTCCACAATCTTTCCTGTCACCTTTCTTGAACAAGGGCACAATACTTGCATCTTTCCAGTCTTGAGGTACTTTCTGGGCATCCTATATCTCTTGGATGAGCTTGTGCAGGCAGTTGGTAAGCTGAACCACTAAATTTCCACACTTCTGCTGGAATTCCATCCCTTCCTGGAGCTTTACTGTCCTGTGTTGTCCTGATAGCTGCCATTAGTTCATCAAGATTTGGTGGTTCATTCAGACTTGATACAACTGATCACTGCACTAGAGCTTCTTTAGCCTCGTCAGCGAGATCTCCGGGGTTGTTTAGTAGTTGGCCAAAGTGGTCTGCAAATCTGTCCAGGATCTTGTCGTTCTCCCTGCAAAACTGTTTACCATCCATAGCCTTTAGTTGGATCAATCCTCTTGTTTAGGGCCGTAGATTTCTCTCAAATCCGTGAAGAATGTTGTTCATGTCCTTCAAGTCTGCTGCAGTTTGAAGTTCTCCACTTTTTCATCCCACCAGATGGACTTCATCTCTCTGGTGTACTTCCTGTAGCTCCTCTGGAGCCTTTGAGTAATTCTCTTCTCTTGACCTTGTGTTACATTGTAGATTTTCCTGCCTAGCTGTATCCTCGCTTCTAGTAGTTTGTTCAGATGTTCATCAACCAATCATGATGTTTCCTCTCAGGGTGGCATATATTCCTATTCTATTCTCTGAGTTGTCTGTCCCAAGTCTTTCAAGTTTTCATCCATTTCCAGATTAAGATTCTTCCTGCTTCTTTTGGCCTTTCAGTGCACTGTGTTAGCTTCCGTGGTGGCTTCGCACCCGTCCTGCAGTGCTGTTTTCATCTGCAAATCCTTAATCTAGATCTCAGCATAACATGATCAGTACCACAGTCTGCACCTCTCATTGCTCTGGTGTCCAATACATCCCTTATGTCTCTCTGCCTTACTGTGATGTAGTCTAAGAAGTGCCAGTGCTTGGATCTTGGGTGCATCCATGTCTTCTTGTTATGTCCTTGTGCATTAAATAGGGTGTTGGTTTTCACAAGGTTGTACTCTGAACATAGTGCAAGTAGAAGTTCTCCATTAGCATTGCACTTGCCTACTCCATGACTGCCTAGCGCTCCTTTCCATTTCTCAGTGTCCGAACCAACTCTAGCATTAAAATCTCCAACGAGTATCAGCCTGTCATCAGTCGGTACATGCCTGATATTCTCACGTAAATCACTGTAGAACTCTTCCTTCAACTCCTCTGTGTTGGTCATTGTTGGGGCATAAACACTGATGAGTGTGGCATACATCTTCCGCTGTAGTGGGAGTCTCATAGTCATTATCCTGTCGATGACTGGCAACCGGATTCCTCATCAAGCATTGCTGCCATCTCCTTTCTAACTGCAAGCCCAGCCCTGCTTCTCTCCTTTCTTGAGTTGATTTCCCACTCCAAAAGAAGATGTTACCCCTGGTCTTCCAAGCTGCCATATCCAGGCAATCTTATTTCAACTAAGTGCAGCTATGTCTACATGTAACTGTTCATTTCCAAGGCCACAAGCGTCAGTCCTGTCTTTCTTGGCGCTGTGATGTGATCCGTCCAACAGAGTGCGTACATTACATTCTGCTACATACGAGGCTGCTGTTTTCCTCTTCTTTTCTCTTCCTGCTCCTAACTTACTTTTCGCTGCCTGTCGGAGTGTGACAGATTCAGCGCGGCCTTGTTAACCCGGGCAACGTCCGAGCCGGTATGAGTTGCTCTCTGACTGACCATTTCATGAAACTGCTTGCAAAGTATTTGAGCACCGCTAGCTTTTGCAGGACTAGCAGCATATTCTTGGCAGATAGCGGTATTAGCAGTGGCAAGGACAAGCCAAGACAAATTGACTCCAGTATTTGCTGCAGTGACTGACCAGATGATAGGTTTGTTTATCTCTGCTCTTTGTGTAGTGCATGTCACGATGCACCGACTGGCACAGTCCACCACAGACCTTGCGACAGATGTGTTTATCTGCCAGATGTCCAGTCTCACCCCATGTAACTGGGAGTGGTCCACCACAGACCTGTGGTAGATATTATTTTTAGTTCTGCCAGGATGCCCCGTTTCAACCTCCACACCCTCGGAAGGGTGGAGATGCCGGTTGAGTCGCCGACGGCCCGACCCATGAGACAGGTAGTACCGGTTTTCATGGTTATCCGGTAGCAAGCAAGCCAATGCCTGACCTGACTGACACAAAAATAAATACTGAAACCCCAAAAAGGCATTACACAGAAAAAAAAAAATGTAAAATTGAAGAAGATGCAACATAGAGATGCATCAAGATGCATCTAAATCATTTTGCATTTGAATCCTTAATGCCTGAATGGGTGAGACCACTGAAGAATCCACACTTCTAGTAGCTCCCATCACATGGTTTAAGCTGAACTGATTTACCTTGAAGCAAACAGAAACATCACATGCATATTTTAAGCACAGTGTCACATATATGAATAGGTTTTGGGTTTCTAAACAACTGTAATCATACTAAAGCCTAAACAGAGAGTGCATGCATTTGCCTTTTCTGAGCATTTAAATTTAAATTAAAGCAAACCCAGATGTGCAAGGTCCTCCTTCAATGCAAACAAACACAACAGCACCACCCTGACACCCTGACAATTACCAAAACAATGGAGACAGAGGTGGGTGGAGGAGTGAAACTCAGCAGAAAGTCCTTGGAATAAGGCTGTAACATAAGAAAAAAACGTGAAGTGCTGTGAATACTTTCCGGATGCACTGTAAATATGCACACCATGTTATCACTGAGGATGGGCTGTGTTCAGAATTAACCAATCACATTCAAACTCGTGTTAAATGGGAGTCAGCACACACCTGCCACCATTTAAAGTGCCTCTGATTAATCCCAAATAAAGTTCAGCTGTTCTAGTAGGCTTTTCCTGACATTTTTGTAGTCACATCTCACAGCACAAGCCATGGTCCGCAGAGAGCTTCCAAACCATCAGAGGGATCTCATTGTTTAAAGGTATCAGTCAGGAGAAGGGTACTGTCATAACTCTGGCTCTCACGAGCCAGAAAAGAGATACGAGGGCGACCAGTGAGTTAGCGTAATTTATTAACACAAACACATAGCGTACAAAATAACGTAAAGAGCCGCGTGGGGCCAAAACACACACACTACACTAAATAACGAACAGCAAAGTAAAGAGCCACGTGGGGCTAAAACACACACAGAACTAAGGGTAACATACCACCCAGGGAGAAAGGCTAGAGAGGCGGCGAGGGAAAAACACACGCAGAGTCGCAACACTTACTTTGGGTGAAGCGCCGAGGTAACGGCGAACTGTAGCTAGACGTAGGAGCTAACAGTCGTGGAAACACAAGGCAAGTCTTTCCATAGCGAGGTCGCAGCGACGAGTAACTCTCGGCTGCTCGCTTAAGTGGGGGAGATGATTGGTGATAGGAGACAGCTGTCCCAGCACAGCTGAACTAGACAGCTGGCAATCAGCTGGGCGCTGTCAAAGGAACGGGCCTTGGAAGACCCGGCACGGACTACCACGGAGCAGGAGCGACACTGGACAACCTGAACGCAGAGAAGATAGCGTTCAGGTCGTGACAGTACTCCTCCCCCGAGCCGCGCCTCCTGGAGCGGGCTAACCTCCCCCCCCCCCCGAGGGAAGACCAGGGAGGGCGGTGGGGGCCAGATCTGGGAGAAAGGGAGGGACCAGGAAAAGGAGGCAGGGAAGAAAAAAAAACCTAGGTACAGTATAGGATCGGATACCACAATAATAATTTCAAAAACAGGAAAAAAAAAAACATCACCCCCTCCTCTGCAGAGGCCAGACGGTCTATGCAGATGACCACAGGAGGTGGGGAGAACAACCTGCAGAAATACAACGACATAGTCATGGAGAAAAAAAAAAAGGTTCACAACAACTCAGGGCGAGGACAATGCAAAACTCATGTCCCGACGACCAAAAAAGACTACAAAACTCAGTGAACATAAAGTTGCAGAAGACTACACATGTAACCCCGGCCAAAAACAGAAAGTATAAAGGAACAAACCGGGCACAAGACCTAAAAATAAAGCCTGAGGCCGCTACTGGTATAAGGATACAAAAAAAAAAAAATCAACTCCTCAAACATGAATTAGCGCAACACAGAAAATCAAAACAGTCTGGAGGAGGATATAAATGCAGAAGAACAAAAACTATTCTGAATAAGGCCAGGCAATGAGAGCGAAAGCAACTAAAAGGACAAATTAGAATAAGAACACATACAGGATCGTAAGACAGGAAAATAGCCTAAGGGAAATCTTTGATTGGAATGACACCACAATAAGGACTCTAGCACAGAAAGTTCCTCGATGTCCTGAATGAAATTAAATAATGGAGGGCATACAAAGTACAAGGCTATGTACAGTCAGTCAACCCTTCAGGAACGGACAGCAGGTGGAGCAGGCGATGACCGCTTGTCCGGCGGGGCGGCCCAAACTCCACCAAGCCAGGAACCACAACACCAGTTTGGGTGGCCTACCCGAGTCCCAGGCTAGGAGACACAGTTCCTCCGGAGTCCGACCCAGATCACTGAACCAGCCAGATGGCTCCCAGGCGGTCGGCCCGTGACCTCAGACCACGGAGAGCTGAGGGAGAAGTCTTGGCGCAGCTTCCTCCCTGAGGGAAACGGCAGGAGGAAGCTGACCCAGGTGAGAAATACCCCAACAGTAGTAGGGGGAGAGGAGATGGAGGCAAGGGGCAAAGTCAGCCTGACATCTAATGACAACAAGGGCAGGGGGAAACTGACCCGGGAGAGAGGAAACCCCAACAGCGGCAGGAGGAGAGATGATGGAGGCAAGGGACGAAGTCAGCCTGATGTCAGGCGAACACAATCCTCCAGCTCCCACACTGACTGTTACCCCGGGCCGGCGCAGTACCCCCGGTGGACCCCGATCCGGGCCGGCGCAGCACCCCCGGTGGACTCCAGCTGGACCGGCGAAACACTCCCGGTGGACTCCAGCTGGACCGGGACAGCACACCCCGGGCACAGCATCTGAGGCGAACACCGTGCAGAGAACCGGAACCTCCGAGATGGCACCCAGAGCAGGTTCGTCTCCGGTGACCCAGGGGAGAGGCTCAGAGGGACAAAAGGAACCGGGATCAGGATCACCGGCAGCGGCAGAGCCCGGCGAGACAGGCTCGGACGCAGCAGACGTGCTGCACCCAGGCCCGCCCCCCCGAGAGACAGGCAATAATGCTCCAGAGAATGAATGAAAGAGGAAAAATAGAGCACTCGCCTGATCTCGGGTTCTACCGCCATCCAGGACTTCGATGCTCCGGGTTCACAGCGTGCAGGACTCCGTCCTCCGGCTCCAACTCGACAGCGAATGGCTCCGCAGCCGGCATGATGGTGTCCACAGTCAAACGACCTCCAAGCGCCGAAGACCGCGTCGACAGCCCGCCTGGCGTGGAGGCAGGAGATCTGGACTCTGCTGGGCCGAACCATTCCTCCGTGGAGACCCGGGGACGCTTAATCGTCGGCGCTGGCTCCAACAGGCAGTTCGACCTTCTCTGCCCATGACGTGGCTGCGGGGCTGGGGCAAAACCTTCCAGGGCCGCAGGCCTCCTCCTCGTGCGGCGGTGTACACCTGGCACTGGGGCACACTCAGGGGGAAGAGACACAGAGGACGCAGGTTCATATTCAATTTTTGCAGCGGGAGGAGAGAGCTCAGGGGACTGTGAACCCTGAACTCCTCCCCCAGGAATCAAACAAGGCAATTCACCTCATAATGGGAGGAGAATGAAAGGACACTTGCCTGATTCCCGGAGGGCCGTGGAATCCGCTACAAGGGACTTGAGTTTTTCCTCTCCCAGCCGATAGAAGAGGAGGACCCCCCGGACAGACGAGGTGGTGCTACTCGCACCGGATCGGGACCGGGAACACCTGGAGATGAATTTGCGCCATTCCCAGCAGCCGGAGTGAATGACGAAGATGGGGGGTGAAACAGCTGAGGAGAGCTGGGGGCCCAAAGCTGACGGAACAGCGGGGAGAGCGGGCCCAGGAGCGGGAGCAGCTGATTCGCTTCTTCGGCGAGACACGGGGAGCTACAGCAGGCTGGAGGCGGAATTCATGTGGTTTCCTGGAGCGGGATCCGGACGGGGCTCTCGCTGAGATGAGCGGGGAATTTGGGAGCGACGTCTTCTGAAAGTGAGATCGGGGAAACGCCGCTCCTGTGCGGAGACCGAAGCCAACAGGTCAGCGTATTCCGGATAATCGTTCAGCTCTGGGTTTCTTCTCGACCAGCCTGACCGCCGCAATCACGTTCTTCATGGCTACGGGGGGAACGGCGGCGGAACTAGCGGCCGCCACTCGGTCCACAATGCGAATCGCTGTCACTCTCATCTTCTCCGGGGGAAACCCGGTTGACGTCACTCTATCCTGGGGATCACCCCTGGGTGAGGCGAACTCCTGGACTGGATCGGCGGCAGGAGCGGGATTCCGAAGCGAGGAGCGATGGCGTCCTGTCTTCGGCTTCCGCCGGAGTTCTCCTCCAGCCTACGGAGTCTCTCCCAGGCCACAGAGATGTCTGCCCTCCTCGCCTTAACCTCGGGGGAGAAGGAAGTAGCGAGAAAAGTTGTTAATCATACCCTCGGCGAGCTCCAAGCGCCAGCGTATCTCGCTGGGAGAGTCGTTAGAGGTCCGTGGTGAACAGCGATCCATCCACAAGGTCCAGAGCCTCCGAGAGATCGTGGGCCTGGGTGCCGCATGCGTCTCCTGGAGGGAGACGTGATACAGGCCTGCCTGCACCCAGAGGAAGGAAAAAAAAACGTCGAGTCCTACAGCAAACTCACGGTCGCGGCCGTCTCAGTCTGGCTGCGACCTACTGTCATAACTCTGGCTCTCACGAGCCAGAAAAGAGATACGAGGGCGACCAGTGAGTTAGCGTAATTTATTAACACAAACACACAGCGTACAAAATAACGTAAAGAGCCACGTGGGGCCAAAACACACACACTACACTAAATAACGAATAGCAAAGTAAAGAGCCACGTGGGGCTAAAACACACACAACTAAGGGTAACATACCACCCAGGGAGAAAGGCTAGAGAGGCGGCGAGGGAAAAACACACGCCGAGTCGCAACACTTACTTTGGGTGAAGCGCCGAGGTAACGGCAAACTGTAGCTAGACGTAGGAGCTAACAGTCGTGGAAACACAAGGCAAGTCTTTCCATAGCGAGGTCGCAGCGACGAGTAACTCTCGGCTGCTCGCTTAAGTGGGGGAGATGATTGGTGATAGGAGACAGCTGTCCCAGCGCAGCTGAACTAGACAGCTGGCAATCAGCTGGGCGCTGTCAAGGAACGGGCCTTGGAAGACCCGGCACGGACTACCACGGAGCAGGAGCGACACTGGACAACCTGAACGCAGAGAAGATAGCGTTCAGGTCGTGACAGGTACAAAGAATTTCCAAGGCATTAAATAAACCACAGAACACAGTGAAGACAGTCCATCATCAAGTGGAGGAAAATATGGCAGAACACTGACATAACCAAGAACTGGATTGTCCCTCCAAATTGATGAAAAGACGAGAAGAAAACTTGTCAGGGAGGGCTTGCCAGGAGGCCAGCAGCAACACTGAAGAAGTTGCAGGAATTTCTGGCAAGTACTGGCTGTTTAGTACATGTGACAACAATCTCCTGTTTTCTTCATATGTCTGGACTATGGGGTAGAGTGGCAAGACGGAAGCCTTATCTTACAAAGAAAAACATCCAAGCCATTTGAAATCTCCCAAATACATGTGGGAAAATGTGTATGGCTCGATGAAACCAAGGTTGAACTTTCTGCCATAATTCCAAAAGGTGCATTTGGTGCAAACACAACACTGCTCATCACCAAAAGGACACCACACCTACAGTGAAGCATGGTGGTGGCAGCATCATGCTTTGGGGCTGTTTTTCTTCAGCTGGAGCTGGGGCCTTAGTCAAGGTGGAGGAATTATGAACAGTTCCAAATACCAGTCAGTGTTGACACAAAACCTTTAGGTTTCTGCTAGAAAGCTGAAGATGAAAAGGAACTTCATCTTTCAGCACGACAATGACCCAAAGCACACATCCAAATCAACACAAGAATCGCTTCACCATTAGAAGATTTATGTTTTGGAATGGCCCAGCCAGAGTCCAGACCTGAATCCGATCGAACATCTGTGGGGTGATCTGAAGAGGGCTGTGCACAGGAGATGCATTCGCAATCTGACAGATATGGAGTGTTTTGCCAAAGAAGAGTGAGCAAATATTGCCACATCAAGATGTGCCAAGTTTTTTTTATTTTTCCCCTTAAAAGATTTCAGTTTGTTTTTCAATTGGGTTGTACAGGTTATATATAGGTCACATTAATGGTGGGAAAAGTTTTGAAATGATTTATCTTGGGCTCATTTTTTACATCACAAAAACCTGGCATTTGAACAGGAGTATGTAGACTTTTTATATCCACTGTACTTCCAATATATTTTAATAAAACAAATGGAACAGAAATGCAACAAGTCACATGAAATGTTACATTTTCTAGCTTATTCCACTTCAAAAAACCAGCATGAAAAGAGCGCCTGGAGCAACATGTTTGTACAATTCTTAGTACAACCAGGAGAAAATTAGGTAAACAAGCATTAAGCAAGTTTACAGTTTGCAAAATTGACAGGGTTTATACAATCAGTCACACTGGTCTTCAGCACATATGCTCAGCTGACCCGTGATCGCTATGTCATTGGGATCTGTCCTCCCAGGCTGCTGAAATGCCCCATTGGCCGGCTTCTGCTGGGCCCCGGCTTCCACCGAGCAACGCAAGGCAAAGCCCGGGCAGGGTGCTGAGGGCTACTCCTTCACTGGCTCAACCGTTTCTCTTTTGTCCTCCTCACAGCCAGACGAACCCCTGGATCGCCCGCCAAAGCTGGGACACAGTAAGGCACAGCCAGTGGCACCAGTCTGGAGGACACCGAAGGCTGGACAGCATCTGGTGTGGTTTTGAGTTTTTTGAGTTTTGGATCGGCTTGCTTGCAGTCACAATTACAGGCCGGAAACTGTCCACCGCTACAGTTTTGTGTTTCTGTGTTCCGTTTTTGTCCCCTCAAAATGAATTATGTTATAAATCAATATTTACAAACTGGAATCTTGACATTTGTGCATCAATTCAGAATCGTTCAAGTCCGAATGGAGATGCATTGGGAAAAAAATGATTTCCCCCACCCCTAATAATAATAATGAGAACATAAAATGTCAAACAGATAAATGAACGGCTGAACAAACAGATGGATGGTTAAAAAAACATTATAGCCCCGACAACTTTATTGTGGCGGTATAATTAGACAATCATTGGACAAGACTTTAGCCACCAACTAACAAAGCACCTCGTGATTGGCTATTGGGACTCAGGCCATTGAAAGTCTTTTCAGTGTTCCTACCAGGAACAGGAAAGTAGACACAGCTATTTGTAGTTTTCAGTTAGAAAGTCCAGTAGCCAGTCACAGAGGGTGGGGTGCAGGCTAAGTGAAGACAGTAATGCAATACACTGGCATATTTGCTGTAACGCTATAACTGTTGTTTCTAAACACTCCAATTATAACTAGAAAAATCGGTGTTGGTTGAAGAAATTTTATTTTAATTGAAGATTTTTGATTGAACTTCTTCACTAAACAGATTGATCTATAGTTACGCTATTGACATCCGATATGCTCGCCATATCTGTACTAAATCTCAAATTTGACCAGTTTTCCTAGTTTCCCAGTTGAGGTCAGATCCAAATCTACTACTGCTGAAATGAAAAACAAAAAGAAAAGAAAAAGAAAGTAAGCAGAAATATGCACTACTACTGCTAAGGGCAGAGTTCTCCTGAGCCAACTGACCTGTCATAGGTTTACACAACAGCATAAATAAAAACCAAGGGAAAGCTTTACATAAAAAGGCTATCATCTGAATCCTACAGTATTCAACTGTAATGACTTATAGGTTCTTTGTATTAAGGTCACAGTTTAATAACAAATGCACAATGCTGTAATCTCACATGTAGTCATAAATGAGTGGAATTTGACTAGGCTCTGTTTGCTTTTTAAAGACACAGCACTTCACTGAGGATTCATTCATTCATTCATCTTCTTCCGCTTAATCCTTTTTGGGTCGCGGGGGGGCTGGAGCCTATCCCAGCATCTTTGGGTGAGAGGCAGGGTACACCCTGGACAGATCGCCAGTCCATCGCAGGGCCAACACAGAGAGACAGACAACCATTCACTCTCACATTCATACCTAAGGACAATTTAGAATCCCCAGTTCTGATGCCAATTAACCTAACCTGCATGTTTTTGGCATGTGGGAGGAAACCGGAGAAATCCTGGAGTAAACCCACGCAGACACGGGGAGAACATGCAAACTCCACACAGATCACTGTTGGTCGGGGGCTGGGATCGAACCCAGGATCCCTGGCCAAGGGTGAGTTGCTGTGCTGCCGTAGTGCTAACCACTCCGCCACCACGCCACCCTCACTGAGGATTATCAGTTTTAATTCGATTCACAATCAAAACAAAGCTGACTGACATACAGAACAGCATCACAGCTCACCATGTAGTAGGCATAGACCGGCAGCAGCAGTTTCAGTTTATCAGGAGGAATGTTGATGTTGGCCTTGACTGCGTTCCGTGACCAGATGGGCCGTTTCTCAAACATCTAGGGACATACGGCTTTGTTTGAGAGGAGAAAAACCTGCACAGAACTACAGAAATTCACATCTACATAACACTGGACAACATATGATTATTAGTGGTGTTGGACGATTAAAATTTTTAATCGTGATTAATCTTTTGGAACGTTGAGTTTATCGTGATTAATACACATTAATCACATGTTTTTCAATTCAGATAAAGTGTACCTTAAGTTGGTAATTATTCAAGTTTCTCATACGGTTATAAACATGGCAGTGGACAAATACGCTTGCTTTCTTCACCTGCAGGTTTATTAAAGCTCTCAACATACCCAAAATGACAAAACTATCCAGAATATTCTCCAGAAAATCCTCAAAAGTACTACTGCATGTGCAAAAAACAACAGAATGCCAGTACTCAGTAACGTCACTGCAACACAACTACACTCGAATAGCAAACATCCACCAGCTGAACACAAATCAATGGACCTCGTATGTCACGACACAAGTTCCCTTTTAATAGAAAAACTGTAAAAATAAACAAACAACTATCTCACACATGACGTCACCAGCCACACAGCAAAAACAGGGTGTGGGAGTGAGTGGCCTGTCCTTGCCACTGATAATACCTCTATCTGCCAAGAATGTGCCGCTAGTCCAGCACCTATTGATAGTTGGACCCAAAACTATAAAGATGAAACAGGTGAGTGTCTATCCTCAGCTGCTGGCAGCCACTACACCCATAGCACATAGCTGTTTACTGCTAGCCACCTTCCAAAGAAGAACAACTGACATCCAGGTGAACTTTTGGAGGCGGCTGTGACAATTATCCAGGCGAGAGCTCTGACAGATAATGTTGTAAACTTAAACATGACAGCGTTTTGGGGATTTTCATGGTAGTGATCCAGCTTGTTTGACTTCACAATGTCTGCATGGCGCACACAGTGTCTGTTGCTACCCAGAGTGGCCTCCGTAACTCCGTACGGAGTGCAGTTCATGCCAAAAAAGTACTGTTCGCGCTTTCTGCCGTTAACTGCGGTTAACGAAGCGTTAACGGGCGATTAACGCGATAATGCCAACACCACTAATAATTATGTAACATTTGGCCAAGTTTTGGTTGGACACTGGGCAGTCGTTGGGTACGTTGTGCTTCTGAGCAGCAGTTGTGATTCAGCCTGTACACATACCTCTTTCAAATGCTCTTCCCCCTTCTTGTCATACTCCTTCACACAGACTCGTTGCCAGTTGACCTTGGCTGCTTCGAGGCATTCGCTTGGCACAGTGGGATCAGTGTAACTTACAAAAATGGCGTTGTGTGGGCGGCAGGCACGGTTCAAACCAATGAAGTCTGTTTTATCTACAGGCAAATGACTACAAACAGAAAAGAATAAAAATATAATGAAAATGCTAGGGAAAAATACCAGTGTTTAGGAAATTAGCAAAAGGTATCAGTGTTGCCTCACAGAGACCTTAATGCCTTTTGACAGACGTCGGGCCGGTAGGAATAATCCACAGGACTGTCGAGGCGTGAGAAGATGGCCGGGGGTAGAAAGTAAGGCATGGGCTCCTTGTAAAACTCTTCATTCTCCATTTTACGGAGGATAATTTTGTCATACAATGATGAAATTTTTCCACCTTCTGAATTCACTGCTAAGCACTGGAAGTCTGCCATCCCTGTAGAGAAGAAACAAGGGCACCAAGGGTTTATACTTCCTCCTATACAGTATCTCACAAAAGTGAGTACACCCCTCACATTTTTGTAAATATTTTATTATATCTTTTCATGGGACAACACTGAAGATATGACAATTTGATACAATGTAAAGTAGTCAGTGTACAGCTTGTATAACAGTGTAAATTTGCTGTTCCCTCAAAATAACTCAACACACAGCCATTAATGTCTAAACTGTTGGCAACAAAAGTGAGTACACCCTTAAGTGAAAACGTCCAAATTGTGCCCAAAGTGTCAATATTTTGTGTGGCCACTATTGTTGTCCAGCACTGCCATAACTCTCTTGGGCATGGAGTTCACTAGAGCTTCACAGGTTGCCACTGGAATCCTCTTCCACTCCTCCATGACAACATCACGGAGCTGGTGGATGTTAGAGACCTTGCGCTATTCCACCTTCCTTTTGAGGATGCCCCACAGATGTCCACTAGGGTTAAGGTCTGGAGACATGCTTGGCCACTCCATCATCTTTACCCTCAGTTTCTTTAGCAAGGCAGTGGTTGTCTTAGAGGTGTGTTTGGGGTGGTTATCATGTTGGAATACTGCCCTGTGGCCCAGTTTCCGAAGGGAGGGGATCATGCACTGCTTCAGTATGTCACAGTACATGTTGGCATTCATGGTTCCCTCAATGAACTGTAGCTCCCCAGTGCCGGCAGCACTCATGCAGCCCCAAACCATGACACTCCAACCACCACGCTTGACTGTAGGCAAGACACACTTGTCTTTATACTCAACTGGTTGCCGCCACACACGCTTGACACCATCTGAATCAAATAAGTTTATCTTGGTCTCATCAGACCACAGGACATGGTTCCAGTAATCCATGTCCTTAGTCTGCTTATCTTCAGCAAACTGTTTGCAAGATTTCTTGTGCATTATCTTTAAAAGGGGCTTCCTTCTGGGACGACAGCCATGCAGACCAATTTGGTGCAGTGTGCGGTGTATGGTCTGAGCACTGACAGGCTGGCCCCCCACACCACCTTCAACCTCTGCAGCAATGCTAGCAGCACTCATACGTCTATTTTCAAAAGACAACCTCTGGATATGATGCTAAGCGTGTACACTCACCGTCTTTGGTCGACCATGGCGAGGCCTGTTCTGAGTGGAACCTGTCCTGTTAAACCACTGTGTGGTCTTGGCCACTGTGCTGCAGCTCAGTTTCAGGGTGTTGGCAGTCTTCTTACAGCCTAGGCCATCTTTAGCAAGAGTTAGAGCAACAATTCTTTTTTCAGATCCTCAGAGACTTCTTTGCCATGAGGTGCCATATTGAACTTCCAATGACCAGTATGAGAGTGTGTGAGAGCGATAACACCAAATTTAACACAGTTGCTCCCCATTCACACCTGAGACCTTGTAACACTAATGAGTCACATGACACCAGGGAGGGAAAATGGCTAATTGGCCACAATTTGGACATTTTCACTTAGGGGTGTACTCACTTTTGTTGCCAGCGGTTTAGACATTAATGGCTGTGTGTTGAGTTGTTTTGATGGGACAGTAACTTTACACTGTTATACAAGTTGTACACTGAAAACTTTACATTGTATCAGAGTGTCATATCTTCAGTGTTGTCCCATGAAAAGATATAAAATATTTACAAAAATGTGAGGGGTGTACTCACTTTTGTGACATACTGTATATCATCATTTTGGAGTGCTCCTTGAACCATATGTGTACAGTTGCAATTAAAAAAGTTATTCAACCCCCATTACATTTTAGGTTTATTGGCTAAATTTAATTAAACCAAAAACTATTATTACAAGGATTTTATCCAAATTCAACACTAAATCCTACTTTCAATGACTATTGCAGTCTTAAAGTTATTCAACTTTCTGAATATAATTCCTCATAAGAGCACACAGTTGCAAATCAGGTGCGGTCTCAAGCACACTCGATACAACCAATCAAAGGCTGCATTAGTTGCATAAGGTGTGCTTCAGATAGAACACTGCAAATACCTGGACTGTTGACGCAACTTGATGATGACGTTTGACTGCATGTTAGAAATATGGCTAAGTCAAGAAAATTGTCCATAAAGTTCTGAGATCATTGCCTTGCACAAACAAGAAAAAGGATATAAAAACTGAATGTTCCAAAAGATACAGTGTGAAGCATAGTTCATAATTTTAAAGTTAAAAGAACAGTGGCTACACTACCTGGACAAGGAAGAAAGAGGAAGCTATCAATGGCTGAAACCACAGTCCTAAACAGGCAGGTGGTCAAAAACCCTAAACTGACTGCAAAAGACCTGCAGCAAGACTTGGTGGCAGCAGGCACTGATGTTTCAGTTTCATCAGTAAGGCACATACTAAACACTGAAGGGCTCCATGCTCGAACTCCAAGACGTACACCACTACTGACCCAAAAACACAAGAATAATTGACTATGATTTGCCCAAAACAGTGTAAATAAGCCAAAGAGGTTTTGGGATTGAACTTTTCAGGCCTATGGATCAGCGATATGTCTGGAGGAAGAAGAATGAACCATATGTTGAAAAGAACACCCTGCCTATAGTGAGGCATGGCAGTGGTTCAGTGATCCCTTGGTGCTGCTTCGCTTCCTCTGGCACTGGAACCTGCAGCGTGTGGAGGGCAAGATGGATTCAATCAAGTATCAGGAAATCAGAAAGAAAATGTCACGTCATCTGTGAGGAAGATAAAAGCTTGGGCATCATTGGACCTTCCAAAAGGACAATGAATCCAAGCATACATCAAAGTCCACCAAGCACTGGTTTCAGAAGAAGTCCTGCAAGATTGCTAGAGTGGCCATCACAGTTGCCTGACTTGAACCCCACTGAAAAACTCTGGTGGGACTTGAAAAAGGCGGTTGCAGCATGCAAACCCAAGAATAGAGGTCTTTGCCCATGAGGACTGGGCTAAGATTCCTCAGAATCTTAGAATATCAGAAAACAAAATGGAGATACGAGGTTTGCACCAGGCAGTGATGTTATTCTAGTTTTTAGAATTAATATTCTCAATCTTCGGGGAAATTACTTTCAGGACATATTCTCAGTAAAGTTAAATGCATCTATTGCAGACTTTGTGCCACAGTAATCATTACTCTTATACAGTGTTCGGTCTTATAGGCCACTGGAGTGGTAGCCTAGTGGTAGAGCATCCGCCCCACAGCCGGGAGGTTGTGGGTTCAAGCCCCGACCGGGTCATACCAAAGACCATATAAAAATGGTACTTCCCGCCTTCTAGCTTGGTGCTCAGCATAATAGAATGGGGGAAGGAAAAGCTGTTTGTGGCGGCACCTTGCATGGCAGCAGCCCCTCTGATTCTAGATGTGATTAACATTGTAGATAGGAGAAAAGTAATTTTTTTCTGTACATGATGGACTGAATGACAATAAAGTTGGCTTCTTCTTCTTTTACGGCATTCAATTCTGGGGACCCCTAAAGTTTCGACATCTGTTCAATTCAATGAAATAATACAGCCGATTCACAAACAATATTTCACTATAAAACCCCTTCAAACCACTTCACTGTTGTGGGGACAACAAACAAAACATTTTCTCAAGAGTAAACATTAAGGGGGACATTATAAATATTACTGCTGTAAACATACAATTTTGTGAATTTTTTTCCTCAACAATGCATTGATTTACTTTTTTTCTAAAAAGTAAATTTGAGGCTATTATGACTACAGTATTTTCATAAATATTGCATCATGTTTTTAAAGTAATATTATTGTTTCCTTTTCCCCAAACCACAGGGAGCCACTTGTCAAAGGCAAAAGCGACATAGTTCTAACCTCTGTTACAGGGCTGGACGATTAACCAAAATAAAACAGAAACCGACAATTGGGACAAAAAAACAAAACAAAAACAAAACAGCATTATCTTGCTCATGTCAGTCCTTCTGTTCTTCCTGCTGTGTGCATGTGTGTGTGTGTGTGTGTATGAGCACTTTTATGTATTGCCCCTTTAAGATGTCTCCTGTGCGCCACTGTGGCATGATTCCACAACCAGGAAACAGTGCAGTCGGCGCTGTTCAGAACAAAACAGTTAAAGCAGTCTGCGGCCAACAGCACCCAGCCTCAGCACACACTGTTCACCCTCTCTCGGCATCCCCAGATGACACACAGGACCTTATTGTCATGGGCAGTGAGAGCACGCCCCTCCCCTCCTGCCGCACGTTCACTAACTCATCACTGCACCTGAGGCAGAGGACACACCTGTGCCTATTCATCAGCCAGCGTATTTAAGGAGGCCTCCTCTGCGCAGTCAATGCTGACTCGTCTGAGTATATTGCCCTAATTCAGGCAAGCAGGTCGTTTGTACTTGGCTTAGACACGTCGTCTAAACTGTACTCTTTTCTCCCATTACAGGTTGCTGCCATCGTGCGGGTGTGTCTTGGGACTGCGTGTGCTCTCCTGCCACCTCATCACTTTCCCAGCAACGAATCTTCACCCGGTCAGGCAGCTCTAGCTCATTCCCCCTTCCCTACTGGTTCGTCTATTCCCCGCTGGAGTCCTGCTGGTCCATCCTCGGAGTCCCGAGTAAGTGGTAATTTGGCTTGCCCATATTCCCTACTCTGCTTCTCCACTGACAGCTCTCGCTTTCTCTCCACAAGTGGATTGATTCTTCTGGCGAGTGGCTGTTTATTTAACTGTCCGCTGTTTTCTACATTTAATAAACTGTTGAACGTTTCCCCCTTGTGTGGTTCCGTCCTGTGCTAGCATCGTGCACATGAGCTGTCAGCTTAATCATGACAGAACGAGCCAGCCCCAACGATAGCTCAGCCAGTGCTTTGTCACAGGAGCTGTCAGCTCTGGATCACTTGTCAGCGACCAAGCACCAGCTCGCTGTGCTGACGCAGCAGGTAGCAAACCTAATCCAGCTTTGGTCTCAATCGTCTCCCCCGGCTCCACCTCCTCAGCCTGCTACCCGCGCTACGGTGCGGCGTACCACTACCATTCCCATGTCTACCCCGTACGCGGGAGAGGTGGGGAAATGTAAGAGTTTTTTAATTCAGGTACATATGTATTTGGAGCAGGTTGGGGAGGAGTACCCGGGGGACACGGCCAAGATACAGCTGTTTATGCTGCTATTGAAGGACCGAGCCCTTGATTGGGCACGTGCCACGTTAGACAACCCCGAGGGGTGGCGCTATACATTCACTAGCGCGTTCGATCGGACCGAGAGTGAGGGCAATGTGATGAGCCACCTACTGACGCTCCTCCAGGGCACCCGGTCAGTGGCCGAGTACTTGGTGGAGTTCCCAGTTGTTGCTGCAGACTCGGGGTGGAATGAAATTGCCTTGCGCAGTGCATTCCTCCACGGGTTGAATGAACAGCTGTGGGACGACCTGGCGGTTCACCCTGTCCCTAAGACCTTTGACAATCTAATAGCTCAAGCTGTTGGTTTGTTTGGATAACCGGCACCGTGAGCGCGTGAGGGAGCGTGAGTCCTCCTCTCGCCCGCACGCTGTGCGGGATCCCGCTGTGCGGGGGCCCGCTGTGCTTACTGACACTGGCGGCACCGGCTCCTCGCCCAAGCCAAAGAAGCGCTCTCGGCATTTGACCGACGATGAGAGCCGGCGAAGGCGAGAGGCTGGCACGTGTGCATACTGCAGTTTGCTGAACCACAGTCGGGACGAATGCTGTCAGCAGCCTAAAAGACGCAGCCCGTCAGTAACCATGGGGGGTCTGGCGGGCGGGACTAGAATCACTCCCCCCAGTAATTTGTCTATTTCGGCCCTAGTACTAGTTGCCGGGGGTCAAGAGGAGGGTTAAGGCGCTGGCTGATTTGGGGTCAGAGGGTAATTTTGTATCTGCTGAATTCGTTAAGCAGGTGGGTATTCCCACACGTAAACTGCCCCGTGATCAGAGAATCACAACCATATCTGGCCGGGAGGTCATGGTAGTCACAGAAACTTCAGGAAAAGAGGACGATCTGCTGCATATTTTCAAAAACCTACACCATTTTTTTTTCTCTGCAGTGAAAAACTCTGCTGTTTCTTCAAATGATTTGGAATAGTCTATATTACAGGGAATAGGTGGATAGTTTGCATTTAATTGTCCTTAGATTAATAGAAAACCAACAGCTGAGTGTGCATTTTTCCATTACCCCGGACAGGACAAGCACACCTGCGAACGGACAAAAGATCGATCGAAGAAGATGACTGAGGACACAGACATTATAGATTGTAGGTGGACAGAATGATCCTCTGTCACAGCAGAGAGGCTTGTAGTTTAAAACCTTCAGACAGGCTGTTCCATCCCATCGGCTCCACCTTCTCGCTCCTCCGTTCAGAGGAGTGAGGGGGTGGAGGCAGTCCCTGATCCTTGCACCAGTGCAGGCACCAAGTCCAGACCATATAGTCCACACTCTGTCACATATGCTGCAAAAGAAGCGGCAGATGCAGATCCTGTCGCTGCACCTCTCCTGGAAGTTACAGGCTGTTGTGAGAAGTAAAACACACACACACACACTTCTTGTTCACTCATTCATTCCCCTAAAACTAAACACATTAATGTTGAATAAGTCAGTGATAAAAATAAAAATGTGGATAGAATAAAAAAATGGCTGAAATGAGCTATCTCCGTAGGATTGCTGGACTCATCCTTCGAGATAGGGTGAGGAGTTCAGTCATCCGGGAGAGGCTCAGAGTACAGCTGCTGCTCCTCCACATCGAAAGGAGCCAGTCGAGGTAGTTCAGGCATCTGATTGGGATGCCTCCTAGATGCCTCCCACTTGAGGTGTTTTGGACACATCCCACTGAGAGGAGACCCCGGGGCAGACCCAGGACACGCTGGAGAGACTATGTCTCCCAGCTGGCCTGGGAATGCCTTGGTTTCCTCTCTGAAAAGCTGGAGCAGGTGGCCAGGGAGAGGGAAATCTCGGTTTCTCTGCTGGAACTGCTGGCTCTGTGACGCGGACCTCCGGAAAAACAGTAAAAGATGGATGGATGGATAATAATAATAATGGATTAGATTTATATGGCGCTCTACATGTCAAGTGACATCTTAAAGTGCTTACAGTGAGTCCATTATTCATTCACTCCAGACAGACATTGATAGTGGAAAGCTACTACTGTAGCCACAGCTGCCCTGGGGCAGACTGATGGAAACATGGCTGCCAATCCGCGCCAACAGCCTCTACGACCACTACCAAACATTTATACACATTCATACCCAGTGTCATGGACACTGGAGGAAAGGTGGGTAAAGTATCTTGCCCAGGACACAACGGCAGGATGTCTGGAGAGAGCGGGATTCGAACCACCAACCCTCTGGTTATTGGACGACCCACTCTACCTCCTGAGCCACTGCCGGCCACATTTCCCTCCTCCATTCCATTTTTGCTGAGTACCAAGCTGGACAGCAGGAAGTTCCATTTTTATATGGTCTTTGGCATGACCCAGCTGGGACTTGAACCTCGACCTCCCGGTTGTGGGGCGGATGCTCTACCTCTAGTCCACCACTCCAGTCTATGGATGGATGGATGGAATAAAAAACTATTAAGTGTATGATCATGTTATAATTTTAAAAATTACGGGTGATTAAATTATAACTGTTACAACTGTTTATTTAAATAACAGAAAATCTCAACACGTGCTTCCTCATGTGCTCCTGTCAGTAGGGGTGGCGCAATTTCAGAACACACTGCTGAAATAGCATTAACAATGTGCTTCTGACCTCCTTTTTCCTGATCAATAGCACACTGTCATAAAATGCACCAAAAAATACCAATGTGCAGACAGTGCGTCGCTGTCACGTCTCTTTCAAATGAGGTCCCTCCTGGGAGCGCAAAGTGGGCGCACTGTCCACAGGTAATTAGATGGTGTGATGCACAGCGTGAAAAACAGACTGTGCCCTGGCAGAAACTAACAACAGCACCAGTGCAAGGCAAGAAGCCTGGCGGAAAAGTTTGCTGTTGACCGTATAATAATGCCCAAAGAGTCAATCATCACATACTATATAGACAGACACCGCATTTCTTTTTGGTACCAAGCTGTTTTAATTTTTCTGCAGTGTTCTTCCACTTCAAAACAGCGCTGATTGCACTGCTTCCAGGTTGTGGAGTCACGCCACCGCGGCACGCAGGAGACGTCTTAAAGGGGCGGTACATGAAAGCTCTCAGATGAACACACACACACACACACACACAACAGGAAGAAGGGAAGAACCCCCCCCAAAAAATGACATGAGCAAGATTACGTCAGTTTTATGTTCCAACTATGGGTTTTGGTTTAATTTTGGTTAATGGCCCAGCCCTAACTAAACTTGCCAAATGTTTGAGACCTTGGAATTTGTATGTTGTTGATATGATGCCGAGCATTTCCATGTGAATCTCGGCATCTTTGGGGTCCTTCTTCCGAACTCGCTGCCGCACCCTAAGAAGGAGATTGCTGGATGGGAAACGGTTTCCACACACAGAGTGACAGAATGGGTCCTGGGGTCGAAAACGCAGCTCCAGGCGTCTGCTGGGGTTTGCAAAGGTCTGTGGGAACAGGCAGGAAAAACTATTTAGTACACATGAACAAAAAGTACTAAATGTGTAAAAATAATACAAGAATCAAAACCTGCTTTTGCATTAAAAGGGCCTTAATGTGGACCGTTACGTTTCATTTAAAGAAACTATCTGTAAGCAAAAATTATGTAATAAACCTTTATAATTAATATGCCATAACAGCGGAAATTAAAAATAGAAAAAAACTTGAATTGACTTGAATTGTAAAAATTAATTTTCAACTTTTTTCATGTAGATTTGAAACTTTTTTCTCACACAAAAAAAAAGAAAAAACATTTTGTTCTTGTAATTGCAGTGTTTCCTCTGGCTTAAAAACTTTGGCATGGTGGCAACAGGTTTTTTTTTTGAGGGGGGGTGAATATAAAGCATATGTAAAAATGAGAAAACACATGACACTCAAAGGGAAAAAAACAATCATAATACTGTAGTAATTAACTCATGCATACTTAAATTATATGGTCAGAGGTGGGTATAGTAGACATGAATTGCACTCATGTAAAAGCAGCGTTATCTTATAAATTAATAATTAAGAGTAGACACACAAACAGTTAGTAGCTGAGTAAGAGTACAAAATCACCCACTTAAAAATACTAAACGAATGACTTTAATCTTGAAGGTTTGAGGTTTTTCTCCTAAATTTATAACCATTTTCTTGTAGTTTTCTACTTTTTTCTGTGTAAATTTTTTACCTGAATTTGCAACTATTTTTCCTCATAAATTTGAATTTCCTCTTGTAAAATTCTGACTCTTACATTTGATACTTTATCATCATTAATTTGTGGATTATTTTATGACTAATTTTTTGGCTGTTTTTTTTTAATGAAATGACTGCTTTACTTACTGCTAAGTACTTACTGGTTTTTAATTACTGGTGAATTTTTGACTTTTTTGTCATATAACTGAAACTTCTGATCATAGTTTTGCAGAACCAGAATAGAGCAATAATTTCAACTCTGATTTCCAAGTAATAAAATTATTAATAAAGTTATATTTAATGAACTAAAATTAACAAAAATGACTAAATGAACGAATTACTGATTCTGAGAGCTGAATATGACAAAAAAATCAGCGAATAGAGCTGCCTCGAGTCTTCTAAGATTGACGCAAACTTTTTATGAACAAGGTGAAAAATCAGGGAAATTATTGGCATGGCAGATTAAACAATTAGAATTTAAAACACCAATTACCAGTATTATAAGTAACGGACAGGCAGTTGTAGATCCTTTAGAAATTAATAGTGCCTTTAGAGATTATTATGAAAAACTATATGATACAAAAAATGAAACTGACATAACAAAACTAAATGGGGTTTTGGACGGATGATCTATACCGTGTATTCCAAATGAAAACAGGGAGATACTGGAGTCTAAAATTAGTCAAGAAGAAGATGGGCAAGCCATTGATAATATGAAATCAGGAAAAAGTGCAGGACCAGATGGTCTTCCAGTTGACCTCTATAAAAAATTTAAGAATAAATTAATAAAACCACTTTTGGAAATGGTTTTAGAAGCATTTCAAAAGAGTAATTTACCACCATACATGAATAATGCCTTAATTATACTGTTGCCAAAACCAGGTAAACCCTCTAATAAATGTGAAAACATGAGACCAATAAGCCTATTAAATGCTGACCTTAAGATAATCTGTAAAATTTTAGCAAGACGACTACAAGAAATATTACCAAATATTATTAACCGAGATCAGAATGGCTTTATAATGGGAAGACAAGGCTTCCATAATGTAAGAAGACTATTTAAAATTATTTATTCTAATAAAGAAGCACCGGATACAGCTCTCCTATCACTGGACGCCGAAAAGGCCTTTGATAGGGTCGAATGGCCCTTTCTTTTTGAAGTCCTACAAAGGTTTGGACTTGGAAATAATTTCATAAAATGGGTTCAGATAATATACAATAATGCTACAGCAGAAATCCTAACAAACAGCAATATCTCAAAATCAATAAAAATCAATAGAGGATGTGGACAAGGCTGTCCACTTTTACCTTTACTGTTTACTATGGCAATTGAACCTTTAGCGATGGCAGTACGTTTACATCCACAAATATATGGAATTAAAGTAGGACCAACAGAACATAAAATCTCTCTGTATGCCGATGACATAATTTTGTTTATGTCGAATTTTAAAAAATCAATTCCGACCTTGTTAAATTTAATAAAGAACTTTGGGGAAATATCAGGATATAAAATAAATAAAACTAAATCTTCAATATTAATGCTAAATGAGACCCAGAGAAATCACCCAGCTCCTGAGGTAAATCAATTCAATGTTGTAAATCAGTTTAAATATTTAGGAATTCAAATTGTGCCTAAGCTAAAATCAGTCGCCAGTGCCAACTATGAAGCCTTAATGACAGATATTAATGAGTTACTTCAGAGATGGATGTCACTACCAATGTCGATGATCGGGAGAATTAATATACTTAAAAGTAATATCTTACCCAAAATACTTTATTTATTTCAATACATTCCTTTACCACCACCTTCAGATCTATTCTCAAGAATTAAAAAAAAGTTTGTGGAATTTATATGGAACAATAGGAAGGCTAGATTACGTCTGTCCTTACTATATTTACCATTTGATCGTGGAGGTCTGAAATGTCCAAACTTTATGTTGTATTACTGGTCAGCACAACTGAGGTCTATGACATTATTTTTCATCAAATGATCTCCCTCACTGGACTGAAATGGAATCATACAATTTACCTTTTCCTCTTCCCTTATTCATATACTCAGACTCGGCTAAAAAATTACAGAAACAAGTTAAAAATCCAATTGTAAAGCATATGATCAAAATATGTTGTGAAACCAAAAAATATTTAAAAGAACCACACTTATTGTCACAATTTAGCCCAATATGGGGTAATCAATATTTCTTTCTTTCAAAGGTCTTTTTATTATTATTAATTGAAGTATCAATACAATACAAAGTATTAGAAATTTTCATTTTTGTTTTAACCAAACAGTGCAAAACTAGAATTTAAAGCTAACAAATGTGAATGCTTCAAAACACAAAAACCTTTAAATAAACAATAAGAAAAAAAAAGAAAAAAAAAGAAAAAAAAAAAAAAGAAAAATTGTGTGTGTGAGGTGGGGGTGGGGTAAAGGGGATATGAGCTACTCAGAAACTATAATCGTGGGTCTTTCAAAGAAATCAAGAAACGGGCGCCATAATTTATAGAATTTGTTTTCAGAGCCACGAACTGTATATCTGACTTTTTCTAAATCCAAACAGGACATTATATCTTTTATCCACTGTAAATGTGAAGGGGGCGAAGAGTCTTTCCACTTCAGTAATACAGCACGTCTAGCCAATAATAATGAAAATTTGAATACTTTTAATTTGGAATTTGGCAAGACAAGTTCTGGAGCCACACCAAAAATGGCGCATAATGGATCAGGTTTAATTTGATATTGCAGGACTTCAGACATAGTGATAAAAACAGAATGCCAAAAATTCATCAATGAAGGGCAGGACCAATACATGTGAAGCAAAGTGCCAGGAGCGCTACCACACTTTTCACAAGTTGGGTCTATATCCGAGTAAATACGTGCTAACTTAACCTTGGACAGGTGCACCCGGTGTACAATCTTAAATTGAATAAGAGCGTGACGAGCACACATTGATGCAGTGTGAACCTGGCCAAGAATAGAGTCCCACAGTTCATCAGTAAAAGTAAAATTAAGATCTTGTTCCCAATTCAATTTAATAGCGGCCAGAGAAGAAGATTGTAAATTTGAAATTAAATTATATAAAACTGATATTACCCCCTTAGAAGTTGGTTTAACTAATAAAAAATCATCTAGAGGATTATCAGAAGGTTATTGAGGGAATTGTTTTGTCATGGTTTGCACATAATGTCTGACCTGGAGGAAGCGGAAAAAATGTGTAGAAGTGATGTCGAATTTAGTGGAAAGTTGAGAAAAACTTGCAAATTGACCATCAAAATATAAATCCGCAAAAGATTTTAAACCTTTTCTGTGCCATATATGAAATGCACTATCAATAGTTGATGGGGTAAATAAATGATTTGCGGCAATTGGACTTCTAATGGAGAAAAACTGAAGACCAAATTTTTTCTTGAATTGAAACCAAATTCTAAGAGACTGACGAACTACTTTATTATTACCCAGTGTAGACAAAGCAAGGGGAAGTGGTGAACCTAAAATTGCCGGTAGGGAGGTTTGATTGTCCACATGTGACTCCATAAGGATCCAAATGGGTGATTTGGGTTCCAGATAGAAATGTTTCCAATATAACATGCACCTGATATTTGCTGCCCAGTAGTAATATTGAAAGTTAGGCAGAGCCATGCCACCCACTGATTTGGGTCTTTGAAGAAAAACTTTTCTCAATCTCGGATGTTTACCATTCCAAATAAATGAGGTAATCAGAGAGTCCAAAGACTTAAAAAAGGATTTAGGAATAAAAATGGGGAGACATTGAAACAAATATAAAAACTTTGGAAGTAACATCATTTTTACAGAATTGATTCTGCCAATTAAGGACAAGGATAATGGGGACCATTTGGAAAGTATTAGCTTGCACTGGCCAAATAAGGGGAGAAATTTATTTTTAAACAATTAAGTTGTTTAGTGACACATATCCCAAGATAATTAAAATGATCAATAACAACCTTGAAAGGAAAATTTTCAAGATCCTGAACTTGAATCTTTTCATTAATCGGAAACAATTCACTCTTATTAAGATTAATTTTATAACCAGAAAACCTACTAAAACTATCCAAAATGTTGAGTATAGCATGTAATGAAGTAAGTGGGTTGGAGAGAAATAGTAAAAGATCGTCGGCATAGAGTGAAACCCTATGCTCGATGCCACCCCTACGAATGCCTAGAAAGTCCCGGCTCCCAAGGATTGCAATAGCTAACGGCTCAATTGCCAAGGCAAAGAGCAACGGGCTCAAAGGACAGCCTTGCCTCGTACCACGGTAAAGTCTAAAATAGTCAGAATAGTGACAATTAGTTAACACTGAAGCTAAAGGACTAGCATAGAGAAGTTTAATCCAGGAACAGAAGGAAGGACCAAAACCGAATCTCTCCAAAGTAAAAAACAAATACTCCCACTCAACCCTATCGAATGCCTTTTCAGCGTCCAAACTAATAAGACATTCAGGTATGTTGTGGTGAGGAGTATAAATAATATTAAACAACCGCCGCAAGTTAAAAAAAGACTGGTGATTTTTAATGAAACCGGTTTGGTCCTGTGAAATTATAAAAGGAAGAATCTTTTCCAACCTTGAAGCTAACAACTTTGACAAAATTTTAACATCGGTATTTAACAAGGAAATAGGCATGTAAGAAGCACAATCAACAGGATCCTTATCTTTTTTAAGCAGCACAGTGATACAGGCCTGATAACATGAAGGAGGAAGTGTACCGGAGTCAAGCGACTCTGTAAAAACTTGACAAAGGAAAGGGGCAAGGTCGTCAGAGAATTTTTTGAAAAAATCAGCGGAAAACCCATCAGGTCCTGGAGATTTTCCTGATTGCATGGATGATATTGCCAGCTGAATTTCTTCTTTTGTGATGGGAGCTTCTAGAATTTGCCGAGATTCTGAGGAAATCGAAGGGATATCAATAGAATCAAAAAAAATTTCCAAATCCTTTAAGTTTGTTGTATATTCTGAGGTATATAATTTGGAATAAAATGACCTGAAAATATCATTAATCACTTGTTGGTCAGATGTCACCTCTCCTTTATCTGTCCTAACTCCAGTAATAATTTGCTTAGCTCTAATACCACGCAGTTGATTAGCTAGAAGTTTACTGGTTTTTTCGCCATGTTCATAAAATTCACTCTTGTTCCTTATTAAACAACCTTCAATTTGTCGAGTAGAAAGTAAATTAAGTTTAGTTTGTAATGTCATACGTTCCTTGTACAGAGCGGGTGATGGAGATTGAGCATATTGTCTGTCAATGTCCAAGATTTGAGCTAAAATAGCATTCTGTTCCTGTATTATGGATCGTCTTTTAAATGCTGCCAATGAGATAAATTCCCCCCTAAGAAATGCCTTCATGGCCTCCCATATCATTTTATTTGGCATACCAGGAGTTTTATTTTCTTTCAAAAAAAAATTAATTTTAGAAGAAATATTTGTAACCAATTTTTCATCTGTAAGTAATAATGGATCCAATCTCCAATGCTTTCTCATGGAGTCACATCCATGGAGGATCATTTTAAGTACAAGAGAGGCATGATCAGAAACCGAGATGCTATCATAACTGCAAGAGCAAAGGTTATTAATTAATAAATTGTCAACAAAAAAATAATCTATTCTGGTATAAGTATGGTGTACGTGAGAGAAAAAAGAATAGTCCCTGCCGTTAGGATGTAAAAAACGCCAAGGGTCTGTAAGGCTATATTCCTCAAGAAAAGACTTAACATAAGTTGCAGATTTATTAAGACTAGCAGGTTTTGAGGATGAGCGGTCTAAGATTGGATCCATATACAAATTAAAGTCACCCCCAAGAATTAGAGAATGAGTATTTAAATCTAGAAATTGCGAAAAAAGGTTGCCAAAAAATTGTACATCATCAAAATTCGGCGCATACAGATTAGCCAAGGTGACATGTTTATTGCCAAGTTTACCTGATACTATTACAAATCGTCCATTTTTATCTAATACAACATTAGAGGGAATAAATGGGATATTTCGATCAATAAGAATAGCAGCCCCCCTGGCCTTAGCGTTAAAATTTGAATGAAAAAATTGTCCTGACCAACATTTTGACAAACGCAAGTGGTCGGAATCCTGCAAATGGGTTTCCTGCAAAAACAGTACCCCAGGCTTAAGTTGCTTTAGACGTGACATGACTCTCTTTCGTTTAATTGGATGGTTCAACCCCTTCACATTCCAGCTTACCAAAGTAAGATTACTATTCATTCAAAGAGTAAAATTTATATATTGTGTTGTGTAGCCCAAAAAAGAATAGGGTGAGGTACGGGTAAAAAAAAGGGGGGGGGAGGGGGTAAGGGGGGTGTAAATAAATCCATAACAAAAAAAAAAAAAAAAAATTCAACAACCAAACCTATAACAACACTCCAGCCGGTTGCAAAGAACAGCAACCGCTCCATCTCCTGTTCTATTCTCATCCTAACAAAATACTCCCATACAACTGGCTTCAATCCTGCATAGTATGAACATTTTACCCTAAAAAAAAAAAAAAAAAAAAAATTAAGTAAACAACAACGTATAGGAAGCCAATTTTACCTTGTTTTTGAACATCTAAAAATGCATCAATGTCCAGTCAGTGCAGCTTTAATGAAGTAGTAATCAAGTAGTCCAGTGTGGTAGTTGGTCAACCCAGAAATGTCCAGTTCAAGGCGAAAATCGCTGGTTTCTCTCCATGGTTTGCATGAAGCGGGTGGCCTCCGAGACGGACGCCAGCCACTGGATTTTGCCGTCTGGAAGAGTTATCCGGAGCCTGGCGGGGAAGAGAAGAGAAGGACGAAAACCTCTCTTGTACAACTCGGACATAACCTCCTTATATTCGGCTCGTTGCTTCTGAACGTCGGCGTTATAATCCTTGTAGAACTGGAGTTTATGCCCACGATATTCCAAAGTCCCATGGCGTCTCCGCACTTCTCTCATCACCAAGTCTTTGGTCCGAAACCGGTGGAAACAAATAATGACAGCGGTGAGGCTGCGGTGGGCTCTATCCAGCTCTGGGGGAGATGGCAAAGTTTGTGTGCCAAAGATGTCCACCAACAGCTGAGAAAAAAATTCAGATGGCCATGGACCCACATCAAAGGACTCCGGCAGACCCACCAGACTAATATTCAGCCTCCTGCTTCTTCCCTCCAGGTCAGAAGGTTTGTTTTTCAAAAGTCTGTTCTCCTCCTGCATTGACTCACATGTAACTTCAAGCGCCGCTAGGCGCTGGCTGACGTCCTCCGCGTTGCTTTCAAGGTCACCAATGCATTGCTCCTGGTTTGCCACATCTGCTTGAATCTTGTCCAGCTTACCATTAATAAGTTCAAATGAAGCTTTAAAGTCAGCAGCTATGGACATTCTGTGTTGCTCAAGCAAGGCAACAAGTGCAGGGTTAAGGCTTATAATAGCATCCTCAGCTAAGCTGGTGTTAGCATTGTTCTTTACTGCCTCCTTTTCAGTCTGCTTTCTTGTTTTGGACATATTTCTCAACTCAAAACAGATTCTGCGTGTATTAAATGTCCAAAACGTTGACAGCTTACAGCAAAGTAGGGTTTAAAAAGTAAGAAAAAAAAATATAGCAGGAGCCAGCAACGCACACACCTACTCCATTGCCAGCACACCTGATCCTTGGGTAATCAATATTTTACACCAGGGAGAGCGGATGCTGTATTTAAAGTATGGAATTTAAAAGGGATTCAAAAGATTCAAGACTTATATTTGTCACGATCAGATAACATAATGTCTTTTGAAGAACTGAGGATCAAATTCAATCTTAATAGAACACATTTTTTTAAATATCTTCAGCTTAGGAATTTTATTCGATCAAATCAAAATAATGCTCTCACCCGACCTACTTATTCATCCTTGGAAAAAATTTTGATGAAAGATAGTAAGAGAAAGGGTATTATTTCAGAGTTTTATAACTCATTGACACTATCCTCAAGTGAAAACTCACAGAAAAGACTGAATTATTGGAAAGAAGACATGCAAACTGAAATTTCAGAGGAACAATGGGAATTGGCTTGTACAGAAGCTCAAACCAAATCAAAAAATGTACGTCTTAAATTGATGCATTTTAAATGGTTAATGCGGATGTATGTTACACCGGTGGAGTTAAATAGATATAACAAAAACATACCAGATACATGCACAAAATGTATGGAAAGTAAAGGAACCCTATTTCATTGTTTATGGCCATGTAGAAAAATTAGAATGTTTTGGGAAGAGGTGAGGGTAACAATTGAAAAAATAATTTCAAAACAATTCACATTGAACCCTAAACTGTTTTTGTTGGGTCTGTATCCAGAAAAGCATAACTTTAATAAGAGTGAAAGAGCATTCATAGACCTCAGTTTGCTTAATGCCAAAAAATGTATTGCACTACTGTGGAAAAAGACTCATAGACCAGATGTGATCAGTGGTTAAGACAGATGTTAACAAACCTTCCACTAGAAAGAATAACATACACACTGAAATCAAAGGAAAATGTGTTTGAGAATATATGGAGACCTTTCATTGATTATGTAAAGAAATTAAACATAACTTCTGAAGAAGAAGGTGAATAATGTGTGTGGACCTTGTAAATTCCAAATTGGTGAATGTATAATATGTATACTTATGTAATGGATTGCCTAGACTAAACAGAGGAGCATTGTTGATGACTTGCCTTTGTTAGTGGTTGTTGGTGTTTTTAGTACATTTTTTTTTCTTTTCTTGTAGTTAGTGTGTTTTTTTTTATTTTTAAATTACTTCAGTGTTAGTGTTTGATTGTTTGTAAAAAAAAAAAGGTTCAATAAAAAATATTGTGGAAAAAATAAAATGACTAAATATGCAGTCATTTCTGTTACAATATTTCTATGTAGTTACTATTTTTTAGAACACTCCTCACCAACCAGACAACAAAAACCTCCCATATTTTGAAATCCAAATGTTGGAAAGTTTAGTTGGTCTGAAGGCTGGAGGATGTTAATAGATTTAAGTCACTGACTTCATGAATTTTGGTTATTTCGGTTATATGCCCCCTCCTCCCCCTCCCCTCTCTCTACAGGTGCACGAGGTGAGAAGGCAAATGAGAGCAGTGAACCCTCGCAGCACAACTTGTCCAGATGGCATCCCAGGAGCAGTGGTCAGAGCATGTGCAGACCAGCTGACAGGGATCCTCACCAAGCTGTTCAACCTCTCCCTGATGCACGCCACCATCCCCTCCTGCCTCAAGGCCTCCACCATCATCCCCATCCCCAAAAAGGCCACAACTGACAGCCTGAATGACTACAGACCCATAGCACTCACGTCTGTAATCATATGAAGTGTTTTGAGCGACTGGTGTCCCAGCACATCAGGGACTGTCTCCCCCCGAGCCTTCGACCCCCAACAGTTCACCTACAGAAAAAGCCATTGCCATCGCCACCACGCTTCACAGAGCACTGAGCCACCTGGAGAACCCAAGGAGCTATGTGATGATGCTCTTTGTGGACTACAGCTCAGCTTTTAACACCATCATCCCGGACAGCCTGATCAGCAAACTGCACCTCCTCCAGACCCCCCACCCCCACCTGCTCCTGGATAAAAAACTTTCTCACCAACTGCCCACAAACAGTCAGACTTGGCCCCCACCACTTCTCCACACTGTCTTTTAGCATTGGCTCCCCCCAGGGCTGCGTGGTAAGCCTCTACCGTACTCCCTATACACCTTTGACTGTATTCTAACCCACCCAACCACCGTCATTGTGAAATACGTGGACAACACCACCTTGGTTTGGCTCATCAACGATGACAATGAGAAGGCATACAGGGGGGAGGTAGAGAATCTGCTGCTGTGGTGCCAAGCAAACAACCTGGAACTGAATGTCCAAAAAACCAAAGAACTCATACTGGACTTAAGGAAGAACAGACAAGACCACACCCCACCCCCTCATAAATGGCGACCGTGTGGAAAACGTCCCTGCCTTCAGGTTCCTAGGCACCCACATCTCCTCTGACTTCTCCTGGACTGTCAACACCAAGGCGCTGGTGAAGAAAGCCCAGCAGCGGCTGCACTTCCTCCGTGTCCTGAGGAAGCACAACCTAGACCAGACGTTGCTGCTGGCATTCCATCTCTGTTCAATGGAGAGTCAAGATTCAAAGATTCAAGTTTCAAAGATTTTATTTGTCAATACTACTATATGCTCAGGACATACAGGAGAATTGAAATGGCGTTTCTCTCATCAGTGGTATGCACAATACAAAAAAGAAAAGGGAATAAGGATGGAGAAACAACAACAGCAGTTTATGTACAGCAATGCTACCTGTCATGCAAATGGTGACAAAAGATAGACCCAGACCTCCCATAGCGCAAATAAAGATAAGCGATGAAATAAAGATAAGCGATGAATGATGAGACCCAGCAATCTTATATACAGAAAGTAGAGCAGTAATACTCGTAGTACCAAGTTCAGTGCGGTAGTGTAGGTGCAGATAGTAACAGATAGGACTGCACATGATCAGTATTGCAATGACAGACAGCAGCAGATATGGCATTTGTGCAAATGGTTGCAGTAAAGTGCAGAGACATTCAGCAGCAAATGTATTAATGTTGATATGTCAGTCTTTGTGTGCCAACAGCTGAGGTGGTTATTGTGCGGGTGAATGTGTTAAGGTCCGGGGGGAGGAGTGGAGTGGCAGGGTTCAGGGTCCTGATGGCCTGATGAACAAAGCTGTTTAGCAGTCTTGTGGAGCGGGCCTGGAGGCACCGGTACCTTTTCCTCGAGGGCAGGGGGCTAAAGAGGGAGTGTGAGGGGTGGGAGGTGTCGCCTACGATGTTGATGGCTCTGCGGGTGAGGTAGATGTCTGAGAGAGGGGGTAGGGGGGCACCAATGATCTTGCTGGCTGCTCTCACTGTGTGTTGTAGTGTCTTCTGGCAGGAGGCAGTGCAGTTTCCATACCACACCATGATACTGCTGGTGAGGATGCTCTCAGTGGTGCGATGGTAGAATGGGCATATGATGGAGGGTGGGACTGGTGCTGTCCTCAGTTTGCGGAGGAAATGGAGGCGAGTTTGAGCCTTCTTGGGCAGTGATGTGGTGTCGCTGGATCAGGAGAGGTCCTCAGAGATGTGCACCCCCAGGAACTTGGTGCTGCTCACCCTCTCCACAGCTGCTCCATCGATGATCAGAGGGGGATGCTATGTGTGACCCTCCTGAAGCCGACCACAATCTCCTTGGTTTTTCCCACGTTCAGGAAGAGGTTATTGTCTTTACACCACTAGACCAGCTGGCTCACCTTTTTTCTGTAGTTGGCCTCCTCACTATTGGTGATGAGGCCTACCACCGTCGTGTCATCCACAAACTTGATGGTGTGGCTGGTGTTGCAGGCTGGTACACAGTCATGGGTCAGCAGGGTGAAGAGCAGCGGGCTGAACACGCACCCCTGTGGGGCCCCTGTGCTTAGTATGATGGTCTTGGATGTGTTGCTACCAACCCGCACATTCTGTGGCCTCCCTGTGAGAAAGTCCAGCACCCAGTTACAGAGAGAGGTTTTGAGTCCCAAGTGTCTGAGTTTTTGTATTAGGTGCTGGGGGATGATTGTGTTGAGTGCTGAACTGAAGACCAAGAACAGCATTCGTACGTAGGAATTCTTTGTGTCCAGGTGGGTGAGGACTGTGTGGAGAGCAGCAGCGATGGCATCCTCTGTGGCTCTGTTAAACCTGTATGCAAACTGAGATGGGTCGTGGGAGGGAGGGAGGATGGACCTGATGTTCTGCATGACCAGATGCTCAAAGCACTTCATTATGATGGGGGTCAGGGCTACAGGCCGGTAATCGTTGTAGCCAGATGGGACGGACTTATTTGGGACTGGTATTATGGTGACAGCTTTGAAACATGTGGGGACAACAGCTTGCATCAAGGAGATGTTGAAGATGTCGGCCAGGACATTCTTGAGCTCCTCTGCACAGTCCTTCAGAGCGCGACCCGGTATGTTGTCTGGTCTAGCTGCCTTGCGTGGCTTGATTCTGGAGATGGTCCTCTTCACGCTAGCCGGATCCAGACTTATGGCCTGCTCATCTGGAGGAGGAGTGGTCTTATGTGCTGATGTGCTGTTTTGTGCTTCAAAGTGGCCCAAGAAGTTATTTAGGTTGTTAATTCAATTCAATTCAATTCAACTTTATTTATATAGCGCTATTTCACAACAACAGTCATCTCATAGCACTATCAACTGTAGGGGGAACCCCCACAGTTGCAGAAAGACCCCAGCAATCAGGCGATCCCCTGTGAGCAAGCACTTGGTGACGGTGGAGAGGAAAAACTCCCTTTTAACAGGAAGAAACCTCCAGCAGAACCAGGCTCAGGGAGGGGCAGTCATCTGCTGCGACTGGCTGGGGGGTGAGGGGATAGAGAAGAAGAAAAGAACAGACATGTAGAGAGCAAACAGCACGATGGGGACTCAATCTATGGGAGAGAACAAACAAATGTTAATGACCAGCAAAAAAAATATTTCATTGAGAGTGAGAAAAGGAGTGAAGCCCAGTGCATTACTGGAGGTCCCCCGGCTGACTAAACCTATTAGCAGCATAACTAAGGGAGGGTTCAGAAACACATGATCCCTCCCTAATTGTAGGCTATATCAAAAAGGTAGGTTTTAGCCCTATTCTTAAAAACAGAGATCGAGTCTGACTCCCGAATCCAGATTGGCAGCTGATTCCACAGGAGAGGAGCTTGATAACTGAAGGCTCTGCCTCCCATTGTGCTTTTGGAGATTCTAGGTATTACAAGTAATCCTGCATTTTGGGAGCGTAGTGCTCTGTTAGGATAATACGGTAGTATCAGATCTTTTAAATAAAAAGGAGCCTGATTGTTTAGAGCTTTGTAAGTAAGAAGAAGGATTTTAAACTTAATTCTAAACTCTATGGGAAGCCAATGAAGGGAGACCAGAACAGGAGAGATATGATCTCTCTTTCTAGTACCTGTTAAAACTCTTGCTGCAGCATTTTGGATCAGCTGAAGACTTTTTAAAGATGTTTTAGGACAGCCTGATAATAAAGAATTACAATAATCTAATCTCGAGCTAACAAAAGCGTGGATCAGTTTCTCAGCATCACTCTGAGACAAGATGCTCCTAATCTTGGCAATATTACGCAAATGATAGAAGGCAGTCTTAGAAACAAATTTAATATGTGAATTGAAGGACAAATCCTGATCAAAAATAACTCCAAGGTTCCTCACAGAGCTATTAAGAGAAAGAGTAACCGCATCCAAACTAAAAGTTTGATTTGGAAAGGAATTTCTAAGGTTTTTTGGACCAACAAGAATGACTTCAGTCTTATCTGAATTTAATAGCAGGAAATTACAAGTCATCCAAGCTTTGATTTCCTTAAGACAGGCTTCTAACTTGGCTAATTGATTAGTATCATCTGGCTTCATTGACAGGTATAATTGTGTGTCATCAGCATAACAATGAAAATGTATACAGTGCTTTCTAATAATGTTGCCTAACGGAAGCATATATAAACTAAAAAGAGTCGGGCCTAGCACAGATCCCTGTGGAACTCCATGACTGAGCTTTGAGTTGAAAGAAAACTCATTATTTACATGAACAAACTGGAACCTATCAGATAAATAAGATCTAAACCACTGCAACGAAGTTCCATTAAGTCCAACATAGTGTTCTAATCTATCAAGTAGAATATTATGATCGATAGTATCAAAAGCTGCACTAAGGTCTAAAAGGACAAGTACAGAAACTAGTCCATTATCAGATGCAATGAGGAGGTCGTTAGTGACCTTCGCTAAGGCTGTTTCAGTACTATGATGGATTCTAAACCCAGACTGAAACTCTTCAAGTAAACCATTTCCCTGCAGGTGGTCAAATAATTGCGTAGCAACAACTCTTTCTAAGATTTTTGAAATGAAAGGGAGATTAGAGATTGGTCTATAGTTAGCTAAAGCTCCTGGATCTAGTGTTGGCTTTTTGAGTAAGGGTTTAATTACAGCCGTTTTAAAAGCCTGCGGTACATGGCCTAAAGTTAATGAAGAATTGATTATATGAAGAATAAGGCTACCAATAAGTGGGAAGACTTCTTTAAATAACCTGGTAGGAATACGGTCTAAAAGACAAGTTGAAGGTTTGGATGAGGAAACTATTTTGTCTAACTCACAAAGGTCGATTGGAGTAAACTCATCAAGACAGACATCAATAGAAGGAGTTGTAGTAGTTACAGTATTTAAGTCAACTGTGGGAAGAATCTGATTGATTTTATCTCTGATGGATGAAATTTTATTATTGAAAAAGTTCATAAAGTCCTGACTAGTAAGCTCTAAGGGAATGCTAGGATTGACAGAGTCCTGACTCTTTGTCAACCTGGCTACAGTACTGAAAAGAAACCTGGGATTATTCTTGTTCTCTTCTATTAATGCAGAGTAATAACTCGTTCTAGCTTTTCTAAGAGATTTTTTATAAATTAAAAGATGATTTCTCCAAACTAAATAGATTTCATCTAAATTAGTGGAGCGCCATTTTCTTTCTAATTGACGAGTCTTCTGTTTTAAGCTACAAGTTTCTGTGTTGAACCAAGGAGTTAGAAATCTCTGATTAGACTTTTTCTTTTTTAAGGGGGCCACCAAGTCTAGAGTCTGATGCAGAGAAGCTGAAACACTATCCACCATCCACCATGTGTGTCACTCGCACAGGTCTGAGGTGGAGGTTTGTAGTTGGTGAGGGTCTGTATGCCACGCCAGATGGAACGTGCATCTCTGGTGTTGCTGAAGTGGCCGGATATTTTCTTGCTGCACGGATGTGTTGCCTCCTTGATGCCATGGGACAGGTTGGCCCTTGCTGTTGTTAGTCTTGCAGTGTCGCCGGCCCTGAAGGCTGCGTCCTGAGCCCTCAGGAGCCTGTGGACTTCTGCTGTCATCCATGGCTTTTGGTTGACATGAACTGTGATGGTTTTGCAGTGAGTGACATCATCAGTGCATTTTGCTATGTATATGCTACAACAACCTCAGTGTACTCCTCTAGGTTTGTGTGTTCATTTTGAGTGACTGTGTGCTTGAAAGTGTCCCAGTCTGTAGTGCTGAAGCAGTCTTTCAGAGTATCAGAGCGCGTGCTCACCTACTGTCTGGGTGTGTGCTACGCTGGCTCCACGGCCGAGAACAGGAAGGCTGTACAGAGGGTCATCAATACCGCCCAAAAAA
This sequence comes from Pholidichthys leucotaenia, assembly GCA_020510985.1. Classification (NCBI taxonomy): domain Eukaryota; kingdom Metazoa; phylum Chordata; class Actinopteri; order Cichliformes; family Pholidichthyidae; genus Pholidichthys; species Pholidichthys leucotaenia. The sequence goes on along the minus strand of CM035846.1, from coordinate 88,640,187 downwards.
TTATCGGTGGCCCTACCCTTACACTGTATAGCGTGTACCATGTCTGGGTACATCTCAGTAAATTACAAATCTCATGATTTTTTATTTATTTTAAAAACTATTACTAATATCATAAAATTTATCTTTTTTTAGTTATATTAAAAAAAACTTTCACGTTCTAATTACCGAAATGCACTGGTAGACTGTTTTAACCAGAAAATAAATTCTGAGCTGCTTCATCTGTTGCATGTTAAACACTAATCACAGTACCCTGGAAATCCAGGCAAACCCAGTACGATCTGGGCTCCCTCTGTTGTCTGTTACCTGAGTGGTAGCTTGAGTCCAGTTTGCTTTTCCATCTAGCAGCAGGTTGAAGACAGCAGGGATAGGCTTTTGTGCTCATGTAACCTGCTGCAGTCCATTTCTCCACCCTGTTAATTTGAAGGAGGAGGGTGGACACTGGAACGTGCCACTGGAACTTGTTGTGGCTCTCCGACGTAACCCAGAAGGGTGAGTTTTTTTTTACTCTACTTTTTTCTTAGTTTCTCAGTTTTTGGCATGGTGGGCCGTCACACAGAAATATTATCAGCAGAAACTCTGAATTGGTCATTGTTTTCTTTTACATTTCAAACTTTATTCTCATAAATTTGCGTCGTTTTTCTTATAAGTGAGATATTTTTCTTGGCACCTTTTTCTTATAAAATTGCAAATTTTTCTCTTTTTCTTCTTGCTCCCTTTAAGGGTCACCACAGCAGGTCATCTGCCTCCATCTAACCCTATCCCTGGCATCTTCCTCTGTAACACCAACCCTCTCCATGTCCTCCTTCACTACATCCAAAAATCTTCTCTGTGGTCTTTCTTTTTTGAGCTCTGCCTCTCTTACAGTTGCAATCAAAATCATTCAACCTCCACTGTAAATTAGGTTTACTGGCAACATGTACAAACTAGCAGCTGTTTGCAATAAACAAATCAAATAAGAACAATTTAAATGGCTTAATACAACTAATATTACAAGTGGTTTCTCCAAATTCAACACATAATGCCACTTTTAATGACTACTGAAATTTCAAAATTATTGAGCCCCTACATGACAAGCATCTTTAGTACATAGTATGTGGCTAAACTGCTAGCTTAAGCTAGCAGCCTCAGTCCCGGTTTGAGAAAATGTGTCCCGGTTATAGTGACCAACACAGCCCACCTAGCACGCTAGTGCTAACAGTTCATTGTTGAGTCACGGTGAAATTATTAAAAAATAAGCCAGAACTGTGGTGACCTGCTCTGCGTGCCTGCTGCCCTAATTGCCTCCATCTCATTAGGCAGCCTTCTTAAGCCGTGCTGCCCTGTGGTCTGCACGGAGACGTTAACGCTCCTCTGGTCTGGAAAGACCTCCTCGACTACTTCGTCATCCTGCTCCGGAAAATCTTCTTCTTCGCCTATCCTGCTCCGTCAGGTCTTCTGAGGGCCAAAGCTCTCCAACGCCAAGTAAGCCTCTGGGATTTCATCCCTTCCACGCTTCACCTTTTCTCCTCTGTGCACAGGTGGAAGCCTCCTGGCGGCGGACCTCCTCCTCCTGGCGGCGGACCTGTGCTTCTCTCCGCACACTGCATGAGCACCGTAATCTCACCTGCTAATCCTCACCTCGCTTCTCGGCAACAACAAACACAGAACGGACTGCAGCTGGTTTGGAGCCTCTAGGAATTCTTCAGTGCCTCAGCCCTCCATCCATCCCGTAAGACTGTACATTCACCTGTTTATTCACCCTGGTCTCAGTAAACTCATTCGCCTGTCTGTCCTCTCTGCTAGGTTGCCAGTTCGTACTGTGCTCTGCTCGCCCAGCTGCCCACTTCAGCACACACGCACTCATTCACATTCACTCACACTGCAAATAAAAGATAACTGTATTTATTCAGAGTCTGAGTCTGCTTCTGGGTTCTACCAAACATGTCAAGAATGACATGAGATACATTATTGGCTGTGGATTAGTGAAGCTGGTGGTAACAGGAATGGCTATTAGGGACCACAATGGAAACTAGAAAAGCACTCGGACAGCGCAGACCTTCGCCAAGCGCCGCAGTTCCCCCCATACAGTCTTCAGATTCCTTGATCATGAAAACATATGACAAGCAGTGGTTCAGTAGTTATTCACGAAAATGGCATTTTCCATAATGGCGGCCACAGTTCCTCCCATACAGTGTTTGTGTGTACGTTTTCAGATTCCTTGACCATGAAAACGTATGACTAGCAATTGGATTGACAATGATAGGATTAGTGGTTCAGTAGTTATTCACGAAAAAGGCATTTTCCGTAATGGCGGCCACAGTTCCTCCCATACAGTGTTTGTGTGTACGTTTTCAGATTCCTTGACCATGAAAACATATGACAAGCAATTGGATTCACAATGATAGGATTAGTGGTTCAGTAGTTATTGACGAAAATGGCATTTTCCGTAATGGCGGTTTAGCGCCACAGTTCCCCCCATACAGTGTTTGTGTGTACGTTTTCAGATTCCTTGACCATGTAAACATATGACTAGCAATTGGATTGACAATGATAGGATTAGTGGTTCAGTAGTTATTCTGGAAAATGGCATTTTCCATAATGGCGGCCACAGTTCCTCCCATACAGTGTTTGTGTGTACGTTTTCAGATTCCTTGACCATGAAAACATATGACTAGCAATTGGATTGACAATGATAGGATTAGTGGTTCAGTAGTTATTGACGAAAATGGCATTTTCCGTAATGGCGGCCACAGTTCCCCCCATACAGTGTTTGTGTGTACGTTTTCAGATTCCTTGACCATGAAAACATATGACAAGCAATTGGATTCACAATGATAGGATTAGTGGTTCAGTAGTTATTGACGAAAATGGCATTTTTCGTAATGGCAGTTTAGCGCCACAGTTCCCCCCATACAGTGTTTGTGTGTATGTTTTCATATTCCTTGACCATGTAAACATATGACTAGTAATTGGATTCACAACAATTGGATTGACAATGATAGGATTAGTGGTTTAGTAGTTATTCACGAAAATGGCATTTTGCGTAATGGCGGTTTTCTTGTGGACGGTGATCCGGATCACCACCAAAATGTAATCATCTGTAGGATACCCCATTTCTGACAATCTGTGAAAATTTCATGAAAATCCGTCCATAACTTTTTGAGTTACGGTATCTTGCTAACAGACAAACAAACAGACAAACAAACAAACAGACAAACCAACGCCGATGATCACATAAGTGTGTGCACTTTTTGTGTTATTCCATTGTTTTAATATATGCTGTATTTTTTGGTTTTTGATGTTAATGATTAATTGACTTTTGATTAATTTTCAATAAGAATTTAGTTGATTAAATTAAATTAGTTGTCAATTAACTGATAACTCAGCAGTCCTTTTCAATGGGAGCTTATTCTATGAAATGTAGTGGCGTCGCCATCCAGGCAGGGGTGCACGCAGTCACCCACTACTGCATTTCAACAGAAAATCAAAAGAAGACGCTAAGCCCCCAGAGCACATGTGCTGTGTAGAGCAAAAAAAAACAAAAAACTCGCCCTTCCAGGTTAGATCGGAGAAAAACAAGTTCCCGTGGCACATTCCAGTGTCCACCTGCCTACTTCAAATTAACAGGGTGGAGAAATGGACTGCAGCGAGGAAAAAGACTACACGAGTGCAAAAACCTATCCCCAGCTGCTGCCTTCAACCTGCCACTAGACAGGAAAGCAGAACGGATTCAAGTTGCCACTGAGGTAACAGACAACAGAGGGAGCCCAGATCGTACAGATGTGTCTCCTCTTCCACACCGTCGGGCGTTCCTCTTGTCCAGGCCCGCCCCCTGGAGGCTCCTCCCAGGCACGCCGCTGCTCATTTGCATGCCTCCACGACCCCTCTGACAGTTGGAAATGGGCAGCGCCTTGTTTAGCCACGGAGCGCAGCCACTCCTGGTGGTCTTCAGCCTGCCGCTTGGTCCGTACTCGTCATGGTCGCCCCTCCCCACGAGCCTGAACCAAGTCCGTGACTCCCAGAGGGGTTTTGCTCGGCTTGCAGTGTTTCTGCTCGGCACGTGGTCCCTCCATGCCTAACGGTCTGGCCCCGACCTCTTTTAAATTTGCTGCAGCTGTTGCCATTGTAGCCCCATGTTCACCGGCCCACTTTAGCCAAGCTCTGGAAACAGCTGGACCTAGCTTCTCGGCGTCGCTCGTCAATGTAGGTGTCTTGCTGTTACGCTCAACACCCTTTCCTACCATACCCCGAGCATCGGTGCTGGGACCCTCCTGTGACGACCCTGAGCGAGGCTGGTCCTGCTCGACCTCCGGGGTGCTTGGCAATTCTTCATCCCACTCCACATCGTCCTCCACTCTTGGAACCGGCCGGTCCCGCAGTCTACAGCCCGACCACTCCTCCCCAGTGCCGCTCTTGGTGGCGAAACCCAGACCATAGAAAAGGTCATAGCCCATGATGTTGTCGCCATGAGCCGTCACAGTGAACTCCAGATTAGATATCTCCGCCGACTTGTACCGGGCTGTCAGTCTCAGCGTTCCCACTGTGCACAGCCATCCACCTCCATAGTCACAGAGTGGCGTTGGGTCACCTACAATCCTGTAGTGAGGGAAGAATTTTCTCACCGTAGCCCAATTCAGCAGGGAGCCCTCCGCCCCCATATCGATCAGCAACGGCACCTCCAAACCATCCAGCTTCACCGTGTAGAACGTGTATCTGTTGGTGTTCGGGGGACACAGTGTGGACAACCATCGGGGCAGGGGGAGTTCATTTCCTCTGTGGGCTCCTCTGCTCAGATATAAGGCACGCCCTGGCATAGTGGTTCAAGCAGCCACACTTGACGCAATGTTTCCTTCTCGCTGGACAGTCCCTGGCCTTGAAGCAGTGCTTCACGGACCCACAGCCCAAACACATGGGCTTTCCCGGGGAAGAGCTCAATTCCACAGCATTGACCTCTGCAGCGTCGTCCTCCAAGCTCCCATTGCTGTCTGGGTCTGCTACTTGTGTGGCAACGGTAAACTCCAGCTGTCGGTGTGACAAACGCTCACTCAGCTCCAGCTGAGTGAGCGTATCGGCTATCAGCTATCAGCCTATCTGCCTATCTGCTGCCTCCAGCTGAAGAGCTAACTCGATTGCCCCGGTCAGCGTTAGGTCACCTGGAAGAGTGAGCAGCTTCAACCTTATTGCAGCGCTGTTGGTATGCTCCGCCAGCTGGTCGCGAACCATCTCCTCCTCCAATGGTCCGAACTGACACACACTAGCCAGAAGCCTCAAGTTGGCTTCAAACCGCTGAATAGGTTCGCCCATCTGTTGCCAGCACTGCCAAAACTTGATTCTCCAGACGATGATGTTGTCCATGGCGCGAAAATGGTGTACCATCAGCTCGACCACATCCTCGAAGCTGTCCAAATCGCCAAGCGTGCCCAAAATTCTCTGGGCCTCAATTCCCAAGTTGTGCATCAGCAGTGCACGTGCCCTCAACTTGTCCATTTTGCCCAGATTCAGTGCCACCATATACAGTACATCTGGAAGGCGGCGTACCACCTCGGCTAAGGGACAGGTGGCTCACCCGGGAGCTCCAGAAAAGGCCAAATTGGAGACCCACACGCTTCAATTCCACTTTTTCTTATCCTTGCTGCAAATAGAACCCGGCCTGCTGAACCCGGTGGTTAGATCCTCTCTAAAAATATGGCTCCAATTCAGAAGGCACTTTGAGTTAGTACAGGCCAGCAGGCTCTGTCCAATAGCAAATAACCAGTTTTTCACATCCTCTGTGCTCGATGATGCTTTTCACCTCTGACGCAGACAGGGATTAGTTTTTTTAAAGGATTTATTTCCAGGAAACACCCTCTCCTCTTTTAATATGTTGATAAAAGATTATGACATACCCAGATCTCACTTTTTCAGATATCTTTAAATCCGCAGTTTTGTTAAAAAGAAAAAAGTTTCCGTCTTTCCCGTTTTTGATACTGACAAACCAATTACATGAAATCCTAGACTTGGACCCCTGTGCCAAGAAACGTATTTCTACGATCTATGTGATTATACAGAATTTAGCAGTGATATCATGGGACAAGACAAAAGTAGAATGGGAAAAAGATTTAGGGATAAAACTCTCCGAAGAACAGTGGCACGAAAGCCTGACACGCATACATACCTCTTCTTTATGTGTCCGTCACGGGCTTATTCAATTCAAGGTGCTTCACCGTCTCCACTATTCAAAAGATAAGCTTGTTAAGATTTTCCCCACCATTGACCCTAGCTGTCCAAGATGCGGTCACACCCCAGCCTCAGTAGGACACGTTTTGGCTGTGCCCCGCTCTCACAAACTTCTGGGGACCTATATTTGAGTTTTTTTCACATAGTTGCAAACAAGAAATAATTCCCAACTTTTATATAGCTATTTTCGGCATAATACCCCCAGACTGCAAACTCACAAGTCATCAAGGTAACGCTTTGGCATTCGCCTCTTTACTTGCCCGCAGGCTCATTCTTTTCAAGTGGAAGTCAAATAACGCTCCATCTTTTTCGCATTGGCTTAAGGAGGTACTTTCCTTCCTACCACTAGAAAAGCTTAGACGTAAGGTCTATAGAACTCGCAGGAACTTCGTCTTGACTTGGAGTCCCTTTATAGATTATATTGAGGGCTTCTCTTTTTGTTGAAAATTATGTCTATGTGATTAATGAATGTCTGGTTGGAAAATTGCAAGGTGATTATAAATGTGTGTTGGTCTGGGTTAAGTTAAAACATAGCAGGATGACCCCGTCCTCCTTCCCTTTTTTTTTTAAAGCCTTGAGGGGTGGGAGTGTTTTTTTTTTCTCTTGTTTATGTACGTTTTCCTTTCTGTATAGGTTTAAAAAAGTAGAAAATAAAGTTTACATAAAAAAAGAAAAGTCTTTTGAAAGCAGAAGCAGAGCCAAAACCTTCTCCGGGTCAGCTTAGTTGTCATCTTACATATATACAGTATATATATATATATATTTTTTTTTTTTTTTTCATGTCTTGGTGACCGAGAAAAGTCTTTCCAACAGTTTTACCCAAATTCTTGTTGTTGTTCTCCTTCTTCACATTTACAAATCATTGGATTGAGAATGTACTTGTACATGTGCAGACTGGATCCCGGGGTCCACTTGGGGTGCTCACTTGAGGCGCTTTTCCACTAGCCCCACTCAGCCCCGGTTTGAAAACCCGGCTCTACTCACTTCGGTTCGGTTCAGCCTCAGTTGCTTTTCAACTACTGCTGGCGTACCTGCTGGCACACCTGCTGTGGGTGGGATTTGTTGAACAGCAGGCGGCGCCACACCCTCGTGACGTGAAACACACGCGACTGAATCCTCCACAACAAACATGGCTGATGACGAGGAGAGAAGGGAGGAGGAATGACTGTGACATGAAACTGGTTAAATCTATGGTGCTGACTTGTTGTGCTCTGCACAATCTGTGTGAGAGTCATGGAGAGACGTTTGACACTACATTGGATGATGCAGTAGATGAACCAGTGGTGGCAGCGGCACAGAGAACAGAGGAGCAGGGTGGTGATATTGTAGCGAACTCAATATAAGCACCCCTTGCCAAGTAGGTTGACCCTATTGGCGACACAGGTAGAGTGCGGGACTCCGGAGCGGGAGGCGTGAGTTCAAACCTCCCGGTGGGCCGTCGCCATGTCAAGCTGCACGTTACAATATAACATTTGATGCAATACTTGTCTATTTTGTCCACATTTATGTGCATACATATTTCAAAAATGTTTTTTGTAAATAAAATGTTGTGCATGGTCCATCTACCTGTCCTCTTGTTCATAACGCTTATCTGTTAAGAAGGTGCGAAGCCATCAGCCTAATGATGAGTCCACACTTCTGTTGTGATAATTGCTCACGCTGAGCGCTCTGACAGCCCCGTACGCTGTGGGGGTCACATACGACGTGTTCCTCCCCACACTCTCAATTTTTTTTTCCCGTATATTTTTCTCTTTGGCGTACAGAAATGGCAATACGCCTGTATTTGCTAAAATTGCATTTTCCCCGTATTAAAATATGGCGAAACCGTATCACTTGACAGGTATGTAATTACATGCAGAAACACCGCACAGGCCATCTTCACAAAAATCCAGCTCGACAAGCCACTTTTGCTTAGGTGGAAATGCAAATTGAACTATAAATCATGTGCTGATACATATCATATTCTCCCATGTAAAGGTCTCCCACTTTTACTTACAAATTGATTTTTAATTTTTGGGAAAAGGGAATATAAATTTTGCACTTGTTGGTAACAACAGTCGTGTGCGACAAAAACAGTTGTGTATCCTTGTCCGATTTGTCTACTGTTATTAGTGCCAAATTTTTGCTAGATTCCTTCTTAATTTATTAAATTTTGACTGGTGATGCAACATTCAACTTACACGTACTTACCTTTAGCAGTGTCTACAAGTTCAAGCACACCTGTACAACTGCTTATAACCTAAAAAAAATGTACCCGTTCAAGAGAAATGGATTCAGCATTGCAAATTTGTTTAAAATAAAAAAAACTACCAGGACATTACGTTTCATTGTGTTGTTAAAAATTAAATTACCATTAGAAGGCTATACACCTGACCTGATGAACAGCAGCATGTGGAGTGAACAGAGAATGGAATGTGTATGTAATTATTGGCTTTTCTCATACAGTGTCATAACAGATAAACCAGACTTTTGATGCAAACAATACAATTTTATTCCAGAAGCAAAATTTACAAACAAAAAAACAGACTGGGCGATGACACCTCTGTGAGCTCTTCCCTTCGTAACGCAGCGTCCTGCTCCAGGGCTTCACGTGCATCTGCCCGCACATCTGCAGCCACCTGTCGCAAATGCTGCATGTACTCCTGATTCTTGCCACTGGTCATGTTGCCGTTCCAAGAGCCGCATCTCTTCGTCATGCATGTTGACCATCGCTAATGTAAGGTCAGCGATGGAGTTGTCTGTTTTCGTCTTGCCTAGATGGAAAGACAGAAAGGCATGGTCGTTAAAGCTGGATCACTACATATATTATGGAATTACACAGGTGAAAGTATGTGGTGGAATGTCACTATTATATTATGCTTCATTGCTGTATATAAGCTGAACTGTCATGTTGCTGCCCCTCAGTAGAGCAGATTTTGCAACACGCAGGGTGCTGTCTTCGGCTGCAGCCCCCCTGCAAAACTAAAAAGGATTACGATTAAGAATATGGATGGATGGATGGGTAATGTTTAAACTAGCTGCTTGTAGTGTGGCCGCAGAAATCTGAATGGGTTAATACAGTCAGCTGACGCGAAGCATTTCAATGAAGCATGTTGATTTCAACGGCAGTTCATGCACTTTGTTTGTCTAAAACAGGAGTTACAACAGCACCAATCACCACACCTAAAAATGGTTGTGGAACACCGATAAGTGAAGACCAAAGAATAACCTTTTTGTACATTTAAAAAGACATTTTCAATTAATTAATATGCAGCTACAGGAAATTGCATTAATCAATTTGGTACATAACTTGTTAGGCTCCAGCCCCACCGCAACCTGTAAAGGATTAAGCGGTAGAAGATGGATGGATGGATGGATTTTCGACCCTGGTTTCCGCTGCTGGACCTGTTTCAACCAAAAAAAAAAATCGTGGTTATTGTGCCTTACCGGCACATGAACGTGATCCAGATGGAGCTGGTGATGTGGAGCTGATCCAGCTGGCGCTCCGGCAGACGCACACGCAGACGCAGCGCCAGGAGAGTCCGCTGTGTCAGTCATCTCCACTGAGGTGGACCCCTGTGATATGAAATGCGATTCTAGAAAGAAAATGCACGCAATTTAAAACTTAACACCAAAGTGCAACATGTACACAACACTCTCAAGTTTTTAACCGTAATACAATAAGCGTAATTCAGCGTTTTGTTCGCGCTAATACTTAACACAAAGCAAGCGTGAATCTGCAGTTGGCTGCAAAACAATACGCAAGCCTCAGTAACAACCGTTACCCACAATCTAACAACCTTCCTATTTCTTAAAAACAGTGAGCTTGGCATAGAACGGATCAAGTGGCGAACAGATGCGCAATATCAAATAAACACTCACCATCCACGGTTTCCAAGGGTCGTGACCGTGACGGTGACCGTGACAGTGACGTGTGGAGCCCAATGTCTCTCAGCGAACCACTTCCACTCCTTCCATCCGCTGAACTTCGAGCAATGTGGTCCTTCACTGCTCGGTAATCGCTTTTCAGCTTTTTCAGCTTCTCCCGACACTGTTTGGCAGTACGGATGTGCCCTTGAGAAGCCATCTGCTCGGACACCTGCATTTCAAGTAGATCCGTCCAACTCGCGCTGGATGCGATCGTCGCCTAATATAGAAAGAAAATTGCGCACCTCCCAATACATAATATTAGGAGTATATTATTATATAAGTATATTATACAGTATATTAATATAATATACCGTATTAAAGGGGCGCACTGTGTTCACTGCTGAACAATTACAAATGGCGGTCGTGGAGTAAATTCAGCAGAAAAAGTCGCTTTCATGACGTTACAACCTGACCAATCAGCGGCGACCAGTCTCTTAAAGTCATATCACAGCCATACTCAGCCCTACTCGGCCCGGTTAGACCCTGCCCTGGATCAGGTACGAAAAAAGTACCTGCTTAACCGGTGCTGGGGCTAGTAGAAAAGCGCCTAAAGCGGGCTGAGTGGTGCGGTGTAGGGCCAAGTGGGGCTAGTGGAAAAGGGCCTTTGGTCAGGGGTCCACTTAACCTGGATCCCATGAAACTACCTTGCAAAGGGAGGAGACGGCTCAGAATGCTGCCTTCAATCAAGCGTTCCTTGGTGTGCTGGGCCACTTTGCGAAGGCAGTGAGTCGGCGTGTGTGGCTGGCATGTATGACCCATTCTGAGTTTTGTTTTTTGTTTTTTTTTACAGTTTGAAGTTTGAATTTTGCACATTCTAAATAATCTGGATTTTGCTGGTGATTGTAACAAACAATTTAGTGACTTATGTGTTTGCATCATGATTTTCTACTTGTCTGTTAAGACACCGGAGGGAAGAGTCAGCAGTACAAACCAAACATTTATCAATGACGTTGAAAATAATAGCTCATTTTTAAAAGGAACTCTGATTATACTGGCATGTTAGCTCTATATGCTTTATTTTTATGTTAGTAACATAACTATAATTTAATTTTTTTGAAAATAATTCCCAGTTTTATATATTTTTAAAAAACTTTATTACGATTTTTGTTTACGTCGCAATGCATTCTGGGTAGTGACGTAGAATGGTTGCAGCCGTTTTTTCTGTCTTATTCAAGCCAAGAGGCGAAGCTCCTAACTACTGCCATTTGTCAGTGAAAATGCCACATTGCACGGCTTTTGGATGTAATTTCCAATCAAAGGGAAATAAAGAGAGCGGGGTGAGCCTCCATAGCTTTCCTAAAGAGGGAAAGTGGAGGAAAAAGTGGGGCAGCAGCGGCTCAGGAGGTAGAGCAGGTCGTCTAATAACCCGATGGTTGGCGGTTCGCATCACGCTCTCCCCAGATATCCTGCCGTTGTGTCCCTGGGCAAGACACTTCACCCGCATTGCCTCCAGTGCCCATAACACTGGGTATGAATGTGTAAAAATGTTTAAATGCTCGGTGGTGGCCGGAGAGGCTGTTGGCGCGGATTGGCAGCCACATTTCCCTCACTCTGTCTGTGATCACGCGCTGTAGTGCATGCCTGATAAAGCTGACATATGTATTAATCACGCTGTGATAAAGCACAATATCGCTCAAAGCGCGTGCATGAGACATGTCTGTGATCGCACGCTTGTGTTGACCGTTCCTGCCTTTCGTCTCCTAACCATGGTTTTGGGACACAGGGGAGATCTTTCTTCCTCCGCGGTCAACTCCCGAGTGGTACACAGAAGCACAGGCCGTTTTGCTGAAGCGCTGGGGCTTTATTTATATACCGCACTGTTGTCAGCAACAAATTCTACCTGCTCCGGTCGCCTCGCTCTTTCTACTTATCCGCACCAAATCACACACCGTTCGCTCTCCAGGTTATTCCACACAAACCGGGGGGGGGGGGGGGGGCTCGGCTGCGCAAACGCTCCCACTCACTCAAGTCCACGCACCGAGCTGCCCCATCCAAACGCACGCACCAGACACATCCTACAACACTTCATAGAGCTGACATATGTATTAATCACGCTATGATATCGCTCAAAGCGCGCGCTTGGCTTGACATGTCAAAGATCTGGCTGGCAACAGTCAGGAAAAAAAAAAAAAAAAAAAAGTGGATCGACTGTGGAGCGCTGCTTATGGACGTTCAACCCGCAGTCTGAGAAAGCAACAGAGAAATTGCTTTATGTTGCTCAGAGTCCATGTTTATCAGTTCAGCGCCCATCATGCTTGTAGACATTTTTTTGTGTTTGAGCATTCTATTGTAAGTAAATCAACAATATATAAGTTTCACTCCGCTCCGCGAGTGTCTCAAGCGTGCGCTCGAGGAAGCATTATTTTAAGGTGAAATAAAACGGCCTGTGCTTCTGTGTACCACTCGGGAATTGACCGCGGAGGAAGATAGATCTCCCCTGCGTCCCAAAACCACAGTTAGGAGACGAAAGGCAGGAACGGTCAACACAAGCGTGCGATCACAGACATGTCTCATGCACGCGCTTTGAGCGATATGGTGCTTTATCACAGCGTGATTAATACATATGTCAGCTTTATCAGGCATGCACTACAGCGCGTGATCACAGACAGAGTGAGGGAAATGTGGCTGCCAATCCGCGCCAACAGCCTCTCCGGCCACCACCATTGAAACATTTTTACACATTCATACCCAGTGTTATGGGCACTGGAGGCAATGCGGGTGAAGTGTCTTGCCCAGGGACACAACGGCAGGATATCTGGGGAGAGCGTGATGCGAACCGCCAACCATCGGGTTATTAGACGACCTGCTCTATCTGCTGAGCCGCTGCCACCCCACTTTTTCCTCCACTTTCCCTCTTTAGGAAAGCTATGGAGGCTCATCCCGCTCTCTTTATTTCCCTTTGATTGGAAATTACATCCAAAAGCCGCGCAATGTGGCATTTTCACTGACAAATGGCAGTAATTAGGAGCTTCGCTTCTTGGCTTGTATAAGACAGAAAAAACAGCTGCAACCATTCTACGTCACTACCCAGAATGCATTGCAACGTAAACAAAAATGGTGATTTACAATAAAGTTTTTTAAAAATATATAAAACTGGGAATTATTTTCAAAAAAATTATATTATAGTTATGTCACTAACATAAAAATAAAGCATATAGAGCTAACATGCCAATATAATCAGAGTTCCTTTTAAGAAAAAGTAACCAAAAACAATTAATTTATTTACTGAAGACTGTATTGCTGGATGTACCAGTGCGCACTGCACACTTCAGTGATAGTACCAGTATATGGAGGGATTCTCTGCAATATTAGCATCTGTATTTCCTAATGAGTTAGGGTTTAATGGGATTTAACATGTTTTAACACCAACTACATTATGGTTCATAATTCTGTTGACGAACTTACACCAAACCAAAAGTGATTTCTCAAACTGCTAGATTATTTAGACAGCTTTTCCAATCTTTTAGCATTTAATTTATGTCACTAAATCTTGGTAACCTTCACAAATTAAACAAACAAACATGAAGACATATCTGCAAAAGGTACAAAAGTTTATTGTAAAAATTCTTAGTGCAATACAAAAGGAGTACATAGTACATTATTCACACATAGAATATATATTTATACAGTATCTACATGTATATATCCAGTAAATCCATGTATTTTCCATATAACCTTGTGACTGCATTATTTTAATTGCTTTTAATCCTAGATGAAGTGTGTTTTGGGTTAAAAATGCATCATAATTGTTACATATATTTTATTATACCTAACTCAGTACTGTTTACCTGTTGAAATATATATTTTATGGCTAATATAACCCCATAACTATAATATGGCACCTGCCGATCAATTTTTGGCAGCTGATCACTTTTTGCCGCGACATCACCGGCTGGAGCAGCTACATCCCATGATGTCTCAAAAGTCTCTCCATGATTTTCACACAGATCAGAGCAATTTGTAGTACAAGAAGCTAAACGCTTCTACAGACATTATGAAGCTCTGCAACCACTGTGGTTCGTGAAGCTGGGATGACATCCCATCACTGAGAGGCTCAGTTGAAGACCAACAGTTTGAAGCAATAATTTTGCCACAAGAGCCATCAGAAACACACACACAGCATACATGATTACAATGTAGTACGGAGGACTTATTAGTGCTTCACTAGCATTAGCAATCACTAGCTTACCCTCAGATGTGATCTAGTTCGTATCCTCACGTCTTCCGCCGCCCCATGGCTTCCTAAACTCTCCAGTACTTTTCCAGAGTTTTGTCTCATCGTCTGTAGCCTTCTCTGGCTCTCCTTTTTTGCCTTTATTCTGACAAAAAGCCAGCGAGCAGCAGGCTCGCCTCCATATCCATCTTGTGTTTTGCTTGTCGCATACAAATGATGTCATGGGAGTGTCGGGCTGCCTTGGTGCAAAGATCTCACTCACTTAAGGTGGTATTCAGTCATAATGGATCATGAACAACACTGTGTTGAGTCGGGCTGAGTAGGTGCTAGCGGAATTATTATTATTCTCGACACAGAGTCCACACTATTTGCCGTCCAAAATGGCAGAAAAACAATGTGGCACATGACCACTGACATCACGTGCAACCCCTCTATAGGCACGGGTGGTGGTGGAAACCGAAGTGAGTGTCACCACACCGTGCCTCACAAATAAGAGCATCAGAACTCTATAAATAACTATATAACATATTCTACCTCTGTGGTTTAATCTACAGGCGCAAGACTGGCGTTGACAAGCTGACACTACATGGTCAGCCACTGGAGAGGGTAACTCAGTTTAAATACCTCGGACTATGGCTAGATGGTAAATATACATGGAAAGTTCATATTACAAAGTTGGAAGCAAAATGCAAAAAAGTCATCAATCTGCTACGAACTGTTGCGGGCTACAACTGGGGTGCAGATCGATGATCACTTATGAGTATCCTCAGAGCAGTAATGAGATCAGCCATTGACTATGGATGCATTGTGTATGGGGCAGCAGAAAAGACACTATTGCTAAAGGTGGACAGAGTCCAGTATAGAGCTTTGCAAATTTGTACTGGAGCTGTTAAATCTACTCCTATAAAAGCAGTGTTGATAGAAACTGGGGAAATACCGCTTCAACTGAGAAGAGAGAAGCTTGCACTGGCATACTGGCTAAAGCTAAACGGAAGTGGGGAGGAAAATGCAACAGCAAAGTCTGTTCAGGAATGCTGGGAGTACTCCAAGTTCAAGGGGAGGGGATTTGGCTGGACAATTAATAATAAAGCTAGAGCGTATGGTATGAAGACCATAAAGTTCACCAAGTCTACCCCAGTGAGCAGTGTTCCCCCGTGGTTATTTCCAGAAATTACGAAAGATTTAAGTATCCAAGAAAAGGAAAGAAATTGGCAATTGACTGAAATAGGTTTTGAAACAAGACTGCATTTAAGAAATAATTTTTACAATTATCTGGAAGTATACACAGACGGCTCTAAAAATGAGCAAGATCATGTGGGGATAGGTGTCTTTATCCTTGATTTTAAAATAATGATATCCAAGCGCCTTTCAAACCAGCTTTCAGTGTATGCAGCAGAAATGGTGGCTGTTATTACAGCTCTGCAGTGGGTGGAGGAAGTCAGACCTGACAGGGTGGTGATCTGCTCTGATTCCCTCGCTGTGTTAGAAAGCATTCGAACAAAAAGTTCATGCAGAGAAGATCTTTTAATTGAATTTAACTGCAGCTTGATGAGACTCCACCAGTGTGGTACAGACGTACAGTTTTGCTGGGTGCCGGCACACAAGGGGGTAAAAGGAAACGAATATGCAGATAAACTTGCCAAAACAGCTGTGAGGAAAGATATAACAGTAACTGTGCCACTTGGAAAGGGAGAGGGTAAAGCCATTATCAAGAAGGCTGGAATGAAGGTTTGGCAGGAGATGTGGGAGAAGGATCAGAAAGGCAGGGCCTGTTTTACAATTAAAATCTGTTTCAACAATGAACTATAACGAAAGAACTAGAAGGGAGGAGGTCATCATGACAAGACTCCGAGTGGATCACACAAACTTAAATAATACATTCCTTGTTATAGGAAAAAGGAATGATGATAATTGTGCACACTGTGGCTGCAAAGAAAATGTCATATTCTTTTTAACTGCTCATTGAAGCACTACAGGAGAGGATACGTGAGACAGGACGGGACTGGAATTTGGTGGGGGTTCTGGGATCAGGCGGAGAGGGAGTAACCAGGAAGGCTCGATTTAGATTTATAAATGATACTGGGCTTATTAAAGAATATAGCTTTCATAGGAGTTAGGATAACGTGACATGATGCTGCACACTCTTGTACAGTAGGTGGCGGTATGCACCTATAAGCTGTTTGCAATCCGCCAGTACACCAAGAGAAGAAGCAGCAGCTGGTCCACTCTACCAGAGCAACAGGATCATTCTTATCTAGTTCCAGTCGGTCTCACTAACCTTGCCCACAGTCTTTACTCCTCCCAGGGTGTCCAGCATCTTGTCCACGCTGCTGAAGCGCGCCGGATGCTCCACGCACATCAAAGCGCGGTTCGGGAGCTCCACCACGCCCGAGCTGCCGGGGATCGGTTTGGTGTGTTCGGACAGCGTGAGCTCCGTCAGCTCCAGGTCCACCCTCTTCACATCCCCCCTGCCCACTGCTTCCCTCTGCATATTGACAGAGGCAGCGAAGAATTAATATTAACTAATAAACAATAACTCTGAAGATCGCAACAGAATGAAGTTATCAATATGGCGATGTTTACTAGCGAAGGAGCTGATGTTCGTCTGCAAAATACCACCGGGCGGAAACAATTGTTTGCACACTCATGCACTTCCGTTTGGTCTACAGAGATAGAATAGAGTGCTCACGACTAACATTTTGACGGCAAATTTAGGCGCCATATTGGTACTGGATAAAGTCCTCTTGACAGCCCTTGCGGCCCTGCGATAAGGAGACATCCAAATAATGGTTTGTTGTATTTATTTTTATCATATAAGTAAGTTGTAGCGTTATAAGTTATAATAAGTAATATGGAACACTATGAGGACAAATTTTATTGAAAATTTCGAGATTCAAAGTTGACTTTATGCTTTTTGTTGTGTTAAGTTGCAGAATGGCGCCTGAATGTACACATG
Source organism: Pholidichthys leucotaenia (assembly GCA_020510985.1). NCBI lineage: Eukaryota > Metazoa > Chordata > Actinopteri > Cichliformes > Pholidichthyidae > Pholidichthys > Pholidichthys leucotaenia. Next base: position 88,622,953 of record CM035846.1, on the reverse strand, counting down.
CCACTTGTAAAAGTAGTTTAGTGAAAGGGAACGGACTGTCTTTGCACTGGTAAGTTCTCATGAAAATTAAGTGAAACACTTGATTTTGTACTTTGTCAGTCCCTGCCTCATAATCGGTTGTGCAGATGCAGATGAGGAACTCCTCCAGTGACCGGTGTAGTTCTGTGAACTTTATTGATGCCCAGCAGAGAGTAGAAACAGGAACAGAGGCAAAAGTAGCACTGGTATATAAAAAAAAAAACTGTTAAACTACACAATATTTATTTGTGCTTATTTAACAATTCAATCTTGGCAAAAAAAATAAAAATAAATAAAAACAGTTGCACTCCCTGGACACACAGCCGTACACTGTGAAAGGGATAAATTCAACCTTTCTATCTAAACTGTATAGGCGTAAATGGTTGCACGTAACCGGACATGAAACGTTGAGTGTTCATTGTTGGGTCTCTGGGCCCGTGCACAGCTGTCAGGGGTTTTCAGCGCTTTGTCGCCATCTGCTGGAGTTCTCTTGTTAGACTCAAATCCCAATCTGGTGCAGAACTTGCTGATATAATGAATATGCATCACAATACAAAAAAGCATATGAACTGGAAATATTCTTGTAACCCTTTCGATCAAGTTCTCAAATACTTAAGTGTAATATACAGTAGTTGTTTCAATTGGTACCTTCCGGAGAAGATGGTTCCTCTGCACAGCCTCGCACGTTTTTGTATTAACCTTTGCCATGTCTCGTCTAATCTCAGTATACTGTAAAATTACAGTATATTGCTGGCATCTCTGCTGCCAGTAATTTACTGTAAAATGAATAAATACAGAAATATACTGTTTCATTTTTACAGTAACTAGTGCTTTGACTGTAGAAAGCAAGTGTTCCTGTCTGAAACAGGTAGCCCAGTCAGGCTTTACAGGCCCAAATGGAGGCTGTGTTTGAAAGTGGAATACAGAGGTGTAGCCTAGATGAAGGCAATCACACATGTTAGACTTTGACAAATATAACAGGGACTGAATGGCGCTAAGATTTATTTGATTGTGTGAATATTAATTACAGAATACCTAATTATTGAAAATAAATGGGAGATCCAGTATTAGCGACTGTTTCGGAACCCTTGTTTGTCAGATCACTTATTTGTCTGATCCTTTATGACTTCTATTCATAATAGTGTTGTATCTTGCACCATTAAAATTATTTTAGTTTACATCGCTGTTCAGTGATGGAGTGAAGTGTAATATTGAATTTTTTCTGTGTATCGTTAATAATTTCATGCAGTACTATAATGGGACACGGTTACAAATATTTGAGACCCATAGTAGTCATAGTTGCCAAGTCTGCTTATTATAAGCAACTTTGGGCTTGTTTTTCCCTAAAGTCACTTGCAAATTTCGTCAGACGCGGGTTGCGGGTTTTTGGGCTTGTTTTTTTTAACGTGTAGTTGCTTTTTTGGGCTTGCTTTGCTGTCTGTGTGACAGCGCTCCCAGCTCCCCACAAAACACGAGCGCTGTGGCCGACACATATTGTGGGCTCACGCTGCCACAGAGACAGGACTGAATGTGTATTGTGGAGTGTCACGTCTGCAAGGACTAAGGACTCGAATCTACAGGAGGTAACAAGGAAGTGTGAGATTTGTCTCTTTGTCCCACAGAAGACGCCCCGGAGGGTATTCCGGTTCATCAAGAAATGAGAGACAATGGTGAAGCTTCAAAGGGATGCTTTGTAACTGTATGTTGACTGAAGACACCATGTGGCTTGAATTCTGATGCTGGAAATGTATAAAAGGGGGTTGAAGTATGATTCTTTCTCTTTCCTGCTTTGAGAATGCTAGAAGCTGCGTTCTGTCAAATAAAGCTGGTTTTATGACTGAAACTCAGCCTCATTATTTGAGCATGCTTCTACACTGGTGACCTATGACGGAGAATGAGCAGACAGAATTCTCCCGAGCGGGGCTCGGTGGAAGCCAGCCTGATGGCCGCCTCCACGATCCGGCTGCCCGATTTCTGGCAGCACAGCCCGCGCTCATGGTTTAGCGCAATCGAGGCGCAGTTCAACCTCCGGAGAATCTCCAACGATGACACAAGATTCTACCACGTGGTAGCGAAGCTGGACAGCAACACGGTCCAGAGAGTGGAAGATCTGGTTAATCATCCACCAGACAGCGACAAGTACAACGCATTGAAGGACGCGCTGATCAGCCATTTCACCCCCTCAGTCCAACAACGAGCAGAGGGGCTCCTGGCACTGACGGAGGCCGAAAACGATAGACCTGCGGACCTGATGGTGAAGATGCTGCAGCTCAAAGCCTCTGAGGATGGCGAATTCATTTTCGCCCACCTTTTCCTTCGAACCCTACCACCAGCAGTGAGAGTGGCCCTGGCAGAGTCGCCCCGATTGGCCAAGCGAGACTACCATGGGTTGAGCAAGGAAGCGCAGAGGTTGGTCGACGCCCACAAGCGGAACGCGGTCTCGGCCGCGGCGGCCAGTCCAGGAACGGCGTCCAGAGACAGTGCGGGTCCAGCGGCCGCGGCGCCAGACGCACCAACGACGGCGGCGACAGGAGCCAGACGACGCGGAGCGGAGAACGGCTCGTGCTTCTACCACCGCCGTTTTGCAGAGAGAGCGCACAGGTGCGTCCCACCGTGCAATTTTAAGCGCCAGGGAAACGCCAAGACCGAGGGCCGGTAGCAGCTGCTACCCTCGGCAACGAGAACAGGCTGCTTTACCTGACGGATGCACGCTCGGGGAAACAGTTCCTCGTGGACACGGGCTCTCAGCTGAGTTTCGTCACACCCACCTACGCGGAACGGCTGTCGCCTTCTAAAGCCCCCTGGGTGTCAGTGTCAGCAGCGAACGGCTCCACGATTAAAACGTTTGGTGAGAGGACCATGCTTCTGTCCTTACAGGGCCGTTCATTTGAGTGGACATTTATTGTAGCAGCAGTCAGTTTCAACATGTTAGGGGCTGATTTTTTGTGCTCACATGGTTTATTGGTTGACCTTGCTAATAGACGTCTGATTAATGCACTGTCCTTTCATTCTATTCCCTGCACAGCTCGGGTGGCCCCGCCAACTGCACATGCCAGCGTCTCAGCCGCGGGTGGTAAGTTTCACACTCTGCTTGCTCAGTTTCCAGCACTCACAGTCCCCATGTTTTCAGCAACGGTGGCCAAACATGGGGTAGAACATTTCATAACAACCACCGGCCCTCCCGTTTTTGCAAAAGCTCGGCGCTTGAACCCAGCTAAACTGGCCATCGCGCGCGAGGAGTTCACTAATCTGGAAAAACTGGGCATTGTTAGACGCTCCAAGAGCGCTTGGGCTTCGCCGTTACACATGGTCCCAAAAGCTGACGGCTCGTGGCGACCTTGCGGTGATTTCCGCAGGTTGAACAACGTTTCAGCTCATGACCGCTACCCGATTCCGCACATTCAGGATTTTTCTGTCCATTTGGCGGGGGCGAGCATTTTTTCTAAAATAGACTTGGTGCGTGGCTATCACCAGGTTCCAGTGCGCGCGCAGGATGTACCCAAAACAGCGGTCATAACGCCTTTCGGCCTTTTTGAGTTCTTGCGCATGCCTTTTGGCCTCAAGGGGGCCGCGCAGACTTTCCAACGCATGATGGATGCAGTTTTACGCGACCTGCCTTTCGTGTTCGTTTATTTGGACGATATTTTGGTAGCCAGCGCGTCCGAAGGCGAACATGAAAAACACCTCACAGCAGTTTTCCAGAGGTTGGCAGAGCACGGGTTAATAGTTAACCCAGCGAAGTATCAGTTTGGGGTGGCGCAGATTGATTTTTTTGGGACATCGCGTTTCGGCAGAGGGAGCAGTTCCCCTTCCAAATAAAGTGCGTGCCATAACGGATTTTCCGCAACCTCAAACGGTCAAGGTGCTTCAGGAGTTTCTAGGGATGGTTAATTTTTACAACCGTTTCCTCCCAAGCGCAGCACGACTCATGCAGCCATTGTACACCGCGTTAAAAAAACAAAAGCCCGCAAATAAAGTTGAATGGTCTCCGGAGCGGGAGCGCGCTTTTGCCCAGGTCAAATCAGCCCTGGCAAACGCAGTTTTGTTAGCGCACCCAGTTCCAACGGCCCGCATGGCGCTCACCACTGACGCTTCCGATGTAGCGGTGGGGGCGGTAGTTGAACAGTTTGTGGCAGGTACCTGGCAACCCCTCGCATTTTTCAGCAGGACCTTGCGCGATAGTGAACGGAAATACAGCGCGTTTGACAGGGAGCTTTTGGCCCTACACTTGGCCATCCGTCATTTTCAGTTCTGGTTAGAGGGGCGACGTTTCACCGCTTTTGTGGATCATAAACCGCTAACGTTTGCGATGGCCAAAATTTCAGAACCCTGGTCAGGCCGGCAACAAAGGCAACTAGCCGCAATATCGGAGTTCACTACTGATATTCAGCATGTCACGGGTAAACACAATGTTGTGGCAGACTGCCTCTCGCGTGCAGTAGCACCGCCAAGCCCCATAGGGGCAGACTCTGTAGCCATGGCCGCGGGCCCGGGCAGCGACGCGGGAGCGCGCGCAGCCCCAGTCTGTGTTGGGTTAGATTATGCAGCTATGGCTGCGGAGCAGGTTAACGACGCGGACGTGCGCGCGCTCCAGTCTGGACCAACAGGGTTAAGGCTGGAGCACAGGGTGCAACAAAATGGTATGCCCCCGCTAATCTGCGATGTCTCCACGGGACGGCCCCGCCCTGTGGTGCCAACCGCGTGGCGTCGCCGTGTTTTTGACTTGGTCCATTCTCTCGCGCACCCGGGGGTGCGCGCATCGATTAAGTTGGTGGGGGAGAAATTTGTTTGGCCCGGGTTGCGCAAACAGGTCAAGGAATGGGCAGCAGCCTGCGTAGCGTGTCAGCGAGCTAAAATACACAGACACACTAAGGCCCCGTTAGAACCTTTCCACATCCCCGCTAAGCGTTTTGATCACGTGCATATTGACCTGGTCGGGCCGCTTCCGTTATCACACGGGCACACACACCTTTTGACGATGGTAGACCGCACCACGCGCTGGCCAGAGGCGGTTCCTCTGGCATCAACCACAGCGGAAGAAGTTGCGCGAGCATTTTTAGCAGCATGGGTTGCGCGTTTTGGTGTACCGTCGGACATAACGTCCGACAGAGGTCCCCAATTTATTTCCGAGCTGTGGTCATCGACGGCCCGCAGCTTGGGGGTGAAGATTCATCGCACCACCGCGTATAACCCCCAGGCTAATGGTTTATGCGAACGCTTTCACAGGTCATTGAAAGCAGCCCTCAGAGCGTCGCTAACGGATACAAATTGGGTAGACAAACTTCCATGGGTGTTATTAGGGTTGCGTTCTGCACCTAAGGAAGATTTGCACGCTTCCCCGGCTGAATTAGTTTTCGCCCAACCGCTTCGTTTGCCCGGGGAATTTCTTCCTGATAATCCCGCACCTAGTGGCCCCCCCGCTCAGCCGTGGCAGAGCGGCTCAGGAGCAAACACACTTCCTGGCCCAATCCATCACAGTTTCCCACACGTTTTTGTGCCCAAAGCTTTAAAAAATGCAGAGTTTGTTTTTGTTAAACATGACGCCCAGCGTCCAAGTTTGCGGCCGTTTTACGACGGACCGTTTCGAGTGCTGGAGACCGGGCAGAAGCATTTTCTGCTAGATTTAGGGGGCAGACGGGAGCTGATTTGCATTAACAGACTCAAACCCGCTTTTGTTCTGGCTGACGAGGAGGTGCAGCTCGCGAGGCCCCCCCGCCGGGGCAGGCCGCCGAGGGGATATTCTCCAAAGTCTTCACAGAGAGGTGCTAACGGCTTTAATCCACAGGTGCAGAGAGATGTTGCAGGTGCAGCCAAGCCAGGTTGCAGCAGATTCGGCAGAAGATTAAAACCTAGGCAGTTGGTGGATTGATTAGCGATGTATGGAGTGCTTTGTGTTTTTCTTTTTGTTATGCCATGCAGATTTTGCCTTACTAGACGTGTGGGGGGGGGTAGTGTGGCCGACACAATCCACAGATTCCGAGTCTTTTTCCCTTCCTCTCTCTTTTGATCCGTCTTTTTTTTTTCACCCCACTTATATCACGGACACACAGATCGTCCTAAATGTCTCCTGAGCCGGTGGACGGAGCCACTGTTTATAGCAGGATACGATACAGCAGAGAACAGCTGCTAGCATTCAACCGCCACCCGGTCCCATTGGAAAAACTCGACATACCGAGAGAACTGAGGCGAAAACGCCGCGGCTGCCGGGCTGGAGTAAGGCGGAGGACAAAAAATATAAGGTACAGACCCTCCCTTCCATCTGTTGTCATGGGAAATGTACGGTCGATACTGGGAAAGTTAGATGAGCTAGCGGCTATCTCCCGTTATGATAGCACTTACCGGGAGTGCTCTCTCCTTTTGTTTACTGAGACGTGGCTAACTGAACTAGCAGCAGATGCTAACATTGAGCTGGAGGGTTTTCACATGATACGAGCTGACCGAACACCAGACAGTGGCAAAGCTAGGGGCGGTGGAGTGATAATGTATGTTAACAACAACTGGTGCAGACCGGGACATATCACTGTTAAACAACGACACTGCAGCAAAGACATTGAGTTGCTAGCTGTTAGCATGAGGCCTACATATCTCCCGAGAGAACACTCACACGTGATCTGCATTGTTGTTTATGCAAATCCGACGGCGAACGCTGGGACAGCACGTGACGTCATCCATTCAGTAACCAGCAGGCTGCAGACAGAACACCCAGATGCTCTTCTCCTCATCTCAGGCGATTTCAACCATGTTTCACTGTCTCCCATTCTACCCACGTTCACCCAGTATGTCACATGCCACACTAGAGACAATAAAACACTGGATTTATTCTACGCAAACACTAAGGAGGCGTACACCTCATCACAACTCCCCCCACTCGGGAGATCGGATCACAACTTGGTTCATCTCCGGCCGGTGTACAAACCCCTAGTGCACAGACAACCTCCGGCCATGCACACTGTGGAGTTATGGTCTGAGGAGACAATGGACACCCTAAAGGGCTGTTTTGAAGCCACCGCCTGGAAGCAGCTCTGCGATCCACATGGTGAGGACATCGATGGCCTCATTCACACCTTCACGGGCTACCTCAGCTTCTGTGTGGACAAATCCGTTCCCACCAAGACCATACGGCGTCACTCAAACAACAAACCCTGGATCAACCCTGAGATAAAAACACTTCTGAGAGAGAAGAAGAGGATCTTCAGGTCAGGGAACAGGGAGATGCTGAAGTCCGTACAGAGGGAGCTGAGGAGAAAGATCAGAGAAGGCAAGGACAGCTTCAGGAAGAAGATGGAGGACAAGCTGCAACAGAGCGACATCAGCGGGGTCTGGAGAAACCTCAAAACCATCTCGGGGCTCCAGAATACCTCCCCCCAGGCCACAGGGGGCAGGGAGTGGGCGAACAACCTGAATCTGTTTTTCAATAGATTTGACCAACCGCCCTCCCCCCTGACTGCACAACAACCACTGCTGCCTCTAAAGAAATCAAGTCCTGCTGCCCACTCCCCACTCCACCAACACCCCCCCACTCCCAACACACAGCCCCCCATCCTGACCCTGACCAGGACCCAGGTGAGGACGGAGCTGAGGAAGATCAAGGCGAGGAAGGCGCCGGGACCGGACGGCATCAGCGCAAAGCTCCTCAAGTCCTGTGCAGACCAGCTGTGTGGGATTGTGACGTATATCTTCAACATGAGCCTGAAACTGGGGAGGGTACCACAGCTGTGGAAAACATCTTGTGTGGTACCTGTACCAAAAACTTCCCACCCCAAAGACCTGAACAGCTACAGACCGGTGGCCTTGACGTCCCACTTGATGAAGACCCTGGAGAGACTGCTCCTTGCTCACCTCCGCCCCCTGGTGGAACCAGCGATGGATCCACTCCAGTTCGCCTACCAGCATGGCATTGGGGTGGAGGATGCGGTGATCTTCCTCCTTCACCGTTCTCTGTCCCACCTGGAGAAGCCCGGGAATATGGTGAGGATCATGTTCTTTGACTTCTCCAGTGCTTTCAACACCATCCAACCGATGATCCTGAAGGACAAGCTGCTGCGCGCAGGGGTGGACCAGCACCTGTCATCATGGATCCTGGACTACCTCACGAACCGGCCTCAGTTTGTGAGAACCCGGGACTGTGTGTCCGACACGATCATCAGTAGCACGGGGGCCCCCCAGGGAACGGTGCTGGCTCCCTTCCTGTTCACTCTTTATACTGCGGACTTCTCACACAACACAACACACGGCCATCTACAGAAGTTCTCTGATGACTCTGCGATCGTTGGCCTCATCTCCAATGGAGATGAAGCTGAGTACAGAGGGCTTATCCAGGACTTCGTGGACTGGTGCCATCGGAACTGCCTCCAGATCAACGCGAGGAAAACTAAGGAGCTGGTGGTGGACTGCCGCAGGCATGGGCAGCCCCTCACAGTACCAGTAAATATACAGGGAACAGACATCGAGATGGTGACATCCTATAAGTACCTGGGTATTCATCTGAACAATAAACTAGACTGGTCACACAATACTGATGCACTCTACAAGAAGGGACAGCGCAGGCTGTTCCTGCTGAGGAGACTCAGGTCTTTTGGTGTACAAGGGGCGCTGCTGAAGTCATTCTATGACACGGTGGTGGCATCAGCCATCACTTTTGGAGTGGTCTGCTGGGGCAGTGGCATTACTGCAGCCGATAGGAAGAGACTGAACAAACTGATTAAGAAAGCTAGCTCTGTCCTGGGGCAGCGCCTTGATCCGATGGAGGAGATAGGAGAGAGAAGGACGGTGGCTAAACTGTCATCTCTGCTGGAGTCCGAGTTCCACCCTATGCAGGACATACTGAATGCACTGAGGAGCTCATTTAGCAGCAGACTACATCATCCCAGGTGCACAACCGAGAGGTTTCGTAGGTCCTTCCTACCAACGGCTGTCAGACTGTACAACCTAAGCAGGGCTGCTCGCAGAGATAGCAAAAAGACGTAACAAACTAATAGTTTTTTGAATGCAAAAGATGCAATAGACTTACACAATGGTCCCCTCCGGCATACAACTAGGAACTTACCGGTCGCTATGGAGGGTGAGAATATGTATGGGCACATAATCATACCATGTAGGATAACTAAGTAGACGGTTATGCTGTTTCATTCCATCTAGCAACAATGCTCTGCACTGTGTGTGTTTATATATTTACATATTTATTCCATCTAGCTACAATGCTCAGCACTGGGTGTGTTTATATATTTATATATCTACATATTATTCCATCTAGCTACATTGCTCCGCACTGTGTGTGTTTATATACTTGCATATTTATTCCACCTAGCTGCAATGCTCCGTACTGTGGGTGTTTATATATTTACATATTTATTCCATCTAGCTACAATGCTCTGCACTGTGTGTTCATATATTCATAGATTTATTCCATCCAGCTACAATGCTCTGCACTGTGTGTCTGTGTGTGTGTGTATATATATATATTTTATAGTAATACGTACATATGTATATTAGCTGCTCTTGCTTGCTTGTTTTTTTTTTTTTTTTTTTTTCTTGCCTTCTGATTGTTGCTCTGAGTGTTGCTATCCCTGTGCTGTTGCAATCCTGGAATTTCCCCGTTGTGGGACTAATAAAGGCTTATCTTATCTTATCTTATCTTATCTTATCTACATATTGTGGGCTCACACTGCCACAGAGACAGGACTGAATGTGTATTGTGGAGTGTCACATCTGCAAGGACTGAGGACTCGAATCTACAGGAGGTAACAAGGAAGTGTGAGATTTGTCTCTTTGTCCCACAGAAGACGCCCCGGAGGGTATTCCAGTTCATCAAGAAATGAGAGACAATGGTGAAGCTTCAAAGGGATGCTTTGTAACTGTATGTTGACTGAAGACACCATGTGGCTTGAATTCTGATGCTGGAAATGTACAAAAGGGGGTTGAAGTATGATTCTTTCTCTTTCCTGCTTTGAGAATGCTAGAAGCTGCGTTCTGTCAAATAAAGCTGGTTTTATGACTGAAACTCAGCCTCATTATTTGAGCATGCTTCTACAGCGCGGTAGTTTATTTACAGGACCCATCCACACCCGTTTCCTGGTTACCGCACCCGCCCCACTGATCTCTATCCACCTTATTTCTGCTGTATTCCCTCCTGCAGGGCGCTGCTGTAGAAACAGTTATGAGCGCAACTTCTGGTTTCGGCTGAAGTAGTGTTAAATCAGTCAGCAAGAGTGGAGTAGTGGGGCATTTAAAATTGCGTTATTAAAAGTGTTTCAAATTCATTTTAATGTACAGTATAGTCCACATACCTGTTTTTCTGTCAAGTGGCAGATTTCAGCACTTGTAGTTTTTGTGTTTTTGAATGTTTTTGCGTAGTCCTGGTACTTGAAGCTGTTGGTGGTGTGAGGCTCCACAGATAAGCACAGCTAAACCTGTGGCTTCAACAGCAGTGAGTAGATCATGCAGTGAAAACTAAAAAGGACTGTCGGTGTGATCGGTGGTACAGACAAGAGCAGCACGTATGTTTTCTCTTGTATGAATGTCACAGATCTGACATTTATATACGTATGTCACCAGATGCAAGGCTGCATGAAGTAAAATAATAAATAAAAAATAGTAACAGTTTGCTTCCTAAGGCTTAACGATTTAAGAAAGACATCAAATAGGGTTTTTTGCATTCCTTGCACTGCTTTGGAACGATATGGACTTAATATTAGCAGCTTCAGAATGCATTAACTTTTAAATTATTACAAAATATAGATCAATAAAATTTTGCACAATTGTCAGAAAATGTCTGTACGTGTTAAGTTAAATAACAAGCATTCATGGCATGACAGCAGCATGAGCATTTTAATTTGTGTACTATAATACTTTCTAGCTTGGTGCTCAGCATAATAGAATGGGGAAAGGAAAGTTAACGCCTAGAGCTACCAGAGGACTGACCCCCACTGTAGCTTTCACAGTAGCTGTGTGGTCTAGGGTCAGAGAAACGGAGGTAGGCGCCACTACATGGTGTCCCACATGCTGTGGAAGGGATTAACTAACTAACTTTTTTTTGTTTACAGCGTTAGCATTTTAGCAGCGGAACTAACTAACAGAGCTACTGTCTGTGAGGCCACTTTTTAAGGTCATTTTCCCATCCCTCGATAGTCATGGGAAATGGTATGATTTTATCACTCTTTCTGAGATGCAAAAGGCCGTGTTCCTGCATTTAGGATGCCCAAGTCATTGTCTTTTTAACAAGGAAAAGTGTCCCGTTTCCATGACGACTCCACATTCTAAACTAGTACCGGAAGTTGCGCACATAATTCACGCAAGGCATCATAGGGGCTTGGAGTAAGGTGGATAGAAGAACTAGATGGATAATTGGCCGCCAGAAGTGAAGCCACCTGACCACCATATTAGTGCACCCAAAACACTAGTACATCCAAATCGACGGCCGCGAAACATAATGTCAACTCGATTTCTATAGTTCACCGGTTGCGCAAGATTATAAGCTGTGTCTCTATACCAAGAAGTTCAGAATCTGTTAATTTTTGGGGAAGTTATTGAGGTAAAAGTGGCCGGCCAGGGGCTTCACTTCTGGCAGCCAGTGATCCATCCAGTTTTTCTATAGAGATCAGTGGTCCGCCCGACTCCACTCGGCGCTGTACTCACTAAGACGTGCGCTGTACAGGTTTTGTTTTGTTTTTTTTTAATACAGATCAGTGCATATTCAAGATTCAATGGGACCTTAAATTAAAAAAAAAAAAATCTCCATTGAAATGAATGGCAAGAGCAAAGTTGTCCTTTGATCCCAATTAAATTTTTCCACGAGTTACACATATGATGTTTGTCAACTTAAAAGATATTTTCATGTAATTAAAGTTGTTGGCTGTTGTATAATAACAGAGTAATATTTAGTTTTTGTTTAAACGACTAGCGGAAAAAAACTCCCATCATCCCACATCACTGAACTGTAGTGGTGTTTAGTGCTGTTACTTATGCAGAATGTACATGTCTGTTCTTTTGGTCAGAGTTTAAAAATTTAATTTATTCAAAGTTTTTATTTTGACTGTTAACTATAAATTTGCTGTTGCTTATGCAGAATGCATATGTATTTTCCTTTAGAGTTTATAAAATTCCATTATTCAGTGCTGACTGTTTACAGTCTATTCACTGCAAACAAAAATAAATCTATAGATCTATACTGTTATTAAGCAGCCTCTCTTATACACAATGTGGTAGGTTGCCTGTTGGGCTTTTTTGGGCTTGTTTCCATAGAGCTGGTTGCTTGTTTCTCTTGTGAAACCTGGCAACACTGTAGTGCGTCATTTTATATTGTAGCAATATTTGGTTGTTAAAAGGTTTTTAAAACTGTAATCAATTGAATTAAGTACAAAACATGCAACATTGTACACAACAGAAGGACCTGTTATACTGCAACCATTGCATCAGTGTTGCCCATTTATTTAACAAAAAAAATATTTTGTTATCTGGGCATTTTTGTGTCCTGTTTGGTGATGGTCGTCCTTTAGTCAAAGCATGCATATGTGGCCGCATATGATATGCAATTGATCTGGCCATTCTGCTCCACAATCATGGTGGCATTATTATTAAGTTTTAATTTTTAGATACTTGTGCAAGCACTCCAGGAGGAACGCTATCAGGGACTGGCAGTGCTGCAAAGGACAGTGGTAGCACATGAAGCAGCAGCCGCTGACCTAATATGCAGGCTGGGTTTGCCTTCCTGCGAAGGACTGCGGTCCGGCCACTGCTTCTGTCCTGTGTTGGATACACCGTGTTCTTGGCCAGACCCCCGAGTCCCCGCTGGCACTCCTCCCAGTGTACTCGCACACATCGTGTTCTCCACATATGCCGAATTATCTTTTAGACCTACGCAATCATGGCAACATTATGGTATAATTTTCATGGAGCGCTGTGGTGATTGCCTGGTCGTGATACTGCATATTATCCAGTCAGCACGGAGTCAATCCTAAACCCCGCCCACAATTCTAGAAGCCTAGGAGAAAGCGATGCCTAAACTTTTATTGATAAAAACTACATATTTTGACTGAACAACTCCATACTCAGGGATGCACACCGTCATAATCTCAGCAAAGCACTGATAAAATCTAAGGTCAGACTGAGATATCTTTGAGAGATATGTGAGGAACAGACACAGACAGAGATTTCTTGCATTTATAGATGGACTAGTGCATACCTGTAGAAAGCAAGTACTCCTGTCTGAAACGGTTAGCCCAATCAGGCTTTACAGGTCCAAATGTAGGCTGTGTTTGAAAGTGGAATACAGAGGTGTAGCCTATATGTAGGCAATCACACACGTTAGACTCTGACAAATATGAAAGGGACTGAACTGAGATTTATTTGATTGTGTGAATATTAATTACAGAATAATTGAAAATGAATGGGACATCCAATATTAGCCACAGTTTAAGAACCGCTTGTTTATTTTTTGTTAGATCACGTATTTGTGTGATCTTTTATGAGTTATATTCATAATAGTGTATCTTGCACTTTTGGGAATGAGAGTTGTTCAGTCACCATTAAAATTTAGTTTATATGTGTAGTTTATAGTCTATCATCAATAATCTCATGCAGTACTATAACAGGACACGTTTACAAATATTTGAGACCCATTGCAGTGCATCCTTTTATATTTTAGCAATATGATAAGTACAAAACACTGAACATTATTATTGTTATTTTGTCTTTGTATCCTTTATTGATCCCCAGAGGGAAATTCAGGGCATCCACAGTACGGCACAAATCTCTTCACCACACACACACACACACACACACACACCCCAGAGTGACCTGTTTGGCTGCAACTGTTGCATTAGTGTTGCCCATTTGTCTGTAAATATTTAAGTAAAAATTATTTATGTCATTATTTGGGCATTTTTGCATCTTGTTGTCATTTAGTCAAAGCGTGCGTATGTGTCCGCATGTAATATGCAGTTGATCTGGCTATTCCGCTCTAGAATGAAGCAGCAGTCGGGACTGCCGTGTACCACTGACCGGGCAGGCTGGATATGCCTCCCCGCAAATGACTGTGGAGCGCCCGGTCGGACACCGGTGTTGCAGAAGCAGCACCTGAACAGGTGGAGGTGAATCGCAGTCATTCGCAAGGAGCCAAGCCCAGCCTGCCCGGTTAATGGGAGTCTCGGCTGCTGCTTTACCCGTGTGCCTGCAAAGGACTGCGATCCACCGGTTCAGCTGCTGCTTCCCCACCAGCGATAGCTAAAACTTTTATTGATAAAAATTACATATTTTGACTGAGTGACTTCATACTCGGGGATGCACACCCTCGTCACCTCAGGAAACCATGTTTAAAATCTGAGGCCAGTCTGACAAACGATTCAAGAGATATGCGTGGAACAGGCAGAGAGACAGACACACACACACACACACACACAGAGGGATTTTTTGAATTTATAGATGGATCAGCTTTAATGTCATTTCACAGTAAGAATACTGTAAAATAACGGTAAAATGCTGGGAACTCTACTGCTAGCATTTTACAGAAAAATTCTTTACAGTGTAGATGTACTTTCTGTTCAAGAAACCAGATGGAAGGCAAGCAAGGCTAGGAGCATTGGAGATGGATTTAAACTGTTCTGCCATGGTGTAGATAGGAAAAGAAATGGAGTAGGAGTAACCCTTCCAGCACAATTTGGTTGAAAAGACGGCTTTGCCAACTGTCTAAAAAACTTCCGGATTTGCTCAAAAAGCGAAAGATGAAAAGGCGCCTTTTTCAGATCGTTGAAAAGACGTCTTCATATAGACGTCTCCGGATGGTCTGAATTTGGTTGAAAAATGAATAAATGAATGAATCTTTATTTCGGATAGATTAAAAGTAAAGATTAAAAAGAAACAGAATAATATAACAAAGGGGAAAAAATCCAACAAGGTCAAATTAAACAATAACTCCTCTGATTATACAGTTCAACATAAGTTATCCGAAATGGGTGATGGCTGAAGCCGCAGCTTATATTGCCCACCCATATTCCATCCAAGAATTCAAAAGAAAAACAAAACAAGAGCGATTACAATTCGGAACAAAGCTAAGACAAAATGTGACAAAAGAAAACTAAGCAACAGCACAACACCGACTGGATATGACAGTCCTTATGTGATTTTACATGTCATCTTGTATATATGTTTGGAGTATTTCTTCCTTTAGTTTTTGTTTAAATTGTCTAAGCGTTGTACATGATTTTAATTCAGGTCCAAAATCGTTCCATAATCTGACTCCTTGCACTGAAACACAGTGTTGCTTGGTGGTAGTTCTCACTGAAGGTTTTTGAAATATACATGTTCCTCTGAAATGATATTGTTTCTCCCTTATTTGAAACAACTTTTGGATATTTGCGGGCAGTGATTGATTCTTCACTTTAAACATTATTACTGCAGTTTTAAAGTCAACCAGATCTTTCAACTTGAGAGCTTTTAATTTAAGAAAAAGTGGGTTTGTTGGTTCCCTGTAAGCAGCTTTGTTTATTATTCTAATAGCTCTCGTCTGAAGCATAAAGACTGGATATATGTTTGTTTTATATGTATTTCCCCATACTTCAGTACAATACGGTGGGGCAAAAAAGTATTTAGTCAGCCACCAAATGTGCAAGTTCTCCCACTTAAAAGATGAGAGAGGTCTCCAATTTTCATCATAGGTATACCTCAACTATGAGAGACAAAATGAAAAAAAAAAAAATCCAGAAAATCACATTGAAGGATTTTTAATGAATTAATTGGTAAATTCCTCAGTAAAATAAGTATTTGGTCACCTACAAACAAGCAAGAGTTGTGGCTCTCACAGACCTGTAACGACTTCTTTAAGAGGCTCCTCTGTCCTCCACTCGTTACCTGTATTAATGGCACCTGTTTGAACTCGTTATCAGTATAAAACACACCTGTCTACAACCTCAAACAGTCAGACTCCAAACTCCACTATGGCCAAGACCAAAGAGCTGTCAAAGGACACCAGAAACAAAATTGTAGACCTGCACCAGGCTGGGAAGACTGAATCTGCAATAGGTAAGCAGCTTGGTGTGAAGAAATCAACTGTGGGAGCAATTATTAGAAAATGGAAGACATACAAGACCACTGATAATCTCCCTCGATCTGGGGCTCCACGCAAGATCTCACCCCGTGGGGTCAAAATGATCACGAGAACGGTGAGCAAAAATCCCAGAACCACATGGGGGGGACCTAGTGAATGACCTGCAGAGAGCTGGGACCAAAGTAACAAAGGCTACATCAGAAACACACTACGTCGCCAGGGACTCAAATCCTGCAGTGCCAGACGTGTCCCCCTGCTTAAGCCAGTACATGTCCAGGCCCGTCTGAAATTTGCTAGAGAACATTTGGATGATCCAGAAGAGGATTGGGAGAATGTCATATGGTCAGATGAAACCAAAATAGAACTTTTTGGTAAAAACTCAACTTGTCGTGTTTGGAGGAGAAAGAACACCATACCTACTGTGAAGCATGGGGGTGGAAACATCATACTTTGGGGCTGTTTTTCTGCAAAGGGACCAGGACGACTGATCTGTGTAAAGGAAAGAATGAATGGGGCCATGTATCGTGAAATTTTGAGTGAAAACCCCCTTCCACCAGCAAGGGCATTGAAGATGAAACATGGCTGGGTCTTTCAGCATGACAATGATCCCAAACCCACCGCCCGGGCAACGAAGGAGTGGCTTCGTAAGAAGCATTTCAAGGTCCTGGAGTGGCCTAGCCAGTCTCCAGATCTCAACCCCACAGAAAATCTTTGGAGGGAGTTGAAAGTCTGTGTTGCCCAGCGACAGCCCCAAAACATCACTGCTCTAGAGGAGCTCTGCATGGAGGAATGGGCCAAAATACCAGCAACAGTGTGTGAAAACCTTGTGAAAACTTACAGAAAACGTTTGACCTCTGTCATTGCCAACAAAGGGTATATAACAAAGTATTGAGATGAACTTTTGTTATTGACCAAATACTTATTTTACTGAGGAATTTACCAATTAATTCATTAAAAATCCTTCAATGTGATTTTGTGGATTTTTTTTTCTTATTTTGTCTCTCATAGTTGAGGTACACCTATGATGAAAATTGGAGACCTCTCTCATCTTTTAAGTGGGAGAACTTGCACAATTGGTGGCTGACTAAATACTTTTTTACCCCACTGTATGTCATGTATGGGAGTATTAATGAATGATACAAAGTATATAATGTGGGTTGATTCAGCAAATATTTCGCTCTGTGTAGTATTGCGATTGATTTAGATATTTTACCTTTAATATAATTAATATGTGACTTCCAACACAGTTTATTATCAATTATTACTCCAAGAAATTTAGTTTCAGATACCCTTTCAATCTCTAGACCATTTACACTGAGTTTAGATACTAAGTTGTTGTGATGGTTGTTAAAAACTATATTTTGTCTTACTTAAATTGAGCGTTAATTTGTTTGAATCAAACCACAGTTTAAGCTTTCCTAATTCCTTTCCGAGTGTATCCAAAAGTTGTTCCAGATTGCTTCCACTGCATAATAGATTAGTGTCATCGGCAAACAATATTAAATCCATTTTTTCCGAGGCTTTACATATATCATTTATATACATATTGAATAACAATGGCCTCAGAACTGAACCCTGTGGGACTCCACAAGTAACCTTCAGTAAGTGTGAGTTTCTGTTACCAACACATACATACTGATATCTATTCTTTAAGTAACTACTTAACCAGGACAGTGCTACACCCCTAATACCACAATTTTGTAGTTTCTTTAATAATAAATTGTGATCCATTGTATCAAATGCTTTTTTAAGATCCAGGAATACCCCAACTGAATACTCTTTATTTTCAACAGCAGTTGATATTTTTTCTATAAATTCCATTAGAGCAAATGCAGTTGTCCTCTTGTGTCTGAACCCATATTGCTGCTCACGCAATAAATTATTCTTCATTATGAAGTTGTCAATTCTCTCACAGAATATTTTTTCAAGTATCTTGGAGAATTGCGGCAATAGTGAAATTGGTCTATAGTTTGAAAGTTCCCCTCTGTCACCCGTCTTGTATATCGGAATTACTTTAGCTATTTTCATTGCATTGGGAAATATACCTGCTTGGAGAGACAGGTTACAGATATACGTCAGTGGTTTCACTAAGCATTCAATAATAGTTTTGACTAAGAGCATGTCAATACCATCACAGTCCGTAGATGTCTTACTTTTAAACGATTTTACAATTTCAATGACCTCTCTCTCGTCTGTGTTCTTTATAAAAATGGGAGTCTTTTATAGCAGTGTTTTTGCTTATTGTATCACCTGTGGGTGCCGTAATGGGTATTTCTCGAGCCAAATTAGGACCAATGTTAACAAAAAAGTTATTAAATTCATCTGCAGGTGAGGCTGCATTCACACTCTGAGTCGTTGTATTATTTTTTGAAAAATCGGTTGGGTAGCTTGTATTTCTGTTTTTATTTCCAAGAATATTGTTAAGTATTGTCCATGTATTTTTAATATTGTCTCTGTTTTTCTCCAGTTCTTTACTGTAATAATCTCTTTTACTACATCTCATTATATATGTTAACTTATTTTTGTATGTTTTATACCGCTGCTCTGCTTCTTTTGTCCTTTTCTTTAGAAAAGCTTTATATAATAATTTTTTCTTTTTACACGCCTTTTGTAATCCTTTGGTTAACCATGGCTTATCGACAAATTTATGTTTAAGCTTTTTCTTTACTAATGGACAATTTTTTTCATAAAGAGTGGTTACAATGTTCATAAATGTGTCGTAGGCTTCATTTACATCTGATACATAGACTTTTGTCCAGTCTTGCTTCAGCAAGTCTTCTTTAACTGATTGCATTTTGTGATTTGTATCTGATTGCATTTTGTGATTTGTATCTGAACGATTTTAAAATTTTTTCTGTATTGGCCCCCGTGTGGCCATGGATAAGTGGAAAGGTTGGCAAATGGTCACTTATATCATTTATCAATAATCCACTTTCTATTTTCTTATCAATAATATTAACAAACAGGTTGTCAATAAGTGTAGCAGTGTGAACTGTGATTCTACTGGGATGTGTTATTGTGGGATATAGACTCATACTGTACATGGAATTCATCCATCCATCCATCCATCCATCTTCTACCGCTTTTCCGGAGGTCCGGGTCGCGGAGGCAGCAGTTCAAGCAGAGAAGCCCAGACTTCCCTCTCCCCAGCCACCTGCTCCAGCTCTTCAGAGAGGATACCAAGGCGTTCCCAGACCAGCTGGGAGACATAGTCTCTCCACTGAGTCCTGGGTCTGCCCCGGGGTCTCCTCCCAGTGGGACGTGCCTGAAACACCTCAAGTGGGAGGCGTCCAGGAGGTATCCTAATCAGATGCCCATACCACCTCAACTGACTCCTTTCAATGTGGAGGAGCAGCAGTTCTACTCTGAGCCTCTCCCGGATGACTGAGCTCCTCACCCTATCTCTGAGGGTGAGTCCAGCAATCCTACGGAGAAAGCTCATTTCAGCCGCTTGTATCCGCGATCTTGTTCTTTGGGTCATTACCCAAAGCTCGTGACCATAGGTGAGAGTAGGAACGTCGATTGACTGGTAAATCGACAGCTTTGCCTTAGAACTAAGCTCCCTCTTCACCACAACAGACCGGTACAACGTCCGCATCACTGCAGATGCTGCGCCAATCCGTCTGTCAATCTCTCGCTCCATTTTCCCCTCACTTGTGAACAAGACCCCAAGATACTTAAACTCCTCCACTTGGGGCGGGAGCCTGTCCCCAACCCAGAGAGGACAATCCACCTTTTTCCGGCTGAGGACCATGGACTCGGACTTGGAGGTGCTGATTCTCATCCCAGCCGCTTCACACTCAGCGGCAAACCGTCCCAGCAAGAGCTGTAGGTCATTGCTGGATGAAGCCAACAGGACAACATCATCTGCAAACAACAGAGATGAGATCCTGTGGTCACCAAGCATGACACCCTCCATTCCCTGGCTGCGTCTAGAAATCCTGTCCATAAAAATTATGAACAGGATCGGTGACAAAGGGCAGCCCTGGCGGAGTCCAACTCTCACTGGGAATGACTCCGACCGAGTGTTGGCAATACGAACCAAACTCTCACAACGGTCGTACAGAGACCGAATAGCTCGTAACAACAAGCCCGATACCCCATACTCCCGAAGCACCCCCCACAAAAAACCACGAGGGACGCGGTCAAATGCCTTCTTCAAGTCCACAAAACACATGTAAACTGGTTGGGCAAACTCCCACGAACCCTCAAGAATTCTCGAGAGGGTAAAGAGCTGGTCCAATGTGCCACAGCCAGGACGAAAACCACATTGCTCCTCCCGAATCCGAGGTTCGACCAACGGCCGGACTCTCCTCTCCAGTACCTTGGCATAGACCTTCCCAGGGAGGCTGAGGAGTATGATCCCTCTAAAGCTGGAGCACACCCTCTGATCCCTTTTTTTGAAGAGAGGAACCACCACCCCGGTTTGCCATGCCAAAGGCACTGCCCCCGACCTCCACGCAGTGTTGCAGAGGCGTGTCAACCATGACAGCCCAACAACATCCAGGGCCTTGAGGTACTCAGGGCGAATCTCGTCCACCCCTGGGGCCCGGCCACCAAGGAGATTTTTAACCACCTTGGCGACCTCAGCCCCTGTGATAGGTGAGTCATCCCCCTCGTCCCCAAACTCTGCTTCCTCTGTGGAAGGTGTATCAGTGGGATTGAGGAGATCCTCGAAGTATTCCTTCCACCGCCCGACGATATCCCCAGTCGAAGTCAACAGTGTCCCAGCCGCACCATACACAGTGTGGACAGGGAACTGCTTTCCCCTCCTGAGGCGCCGGACAGTTTTACAGAATCTCTTTGAGGCCGACCGAAAGTCTTGTTCCATGGCCTCACCGAACTCCTCCCATACCCGGGTTTTTTCTTCAGCAACCACCCGGGCTGCACTCCGCTTGGCCTGCCGGTACACCTCAGCTGCTTCGGGAGTCCCACAAGCCAACCAAGCTTGATAGGACTCGTTCTTCAGCTTAATGGCCCCCCTCACCACTGGTGTCCACCACTTGGTTTGGGGGTTGCCACCACGAGATGCACTGACCACCTTGCGGCCGCAACTCTGGGCCGCCGCTTCAGCAACAGAGGTGGAGAACAGGAATTCATGATGAAACATAGAATTCATGAACTCTGTAATTACATTTTGTTGATATAGATTTAGTAAATCAATATTGAAATCTCCACAAATTACTACCATTTTCTTACTAGTAATATTATTGTACAGCTCGACTAATTTATCTCTGAATGTCTCAATGCAAGTTCCCGGCGTTCTATATATACAACTTATAATTAGATTTTTTGTTTTATCTTGGTCAGTCTCAACAGTAACACATTCTAAAATCCCTGGTAGTGCAAAGGACATTCCATTTACAAGTTTACACCTATACAGGTCATCAATATACAGTGCAACACCACCACCCTTTTTTTGAGATCTGTTAATATGAAACATCTGATATCCCTCTATTGCCATCAGAGGAGCCTGCTCTTCATTAAGCCAAGTTTCAGAGACTGCGATGGCTGTAAATTTTCTGTCTAGCTGTTTTAAATAGTCCTGAATCTGTGGAAAGTTTTTGTTAAGACTTCTGCTGTTGAAGTGTATTATTGATAGTTTACCATCTAGTTGCACTTGACTTTTGAATTGCTTTTCAGTGTAATATTCACAATGATTATGAATATTATTGAAAAAGTGGTTATCAGGATCAGTATCATTTTCCATCTCTTGTAGTTTATGTTCAGCATAATGGCATATTTTCAGAGTTTGAATTTCTTCACTCTGTGTCAAATGACTTCCTCCGACTGGGGATAATTGATGTCTACTAAAGTCAGTCATTAGTTTTTTTGTTTGTTTTGTTTAGTTTTTTTTTTTTTTTTTTTTAAAGGACATTGACATGGTATGTCAAAAGAACTATTCTTGCCGTGTGTGTGGATATGGATTATCATATTCTCTTAATTTTCTTAATCAGTGTTCATCTGTATTTATTTAAGTCAGTAACACCTCTGATTATTATGCTCTTTGCTTCCTCAGGTGTTCCATTTAGTCTGATCCAAACTCTACAATTTCTTGTCCATGTTGCCTGTATCTTATTTTGTCTTTTCAGCATCCGTGCTTGCCGTGCTATTTCAGCATTAGTTTCTGTTAGATGTTCATTTAGGTAAACTTCTGTTCCCTGTAGCTTTCTGGCCTGCCTCAGTATGTCATTTTTTTCCCTTCTGTTCACAAAGCGCATCACAATTGATTTCTTTGTTTTATTATCCTTTCTGGGTAAAGCATAACAGGCTGAAATTGCATTTGCTTCTACCTTTATATTTCTACTATCAAGGAACTGAAGCACCTGGTTTTCCAGGGAGACTGATTCGCCCAGGGGAGCATCCTTACCTCTCATTCCTGTTGTAGCATGAGCATATGACTGATATTTAATGTCTAGTCCACTTATAATTAGATCATCCATACGAGAATATTGTTCAAGATCCTCGTCGCGTCGCTCCAAGTCTGCAATTTTTTTGTCTTTTTCCTTAATTGTTAATTTTAATTCTCGGACTTCTTCCATTAGCCCTAATATTTTGGCCTGCTGACTAGCCACTTTGGTCAGTTCTTCTGACAAGAAGTTCAGAGATTTTTTGATCTCTTCCATTTCCTCCTTCTTTGGTGGCATTTTTACTGATCTGTGGATAGTAAAACAATCTCTGCTGGTGTCGCCAGTATCCGATCCGACCGACCTCGAATCCAGCTGGGCCTCAGCTAGCCCCCTCCGCTGCTAGTCCCGCTGCTTAGCGCTGCCGTAACTGAGCTCCTGTCCAGCCGGGGTACTGGCAGCTCCTCCACCGAGTCCCGCCGCCACTGTAGCCGAGCTCCGATCCTGCTCCTGTCCAGCTGGGGTCCCGGTAGATCCTCAGCTGAGCCCCGCCACCTACCGTCGTCTGCCCCAGGAGTTTATCCAATCAAGGTGAAAAGCAGTTTTAAGGTCATTAAAAAGACACCTTTATACAAGCGTCTCTGCATGGTCTAAATTTGATTGAAAAGAGAAAGATGAAAACCCACCTTTTTAAGGTCGTTAAATAATGTCATTAGGTAGTAACCAACATTCGTTATCCGATCCTTTTGGGTTGTGTGTATGGGGGTACACCTATACAAGCATCATCCAACACAGCACCTAGTATGCCCTGGCAGTCTACCACCCGAGTACTAACCAAGGGAAACCCTGATTAGCTTTCAAGATCCGATTAACCAGGGCTGTCTGGGGACATCTGGAGCCCAAAGTGTGACTATCAATAAAAAGACAACAGAAAAACTTGTTAAACATACTTTTAGTCAAAAGTGCTTTTTGAGTGTATAGTACAAGCACTAGTTTTAGAGTGTTCAGATATTCAACAAGCATTATGCCAAATGTGACACTTTAAGGTAATGGACCCAAAAGCAGACACTGAAGTTTTTATGGTGATCCAACAATGAGTTTATTTACAAGGTGAGAGTGACGTGATCTGAGAGGAACTGGCAACCCCTGCAGAGATGGGAGAGGAGGAAAATGGTGAGTATTCACCTGAACAACTGCAGGTAGATAGATAGATAGATAGATACTTTATTTCGAACAAAAAAGTAAAACAAAAACAAAACAAATGACAAGTGCAATAAAGTAACAGTATGCAGTGTTCGAAAGGGAGAAGGAAGAAGTGAACACTTACTAATTCCAACTCCGCTTTTCCATAAAAACACCCATGTGAAATATATACAAATTACCACATTTAAGACCCCAAGTAAACAATTAACTATGTTTTGTACATATCAACATTAACACCCATCCATCCCAACATACATACAGTCCATACATCAAAACCAGCCCCAAACAACACAGATATACACAGTGCTGTCCCACCCACCATTCCATAGTGTCCCAGAGTGAGCATAGTGAATCGTACATATAAATACTACCCTTCTAACATATATTCTTTCAGCAAATAACGTTTATACCTCTTTTTGAATTGATTTCTGTTTGTACATAGTTTCAGTTCCGGCTCCAGACTGTTCCACAAATCCACCCCTCAGACAGATATGCACATACTTTTCTTAGTTGTTCGTATCTTGGGTTTTGTAAAGTTTAAGTCTCCTCTCAAATTATAATCATTGTCTCTTTTTTTTAAATATTTTTTGTATATTAGTTGGGAGTTGATTATTAATTGCCCTGTACATGACTTGTGCTGTCTTAAATTTAACTAAATCGATGAACTTTATGACATGTGACTTTAAAAACAACGAATTGGTATGGTCTCTATATCCTACATTATTTATTATCCTTATAGCTCTTTTTTGTAATGTGCATATTGACTGTAGGTTGGTCTTGTAGGTGTTTCCCCAGACTTCTACACAGTAGTTAAGATAAGGTAGAAACAGTGAATTGTACAGTAAGAACAATGATTTATAGTCCAAGATGTGTCTTGTCTTCCCCAGTATCCCTATACATTTTGCCAACTTGGCCCGGATGTGACTGATGTGAGGTTTCCAGCAGATTTTATTGTCTAGCGTCACCCCCAGAAACTTATTTTCCTGTACTGTTTCTATTCTGGTATCATCTATCGTTACCATTATTCCATGATTTATTTTATAATTTCCAAACAACATAATCTTTGTTTTGTTTTTGTTTTTTTTCAGATTTAGAGATAATTTATTTTTGTTGAACCACTGCGTTAACCTTTTCATTTCAGTTGTGACCACCTCTAAAACCTGCTGCAAATTCTCACCAGTGCAAAGGATATTTGTGTCATCCGCAAACAAAATAAATTTCAGAATTTTTGATACTTGGCATATGTCATTTATATACAAGATAAAGAGTTTGGGTCCCAAAACTGACCCCTGGGGCACACCACAAGTGATGTCCATGAAGGGTGATTTGTGCTCACCAATTTGTACAAATTGTTGTCTGTTACTTAAATAACTTTCCACTCAACTCAGTCCGACCCCGCTTTTCCCATACCTTTCCAGTTTCCTTAGTAGAATTCTGTGGTCAATGGTGTCAAAAGCTTTCTTTAAATCTATAAATACTCCTACAGCAAACTTTTTTTTATCTATACAACTAGTAATTTCTTCAACAAGTTCGATCAGTGCCAAAGTTGTAGATTTATCTGCTCTAAAACCATACTGGCTGTCCGTAAGGAGGTTGTGTTTTTCAATGAAATCATCCAGTCTCTTAGTGAAGTTTTTGTATAATATTGTGTGGTTGGGTAATCTTTATAAGAAGTGGACATCGACACCAGCGTGGATCTCAGAACAAGCCTCATTTTATTCTGTTGTCTTCCAGCATCATTCAACACGTATATCTTCTACTAGTGCCACCGTGTGGCAAGGCATGGCATTACATTACATCCCCCCCTTTTAGATATTTACCATATCCCTTTATATATCTTATTTACTTAAATTCTAATAATAAAGAATATGGTCAACCACAAGATAACACAAAGCTACACTGTCACTACTGTGCGCTTACATTTTCAGAACATAACTTTTTCTTTTCATTTTCTTTTCTAACTAGAAGGACAGGGTAGACTACCTGACCCTTCAGGCTCTGCCATAGGGAATTATTCTGCCCTGTTCACTGCAGGCCTCTATACTAGGTTTTACCAGTTCAGTCTTTCTGGTGGACGAGATACTCGCCCCGATCTGGTCACAGTCACATCCGAGCTGGGCTGATCTGGCTCTGGATCAGGCTGATCTGGTTCTGGAAGAGCAGTGAGCTGAGCTCTGTTTCTTCTCAGTGTGCCCGACTCTGTCTCCACGTTGTACGACCTTGGAGTTGATGACGTCGACTGGACTGTCCCGGTGGTCTTTGCTGAGCGGATCCACACTCTCTGACCTGGTTCGAGAACCGGCAGCTCTCTTGCTCTGTGTCTCGCTCCATATGCTTTCTTCTGATTCTCTTTCAATCTTGCGTCTTTCTTTTTCAATTCAATTCAATTCAATTCAACTTTATTTATATAGCGCCATTTCACAACAACAGTCATCTCATAGCACTATCAACTGTAGGGAGGACCCCCACAGTTGCAGAAAGACCCCAGCAATCAGGCGATCCCCTGTGAGCAAGCACTTGGCGACGGTGGAGAGGAAAAACTCCCTTTTAACAGGAAGAAACCTCCAGCAGAACCAGGCTCAGGGAGGGGCAGTCATCTGCTGCGACTGGCTGGGGGGTGAGGGGACAGAGAAGAAGAAAAGAACAGACATGTAGAGAGCAAACAGCACGATGGGGACTCAATCTATGGGAGAGAACAAACAAATGTTAATGACCGGCAAAAAAAAAAATATTTCATAGAGAGTGAGGAAAGGAGTGAGGCCCAGTGCATTACTGGAGGTCCCCCGGCTGACTAAACCTATTAGCAGCATAACTAAGGGAGGGTTCAGAAACACATGATCCCTCCCTAATTGTAGGCTATATCAAAAAGGTAGGTTTTAGCCCTATTCTTAAAAACAGAGATCGAGTCTGACTCCCGAATCCAGATTGGCAGCTGATTCCACAGGAGAGGAGCTTGATAACTGAAGGCTCTGCCTCCCATTGTACTTTTGGAGATTCTAGGTATTACAAGTAAACCTGCATTTTGGGAGCGTAGTGCTCTGTTAGGATGATACGGTAGTATCAGATCTTTTAAATAAAAAGGAGCCTGATTGTTTAGAGCTTTGTAAGTAAGAAGAAGGATTTTAAACTTAATTCTAAACTCTATGGGAAGCCAATGAAGGGAGGCCAGAACCGGAGAGATATGATCTCTCTTTCTAGTACCTGTTAAAACTCTTGCTGCAGCATTTTGGATCAGCTGAAGACTTTTTAAAGATGTTTTAGGACAGCCTGATAATAAAGAATTACAATAATCTAATCTCGAGCTAACAAAAGCGTGGATCAGCTTCTCAGCATCACTCTGAGACAAGATGCTCCTAATCTTGGCAATATTACGCAAATGATAGAAGGCAGTCTTAGAAACAAATTTAATATGTGAATTGAAGGACAAATCCTGATCAAAAATAACTCCAAGGTTCCTCACAGAGCTATTAAGAGAAAGAGTAACTGCATCCAAACTGAAAGTTTGATTTGGAAAGGAATTTCTAAGGTTTTTTGGACCAACAAGAATGACTTCAGTCTTATCTGAATTTAATAGCAGGAAATTACAAGTCATCCAAGCTTTGATTTCCTTAAGACAGGCTTCTAACTTGGCTAATTGATTAGTATCATCTGGCTTCATTGACAGGTATAATTGTGTGTCATCTGCATAACAGTGAAAATGTATACAGTGCTTTCTAATAATGTTGCCTAACGGAAGCATATATAAACTAAAAAGAGTAGGGCCAAGCACAGATCCCTGTGGAACTCCATGACTAAGCTTTGAGCTGAGAGAAAACTCATCATTTACATGAACAAACTGGAACCTATCAGATAAATAAGATCTAAACCACTGCAACGAAGTTCCATTAAGTCCAACATAGTGTTCTAATCTATCAAGTAGAATATTATGATCAATAGTATCAAAAGCTGCACTAAGATCTAAAAGGACAAGTACAGAAACTAGTCCATTATCAGATGCAATGAGGAGGTCGTTAGTGACCTTCGCTAAGGCTGTTTCAGTGCTATGATGGATTCTAAACCCAGATTGAAACTCCTCAAATAAACCATTTCCCTGCAGGTGGTCAAATAATTGCGTAGCAACAACTCTTTCTAAGATTTTTGAAATGAAAGGGAGATTAGAGATTGGTCTATAGTTAGCTAAAGCTCCTGGATCTAGCGTTGGCTTTTTGAGTAAGGGTTTAATTACAGCCGTTTTAAAAGCCTGCGGTACATGGCCTAAAGTTAATGAAGAATTGATTATATGAAGAATAAAGCTACCAATAAGTGGGAAGACCTCCTTAAATAACCTGGTAGGAATAGGGTCTAAAAGACAAGTTGAAGGTTTGGATGAGGAAACTATTTTGTCTAACTCACAAAGGTCGATTGGAGTAAACTCATTAAGACAGACATCAATAGAAGGAGTTGTAGTAGTTACAGTATTTAAGTTAACTGTGGGAAGAATCTGATTGATTTTATCTCTGATGGATGAAATTTTATTATTGAAAAAGTTCATAAAGTCCTGACTAGTAAGCTCTAAGGGGATGCTAGGATTGACAGAGTCCTGACTCTTTGTCAACCTGGCTACAGTACTGAAAAGAAACCTGGGATTATTCTTGTTCTCTTCTATTAATGCAGAGTAATAACTCGTTCTAGCTTTTCTAAGAGATTTTTTATAAATTAAAAGATGATTTCTCCAAGCTAAATAGATTTCATCTAAATTAGTAGAGCGCCATTTTCTTTCTAATTGACGAGTCTTCTGTTTTAAGCTACGAGTTTCTGTGTTGAACCAAGGAGTTAAAAATCTCTGATTAGACTTTTTCTTTTTTAAGGGGGCCACCAAGTCTAGAGCCTGATGCAGAGAAGCTGAAACACTATCCACCATGTTATCAATTACAGAAGGAGCAAGCTGTCTATAGCTTATTTCCGTTGTGTTGACACATGGCATAGAGGAAACAATCTGCATAAATTTGGAAACAGCATCATCTGAGAGGCATCTACTGTGATAATATTTTTCTTTAGGAGCCAAATAGTCAGAAATAGTAAAATCAAAGGTTAACAGACAATGGTCTGACAGTACAGGGTTATGAGGAGACACTACAAGATTTTCTATTTCTATGCCATATGTCAGAACAAGGTCCAATGTATGGTGGAGGTAATGAGTAGAATTTCCTACTTTCTGAGAAAACCCAATCGAGTCTAATATTGAATTAAAAGCCACATTAAGGCAGTCACTATCTACATCCACATGTATATTAAAGTCCCCTACTATAATTATTCTATCAGATTTCAGCACTAAATCAGCTAAGAAATCAGGAAATTCGGATAAAAATTCTGAATAGGTTGATGGGGGACGATAAACTATGGCAAATAAAATTGGGTTTAACCTGGAATTGCTAAAGTGCCCAACACTGAGGACCAGGCCCTCAAAGGAATTATAACATGTTTTTTGCTTTACATTAACTAGTAATTTGGAATGGTAAATTGATGCTACTCCTCCTCCACGACCAGAACTTCTGGGATTTTGACAGTTTAAATAACCAGAGGGAGTTGATTCATTTAAACCAACATAATCCTCTTGCCCTAACCAAGTCTCTGTAAGGGAAATTAAATCAATCTGATGATCAATTAACAGATCATGGACTAACAGAGACTTGGGAGTTAGAGACCTAATATTTAATAAACCACATTTAATTTTTAAATTATGAGGAGGAACAGAGGCCAAATCATTCAATTTAGAGGCTTTATGTTTAATTTGAGTTTTACCAATAATTTGCTTTATCACTTTGGGATGCTTATACATTATATTTTTATTTACTTTGGAGGGAGCAGACGATGATTCTCTGATGGGGAAGACAGGGGCTAAGCTGAGGGGTGGCGGATGAAGAGGAGCTGCAGAGAGGCGTGTAAGACTGAGACTCTGCTTCCTGGTCCCAACTCTGAGTAGTCATGGTTTTGGAAATTTGGATAAAAAAGATGCCAGATTGTTAGATAAATGAGAAGCACCATCCAAAGTGGGATGAATGCTGTCTCGTCTCATAAGACCAGGTTTTCCCCAAAAAGAGCTCCAATTGTCAATGTAGCCCACGTCATTTTTAGGACACCACACAGACAGCCAGCGGTTCAAGGATGACGAGCGACTAAACATGTCATCACTGGTCAGATTGGGGAGGGGCCCAGAGAATACTACAGTGGCAGACATCGTTTTTGCAAAGTCACACACCGATTCTATATTAAGTTTCGTGACTTCCGACTGCCGGAGACGGATGTCATTAATGCCGGCGTGAATAACAATTGTGGAATATTTACAGTTACTTTTAGCCAGCATTTTCAAATTTGACTTGATGTCGCCTGCTCTGGCCCCAGGAATGCATGTGACTATGGCCGCTGGAGTCTCTAGGTTCACGTTTCTGACTACAGAGTCGCCAATGATCAGAGTTTTTTCCTCAGCGGGTGTGTCGCTGAGCGGGGAAAAACGATTAGAAACGTGAACAGGTTGGTGGTGAACCGGGGCTTTGCGACTAGGCTTCCTTCTCACCGTCACCCACCCAGTCTCCTCGCTGCAGAGGAGAGCCGGGGAACCGGTGACAGGGGGACCTAAGCTAGCTAGCTCCGCTGCAGCTAATGGGCATCCGTCGAGATTAACTGGCGCAGACGGTGTTTCAATGCAGCGGAGCCGGGATTCCAAATCAGACAACCTCGCCTCGAGCGCCTCAAAAAGACAACATTTATTACATTTACCGTTATCACTAAAAGAGGCAGAGGTGTAGCTAAACATCTGACAGAGAGAGCACACCAGAGGAGGAGAGGAAAGAGAGCTAGTAGCCATAGCTAGTGGCTCGAGAGTTGGAGAGCAAACCACACAGGCAGACAGCAAAACAGGAAGTGACATGATGACATGAAGTGACATGCTTAAAAGCATGAAGGTCTGGCCACTTTGGTCTGAGAGTCTGTGGAGGGACCGGAACTGTCGATCGCAATCTTCTCCCCATCAGAAGTTCTGCTGGTGAGGCTCCATGAGCCAATGGGGTTGTCCTGTAAGTCAGGAGAGCTCTTTGGTGATCTTGGTTCTTGCTGAGTATCTGCTTTACTGTTCTCACCGCCCTCTCTGCTTCCCCATTGCTTTGCGGATACCTGGGGCTACTGGTGACATGTTCAAAGTCGTATTCCTGAGCAAATACTTTAAACTCTGAAGAGGCGAACTGTGGCCCGTTGTCCGTCACTAGTACCTCAGGGATACCGAATCTTGCAAAGATGACTTTCAGCCTCTCGACTGTGGTTGCTGTAGTAAGCGTTGGAAGGTTGGCTATTTCAATGTATCTGGAGAAATAGTCAACTACGACCAGGTAGTGGCTCTTCCCCCACTCGAAGAGGTCCGCCGCTAGCCTTTGCCACAGCCTTGCAGGTAAGGGGGTCGTGAGCAGTGGCTCTGTGCGATAGCTGGAGTACTGGCTGCATACTTCACACCTCTCCACAAGCTCTTTGATGTCCCTTGTCAAGCCTGGCCACCACGGAGACTGTTGGGCTCTTGAAATGCACTTTGTCATGCCCAGGTGCCCATGGTGGATTCTCTCCAGCATGTCTCTTCGCATTGGCGCTGGAATGACAAGCCTTTCTCCCTTTAGGAGGATACCGTCAGCCACATGGATGTCAGCTCTGTGCGGCCAGTACTTTAGCAGCCTCTCTGGAACTGCTTGTCTGTGCGAAGGCCATCCTTTGTCTGTGTATGCCCTCAGCTGTTTCATTGTTGTGTCGTTGTTCTGCATGTTTTTAATTTCATCCAATTTTGTTTTTGTTGCAGGTATGTGTTCCATCACAAAGTCGATGTACACCTGACACTCTCTTTCCAGGCTGGCACTCTCCGTGCTGCTCTCTGGTCCCAGTGGCGCTCGTGACAATGCGTCAGCAGCCACCAACTGTTTCCCTGGTACATGAATTATCTTGTAGTTGAATCTCATCATTCTCAGTCTGAATCTGAGTATTCTTGGAGGTAAATCATCCAGTGGCCGGGTACCTAACAGTGATATGAGAGGTTTGTGATCTGTACGCACCGTGAAGTCCATTCCCAGGAGATAGGTGCTCAGGCGCTCGCACGCCCATGTCACGGCGAGAGCTTCTTTCTCGATTTGAGCGTACCGAGACTCTGTGGGTGACAGACTTCTAGATATGTACACCACTGGCCTGAATTCTCCACCTGGCTGTCGCTGCATCAGTACTCCTCCCAGGCCATATGATGAAGCGTCAGCCGACACGAGAGTTTCTCTTTTTGTACTGGTACTGAGCCAGTACCGCTGGAGAGCTAAGCTCTTTCTTCACAGCTTCAAAAGCTGTCTTTTGCTGCGCGTCCCATGTCCACTCGCTGTCGCTGCGCAGCAAGTCTCTCAGGGGCTTTGTGAGATTGGGGAGGCGCGAGGAGAACTTGCAGACATAGTTCACCATCCCCATGAAGCGTCTCACCGCTTCAACGTTCTCGGGTTCGGGCATGTTCAAGATTGCTTTAATTTTGCTTGGGTCAGCCTCGATCCCATCGGCACTGACCATATGCCCTAGGAATTTCACGTCCTTCACACTGAACTCACATTTTTTGTTTAAGGTCAGACCTGCCTCTTCAAGCTTCTTGAGAAGTTCGCACAGCCTGTTGTCATGCTCAGTCTGATCTTTGCCAAACACCAATATGTCGTCGGCATGGCAGAGTGCGCCTGGGGTGCCGTCGACAAGCTGGGAAAGTCTTAGCTGGAAATGTTCCGGCGCAGAAGAAATCCCGAATGGGAGTCTCCTGTAACAATACCTCCCAAATGGTGTAATGAAGGTTGTCAATGGCTCTGATTCCTCATGCAGGGGAACTTGCCAAAACCCTGCTGTGGCATCCAATTTTGAGAAGATGACGGCTCCGTCTAGCTTTGCTAGAGTCTCATCCACAGCTGGGAGTATGTGTCTTTCTCGACGCACGCTCTCATTCAGCCTTGTCAGGTCTGAGCAGATCCGGATTTTTCCA
This sequence comes from Pholidichthys leucotaenia, assembly GCA_020510985.1. Classification (NCBI taxonomy): domain Eukaryota; kingdom Metazoa; phylum Chordata; class Actinopteri; order Cichliformes; family Pholidichthyidae; genus Pholidichthys; species Pholidichthys leucotaenia. The sequence continues at coordinate 88,590,336 of CM035846.1, read as the reverse complement.
TTGGGTTTGGGTGCAACCACCATTCCTGAACACCACTCGGTTGGTTCTTGGATCTTTCGAATCACGCCCATCTCTTCCATCCTCTGGAGCTCTGATTTGACTCTGTCCATTAATGGTAGGGCTACATGTCTAGGGGCTGACAAGGCGTATGGCACAGCTCCCTGAGCTAACTCAATTTTATAGCTACCCTGCAGCTTCCCTAAGCCTGAGAATACTTTCGGGAACATTTTCTTGAATTTTTCATCAGATGCTAGCACTGCAGCTATCTGCTGCAACAGAGTTAGGCTCTGTATAGCTGGGAGCCCTAATAGTGGCATCACTAAATCCTTCACAACAAATACATCCTGCTCTGTTTTCTTTATGCCCTTTTTCAGGCAGGCTGTGAATGTGCCTAGCACCGTCAGTGGCTGGTTGTTGGGGCCACATAACATTCTCTGTGACTTCTTTAGGTCACCATCTCTTGTTTTGCAGTACATGGAGTCTGGTATGGCGGCGACAGCCGCTCCTGTATCCAACTTGAAGTTAATCAATTTTCCATTCATTTCTATGTCATTTCTCCAGACATCCTGTTTATCAGTCTCTATTGCTCCCAAGAAAGCGCTCTCTTCAGTCTCATACACCTCTTCAATAGCCTCGACACGTTGCTCTGTCCTACACACTGCTGCATAATGTCCTTTTCTTTTACATTTGCGGCACTCTGCCTCTCTCGCTGGGCATTGTTTCCATGCGTGTTGAGGACTGTGGCCACACCTTTTGCACGTGCCTGTACTCTGCGTCGCGTTGGTTTGAGTTCGTTTCGCCATATTGGGTTTCGCAGGTTTTTTTCTCACAATAGCATCAACATTGCTTTCCCTAATTTCAGTCTTCTCGCGCCGTATCAATGGCTGTTGCTTTTTTACTTCTTCTCTTTGCCTGACTTGTGTTATTGTACTTTCCAGCGTGAGCTTTGGGTCTAACTCAGAATCAGAATCAGAATCAGATTTATTGCCATTGTTCATGTGATACACAAACTAGGAATTTGTCTCGGTGCCATGCTGCAACATTAAAAACATAATGAGAAAAAGGGATAAACTAAAAAAACTAAAGGACTAGAAACGTGTAATAAGTGTAGAAAAATAAGTAATAATAAGTAATAATAATAATAATACTAGTAATAATGAGTAGTACTAGTCAAGGCAGTTTTAAAAAATTAGCATGTAGCAGATAATGTGAAGTACCACATAGTGCAGTCAATAATGCAACAGAAAAACAGTGATGATTGACATGAGTCTGGTTGAGCTGCTGTACATAGTGCACGAGAGTCAAAAGTCACTTAGTGTTCAGCAGTCTGATGGCAGAGGGGAAAAAGCTGTTCATGTGCCGGAAGGTTTTAGTCCGAATGGACCGAAGCCTTCTACCTGAGGGGAGGGGGGCAAACAGCACGTGACCAGGATGTGAAGGATCGGCTATGATCGTAATTTCTCTATTGCTGTAAATAACTGTAATTTCTCTGACAATTTAGCGTCTCTGATCCCAACTACTATCCGATCTCTTATCATCTCTTCAAGTAGAACGCCATATTGGCAATGCTCAGCCAGCTTGTACACGTCTGTGATAAAGTTCTCTGCCGTTTCGCCAGGCTGTTGATATCGGCTGTTAAATGTGGCTCTCTCATAGATAACGTTATGTTTGCCAATAAAATGCTCACCTAAGGCTTTGCACACTTCATCGTATTTCTTCCGTTTGGCTTCCTCCAAAGTTATTGTTGTCATAACGTCGTCACTTTTCTCCCCCATTATGTAGAGCAGTGAGTTGATTTGGTATTCCTCATTCTTCTCTGCTAATCCAGATGCTATTCTGAATCGCTCGAAGCGTCGTAGCCACTGAGTCCAGCTACTGGGCTCATCGAAGTTAAAACTTCCTGGCGGTGGTATCGTGAATATTTGATCCATTTTGTCGTTCCTCCCTTCCTTTTCTTAGCGAGTAAACGAGCTAGCAACTTACTTGCTTCTCCGCCGACGCAGTCACTGACGAGGGAAAAAACTTTTTTTTTCTTTTCCTCTCTCTCCCAACTCTTTCACACAGGCGACCCTCTCTCCTGTCGGATTCTTGTCACCAACTTCTGACACCATGTATAATATTGTGTGGTTGGGTAATCTTTATAAGAAGTGGACATCGACACCAGCGTGGATCTCAGAACAAGCCTCATTTTATTCTGTTGTCTTCCAACATCATTCAACACGTATATCTTCTACTAGTGCCACCGTGTCGCAAGGCATTACATTACAGTTTTTTTTCAAGTATTTTGGAGAATTGTGAGAGTAAAGAGACTGGCCTGTAATTTGTGAAACAATGACTGTCTCCTGTTTTGTACAGTGGTATTACTTTTGCTATTTTCATTTTGTTTGGAAATTTACCAGTTTGAAATGACAGGTTACAGATGTGGGTGAGTGGTTTAACAATTCCTTCAATTACTTTTTTCACTATTGTCATGTCAATTTCATTCCAGTCCGTTGATTTTTTGTTCTTAAATTTACTCAGTCTCGATAATTTCCTTTTCAGTAACTGCACCCAAAAAGATTGTGTTTGGATTTCTATCTTCTATTTCATTTACAGAACCACTGTTGTTTGTTTCTGGTGTCACTATTGATTTTGCTAATTCAGGACCAACGTTTACAAAAAATTTATTGAAACCACTAACCACATCCTCCATATTATTTATCAAAAATTGCCATTTTCAATAAAATATTCTGGATAATTAGCATTCTTAGGTCGATTACTAATAATCCCATTGAGTACTTGCCATATTCCTCTTAAGTTAATTTTATTATCCTCTAATATTCTGTTGTAGTGTTCTTTCTTACAAGTCCTCATTATGTTAGTAAGCTTATTTTTATATCTTTTATATTTGATCTCAGCCTCCACTGTTCTGCACTTAATGAATTGTTTATATAATGTATTCTTCTTTTTACATGCATTTAGTAATCCCTTGGTGACCCAAGGATTATTTTTGTTTTGTTGTCTGTCACTGTATTGTTTTATAGGACAGTTTTTATTGTACAATGATTGAAATATTTGTAAAAATTTATCATATGCTTTATTTATATCATTTTCATCACAAACTATCTTCCAGTCTTGCATTAATAATTCCTTTGCCAGTAAATACATAGATTCTTCAGTTCTTATTCTTTTATATTTAATATTTTTGGTATACTTTTTCTTCCTATAATCACATTGATAGACAACAAAAATCGGCAGGTGGTCACTGATATCATTCAATAAAAGCCCACTCCTGATATTATTTTCCATAATGTTTGTGAATACGTTATCTATTAGTGTGGCGCTGTGTGACGTGATTCTGCTAGGTCCGGTAATTGTTGGATGTAAGTTGGCAGTCTACCACCCGTCTGGGGACTAATAGGTAATATTAGGATTGTTTCTCTTACAGGTGGAGCTGAAGACCACATAGTGAGAATCTTTGCAGGTTGTTGCTCAACCTCTTCCCGGGTTGTGTAGAGTTGGAGAAGGTAGGGCAGGTGATCTGGACAACGGAGGAGTTTGTCCCAGATGGGGACATTCAGAATCAGATTACAGTTGTCGAGTAATCCAGGAAATATTTTGCAAAGCGCGTTTCAAGGCGTGTATTGATGATGTGTAAATAAACAATGTATGCTTACCGTGGATGCAACTTTCTATGCTTTTGATATTAACTTCTTTCTTAAATAATATTTGTCACCCACAAAGGATTCCAATGAGCTTCTTTATTCAAGAACGCTTATTAATTTCTGCCTGAGGCATTCAGAGTTCTATGTAATCTCTCAAAAATCTAATGAATTAAATGTAGTCCTCAACACCTTCTAATTTATTGCCTTTAACCTGGATTCATGCCTCTCGCCCAAAGATGCTGGGCTAGGCTCCAGCCCCCCCGCGACCCGAAAAGGATTAAGCGGAAGAAGATGAATGAAGATGAATGAATGAACCTGGATTCATGCTGCATTTCCCCTCTGGTCCACTTTGGTCCGCGTCTGCTTTGGATGAGCCCGGTGCACACGCGGCACTGTACATGCTCACTTTTTTTATTTACCCAGGCCAAGCAGTTGACACATGCATACAACCATCATTTGTAGTTTCGCCCCTGCCCTATAGGTAGCGCCAATGTGCTGACGTGCCAGGTTTTTCACCAGCTACAGCGAAGAAACGCGAGAGTAGTGCACATCAACAACAATAGTGTTGTTTAACCGTCACCAAGAACAAAAGGAGCTGCTGCTACTATATCTGGTGGCAGAATTGCAAAGAAAAAAAAAAGAAGGTATACTCTGCAGCCACTGAACGAGAACCAGGCCACGAACAGGGAATTCAGTACCTCTTTGTCTGTTTTTTTTTTTTTTTTTTATCTACTTTGACTTTGTACGCTGTGTCAATAGCGCCACCTCATGAATGGGATGTTCAGTCTTGCACACAGTGGCGTAGCCAGGAGGGGGGGGTTGAACCCCAACCGCCACCACCATTCTTAACACGCCCAGGGCACTTCAACCCCCTGTCAACTACAACCCCTTGTCAACTACAGATTTCTTACCGTTTTCTCTCCCCCCCCCCCACACACACACACACACAAACTACACCCCTGGCACATGCGCTGTCAGTGCAGTCAGGTCGTGGGCAGGCTGCGCGGTCATAAAATTTGGGCTGCACGCCGTCATCTGCAGTGGAGCTCTGCGGACTGGAGACAATGACGTAAATTTCGTTACGCAAGCCTTCCAGTTGCACGTACGTGGACAGTGGAGGTGCAGCATGAATCCCGCTTTACAGAGCATGCCATTGTTGCGCATGTGTAGAATGTTGGACTCTGGTGCTGAAGGTTGTGGGTTTGAGTCTGTTGAGCGTGATTTTGCAGTGTCATCAGCAGGGCTTGACATTAACACCAGCCAATGGCCAGTGGATTTCAACAGTGGCCGGTAAGACAGCCACACCCACTAGTTACTTTGGTCGGTTGTAGTTTTCTCAAACAGTATCTAAACTAATAAACCTATTACAATGTGAGACTACAATACTACATCTCCAATAAGTACTGTGTTTTTTCTAATCAGTTTTCTTTTTCTTTCTCCTTTTTTTCTGGTGAAAACAAGTATTGTCCATTTAGGTTAAATCCAACAGCAACTACTAATGATGTCGTGCAGCCATGAAGGGGTGTCCCAATTCATAGGGGTAGGCAAAGGGGTAGAGGTACAAATGAGAACTGGGACAGCCCCAAATCTACCTGCACTTTACTCTCATATGGTAAATATTTTTCTCTACCATTTACAGTATTTGCTGTGCTTCATAAATAATTAGACAGTGTTTCTCTTGGTATTTTTTATGTATGTATAAGGGTCATTTATATTTTAAAAGGTTGTAAATTTAGTTCAAATAAATTTTAGCATACCATAGTCCAATTTGATCACATTAAACATAATTTTCCAACCACAAAATTGTGACTAGTGAAAAGGCTGAGTGGCTAGTAACTTTAGAAAATCACTATCCACAGTGGCTGGTGAGCAAAAAAGTTAATGTCAAGCCCTGGTCATCAGTATTACGTTTTTGCTGTCTGCTTCAACTATGGACCTTGAGTTAGCAGGAATATACACACCCAAAACTACAGACACATTCCAGCACACACAATTAGAAGCTGAGATTGTGTGCTACAGATTGATCTTTTTTCATGTTCACTCCATGGTTCTTTTTCGGTGTATGTCTATTTATATATATTTTCTGCTGTTAAAAATTACTCACCTGCATCCTCTGTGCCCTGTGAGAAAGTATTCTCAAAAGCTGGTGAAATAATAATAAAAAAATCACCTTAGTCCAAAGACTGTGGAAAAGTTATTTCTTAACAAAAATGGATAAGTAACACAAGCACACTAAGTAACACAAGCACTTTCACTGTAACACAAGCACATTCACTGTAGTCACCCAGTTTTATTTATTTTTTCCCTTATGATCATTGATATTTCTTAGACTGTACATTTATTGAAATGAAAAAATACACATCAGTGTTGCCAGGTTTCACGAGAGAAACAAGCGACTAGCTCCATGGAAACAAGCCCAAAAAAAGCCCAACACACAACCTACCACATTGTGTAAAAGAGAGGCTGCTGCTTGATAACATATTGATATATAGATTTATTTTTGTTTACAGTGAATTAACTGTAAACACAGTCAGCATTGAATAACAGAATTTTATAAACTCTAAAGGAAAATACATATGCATTCTGCATAAGCAACAGCAAATTTATAGTAAACAGTTAACATAAAACTTTGAATAAATGAAATTTTTAAACTGATCAAAAGAAAAGAACATTCTGCATAAATAACAGCACTAAACACAATTACAGTTTAGTGATGTGGGATGAAGGGAGTTGTTGTCTGCTAGTCCTTTAAACAAAAACTAAATATTACACGACAGCCGACAACTTTAATTACATGGAAAATTATCTTTTAAATTGGCAAACATCATATATGTTAGTTAGTTAATTCCCTTCCACTGTGGAACACCATTTGGTGTATAGGGGTGGCGCCTATCTCTGTTTCTCTGACCCTAGGCCACACAGCTACTGTAAGTAGTGAAAGCTGCAGTGGGGGGGTCAGTCCTCTGGTATCTCTGTGCGTAACTTTCCTTTCCCTGTTCCATTATGCTGATCACCACACTAGAAGGCAGAAAGTACCATTTTTATATGGTCTTTGGTATGAACCAGCCGGGATTTGAACCCCGGCCTCCCAGGTGTGGGGCGGATGCTCTACCAACTAGGCCACCACTCCGGTAAACATCATATATGTAACTCATGGCAAAATTTGATTGGGATCAAAAGATAATTTTTCTCTTACCATTCATTTCAATGGAGATTTTTTATTTTTTAAATTTAAGGTCCCACATGCACTGAGCTGTATAAAAAAAACCTGGATATCTCACACCCCATTAGCGAGTACAGAACCGAGTGGAATCGGGCGGGCCACTGATCTCTATAGAAAAACTGGATGGATCATTGGCCACCAAAAGTGAAGCCCCTGGCCGGCCACTTTTACCTCAATAACTACCCCAAAAATTAACAGATTTTGAACTTCTTGGTATGGAGACACAGCTTATAATTTTGCATAACCGAGCTGGGAAAGCTGTCAGACAGCAAAGCAAGCCCAAATAAGCAACTACACGTTAAAAAACAAGCCCAAAAACCCATAACCAGTGACTGACAAGATTTGCGAGTGACTTTAGAAAAAAGCAATCCCAAAGTTGCTTATAATAAGCGGACTTGGCAACTATGACATCAAACCAGTAATGCCCTTGTAAAAATCTGCATGTTGTGTACTTTTTGTCCAGTAGATGGCTTAGTAGAGCAAATGAACTTTCACATGAGGCTTTGTCCATATGAGCCATCCATCCATCCATCTTCTTCTGCTTAATCCTTTTCGGGTCGCAGGGGGCTGGAGCCTATCCCAGCATCTTTGGGCGAAAGGCAGGGTACACCCTGGACAGATTGCCAGTCCATCGCAGGGCCAACACAGAGAGACAGACAACCATTCACTCTCACAGTCATACCTGAGGACAATTTAGAATCCCCAGTTTGATGCCAGTTAACCTAACTTGCATGTTTTTGGCATGTGGTAGGAAACCGGAGAAATCCCGGGGTAAACCCATGTAGACACGGGGAGAACATGCAAACTCCACACAGATCACTGTTGGTTGGGGGCTGGGACTGAACCCAGGATCCCCCGGCCAAGGGTGAGTTGCTGTGTCGCCGCAGTGCTAACCGCACTGCCCCCCATATGATCCAATTTGATGAAAAGCTTCAAGGCTTCAAGAAAGCCTCATATGGCCATCACTATATACGGGTCCAACATTGGAGAAGAAGGCACAGGAGAGATCTCAGGTTGGCACACACGGCAGAAGGTGGCTTCTTCTGTGGAAAACAGAGTCCAAAGACAGACAAACTGATCTTTATAGCAGCAGGTAGAGGCAGGTGGTAATCAGCACAGGAGGTCTTGATTTGCAATCAGCAGAGACAGCAGAGGAGAGAGAGTGTGCACCAATCTTTGAATACTACATAATGTCAAACTTGTAAAGAAAAATACACATTTTTATAAAGCACTTTTAGCAGAGTCCTAGTGGTTATAAAAGTGTATTTGACTTTTGAGACATCATTACCAAATGCCAAGAACTATTTTGAGGATATATTTGGGTCAAATCCTGTGGACTAAACAGCTCAATTATGGGACTATTTTTTGTTCATATGGTCAGACACAGCCCAGTTTTCAACAACTGTTTTCTGGTCAAATATGATCTGTACTAGATGGACTAAACACAGCCTAATTTTCACCATCTATTTTGGGGTTAAATAACAATAATAATGCATCAGATTTATATAGCACTTTTCATAGACACTCAAAGATGCTTTACAATGGATACATTATTCATTTACTCCACAGACAATGGTAGTACTAAGCCACTACTGCCACAGCTGCTCTGAGGCAGAATGATGGAAACGTGGCTGCCAATCCGTGCCAATGGCCTCTATAACCAATGGTCCATATATAGACGGGCTAAACGTAACCCAAATTTCAACATCTGATTTTGGGTTAATTATGATCCGTATTAGACAGACTAAACTAATTTTCAATGTCTATTTTTGGGTTAGATATGTCAATGTCAACTTTATTTATATAGCACATTTAAAAACAACAACAAGGTTGGCCAAAGTGTTTTACACATGATAAAAATAATAACATACGATAAAATACATATGTAGCAAAAAATAAAATAAAATTAAGACAAGCTGAATAAAAACAAACACATGGACCACTACATAACATGACCTGTAGAACTCAAATGGAACTTGAATTAAAAGCCAGATTTAAAAGATGGGTTTTAAGTTGTGATTTAAAAGACTGTAAGGATTCTGCGGTGCATATATGGAGTGTCAAGTTGTTCCATAATCTAGGGCTGCCACTGCAAAGGCCCTATCCTCTCTCTGTTTTAATTTACTTTTAGGCTTCACTAAAAGCAGCTGGTCAGATGACCTTAATGCTTGAGCAGGAGAATAGAAGTCCAGAGGCTCAGTTAGATAAAAAGGTGTCAATCCATTCAAAACCTTAAAAGTAAATAAAAGAATTTTAAAATGAATGTGGAAATGAACTAGGAGCCAGTGAAGACCTGCCAGAACTGGAGTGATGTGGTCATACTTTCTAATGTCTGTTAAAAAGCGTGCTGCGGCAGTCTGGACTAACTGCAAATGGTGGATGGTGGATTTTCCCAAAACAAAATAAAGTGAGTTGCAGTAGTCTAGTCTAGTGGTGATAAAAGCATGAATAAGTTTTTCCAGGTCTTTGTGGGGTAAATAAGATTTGGCCTTGGCAATCTCAGTCCAGTAATGGCTGCAGTGGGTTCGAGTATTAAACTGAATGGGGAATATAAATTTGAATATCATCAGCATAACAGTGAAATAGAATGTTGTGTTTTCTGAAGATATTAACCAAAGGCAGCATGTATAAAGAGAACAATGTGGGACCTAAAACAAACCCTTGAGGCACACCACAAGAAAAGGGGGCTCAGCAAGAGGAGAAATCTCCAATAACAACAGAAAATGACCTTTCAGATAAATACGATTCAAACCATGACAAAACCGTACCAGTTAGACCAACGTGTTTAGGTCTTGACAGCAAAATAGCATGGTCAACTATATCAAAAGTGGCTGTTAAATCTAAAAGAACTAAAACAGCAGAGCTCCCAGAATCAACAGTTAAAAAAATTAAAAACTCTTAAAAGGGCAGTCTCAGTGCTGTGGCGAGGTTTAAAACTGGACTGAAACATTTCGCCAGTATCATGACTGTTTAACCCCTTGCACTCTGGTCAATTTCCCTAAAAACGCCAAAAAATAACGTGCCCAAAGTAAATCAAAAGCTGTTCTTCAACCCTTTGCACCATCTTCATGGGGTTGGTCTCATTTAAAAGAAAACACTTTGAATTTTTTTGGCATAAAAATGGCATAATCTCTCTAAGTGCTCCGGCCACTGAGTAACAGTCATCTAAACATAGTGAACTTGAAGAAAATAAATTTCACCTGGGTGTTTTTTTTGGATACAAATGCTTGCAAATAACGCACAGCTTCAGATCCGGGCTGGAAAATGCAACAGAAATGTAGAACCAAGTGTTATCCAGCTGAGGTCAAAATTTTATAACAATACCCCAAAAAGTGAATATATTACACAGCTTTGTTCTCAGGTTGTTCCCAGGCGTTTTTGAACTGTGCCAAATTGTGCCAAATGGCACAGTTTGGAAAAACGTCTGTAACTTTTGAATGATTCAATATAGAAGCTTCATCTTGGGCTCTAATGAAAGGTGACACTCAGGGCTGTGTGTGTGTGGGGGGGGTTGTTTATTCATTCATTCATGAATGAATGAACAAACAAGCCCCCACACACAAAGAAGCATGCCATGTAAAAAATGTGTGGCTTTTTTTTACAAGAAAAAATAACCTACAGTGCACTAAAAATTATTCTAAAATATTTGTAATGTAGAAGATAACAACTGCCACCCCCCCCACCCCCCGCTACAGAGGACGGACATCGGCCATCGCTACATGACGGAACAGTCATGTGGTGACCGTGGCGCACAGTCCCCGCCACCCCCACCCCCCGCTACAGAAGAGTAGCGGGGTGGGGGGGGGCCTTCACGGTCCGGACACGCTGCACGAACCGTGTACCGCGGCGCACGGACTTTGGACTTCGTGCGCCGCGGTCTACTAAGCACAGTTGTAATTTACCAATCGGTCAAAAGTCATTTTTGATTACAATTTTCAGGGATAAAGAATAATTTAGCTTATAACACTTACCTGTTCACAACAGCAGTGTAGCTGGCGAACTTCTCTTCCTCATTGTCAGACGAACAAGAAGCTGGTCCGCTTGTTACGGACTCGTGGTTCTGGTCATGCGACCCGGTCAAAACATAATTCCATTATTGCGGTTTTGCACTTCCATGATTGCGGTTTTGGCGAACGATTTTTCAAAACAAATAACAGTAGTAATAAAAAAAGACTGGCGAACGCGTGTGTGTCACCCAGCCTTCGTCGTCGGCCTCCGTCGGTCTATGATGACCATGGAAGAGAATCCTAAACGTCTACTCTGCTGGGACAGCACCGCCTGTGGCTGAACAGGCCGATGCGCGAATGGCAGTCCTTGTCACACAGGTCGCACTTGTGGGCAGTCTCCGTGCTGCTGGGTCTGTGGCGGTTCTTCCTGCGGGTCCTTTTTTCATCTGCTGCAGCAGTCAGTCTCTCTTCACCCAGCCTTACACAAAACAGCTTTCGAACTTCTGTGCCTCAATTGGCTGGCTGTATTCCCAGCCGTTGGTAGGCGGGTCCTTCTTGCTAGGTTTTCAGTCATTGGTTCTTCAAGGTTTCAGAAACCCAATTCAAGGCTCTTATTAGTCGAATGAGAGGTCAATCATATCTAATCTGTTCGCGGCTGTGTCTGTAGTGGAAGAACGGAAATGCAGCTTTTTTTTCAGTGCGTTCTAGGACGCAGCGCCCTCGTGCGCTCTAGGATGCAGAGACGTGCCCGCTCGCGGTACACCAGAGTGCAAGAGGTTAAGAATGTCTGAAATTGACTAAAAACAACTTTTTTCCAAGATTTTAGACAAAAAGGTGGTTTTGATATTTGCCTATAGTTACAAAAGACATTTGGGTCCAGATTTCTCTTTTTAAGAATAGGCTGCACAACAGCGTGTTTGAAAGCAGCAGGTACACAGGCTGTAGACAATGAAGCATTTAACAACATGAGAATACATGGCCTAATAACATGAAGAGTTTCTTTAAAAATTGATAAGGGAAGAACATCAAAATGGGAGTTTGAAGGATGCAGATGAGGGATAATCTTCTTTAAATATGGTCCATATTAGACAGACTAAACATAGCCCAATTTTCAATGTCTATTTGTGGGCTAAATTAAGGCTTTGACCGATGGACATGATTTTGTCTACAATACAACATCTAAATTACGACTTGTGCTGGGGGTGAATCTTGAAGGAAGAGTATGTGAAGAGTGCCCAGGAGTTAGAGGGAGTCAGACAGGATCATGAGTTTGAAGCTAGAAGTCAGAGGTGTGATGTTGAATGTTGTCAGTGCATATGCCCCAGAAGTTGGATGTCAGGTAGAAGAGAAAGAGGAATTCTGGAGTAAGTTGGAGGAAGTGGTAGAGTGTTCCCAGAGGGGAGAGAGTGGTGATTGTAGCAGACTTTTAACGCACATGTAGGTGAAGGGAACAGAGGTGACGAGGAGGTTCCGGGTAGGTATGGTCTTAAGGAGAGAAATGTGGAAGGACAGATAGTTGTGGATTTTACTAAAATGTTGGAAATGGCTGTAGTGAACACATATTTCAAGAAGAGAGAGGAACAAACATAGGATGACATACAAGAGTGGATGAAGGTACACACAGGTGGACTACATCTTATAGCTAAGGAGAAATCTCAAGGAGGTGGGAGACTGCAAGGGAAAATGTAGCTAGACAGCATCAGATGGTAGTCTGTAGGATGACTTTGGAAACCAAGAAGAGGAAGAGAGTGAAGGCAGAGCCAAAGATTAAGTGGAGGAAATTACAAAAGGAAGTGAAAAGGTTATGAAAAGTTAGGGTGCCAGTTAAAGTACCATGGTAGGTAATCTCCCATTATGTTCTACACATATTCTATACATATTCTGTTTACATTCTTATGAACAAATATGTTAAGTGTTAAAATAGAATCTGAAGTATTACACAACCACAGTCTGATAAACAGGAATCAGGCAGAGCTATAGAGCTCTCTCTCTCTCTCTCTCTCTCTCTCTCTCGTGCGCATGCGTGGGCGTTTGTGGGAGCAGGGGTGTGGAGTGGTGTCGAGTGAGTACTTTAAACTTTGTATTTTCTAACTTTTTCTCTATCTTGTGTGTTTGAGGTGTGTGTGTTTAATATAGTGGGTTGAGTGTGTGTGTGCTGGGGTGTGAGTGTTGGAGTGAGTGTGTTGGGGAACGGTAGCTTCTGCTGCCGGTTTTTCCCAGCCGGCATCATGCCGGTGATTGATGGTGGTGTGGAGTTTGAGCGCTTAACCCGGCGTCATGGTGTGAGAATCCTCCCGACAGTTCCCTGTTCTGTGGAGGAGGCCAGCCTCGCTGTAGGACAGGTGGTTGGGCATGGCAGCATAAAATCAGCATCGAGGATGAACAGCGCAATTGTGATCTTTCTGGATTCGACTGAGAAAGCTGATCAGGTGGTGGCACAGGGAGTGGTCATAGGTGACACTTTTACTCCCGTTTTACCGCTGGCGAATCCGTCTAGGAGGATCACCATCTCAAACGCTCCTCCTTTCGTTAAAAATGATCAGCTGATTAGAGAGTTGTCCCGTTTTGGCCAGGTTGTGTCCCCTATCAGAATGGTCTCTCTGGGTAGTAAATCACCCCTGCTGAAGCATGTTGTATGTCACAGGAGGCAGTGTTTCATGGTGTTGAAAGACAGCTCTGCTGAACTGAACGCGTCTTTTAATTTCAGGATTGATGGCTTTAGCTACTTGGTGTTTGCAACATCTGAAACCATGAAGTGTTTTGCGTGTGGCGCAGAAGGCCATCTTATTAGGTCATGTCCTGAAAAGGCGAACACAAAGAGCACTGGCAGTAAGAAAGGTGACGCCGCTGTTTCTGGTGGTCCGGAGGGTAGCGCTACATGTGGTGCGGCGGATGCCGCTGCGGCGCCCGCTTCTGCTGGGGCGGTCGTGGCCGCGACTGCGGCCGCATCCGCGTCCGCGGCCGCGTCCGCTTCTACTTCTGCGGGGGCGTCCGCGTCCGCGTCCGCGTCCGCTTGTGCTGGGGCGGCCGCGGCCGCCTCTGCTGGGGTGGCCGCGGCGGGCGCGGTAGTTGTCCCCCCAAACAGTGATGGTGGGGAATTTTCTGTCTGGCGGCAGCTCTGATCATTGTGACGAGCCTGTCGCCCGGGGTAGACAGGTGGAGGGTGTAAGTAAAAGTGCAGTTAAACGAAGGAACGTGAATGAACAGACTTTGCAGGCGGGGGAGGAGCGGTTTGAGGCTGTAGCGGACACACAGAGCAAACACTGCATGACAAACGTTGCGTTTCATGAAGAAATGCAGGAATGTAGTTTTGTTGAAGAGGATCCTTTTAAAGCTGCACAAAAAAGGAAAAGTGCGGAAAACTTGCAGAGCTCTGCTAAATCTAGTAGGGTTGGGAATTTAGATTTACTGAATGAGAGCGCTTCTGACGAAAGTGGAGATGAGTCTGAACTGACGCAGACGCAGGAGGAGCAAAGCTCCTATTGTTTTGCTAAAATTAGACAATTTCTCCAGGTGACTAAGGGGAGCAGAGCTGTGAAAGTGGAAAATTACTTTCCAGATCTGGAGTTATTTGTGGCATCAGCTCGCAAGCTGATGAAACCGAATGATGGGAATGAGACTTTTACTGATCAGGAAATTTTTCGTTTAAAGAAACTGGTTGCCAAACTGAAATCACAAATTACTAACAGTCATGTTGACTCTTAGTTTGTTTCTTCCCTTTTATGCTATGTGTGTGTTTTTTTACTGTACCTTATTTTTATCCTTTTTAATGCCCCACCTTAGAATTGGCACTCTTAATATAAACGGGGCCAGGGATGATGTAAAAAGGGCCTCTTTATACAAGCTTTTTAATTTAAAGGCACTTGACGTGCTGATGGTCCAGGAGACTCACAGCACTGTAGACATTGAGTGCCAGTGGAGAAAAGAGTGGGATGGCTGCATTTTTTTTAGCCACAAATCCAATAATAGTGGAGGGGTGGCTGTACTTTTCTCTCGGGGTTGTGTGCCTGTCTCTTATGAGGTAGAAGAGGTGGTGAAAGGACATGTACTCTTGCTAAAGGTACAGCTTGAAAATGTAAACTTGGTTCTTATAAACGTGTATGTGCCAACCCAGAGAGCAGAAAGGATCAGGGTCTTTAATATGCTATCAGATACGGTTAGATCCTGTAATCCAAATAGTTTTTTATTTCTGGGGGGTGATTTTAACTGTACATTAAACCACAGACTGGACAGGAACCATCAGGAACCTCACCCTGCTTCTGCCAATAGGCTGAGGGAACTAGTGAAGGCGCATGAACTGGCCGATGTGTGGAGATCACATCATGGGGACCAGAGGCAGTACACCTGGAGCCATGCTAAGGATAACCTCTTATCTATGGCTAGGTTAGACCGTTTCTATGGTTTTAAACACCAAATGAGTGTTTTTAAAAATAGTTGTATCTGTCCTGTTGGTTTCACTGATCACTGCCTGCTGATTTGTTCTGTTTTCATTGAAAATGTAAAGTGTAAGAGTGCTTTTTGGCATTTTAATAATACACTTTTAAATGATGTGTTTTTTAAGGGAGTTTTTCATGATGTATGGAAGTCACACAGGGAACAAAAACCCTCTTTTAGTTCTCTCCAATTGTGGTGGGATTTTGGTAAGGCCCAGATAAAACAACTCTGCCAACAGTACACTCAAAATGTCACTCGTAGCTTGACCCAATCCTTGAAAGTTCTGGAGACTGAGGTGGTAGAACTAGAGGAGTTGCTCAGTTCTACAGGAAAACAGGAGCACTTAGAGGCTCTCAAGTCAAAAAGGTCAGCCTTGGCTAGCTTGCTAGGGGTCACCGCACAGGGTGCTCTGGTCCGCTCACGCTACATGGATGTAGCTCTGATGGACTCGCCCTCCCAGTACTTTTTTGGACTGGAGGGGAAAAATGGACAGAGAAAGCTCATTCACTCCTTGTTGGGCGATGACGGGAGAACAATCTCCACAGCAGCAGAGATCAGGAAACACGCTGCTAGCTTTTACAGTGAATTGTTTAGAGCAGAGTGGAGGGAGGACACGTCACTGGGCCAGGTTTTCCTTGATGGTCTTCCAGTGCTCTCAGAGGACCTTGTTGCCGGCTTGGATGCTCCACTGTCTCTGTCTGAGCTGCATACGGCGCTAATGAGCCTCCAGAATGGAAAATCACCAGGCATAGATGGTCTCTCTGTGGACTTTTTTAAGGAATTCTGGCCCCTGCTTGGTCCAGACCTGCTGGAGGTTCTCCAAGATAGCTTGGAAAGGGGGACCCTACCCACGACCTGCAGGAGGGCCATCATCACACTGTTGCCGAAAAAGGGGGACCTCCAGAGCCTAAAGAACTGGAGGCCGGTCTCTCTGCTCTGCACAGACTATAAGATTCTCTCAAAAGCTCTGGCCCGAAGACTGAGAAAGGTGATGAGCGAGCTCATTCATGTAGACCAGACTTACTGTGTGCCTGGCAGGCTGATTAGTGACAACGTCACTTTAATTCGGGATATTTTGGAGGTCTCTGGTTCATTGGCGGTAGAAACTGGTTTGATTTCAATTGACCAGGAAAAGGCGTTTGATCGGGTTGAACACCAATATTTATGGACGGTTTTAACAGCTTTTGGGTTCAGCCCAGGCTTCATAGCCAGGATACGGGTCTTGTACAGTGACATTGAGAGTGTACTGAAGATAAATGGGGGCCTGTCTGCCCCTTTAAAAGTCCAGAGGGGGGTTCGGCAGGGCTGCCCTCTCTCAGGGATGCTGTACTCCCTCGCCATAGAGCCTTTGCTTCACTGCCTGAGAAGGGACCTATCAGGAGTCACTTTTCCTGGCTGTGACACCACGTTCAAGCTGTCGGCCTATGCAGATGATGTAGTCATTCTGCTAAACAAGCAGAGTGACATTGACGTTCTGGTTAGGAGTGTCAATCTTTTTGGCCAACTTTCCTCTGCAAAAATAAACTGGGGAAAAAGCGAGGCTCTGATGGTGGGGGAGAAACTAGAAAATCAGCTTACGCTGCCTGGTGGGTTGATTTGGAAAAAAGGAGGTTTTAAGTATCTTGGTGTCTTTATTGGAAATCAGCAGTTTGAGCAAAAAAATTGGGATGGGGTCATAGAGAAAATTAACGGGAGACTAAACAAATGGAAGTGGCTAATGCCAAGAATATCTTTTAGAGGAAGAGTGCTCATTTTAAATAATCTTGTTTCCTCATCCCTGTGGCACCGCCTCATGTGCATGGACCCCCCTGCTGGTTTGTTGTCCAAAATTCAGTCTGTTTTGGTGGACTTTTTTTGGGGGGGTGGACTCCACTGGTTTCCTCAAGCCCTGTTATTTCTTCCCAAAGAGGAGGGGGGGCAAGGAGTGATTCATTTAGCTAGTAGAGGTGCTGCTTTTAGACTGACTTTCATACAGAGACTGCTGACGGGCCCCCAGGACCTGGTATGGAGGCCTTTGGCCTGTGTTATTTTACAGAGAGTCCTTGGGCTTGGGCTAGACCTCCCTGTGTTTTTAATGGATTTTAAGAACTCTAATGCACTGTCTTTACCCAGTTTTTACCGCAGTCTCTTTTCAGTGTGGACTCTTTTTAAAAAACAAAGAGGGCCATGCGATTCCCTCTACTGGTTGTTGAGGGAGCCGCTGGTTTTTGGTGGTCGCCTTGGTGTCCTGCCGGGAGTTGGAAGGACCTTCCTTGATAGGCTGTGTTCCAGGAACGTTCTCACTCTGAAGCAAGTGGTGGAACTGGCTGGTCCTGGCCTCAACAACGCCTCAGCTTTAGCAGCTCATCTTGGTGTCAGGTCGAATCGTTTCATCGATGGTCTTCTTGCACACTGGAAACAGGAGCTTCATGGACTTGAGCACTCCCTACTCTTGGACTTTAGCAATGGCACGCTGCAGCCGGAAAGCACTGACCCCTTTCCCTCTCTCACGCTCTATATGGACTTTGACGTCGCTCCTTGCTCCTTACTGGCATTCTGTGCTCCCACTGGTGTGGACTTTGGAGGAGCCAGTGGTAAGGCACTCTACAGACTGGTTGTGATGGCACTCAACAAGGACAGATTGAACACCTGTGTGGACACTCCTTGGAGAGCCTATTTTAAGCTAGGAAAAGGGCATCGGCCTGCCTGGAGGGCTCTTTATAAAGCCCCTCTCCCTAAGAGGCATGGAGACTTACAGTGGAGGGTCTTGCATGGTATTATAGCAGTCAATGCTTTTGTTTCTGTGATTAACAGCAGTGTCAGTGATCAGTGTGTTTTTTGTTCCTCTAGGGAGACTGTTTTTCATTGTTTTATTGAATGTCAGCGCCTGAGTGGCCTCTTTGAACTTCTCACAGAACTTTTTCATATTTTTAAGGAAGTTTTCTCTAAGCAGGTTTTCATTTGTGGTTTTATGTACAATCGTCGTTTTAAGCAGAAGTGTCAACTACTGAACTTTGTTTTAGGGCAGGCAAAGTTGGCTATCTATGTAAGCCGGAGAAGAAAACTTGAGAATGTTGAGAGTGATGTTGATGTCGAAATTTTATTTGTGAGGCTACTTAAAGCCAGAATCAGGCTGGACTTTCAGTTTTTTATGGGGAATGGGGATGTGGAAGGTTTCAGGACCCTCTGGTCCCTGGAGAATGTCCTCTGTTCAGTTCATGATGGACAGCTTTTTTTGGGGCGTTTTTTGGGGGATTAATTTTCTGTGTAACATAGCATGATATAGAAATTGTATTGACTGATGGACAAGTGTGTTTATTAAAGATCCTTTAAAAATCAAATCTCTCTCTCTCTCTCTCTCTCTCTCTCTCTCTCTCTCTCTCTCTCTCTCTCTCTCTCTCTCTCTCTCCCTTCCTTCTATTAGTCAGGTCTATTACATTACTTATGCACCCAAATCAACACTCACACACACTTTTCATACTAAATCTTAGGAGACAGTTAACGTGGATAGCGGATGGCCCGTTCACGTCAGAGTTAAACTGGCCAATCAGACGGTTGCGTACAAGCACATCCTATTGTATGGGGTTGGTCCAACCAACCCGAGAAGATGAATGTAAGTTGCACCCGGAAGTCGGGGTCAGTCTGGCAACGCTCCCGAGGGGGCTGCGTCACACTGCACCCAGCGCTGCTTGCTTTACATGTGACCTCAGAATAAATGTTGCATCTTTGAATTGAAGAATTCTTCGGCTTATTCTTGGACCTTTCAATCAAAGAATCGGGATTTTAACAATTTTGGGGCCAGTGACCCAGACTGAACTATTCTGAGACGAGTCCGGAACAGATCGGAAGGACCCTTTTTAGACGACTTTGGCGCCCAAACAGAAAGGTAAGCAGAAAACCTTCTTACATGAATTTCTGCACTTTGGCCATACTAAATTTACGGTTGTCTGACTAAGGGGTATATCCGATCTCCAACTTTTATACTTTAATTGGGAGTCACATGTAAAGTCTAAACAAATAGTCAAATAGTTTCACGCAAAGGAAAGTGCACGTGTCCTATTATCAGTCTGAGGTACGACGGTCGCGATCAGGACGTACAATTCACGGGTATATAGTCTATCGAATGATAAAGCATTTTGGAGTCAGTCTGAACCAAAATAAATATGAGACTTAGGGAGTCGGGGTGATCAATGATCACCCAGGTTCGTCTCCTCAAATGAAAATAGCCAGGGTTAGTAGCCTGATGCCGGGGGGAGCCATTTAAAGTGTTCGACCCGATGCCGCTAGGGAGTGAAGCCACGGTCGTTTAAATCAGTATAGCACTGAGCTTTATGATACGGTACCGCTTGTACTGGAGGACCTGCCGAGGCTTCAGTGAAAGTGCCCTCTGCTTAAAGTTGGACAAGTCGGTGGAATTCTGGGAGCAGTCTGTACCCAGAATTATAAGACTTAGGGGCAACGGCCGTGCCTGTCTTCCAAATTAAACTAGCCAGGATTAGCCTGATGCTGGCAGTACAAGAACCTTTTTACCATCATTAGTAAGTGACTGTCCATAAGAACAAAAATAATAATTTACAGTACAGCACAAGAATCTTTTTACCATCATTACTGAGTGACTGTTCATAAGAATAAAATTAGTAACTTACAGTACAGCACAAGAACCTTTATACCACCATTAGTGAGTGATTGTTCATAAGTATAAAAGTAATAACTTACAGTACAGAACAAGAACCTTTTTACCATCATTAGTGACTGTTCATAAGTATAAAAGTAATAACTTACAGTACAGCACAAGAACCTTTTTACCACCATTAGTGAGTGACTGTTCATAAGTATAAAAGTAACTTACAGTACAGCACAAGAACCTTTTTACCATCATTAGTGACTGTTCATAAGTATAAAAGTAATAACTTACAGTACAGCACAAGAACCTTTTTACCACCATTAGTGAGTGATTGTTCATAAGTATAGAAGTAATAACTTACAGTACAGAACAAGAACCTTTTTACCATCATTAGTGACTGTTCATAAGTATAAAAGTAATAACTTACAGTACAGCACAAGAACCTTTTTACCACCATTAGTGAGTGACTGTTCATAAGTATAAAAGTAACTTACAGTACAGCACAAGAACCTTTTTACCATCATTAGTGAGTGACTGTTCAAAAAAAGGCAATAATTTGCAGTACAGTGCAAGAATCTTCTAACCATTCCTTAGTGAGCGACTGTCCATGATAATAAAAATAGTTGCTGTCTTGTATCGTCCATATCCTGCATGCTGATGTCTGTGTTAATTCTGTGTCCTTAGGGGATAAATGTGTGGTTTCAGAAATACCGGGGGTTGGAAATATCTACTAAACTTTTCCCATAGTATGATTTAACTAACAGCGCTCGTTGGGCCATGTGGGGAGCAAAGGCGGGTGTGTGTTTTTCCACAGAGGAGGGAGGCAGTTCGCTCCCACTCCTGAGTGGAGCTGAGATTGTTTAAAACAGGTTACTGAGAGGAGATTATTTGAGGTAACAGTATTAAAATGGAGCGCTACATTAAAGTTGTAAGGTTATTCTGGCATGTTCACAGCTGAAGGCAACGAGGCAGCGCTCCAGTTTCTTTGAAAAACAAGTTTTGGTTTGTGGACAATAGGCTCCGGGGCCATCTTGCGCATTCACAATTGCACGTGGCAGAGACAACCATGTGGCATTCAGTGCGCATGTGTGGGTAAACGCCATCTTGAACCGCCTTCACGCTGCGGCACAGTGCCTCCATCGTGTGGCCAAATGTAGGAAGTGCATTCTTTCATAAATCTACTGCCAAATAGGGCTTCAAATCTTCCTAATAAATTTGGAACCTTATCTCGCTTGATAAATTTCTATGATGCCCTTGTCTTTCTTGAGAATGTTGGTTATTCTGCAACTATGTTTCTCCAACCTTCATCCTGCTTGCTTTGAGAATGTCAGTTATTCTGTAACTATGGTTTTCATCCTTTATCCTGGTTGCTTTGCATGCCACACTGCCGCCGTTAGATTACATCCAAGGACTCACTCGCTGAAACCAGATAGAATCAGCTCTGCCCTCAGCTAAGCTGGCACATAGTGGAAGGACACTGATACACATGAGGGGAGCCCTCCCTCCTGTGTGAGGGAGTGGCAGAGTTCTATAAAAACCATAGGACCCACTTTTCCAGCAGCACTCTCTCTTGATACCTCTTGAGAGTTGTGCTCTGGCACTGTATCTTGTACCATATCTCAGCTTCAGTAAAATAAGTGAAACTATACTTCACCTCTCTGTCTGGTTATTTAGCCTTCATATAAAAGAACTGGAGGTTAAGATATTTTAGCGCAACATCTCTCTGGCTGAAAGGAAAGCTTTAACTCTATGCACGGCAAAATAAAGCCTTCCCACGCCCACCAATGCGGGTTTGATGTAGTGAGGCAAGGCCTGCCCGATCAGCTGGAGAGAAAAAAGGTTCAACTTTAATTTGGGCAGAGGGGAGAATAAAGAGATTTATTCCTAATTATACAATAAAAGTGTAGAAAAATCCTAGGTGGACAATATATAAAGGTGAGGTATTTTAAATAAAGAAAATGGATAATTGCAGATTGGAATAAATAAATAAGTAAATACATTCATTCATCTTCTTCTGCTTAATCCTTTTCGGGTCGCGGGGGGGCTTTAGAGAAAAATTGAAAGCTGATGAGTTGTTAAAAGTAAGGGAAAATATGGAGAAACAATTGGAAGAAGGAAAGAAAAAATGTCAGAATAAGAGACTCATGCTGCAACGGTGAGAACAAAAGTAAAATAATCAATAAATGCGATAAAATGGAAAAGGACAAAAATACGCTGTTTAATGGCTTGTCTGTTTCTCTATTAATCTGAGACGATGGTCGGGGCTGTGGATCACCTCCCTCCCCCAGTGACTGTGTGAGTCCCTCTTCAAGCCCGCTGGAATTGGCTGCGCCTATCCTCCCCGTCCATACCATCGCCTAGCGACCCCCTCCTCCCTCCACAACAACAGTAGAAGAATGTAAAACAAAGGGACATCAAAAGATGGGTCATAGATGATCAACTGAGCACACATAAGTACAATAAATTATATTGTTGCTTTCCACTTACCTTCGGATAGCATCTCAAATATTGAATCTCATTCATGAACATTTAAGTGTTAGTCTGTGTAAGCTATACATGTTTTGCCAGGAAGCTGTGTTGGTGCTAACAAGTCATTCCAGATTCAGCAGTCTACTCATATGTTCTCTAAGTGTGCATAACCAGTATTCGTGAATCAGCTGTAGTCAGTATGTGTTCACGAGAATTGAGGACTGCATAACTGGCGCCTAAAACTACCGCTAAAGTCACATCTCAATGTAATTGAGGTCTGATTTTACTAAAAGCCCCATCAGAGAGGTGCCAAAATCACATACTGAGCAAACTGAAGTATTTTTAGAAAAAGCCGTGGATAAGGTAAAAAACCAAAATAAAGCCTCTGCTAAGCAGATGCCACAACAACCCATGGCCCACCAAACTCTATCTATGCACCCCAGGACTTCACTTCACAACAATATGGACCCTACCCAGACCCCCCACCTAATCTGCCTTATCTGTATCAGCCACAGGGCCACAGGAGACGGTCAGGGGCTTAATAATAGAGGCAGAGACCATGTTAACAGTAAAACCCTGGGGGGGGGGGGGTCCCCCATTTAGCAACTCAGTGGGTATCCTCCCCTACATGGTCCTCATTTGGATGTTGATGAAAAGAACGGCTTTGTGTTAAAGCGGTTCTGTTTGAAAAGGGGGAGAGTGGGACAAGCACGGATAGAAAGGTGCTAATGTACTATAGTAGCAAATTTGAAAGGAAATATTTCTTTTATTTAGTTGTTGGTGGGCATTTCAGGACTCCATACCATCACAAGTCATCACATTTTCATTCTTGGCCAGTTCTCCCTCGGAAAAGGTTTTTTTAAATCTCAGTGGGATTTTTATCTGGTTAAATAAAGGTAACATAAACAGGAAAAAACATCACATTTTGTTTTATTGTAGACAAATACAAAACTAGAGTATGTGCACAAAGCTGTCTTTTCTTCGTAACCTTGTGGTCCGAAGACAACGTAGGAATAGGTCATCTCACTTGTGTGAAACATGTAGCCGCTATAAGAAAGGCTGTAGAAAAGACATGGCACCTGACAATGGGCAATCAAACCACTATTCACACAACACATGGAGTTAAAGCCTTTCTTGACTCAAAGTTGGAAATCTAGATAAGAAAGGAAAATAAAATTTGAAGGAAAAACCTGCACTTATTTATGGAATGGCTGACACACGGGGACCCTGAGGCTCCCCATGAATCTGTTTCTTTTATAAAAAGAAGCCAAAAGTAGGAGGGGGAGGATGCAGTGGAGCAGGAGGGGCCAACGCACCCACAATGGAAACATTGATGGCGAGACTGGCCGCTGGGAGGGGAGGCACCCATGATCCACACCAACTATGGAAAAACTGGACTGCATGCTTAAGACTAAAACAGATAAGTGGGCTCACTTCTACATCTATACAGAAAATTAGCAATAATTAAATTTTTGGAAAAATGGCAGACATCTTCCATTTACCTGACTCTGAGGTTCAAGGTACTCTGATTAATTTCGTATGGTGCAGGTGCATGTAAAGTAGTAACTTCAGGTAATGACATACAGGACTTTTCAAGGTCAGAAAAGGTAGTTAAAATTTGCAAATGGCAAGCTAACAGTAGAATACCTATCACCATCTGTAAAAGTAGCATTGTACCCTATGTACTATAGGCAATTGAATGGATCTGATCCAAATTATGAACAACCATTATTTGCAAATCCATCCTCCAGATTGGTCATAAAACTTGGACTGGTAAACAAGGAAATGTGTGGAAGCATTCATTGTCCTAGTTGAAGAGGATAAGTTAGACCCAAACACATGGATTGGAAAATGTTGGACATTTTGTCACCTCTACTGGGGAACATCGCCATCCATGGAAAACCAACACCTGATGTCAACATAGAATATTCTCCTAAATTAGAAACATGTGCATTGTCTCTTAACTGGGTAACCACAGCACAAAAGGCTGTGCACATTGACGCCCAGAAATCTCCTACATGACCAATCTTAACATTAACAAACGAGGGGATGAGAAAATTTGAAGCAAATTCTAAATTTGTTATGGTAAAAGGTTAAACAGATGTAGATCTAATAAAAGGAGCAGAGTATGACACTATAGACCATATATTCAGAAGCCCAGAAAGGTGTTAACCAGGTCATAAAACCAAAAGCAGCAGATGTTTTAGCATCATCAGTCCTGTGGGGAGCACCTTGATGACGCAGGGCCTGCAGGAATTAACGAAGCTCTAACTCTTTGTGCTTGTTGTATGTCACAATCACATATATTGATGAATGAGCTAAACCTCCAAATGCAATTTTCCACAGTGGTAGTCATCAGCAAATCTTGCACATCTCATACCTCCTCATAGAAACCAATTGCTGAGTCCAGAGGAGGAGCTGAAGACCCCAAGACGGAGGATGATGACGAAGAAGACCATTGCGCTATCACGGATATTTGTCAACACAATGTGCTACTGATAATACATGAATCATACATAGCTCACCACACACACGTAGGGGTGTGAGACTTATAGTATTCTTGCGTTTTTATTTACATCATGCTAATTACGGTTAGGTAGTCAGGATATTGTGAAGGTTAGACGCTCTAGAGGCCCAAATACAACAAGCATGGATAAGGATGTCTCCTATCTTTGAACAATTTTGTTTACTACCTACTTACACTGCAACACATAGGTCTCATCACCCAACTCATTCATCATAACAAACCTACTGTGAAACACATAGGTCCCATTACCCAGCTCACTCACCACAACACCACCACTGCCCATAGCTTGCATATAGCCGACAATCACACACTCAAGGCTAGTGGGAGATAACTTACAACAGCACATTGTCAACTACAGATGTAGTGAATAAGGATAAAACAGTACAGGCTCCAGCCATTGCAGTGACAACCCCTCAGGCCTTTATTGATCCTGTCCCGGCCAAGCCCTTTGTATCGGCACCCAAGCAAAGGTGTAGGGTGCAGGGAAGGTGCATGCAGTGGGGGGGCACCAGACCATCACGACATGTGCCTGCGACGTAGAAAAGGAAGTCGTAGGGCTAGTGACTGTACAACTCCAGTCCCTAGAAGAAGGATGGACTGGTACCCATGCGCACCCACCGTACCTCCAGCACCTGGGGTGTAGTCAGCTCAGCCACACAGAGGAGATGGCATTTTCTGCATCAGCACCAGCCTCTCTACCTCTGTCCACTGATTGTACACTGGTGGGTGGCATCCCTGGGACAGCATCACCGAACTGTTCACTGGCTGGACTGGATGTTGTCTACTTTCTGCTGCATCCACCAGACTGTCCTATAAACCTCAGGGGATGAGATGTGCCTCTGAAAGCGTGGGCACACAGTTGTTTTGCTTCTAATGGCACTGGTGTGTGTCTACGAGATGGGACTGTGCTCCACAGCGGCGGATACAGGAAGCAGACACAGAGGAAGGTCAAATACCTGTCGCAACCGTGTGATGACTACAGCTGAACGATGCGAGCCCTGGCAAAGGTCAACTGATGGACAAAATGTTTCGTGGGCTTCATGGATTGACCCTGTTCGACCTTATGACCCCCACATGATCCACTCCACTGGACAAAGAACTATTCACACAATGATCAGGAGGAGATCTCGGTGGGAGTGCAGGACTTGGTGAACAAGGACAATTATGTGACTGCAGTTCATCTGGGCAAAGACGTGTTACCTTGGTATGCCCTCTTAGACATCGCTGCACCATGCTGGGGGTGTCCACAAGGGGGGAGGCAAAGGTATCAGAACCAATGGTGCAAACCCATCTTGGGTTGACTGACTGGGTTGACACACAATGTAGGGACCTACCTTATTCACCATCTGCTAACTGCTAGTGTATCTCACACCATGTATGGTTGACATGATAAAATCATGTCAAAGGGGGGAATGAAAGAGTTATGAAAAGTTAGAGGGCCAAAATAATAATTCTGTGGGTAATCTCCCATTATGCTCTACACATATTCTAAACATACTCTGTTTACATTCTTATGAACAAATATGTTAAGTGTTAAACCAGATTCTGAAGTGTAACCACAATCTGTTAAACAGGAATCAGGCAGAGATATAGAGCCCTCTTTCTCTCTCTCTCGCTTCTATTAGTCAGGTCTATTACATTAGTTACACACCCAAATCAACACTCACACACACACTTTTCTTACTACATCTTAGGAGATAGTTAATGTGAATAGCGGATGGCCTGTTCACGTCAGAGTTAAACTGGCCAATCAGATGGTTGCGTACAAGCCCATCCTATTGTACGGGATTGGTCCAACCAACCCGAGAAGATGAATGTAAGTTGCACCCGGAAGTTGGGGTCAGTCTGGCGATGCTCCCAAGGAGGCTGTGTCACACTGCACCCAGCGCTGCTTTCTTTACATGTGACCTCTGAATAAATGTTACATCTTTGAATTGAAGAATTCTCTGACTTATTCTTGGATCTTTCAATCAAAGAATCGGGATTTTAACAGAAGAAGGTTGCACAGAGTTCAGGAAGGACCTGATAGAGGCTCTGAGTAGTAGGGAAGAATTACCAGATGACTGGGAAAGTACAGCAAAAGTTTTGAGAGAAACTGATAGAAAGGTATGTGGTGTGTCCTTTGGACAGAGGAAGGAAGACAAGGAGACTTGGTGGTGGGAAGAGGAGGTACAGGAAAGCATTCAAAGGAAGAAGTTGGCAACGAAAAAGTGGGATAGGGAGATGAAGAAAGTAGGAGTATTTGGAAGCTAGACACATGGCAAACAGAGAGGTAGCAAAGGGAAAGGCATGTAGCGAGTTGTATGAGAGGCTGGACACTAAATATAAAATAAATGTTTTTGGTTTATATTTTAAATTTTCTTGTAAAATTGCAATTTTCCAGTGGGAAAAAAAGGTGCTTATGTGTTTATAGACTATGGTACTGGTCCAAAAAAGAAAAAAAAAAAAAACCCTAGTGTAACCCAGTGTTAAAAACATGAATAAAATCATACATATCGATACTGCTTTAAAAAAAAAAAAAAACCACTCATTTCACAATGGGAATAAATATTTAGAAGATAAATATATAAATAAATATAAGTTAGATAGATAGATAGATAGATACTTTATTTCGAACAAAAAAGTATAACAAAACAAATGCAATAAAGTAACAGTATGCAGTGTTCGAAAGGGAGAAGGAAGAAGTGAACACTTATTAATTCCATCTCCTATTTTCCATAAATACACCCATGTGAATTATATACAAATTACCACATTTAAGACCCCAAGTAAACAATTAACTGTATTTTGTACATATCAACAACAAGATCCAAGATGGCGCCCACAGTGGTCGCCATGGTGCTTCGCTGCGCTTTGTTTTGTTTGTTTTTGTTCGTCAATTGTGTGTCTGCCTGCTCTTACACCCGTGAAGAGCTACTAAATATCAGGACTTTCACTCCCACGGACCTACTCCCAGTTTTTTTGGCTCCTGCCGCCGATCTGGTTCACTTTTTATCCAAAAAAGTGAGACGGCAAAAGAGAGGAAGACGAGCGGGCGCCCTGGTGCGGCTTAGCAGGAGAGGCACGCGCACGGCTTTGCCTGGGATCTTTCTGTCCAACGTCAACTCACTTTATAACAAGGTAGATGAGCTGAGACTGCTGATGCGATTTAAGGACCTCTCCACCTCGTGTGCCCTCTGCTTCACTGAGACCTGGCTCAAGGAAAAGACACTGGACAGCGCGCTCCTCCTCGAGGGATTTCAGCTGTTTCGTGCTGACCGAGACACGGGGCTCTCCGGCAAGACCACAGGCGGAGGAGTGTGCTTCTACATCAAAAGCAGCTGGTGCTCCGATGTAACTGTGATCTCCCAACACTGTTCTCCTGCTCTGGAATATTTATTCATCAACTGCAAGCCATTTTATTCCCCGCGTGAGTTCGCTTCATTCATTCTGGCCGCTGTTTACGTCCCGCCCGACGCGGACGTGTGCGAGGCTCAACGCGCGCTCGCGGATCACATTCAGTAAGCGGAGCGGACCCTCCTGGACTCTCTGGTTATTGTGCTTGGCGACTTTAACCAGAGCAACCTGAGCCACGAACTCCCCCGGTACAAACAGTTTATTAAATGCCCCAGCAGAGGAGAGAACACGCTGGATCACTGTTACACTACAGTTAAGGACGCTTATCGCGCTGTTCCCCACGCTGCGCTCTGACTATCTGATCACATGATGGTCCACCTGATTCCCACATACAGACAGAGACTGAAGCTCACTAAACCTGTTGTGAGCTCTACGAGGAAATGGACCAGTGAAGCTGTGGAGGAGCTGCGCACATGCTTGGAAACAACTGACTGGGACATGTTTAAAGGAGCCACGCATGATCTGGATGAGTACACAGACACTGTGACCTCATATATCCACTTTTGTGAGGAGTGCATTCTTCTATCGCGCACCAGGGTGAGTTACTCCAACGACAAGCCCTGGTCCACAGCTAAGCTCAGACAGATCAGGAAGGAGAAGGAAGCAGCGTTGAAAAGTGGAGACCGGGACTGCTACAAGGAGGCCAAATACCGGTTTAGCAGAGAGCTGAGGAGAGCTAAATCTGTGTATGCTGAGAGACTCCAGCAGCAGTTCACTGCTAACGACTCTGCTTCTGTGTGGAGAGGACTGGGGCAAATCACCAACTATCGGCCTCAGGCTTCTAAGGGACAGGATGGCAAAGCCCTTTGTCAAAGACTGTCCCAACACTATGCCCGTTTTGACACCTCATCAGCTGTGCCCAACTCCCCCCCTCCCCCCAGCGTCACTGCCTCCATGGTCCCCACTTTATCAAAGGTGGCCACCCCCTCCTCCCCCCCTGCCCTTGCCATCAGTGAGCAGGACGGGCACAGACAGTTCTCCAGACTGAACCCGCGCAGGGCCCCCGGTCCAGACGGCGTGTCTCCCTCCACCCTGAGACACTGTGCAGAGGAGCTGACTCCTGTCTTCACAGACATTTTTAACACCTCCCTGAAGTCATGCCATGTGCCGGCCTGCCTCAAAACCTCTACCATCGTCCCTGTCCCCAAGAAGCCACGGATCACTGGACTTAACGACTACAGACCTGTAGCGCTCACCTCTGTAGTCATGAAGTCCTTTGAGCGCCTGGTCCTGCCCCACCTCAAGACCATCACCACTCCCCTCCTGGACCCACTGCAGTTTGCCTACAGAGCCAACAGGTCTGTGGACGACGCAGTCAACCTGGCCCTCCACTCCATCCTGCAGCACCTGGACTCCCCAGGAACCTACGTCAGGATCCTGTTTGTGGACTTCAGCTCTGCATTCAATACCATCCGCCCCGCTCTGCTCCAGGACAAGCTGTCCCTGCTCAACGTGCTTGACTCCCTCTGCAGGTGGATCACCGACTTCCTGACGGACCGGAGGCAGCATGTGCGGCTGGGAAAAACTGTCTTTGACTCTGTAAGCATCAGCACCGGATCACCCCAGGGCTGTGTACTTTCCCCCCTGCTCTTCTCCCTGTACACCAACTCCTGCACCTCCAGCCACCAGTCTGTCAAGCTGATCAAGTTTGCGGACGACACCACCCTCATCGGGCTCATCTCCAACCGCGATGAGTCCGTCTACAGGAGAGAGGTGGCCCGGCTGGCGTCCTGGTGCAGCCACAACAACCTGCAGCTGAACGCTCTGAAGACAGTGGAGATGATCGTGGACTTCAGAAAAGTCACAGCCCCACTGCCCCCCTTTACCCTCACAGACTCTCCCATCACCACTACGGATTCCTTCCGCTTCCTGGGCACCACCATCACCCGGGACCTCAAGTGGGAGCCGACCATCAGCTCCCTCATCAAAAAGGCCCAGCAGAGGTTGTTCTTCCTGCAGCAGCTGAGGAAGCTCAAGCTGCCCACCAAGATGTTGGTGCAGTTCTACACAGCCATCATCGAGTCCATCCTCACCACCTCCATCACCGTGTGGTACGCAGGAGCCACAACCAGGGACAGACTAAGACTGCAGCGCGTTGTGCGCGCTGCTGAGAAGGTGATCGGCTGCAAGCTCCCATCCCTCCAGGACCTGTACATCTCCAGGACCCGGAGGCGTGCAGGTCGGATCATAGCCGACCCTTCACACCCTGGACACGCACTGTTTGCCCCCCCTCCCCTCAGGCAGGAGACTTCGGTCCATTCAGACTAAAACCTCCCGCTACATGAACAGCTTCTTTCCCTCTGCCATCAGACTGCTGAACACTAAGTGACTTATTAGACTCTCGTGCACTATGTACAGCAGCTCAACCAGACTCATGACAATTATCACTTGTTTTCTTTTTGCATTGCCGACTGCACTATGTGGAACTCCACAATATCTGCTGCTCTTGTTAACCTCTTGTGCTCCGTTGTCCCACGGGTGGGCAAGTCTCTGCGTCCTAGAGCGCACGAGGGCGCGCTCGTGCGCTCTAGGACGCATGATGGAGATTGTGATGTAGGTGGTGTATGGCATCCAAGCGTGCACTGAAAATAAAAGCTGCAGACACAGCCGCGAAGAGATTAGTTCATCTGATTGACCTCTCATTCAACTATTAAGAGCCTTGAATTGGGTTTCTGAAACCTTGAAGAACCAATGACTGAACACTTGGCAAGAAGGACCCGCCTCCCAACGCAGTGAGCCAATTGAAGCACAGAAGTTCGCTGAGCTGTTTTGTCTACAAAGGCTGGGGCTGGGTGAAGAGAGACTGCTTCAGCAGCCACAGGCAGTGGTTTATTTATTTATTTTTTTTAATTCCAGCAGAGTGTTTAGGATTCTCTTATATGGTCATCATAGACCGACGGAGGCCGACGACGAAGGTCGTAAATCATTCGCCAAAACCGCAATCATGGAATTATGTTTTGAGCGGGTCGCGAGACCAGAACCACGAGCGGACCAGCGTTGGTTCGTCTGACAATGAGGAAGAGAAGTTGGCCAGGACAATGTGGCTGTGAAGAGGTAAGGTGTTATAAGCCAAATTATTTTTTATCCCTGAAAATTGTAATCAAAAATGACTTTTGACCGATCGGTAAATTACAACTGTGCATGCGCCGCGTTACACGGTTCTTCGCCGCCTCCGGACCGTGAACGCCCCCCCCGCCTCTACGATTCTGTAGCGGCGGGGGGGGGGGGCGAGCCACGGTGACAGCGCTGCTGTGGAAACATGCCTTATCCGAGTGTAATCCGTCATGTAGCGAGGGCGGATCTCCGTCCTCTGTAGCGGGGGGTGGGGGGACAACCCCCCCCCACACACACACACACAGCCCTGAATGTGACCTTTCATTTGAGCCCAAGATGAAGCTTCTATGTTGAATCATTCAAAAGTTACAGACGTTTTTCCAAACTGTGCCATTTGGCACAGTTCCAAAATGCCTGGGAACAGCCTGAGTATAAAGCTGTGTAAAATATTCATTTTTTGTGGTATTGTTACAAAATTTGGACCTCAGCTGGATAACACTTGGTTCTACATTTCTGTTGCATTTTCCAGCCCGGATCTGAAGTTGTGTGTTATTTGCAAGCATTTGTATCCAAAAAAACACTCAGGCCAAATTTATTTTCTTCAAGTTCACTATGTTTAGATGACTGTAACTCAGTGGCCGGAGCACTTAGAGAGATCTTTTTTTTTTTTGCCAAAAAATTCAAAGTGTTTTCTTTTAATTGAGATCAACCCCATGAAGATGCTGCAAAGGGTTGAAGAACAGCTTTCGATTTACTTTGGGCACATTATTTTTTGACGTTTTTAGGAAAATTGACCGGAGTGCAAGGGGTTAATATATTTAAAAATTGCATAGATTAGCATTACTTATTCTTATTCTACCTTTTATTGCATGCATAGTTTTTTTTGTTGTTTTTTTTAATCTTTAGTGTTACTCTATGTTTAATGTTGCAGCATTGCACCGAGACAGCTTCCTAGTTTGTGTACTACATGAACAATGGCAATAAATCTCATTCTGATTCTGATTCTGATTCTAACACCCATCCATCCTAACATACATTGATGTCCATACATCAAAACCAGCCTCAAACAACACAGATATACACAGTGCTGTCCCACCCACCATTCCATAGTGTCCCAGAGTGAGCATAGTGAATTGTACATATAAATACTACCCTTCTAACATATATCCTTTCAGCAAATAATGTTTATACCTCTTTTTGAATTGATTTCTGTTTGTACATAGTTTCAGTTCCGGCTCCAGACTGTTCCACAAATCCACCCCACAGACAGATATGCACATACTTTTCTTGGTTGTTCGTATCTTGGGTTTTGTAAAGTTTAAGTCTCCTCTCAAATTATGATCATTGTCTCTTATTTTAAATATTTTTTGTATATTAGTTGGGAGTTGATTATTAATTGCCCTGTACATGACTTGTGCTGTCTTAAATTTAACTAAATCGATGAACTTTATGACATGTGGCTTTAAAAACAACGAATTGGTATGGTCTCTATATCCTACATTATTTATTATCCTTATAGTGTGGGACACATATGCACATGGTTGTATCACTTTAGACTTCACATCTCAGATTGAACAAAGGACTGAGTCTCCTTGGAGATAACAGGAGGATGTGGAAGTTTAGTCTTTGGTATGCAAAAAGACGGCCTTGGGGGATTTCCTGGCTGCCAGAGACTTTAGGTGGAGGTGATAAGATCTAAGAGAGGATGCATTGTTACTTGGGATTAAATGCATTGTGACTGTGAGCTTTGAAGGTCCTGGGTATTTAAAGGACGAAGGTCTGGGTTTTTTCCTCTTTTCTGTTTTGCTGATGTTGGAAGATGTGAATAAACCTGACTCGTGAGATAAACTCTGCCTCGTCATTTCCACACTGGTGACCCTAAGATGTATCATGAGTGAAAGAAATTCCCCCGAGCCAGCCGGGTCAGGAGTTCCCAGCCAAGCGTATGCCGCTACCGTCCAGCTACCGGACTGTTGGCGAGACAACCCGCGCTCCTGGTTCCACTTGGTCGAAGCACAGTTCGCCCTCCGGGGGATAACGGTAGATGACACGAAGTTCTACCATGTAATTGCCAAGCTCGACAACCGCACGGCTCGGCATGTGCAGAGCCTTTTGGAGCAGCCACCGGCTGACGACAAATACGGCGGGTTGAAGGCTGCACTCATCCAGCGCTTCACTCTCTCAGTCCAGGAGAGAGCGGAGAGGCTCCTGGCTCTGAACGACTTGGGAGATGGCACGCCCATTGACCTGATGGAGGACATGCTGAAGTTGAGGGGCTCAGACGACGACGACTTCATCTTCACCCACATTTTCAAGTTCAAACCTTCAACTTGTCTTTTAGACCCTATTCCTACCAGGTTATTTAAAGAAGTCTTCCCACTTATTGGTAGCTTTATTCTTCATATAATCAATTCTTCATTAACTTTAGGCCATGTACCGCAGGCTTTTAAAACGGCTGTAATTAAACCCTTACTCAAAAAGCCAACGCTAGATCCAGGAGCTTTAGCTAACTATAGACCAATCTCTAATCTCCCTTTCATTTCAAAAATCTTAGAAAGAGTTGTTGCTACGCAATTATTTGACCACCTGCAGGGAAATGGTTTATTTGAGGAGTTTCAATCTGGGTTTAGAATCCATCATAGCACTGAAACAGCCTTAGCGAAGGTCACTAACGACCTCCTCATTGCATCTGATAATGGACTAGTTTCTGTACTTGTCCTTTTAGATCTTAGTGCAGCTTTTGATACTATTGATCATAATATTCTACTTGATAGATTAGAACACTATGTTGGACTTAATGGAACTTCGTTGCAGTGGTTTAGATCTTATTTATCTGATAGGTTCCAGTTTGTTCATGTAAATGATGAGTTTTCTCTCAGCTCAAAGCTTAGTCATGGAGTTCCACAGGGATCTGTGCTTGGCCCTACTCTTTTTAGTTTATATATGCTTCCGTTAGGCAACATTATTAGAAAGCACTGTATACATTTTCACTGTTATGCAGATGACACACAATTATACCTGTCAATGAAGCCAGATGATACTAATCAATTAGCCAAGTTAGAAGCCTGTCTTAAGGAAATCAAAGTTTGGATGACTTGTAATTTCCTGCTATTAAATTCAGATAAGACTGAAGTCATTCTTGTTGGTCCAAAAAACCTTAGAAATACCTTTCCAAATCAAACTTTCAGTTTGGATGCAGTTACTCTTTCTCTTAATAGCTCTGTGAGGAACCTTGGAGTTATTTTTGATCAGGATTTGTCCTTCAATTCACATATTAAATTTGTTTCTAAGACTGCCTTCTATCATTTGCGTAATATTGCCAAGATTAGGAGCATCTTGTCTCAGAGTGATGCTGAGAAGCTGATCCACGCTTTTGTTAGCTCGAGATTAGATTATTGTAATTCTTTATTATCAGGCTGTCCTAAAACATCTTTAAAAAGTCTTCAGCTGATCCAAAATGCTGCAGCAAGAGTTTTAACAGGTACTAGAAAGAGAGATCATATCTCTCCGGTTCTGGCCTCCCTTCATTGGCTTCCCATAGAGTTTAGAATTAAGTTTAAAATCCTTCTTCTTACTTACAAAGCTCTAAACAATCAGGCTCCTTTTTATTTAAAAGATCTGATACTACCGTATCATCCTAACAGAGCACTACGCTCCCAAAATGCAGGTTTACTTGTAATACCTAGAATCTCCAAAAGTACAATGGGAGGCAGAGCCTTCAGTTATCAAGCTCCTCTCCTGTGGAATCAGCTGCCAATCTGGATTCGGGAGTCAGACTCAATCTCTGTTTTTAAGAATAGGGCTAAAACCTACCTTTTTGATATAGCCTACAATTAGGGAGGGATCATGTGTTTTCTGAACCCTCCCTTAGTTATGCTGCTAATAGGTTTAGTCAGCCGGGGGACCTCCAGTAATGCACTGGGCCTCACTCCTTTCCTCACTCTCTATGAAATATTTTTGTTTTTGCTGGTCATTAACATTTGTTTGTTCTCTCCCATAGATTGAGTCCCCATCGTGCTGTTTGCTCTCTACATGTCTGTTCTTTTCTTCTTCTCTATCCCCTCACCCCCCAGCCAGTCGCAGCAGATGACTGCCCCTCCCTGAGCCTGGTTCTGCTGGAGATTTCTTCCTGTTAAAAGGGAGTTTTTCCTCTCCACCGTCGCCAAGTGCTTGCTCACAGGGGATCGCCTGATTGCTGGGGTCTTTCTGCAACTGTGGGGGTCCTCCCTACAGTTGATAGTGCTATGAGATGACTGTTGTTGTGAAATGGCGCTATATAAATAAAGTTGAATTGAATTGAATTGAATTTTCCTCAGGACCCTACCGTCAGCCACGAGAGCGACCCTGGCCAGTTCGCCATTGTTGGCCCAGCGAGACTTCCGCGCGCTGGCCCAGGAAGCGCACGGGATTCTCAACGCCAGCAAACAGCGCGCGACCACCGCGGCAGTGACGGAGTTCGGCGCGACGGCCGGAGATGGCGGGGGGCCAGAGACGGCGGTAACAGACCCACCGACAACGGCGGCAGCGGGGGCCAAGGATCGCGGAGGAGACACCCTCTGTTTCTACCATAGCTGCTTCGCAGAGAAGGCACGCAGATGTATACCACCGTGCCAGTTCAAGCGCTCGGGAAACGCCAAGACCGGAGGTCGGTAGCAGCTGCGGCCCTCAGTGAAGAGAACAAGCTGCTCTACTTGACGGATGCACGCTCGGGGAGGCAATTCCTCGTGGACACAGGCTCCCAAGTGAGTTTCATCATGCCCTCCTCCGCTGACCGGCTGGCGGGTCCCGGAGGTCACGGGGCGTCAGCAGCGAACGGCTCGGAGATTAAGACCTTTGGTGAGAGGACTCTGCTTCTGTCCCTACACGGCCGTACATTTGAGTGGACTTTTGTCATAGCTACAGTGAATTTCAATATGTTGGGGGCTGATTTTCTGTGCTCACATGGTTTGTTGGTTGATCTTGCTAACAGGCGCCTGGTTAATGCACTTTCTTTTTATTCTATTCCCTGTGCAGCCCGAGTGACCCCACCCACAGCACAAGCCAACGTCACAACGGCAAGCGGTAAGTTCCACACACTGCTCACTCAGTTCCCAGCACTCACGGTTCCTACATTTTCAGCAGCCGTCGCTAAACACGGAGTGGAACATTTTATTACTACCACCGGACCGCCTGTTTTTGCAAAAGCTCGGCGCTTGGATTCAGCTAAACTGATCATAGCGCGCGAGGAGTTCGCCAACCTGGAAAAGTTGGGCATCATCAGATATTCGAACAGCCCATGGGCTTCCCCGCTTCACATGGTCCCGAAAGCTGATGGCTTGTGGCGACCTTGCGGAGATTTCCGCAGGTTGAACAATGCCACAGCGCACGACCGCTACCCAATCCCGCATATCCAAGATTTTTCCATTCATTTGGCGGGGGCGCGCGTTTTTTCTAAGATAGACTTGGTCCACGGTTACCACCAAGTCCCAGTGCGCGCTGAGGACATACCCAAAACAGCGGTAATAACTCCGTTTGGCCTATTCGAGTTTTTGCGCATGCCGTTTGGGCTTAAAGGCGCTGCGCAGACGTTCCACCGCATGATGGACGCCGTGTTGCGTGATCTCCCCTTCGTATTCGTCTACCTGGACAACATCTTGGTAGCCAGCGCGTCCGAAGACTAACACGAAAACCACCTCACGGCAGTTTTCCGGAGGTTGGGAGAGCACGGGTTAATAATCAACCCAGCGAAGTGTCAGTTCGGGGTGACGCAGATTGATTTTTTGGGGCATTGCGTCTCTCTAGAAGGAGCGGTTCCTCTGCCTGACAAAGTGCGCGCGGTAACAAATTTTCGCCAGCCACAAACGGTCAAGGCGTTACAGGAGTTTTTGGGAATGGTGAATTTTTATAACCGTTTCCTCCCCCGCGCAGCGCAGCTCATGCAACCATTGTATGCCGCACTAAAAAAACAAAAACCCACAAATAAAATCGAATGGTCTCTGGAGCGAGAGTGAGCATTTTCGGAGGTCAAAACAGCCCTGGCAAATGCTGCGTTGTTAGCACATCCAGACCCAACGGCCCGACTACTGACGCGTCAGATGTGGCCATAGGGGCAGTCGTGGAGCAGCATGTAGCCAGGGCTTGGCTACCGCTCGCCTTTTTCAGCAGGACTTTGCGCGATAGTGAACGAAAATACAGCGCATTCGACAGGGAGTTGTTAGCTCTCCACTTGGCCATTCGCCACTTCCAGTTCTGGCTGGAGGGACGCCGTTTCACCGCGTTCGTTGACCACAAGCCGCTGACATTCGCGATGGCCAAGGTTTCAGAACCATGGTCAGGCCGGCAACAGAGGCAGCTGGCTGCCATCTCAGAGTTTAATACCGATATTCAGCATGTGGTGGGTAAACTGAATGTAGTGGCAGACTGTCTCTCGCACGCCGTGGCAGCCCCAGTCTGCGTTGGGATAGATTATGCAGCCATGGCCGCGGATCAGGTTAGCGACGCGGACGTGCGTGCGCTCCAGTCTGGACCAACAGGGTTAAGGCTGGAGAACAGGGTGCTGCAAGACGGTATGCCCCCCCCTAATCTGCGATGTCTCCACTGGGCGACTGCGTCCTGTGGTACCGGCCGCGTGGCGCCGCCGCGTTTTTGACTCGATTCATTCTCTGGAGCACCCGGGAGTGTGCGCGTCGGTCAAAATGGTAGGAGAGAAATTTGTATGGCCGAGCCTGCGCAAACAAGTTAAGGAGTGGGCGGCAGCCTGCATGGCTTGTCAACGAGCCAAGGTACACAAACACACGAGAGCTCCCTTGGAGCCGTTTCACATCCCGGCTAAGAGGTTCGATCATGTCCACGTGGACCTCGTAGGCCCCCTTCCGCCGTCACAGGGGTGCACACACCTTCTGACAATGGTAGACCGCACCACGCGCTGGCCGGAAGTGGTCCCACTGGCGTCAACTACAGCCGAGGAGGTGGCGCGCGCGTTTTTAACAGCATAGGTAGCGCGCTTTGGAGTCCCGTCGGACATTACGTCCGACAGAGGCCCTCAATTTGTTTCCGAACTTTGGTCAGCAATGGCCCGCAGCCTGGGGGTAACGATCCACCGCACAACCGCGTACAATCCGCAGGCTAATGGGTTATGCGAACGTTTTCATAGGTCATTGAAAGCGGCTCTCAGAGCCGCTTACGGATGCAAATTGGGTAGACAGGCTACCGTGGGTTTTATTGGGGTTGCATTCTGCACCTAAAGAGGATTTAGAAGCCTCCCCGGCTGAGCTAGTTTTTGCGCAGCCACTTCGGCTGCCCGGGAAATTTCTCCCAGATAATCCTGCGCCAGAATGCTCCCCGGCTCAGCAGTTGCAGCGTGGCACAGAATCAGGCACGCTGCCTGGCCCCGTTCACCACAGTTTTCCGCGCGTTTTTGTACCTAAGGCTTTAAAAAACGCGGAGTTTGTTTTTGTCAGACACGATTCCCATCGCCCGCCGCTACGACCACCCTATGATGGACCATTTAGAGTGCTGGAAATAGATAAACATTTTTTGCTAGATTTGGGGGGCAGGAAAGAAAAGATTGGCATAAACAGGCTCAAACCCGCCTTTGTGGTGGCGGACGAGGATGTGCTGTTGGCCAGGGCTCCTCGGCGCGGCAGACCCCCAAGGGGACATTCCCCAGAACACCCACAGGGATTGACTAACAGTTCTCACCCTCAGACAGCAGCCCCCCAGCAGGTTGGCGCCGCGGAAGTGGTGAAGCCCGCTTACAGCAGATACGGGAGGAGACTGAGGCCCAAGCAGCACGTGGACTGATGTGTAATGATTTTATCATGACATGCAGACTGTTATTCCGTTGTTCCATCTTAGACGTTTTGGCGGGGGGTCATGTGGGACACATATGCACATGGTTATATCACTTTAGACTTCACATCTCAGATTGAACAAAGGACTGAGTCTCCTTGGAGATAACAGGAGGATGTGGAAGTTTAGTCTTTGGTATGCAAAGAGATGGCCTTGGGGGATTTCCTGGCTGCCAGAGACTTTTGGTGGAGGTGATAAGATCTAAGGATGCATTGTTACTTGGGATTAAATGCATTGTGACTGTGAGCTTTGAAGGTCCTGGGTATTTAAAGGACGAAGGTCTGGGTTTTTCCTCTTTTCTGTTTTGCTGATGTTGGAAGATGTGAATAAACCTGACTCGTGAGATAAACTCTGCCTCGTCATTTCCACAATAGCTCTTTTTTGTAATGTGCATATTGACTGTAGGTTGGTCTTGCAGGTGTTTCCCCAGACTTCTACACAGTAGTTAAGATAAGGTAGAAACAGTGAATTGTACAGTAAGACCAATGATTTATAGTCCAAGATGTGTCTTGTCTTCCCCAGTATGCCTATACATTTTGCCAACTTGGCCCGGATGTGACTGATGTGAGGTTTCCAGCAGATTTTATTGTCTAGCGTCACCCCCAGAAACTTATTTTTATTATTATTATTATTTTCCTGTACTGTTTCTATTCTGGTATCATCTATCGTTACCATTATTTCATGATTTATTTTATAATTTCCAAACAACATAATCTTTGTTTTTTTAGATTTAGAGATAATTTATTTTTGTTGAACCACTGCGTTAACTTTTTCATTTCAGTTGTGACCACCTCTAAAACCTGCTGCAAATTCTCACCAGTGCAAAGGATATTTGTGTCATCCGCAAACAAAATAAATTTCAGAATTTTTGATACATGGCATATGTCATTTATATACAAAATAAAGAGTTTGGGTCCCAAAACTGACCCCTGGGGCACACCACAAGTGATGTCCATGAAGGGTGATTTGTGCTCACCAATTTGTACAAATTGTTGTCTGTTACTTAAATAACTTTCCACCCAACTCAGTCCGACCCCTCTTATCCCATACCTTTCCAGTTTCCTTAGTAGTATTCTGTGGTCAATGGTGTCAAAAGCTTTCTTTAGATCTATAAATACTCCTACAGCAAACTTTTTTTTTTTATCTATACAACTAGTAATTTCTTCTATAAGTTTGATCAGAGCCAAAGATGTAGATTTATCTGCTCTAAAACCATACTGGCTGTCTGTAAGGAGGTTGTGTTTTTCAATGAAATCATCCAGTCTCTTAGTGAAGATTTTTTCAAGTATTTTGGAGAACTGTGAGAGTAAAGAGACTGGCCTGTAATTTGTGAAACAATGACTGTCTCCTGTTTTGTATAGAGGTATGACTTGTGCTATTTTCATTTTGTTTGAAAATTTACCAGTTTGAAATGACAGGTTACAGATGTGGGTGAGTGGCTTAACAATTCCTTCAATTACTTTTTTCACTATTGTCATGTCAATTTCATTCCAGTCCGTTGATTTTTTGTTCTTAAATTTACTCACAGTCTCGATAATTTCCTTTTCAGTAACTGCACCCAAAAAGATTGTGTTTGGATTTCTATCTTCTATTTCATTTACAGAACCACTGTTGTTTGTTTCTGGCGTCACTATTGATTTTGCTAATTCAGGACCAACGTTTACAAAAAATTTATTGAAACCACTGACCACATCCTCCATATTATTTATCAAATTGCCATTTTCAATAAAATATTCTGGATAATTAGCATTCTTAGGTCAATTACTAATAATCCCATTGAGTACTTGCCATATTCCTCTTAAGTTATTTTATTATCCTCTAATATTCTGTTGTAATATTCTTTCTTATAGGTCCTCATTATATTAGTAAGCTTATTTTTA
The DNA here is from genome assembly GCA_020510985.1 of Pholidichthys leucotaenia. Taxonomy (NCBI): domain Eukaryota; kingdom Metazoa; phylum Chordata; class Actinopteri; order Cichliformes; family Pholidichthyidae; genus Pholidichthys; species Pholidichthys leucotaenia. The sequence goes on along the minus strand of CM035846.1, from coordinate 88,549,329 downwards.
TATCTTTTATATTTGATCTCAGCCTCCACCATTCTGCACTTAATGAATTGCTTATATAATGTATTCTTCTTTTTACATGCATTTATTAATCCCTTGGTGACCCAAGGAATATTTTTCTTTTGTTGTCTGTCACTGTATTGTTTTATAGGACAGTTTTTATTGTACAATGATTGAAATATTTGTAAAAATTTGTCATATGCTTTATTTATATCATTTTCATCATAAACTATCTTCCAATCTTGTATTAATAATTCCTTTGTCAGTAAATACATAGATTCTTCGGTTCTTATTCTTTTATATTTAATATTTTTGGTATACTTTTTCTTCCTATAATCACATTGATAGACAACAAAAATCGGCAGGTGGTCACTGATATTCAATAAAAGCCCACTCCTGATATTATTTTCCATAATGTTTGTGAATATGTCATCTATTAGTCTGGCACTGTGTGACGTGATTCTGCTAGGTCCGGTAATTGTTGGATGTAAGCCCATACTGTACATTGTGTTGATAAATTCTTCTGTCAAACTATGTTGTTTTGAATTCATCAGATCTATATTGAAATCCCCACAGATGAACATAACTTTATGAGTTAGTTTTGCATACATTTTTTCCATCCAGTCCTTAAATAAGTCAATGTTTGATCCAGGTGTTCTATATACACAGCTCACTACTATATTCTTCACATTGTCCAGACAGATTTCTATTGTAATACATTCAAATAAATCATCCACAGTTACTGACAGATTTTCAACAACCTTGTATTTCAAGCTCTTGTCAACATAAATTGCAACTCCTCCTCCTTTTTTCACTTTTCTATTCATATAATTTAATTCATAAATTCATAGCCATCCATGGTAAAATCCACTCCTTTCTCTTCACTGAGCCACGTCTCTGATATTGCCACAATATTGAATGGCTCTTTAAACTGATGTAAATAATCTTTAATGTTATTAAAGTTGGCATAGAGACTTCTGCTGTTGAAGTGGATCATAGAAATATTGAAATCAGATGTGACCATTGTGTTAAACTGTTCATCCGTGTAGTAACTACAGTCATTATTGATGGAGCTAAATAAATTATTATCAGGGTCAATGTTATATTCTACGTCCTGTGGGTTGTGATCCGTATATTCAAAAACTTTCAGTTCCTGTTGTTCCTGTTTGTTGATCTTTTGTTTCATGTTGTTAAATGTCTTGTAGCAGATGAGTATATCCCTTCAGTGTCCTACAATTGTCTGTTGTTGCTGTGACTCCAGTTCATAACATTCATTGATATTTGTCCAGTTCCATAATATTACGGATGTTAATAACCTTGGCTTCTTCAGGTGATCCGTTTAATTTGATGTATATTTTACAGTTTGATGTCCAGGTGTTTTGAATCTTTTTCTGCTTTTTCAGGTATCTTGCTTTTCTGGCTATTTCTGCGTTTTCTTTTGTAAGGTGCTCGTTTATGTAAATGCTCGTTCCTTTCAGTTTCTTACCTTGCTTTAGCAGCGCAGTCTTGTGTTTTCTGTTGACAAACCTCATGATGACATATAAATAAATATAAGTTCATAAAATATATTCATAAATAGTTAAAAACATTTTCTAAAAAGCTCTGATAAAGTTCCCAATGTTCTTATTTGGTATACTGAGCAACCAACAGCTGCATCGTTTGATGGCAGCATCAGCCAGTGGGGTCCAGTGCCCTCTCTCTCTCTCGGCCTTGGTGTGACCTGCGTGCTGCTCAGACACGGCAGAGACACAGACCGAGAGATCCTTGCTGAGGTGGTGATGCTAACGTGCTAGTAGCAGCCTTTTCCTGGATAAAACTCTTGAGATTGGTAAGCCTAAACCAACACAAGAAACGAGATATTGCTGTATTATCAATTTCTGACACCTCTTTTGTAAAATTTTAAGACTTTGAATCCAAAGGCTGTGAACTCACGTGAGCTCAGAAATCCCCTTGAAGCACGTGTTGCTCGGCATGGTGAGTGCCATTCATTGTGTATGTGAAATGCAACCCTCTGATGCTAATGGCCGTTAGCTTAAAATGCTAACCTCCGATGCTAATTCCAGCTAGGTTTTTCATAAGAAAAGGTCGTTTTTCAAGGCTGTAATGATTAGCAAAGGTCCAATTTCAGTTGCTACTGACTGTTACCTAAAGGTGAATGTTAAATCTGTGGTTTAAGGTGTTTAAATGTGTCAATTTGTGCTAAATTGTTATATTAGCACACTTTTCTTTTTTCCTTGTGGTGCTAACTTGGTTCAGCACACTGCAAAAATATCAGTGTTAATGTCAAGTGCTTTCCAATGCACTTTACTTATTTTTTTTTGGTACCATTTTGATAAATTTGGATAGTAGATGTGCCTATTTTATGCACATGCAAGTATTTTGTGTAATTTTGAGGGTGTATTTTCTATGCACTGTAAAAACGAATGCAAATTATTACTGTTACTAGATTTGAACTACATTAATTTTGGTTTAGTGGAAATTTAGTAATATGAGAAATTTGATTTATTGTTGTACAACATTTAAATATTTGAAAACATATGTACCAAGCTATAGATCATAGTTTAAGCTTTTTGTTCTGACCTATTCTGTAGGTCAGGTTTTTTGGCCTGGATTGAGAAGAACGTGGATCTCCAGATCTGGATGGCGAGCCGAAGCCCGAACCTAACTAACTGGTAGAGGTGATCCAACTGGTCACTATCACACTGATCGAACACTGAAAGACCGAAACGAACATTCAAAGACTGAAACGAATACTAAAGGACTGAACAAACTACAACTGTATTTGGGGGTATTTTATTTTCATTTTTTTTATTGTTTTTACAAGCGCTCTCTTTTTGCTTTAATTGTGCACAACTAAAAAATACACGTACTTGCAAGCTTTTCATACTTCCTGTGTATGTGTCATCTGTTGTCGCACCCTCCAGGCTCCTACAAATCTAGAATCTGTCTGATCTGGCCCAATTATCCCTTCTGTCCAGGTAGTAAAGTTAAAAGTAACTACACTGCCATAACTCAGTACTACAAAAAGGTTACAAGACTGCACCTAAAGTGCTACACTAGTACTTAAATGCATAGTGTTATGATCTGGCTTAAGGCCACAACAAAAAGAAGGATACACCAAGTGGAGTTGAAATTAAACATAACTTTATTAAACCAAATTGGGCCAAATCAAAGAATGCATAACTGAAGTATTTACAAGATGTAAGTGTTTCATCAATAGCATCAGTGGCGTAGGGTGTGAGTGAGTATAAAATATGGTGTAATGGTGTTGAGCAGTGCAGAACTTAAATAACCCGACGAAGCATAACAAAGGAATCCAAACATAACCGAACCAAACCAGGACAGGGGTAACCCAAATGGAATGGCCCAAATGCTGAGCCCACCACCAGGCTTAAATGCCCTGAGTCACCTGGGTGCCACAGGTGATCCCACTTGGCAATTACCAGCACCAAGCTGGAGCATACCACCACCTACAGGACCCAAGTGGCTGTAACAATAGGTATATACAGTATATACTCTCTAAACCCTTTTGATAAAGATTTAAATCAATGAGTTTCACATAGGCACAAGATTGTTAGAAATCTGTATCTCCAAAAGGGATTTCTATGGGTTTTCCTGTGGTCTAACACAGTCTAATCAAGCTTATAGTCTCTGTATGAGATATGTGCTAACAGTTTTGAAAAGGGTGTAAATACTATACAAGAGCCCAAGGCCTATTTCCATTGTGTGTCAAGATGGAAAAAACTGCTTTTATTTAAACTAGCCAGGAAGACTTTGAAAAGAGAGTAAATATGTACATTTAAATGATGAGAAAAACTGAGTTACTGTTTTCTGAATGTACTTGGTAAAGTCTTTTGTTTTACGTATGCAAATAGAGATCTTGATCTCCAGAGGTGTGAGGCAGCTCAACAGGTGCATGTGTTTGCTAACATTAAAGAAAAGGTAAAGTATGGAAAAAAAAAACTGAATGTGAAATAGTGTTTATTTTAATTCTTGTTCTTCTTCTTTTGTCTTTCCTTTAGGGGAATGAAATTCTTAACACAAGATTTTATCACAGTTGTGAAAGTAAGGGAAATGAAAAATGATTAAAGTAATAATTCACACAGGTGCACACAGATGGCTCAAAGCCACTGTTAGTAACTCAGTCAGATCAAAATGTGAGCCTTGACGAATATGGCGGTGTTGCTACTGCAGCAGGGAAGCGCCTCAGCACAGTGGACGCTATGAAGCTTGCTTTCACGGGTGGATCTACAGAAGAGTTGGTGGTGAGCAGTGGCAATCTGTCATGTTCTGTGGTGAAGTGAAGATTTTCTTTTAATTGTTTTGATGTTCTCTAGACGGCCCTCGTCCGCTTGTTATTCATTCACCCCTTGGTGCTATCTCAGCCCACGGCCTCCTTGCTCCTCCCTGCCTCTCTGCCGGCCTGTTCCAGCCGTTACAGTGTGGGGAGGGCATGATAAGGTTATCAGACAGCATCCATGGCCTGTCTCACTCTGGAAGAGTCTGCCTCCCACAGATTTCACCCCCCCCCCCCACCACCACCACCACCCACACATACAACACACACACACACACACGTTCTGACTTCTCACTTGGCGTATCCCCTTTCCTGTGAACCCTTCTCAGCAGCTGGCTCGTTATCAGCTGGAGAGGAAATCTGTATGTTTGGTCATATTTGGATGTCTTATGTGAACTTGAGGCCACGCCTCAAAGCCTTGTCATTCAGTCAGTGAGGAGAGAGATTATAATCAGGGATTTATTTCACTGCACTCTAGTTAAGCAGTCAGTTTGACACCTAACACTGAACTGGTGGGCTACTACTGCTGAAACATGCATTTCAGTTAAATTCTTAAAATGGCAAGTGACCCCTAAAATTAAGAAATACATATGACCCAAAATCTCTGGTTGTATATGCATGTTTTTTTTAAATATTCATTACTTGATAAAATAAAACTGAATGTCTCAGAAAGAATAAATAAAGCATAATGTATTACAGTGTTAGTACAATGAATTATATCAATTTAATTATTTAGAGTATGCAAGGGGAAAACAATACTGTAAGTTTCACATACTTTACACAGTGTAGACACATTTTTAGACGACTGACTATTTGTCCCTTATAATTTTACTCTAGGTCAGGGGTCTGCAACCTATGGCTCTGGGGCCACATGTGGCTCTTTCAGCCATGGATGGTGGCTACCTGAGGCCTTGGAAAAAAAAATCATAAATTTCCAAGAAAAGAAGAAATAAATTTGCAAGAAAAAGGTTGCACGTTCATGAGAAAAATACCCTAAAAAGCAGAAAATGAGAAAACCTGAAAATTTATGCAAAAAAAAAAAAATCTCACAAATTTATGGAAATTTTTTTGCAATTTTCTGAGGAAAATATACCCATGCATTTGCAAGAAAAAGGTCACAATATTTCCAGAAAAGCACAACTTAACTGGAAAGAGTTGGAATTTTATGGTAAAATGTAATAAATTTATGCAAAAAAATGCTACAGTTTTACCCATGAAAGATAATAAATTTACAAAGAAAAATATAATAAATTTATGAGAACAGCTGAAAATTTATGCAACAAATACTTGAAATTTAGGGAAAATGTTTCAATTTTATGAGGAAAAAACACTCACAAAATTGGCAAGAAAATAAGGCACAACTTTACCACAAAAAGCTGCAATTTTATTCAAAAGTTGTTGTAAAAATATATGAAAAAGGCAGCATCTTTACCTTAAAAAAGGTAGCAATCAGATAAGACAATCTTATGAGTAAAGCAGAAAATTATGGCAAAAAATATCCAAATTTATGAAAAAAGCTTATAACTTTGTAAGGAAAAATGTCACAAATTTACATGGAAAACATCTTCAATTTTACTTGATAAAAGTATTAAGTTTGCAAAGGAAAATATGCCAAATTTAGGAAAAAACAAATCTACCTACGGGTACAAATAAAGTAACGTGAACCTGAACAGCACAGAGGTATTGTTTTGCCTTGTGAGAGCTGCAGCTGATCCAGAGGACTGTCAGTTTCTTCACCTGGGGTGCGCTTTGAAAAGACGACGCAAGCGCCATCCAACTGCATTTGTCGTTTTTAATTTACGTATTTTCATAACCTTATACCTTAACAGACAACAACCGACACTGTTATTTACGTGGAAAATCATCTGTTAAATTGGCAAACATCATATGTGTAACTCATGGCAAAATGTGATCGGGATCAAAAGATAATTTCGCTCTTGCCATTCATTTCAATGGAGAATTTTTTCAATTTAAGGTGCCATATGCGGAGATAGAAGGGGGCGTGACTTAGGCTGTCTATGAGATGCTACTATCAGGGCTAAAAAAATCTGAAGTGCCCCCAGAATATAGTGAACGTCAAGCTAGCATTAGCTTTTATATGTTCCCTCACATACAAATTGCTCTACATAAGGCCAAATAAAAACGCTGCACAGAGTATTTTTTTCGTGACAGGGGTTAGTGAGAAACATAGCTAATGTTAGCCAGCTAGCTATCTATACATTGAAAGCAGATAAAAGGTAAGCTTGTAGAGGGTAAAGGGGAAGGATGTGGAGGTGAGACACGAGTATAGGTCGACACAGAATCTTTATTGACCCTCTAATAACATATATGTACAGCCTGTGGCCCCAGTGTGGCCTCTGGGGCCGAGTCTCAGTAGAAGAGCCTCCCCGTTTCTCTGTGCCCTCTTTATATAACTTTATTGACCTCACATAGAAACTGGGGCTGGCGCATTATGCACTGGGTTTGACAAAGGCAATGTGTGGCATGATTATCATAACACATGTTACATTTATCACAATACATTCACCTCCCTGCGCTGCAGCTTGGAGCAGCAGGTGGCGAAGGCGCCTCGTTGTCTGGTCTATTTACTCCTTGGGGGGGCTACCCCCTCCAGTCCATTGTTCTGCCCCTCTTCACTGCTTCTGGGTGTGAGAGGATGTCCACCCGCTGTGTCTAGTGTCACCACAAGCTGACATTAGCCTGAAGAATATTTTTGAAGCATTTTTTTAATTGACTTAAGTGTAGTTATTTCATAGAAACACTGTTTTATTAAATTTTACTACAAAAAAATTAAACTAAATAGGATTGGGATGTTGTGAAGTTCCAATAATTATGACAAGTTGCTAACTTATAGTAGGCATTATAAAAATCAGCCCCACCGGATCTGTGCTTTTTTTTTATGTTGCTGTTGTTTTTGTTTTGTCTCATCGCTATGCAGTACATTTTATAGGTGTGGTCATTTGAGCTTCACTACTACTGTTATCTGTAGCAAGGCAGAGGCACAGCACTTTGCCACTGGCAATCAAATAGTATCACACCCCCACACTGTTTGACAGCAGTGGTTGTGATCGTGCACCAGCAACTCGTGTCCAGTCATTCAGAGGAAATCTGTTGACAGTTTGTTTTTAGATTTGGTCCATTCTGCCTGTCAGTAATGGATTGTAGAAGGAAAAAGAAGATTTATTTATAGAGTACATTTCATGCTTAAAGCAACTCAGTGTGCTCACAAGTACAAGACCCAAATATAATTTATCATAAAAACAAACAAAGCAAATAAGCATATATGAATACATGAATAGATAGATAATTAAAAGGTGTAGTAGTTGAGGGTCACATAAATAAATATGTAATTTTGAACATTCTAGACCAGGGGTCACCAACCTTTTTGAAACTGGGAGCTACTTCAAGGGCATCGAGTACTACGAAGGGCTACCAGTTTGATACACACTTAAGAAAAAAAGTTGCACCATTTAAATTTATGTTATTATTAATGATTACCGATATTCATCTATGTGAAGACACTGATCACATTAATAAATTCCTGCAATAATTATTAAAATGATTTAGCAAGCCAGGAAACGGATACAAACAGTGCAGCACTTTTTTTTCCCTCTGTAACATCACAGAGAAAATGCTCATTTTGGCTTTAAATGCATTTACAGCACTTATGTCAGCAACAGTCTTACCTTGGCCTTGCAGCTCACAGCTCAAAAGGTTTAGTTTCATGGTGATGTCCGTTAAAAATGCAAGGTCAAGTATCCACTCAGCGTCGTCCAGCAGTGAGGCGTCTTCGCCTTTGGATTGCATGAACTCTTTGATTTCACATAAAAGCGACAAAAAACACTGATAAACTCATCCCCTGCAGAGCCATGGGATTTCTGTGTGTAATAAAAGATCACCATATACGGCTGATAGCTCCTCCATTAGCACCTTGAATATCCTGTGTTGTTTGGGTTTGGAGCAGATGTCGTTAATGATTTTCATGACCGGAGTCATCACATGCTCAAATCCAGTCACTTTTGTACATATGGCCTGCTGATGAATGATGCAGTGATAATGCAGGAATGGTGGGAAGTCTTTGTCACCTTTACAGTGTGCTATGGAACCTGCATGTCGGCCGGTCATAGCAGGAGCCTGGATACCAGGTTTTCCAATGATACTTTTTTCTCTGCTAAAAACTTCTTCACCGCGTTACAGTTTTCTACTCCCCTTGTAGTTGTTTTAAGAGGCAGTAGTGTCAGGAGTTCTTGTTTTGTGGAGAAATCATCAAACACGATCCGAATGAAGATCATCAGCTGCGCTGTGCTGCTGCTGTCCACGGACTCGTTGCACTTGATGCTGAACCACTGGCAGTTCGCCAGATCCCGGTCCAGCTGCTCGGTCAAATTCTCCAACATCGCTGACTCTCTTCTAACTATTGTATTTGGCCCCATTTGCACATCGGAGAGAGTGGAGATGACATCAGTTCTGTTTTTGTGTCTTTAAATACAGTGTTTGCAACTATCATCATTGCTCCTTTGAAAAAATCCCTGTCTGTAAATGCCTTCTTCTTTATCAAAAACTGTGTAGCTCTAAATGAGGCTTTGGTTGTGTTTTGGGAATTTTTCAGTGGCCTTGTGAAAAAAGACTGTTGTTTGCCCAAAGTTGCTTTTAACTCACGGACTTTCTCTGCCGCAGTGCGCTGCCCGGTGGGTAGTTAGCATGGTAGTTTTCATGACATGTACTGAAGTGTCTTTCGACGTTGTGTCACTTTGCTGTTGCCACAGTCATCCTGCAAATGAGAAACACACATTTTTCTTTCACTGTAGTGAAAAAGAACTCTTCTTCACATTCGCTATGAAAATGATAAGTTTTCTTTCTTCTTTCTTCCATGTTTTTGGAGGTAGAAGCCACATTTAATTCCTCGTCGTTGCGTCCCCCACTAGCTTATCTCACCAAATGCTGAAATTTGTCATGTGCACTATACTGACCTTTGAACCAGAGTAAATCAGAGTATAAAATATTAAACGTTTTTATTTTTAATTGTTTTTATATTTTCATTTTAAAATCTACATCATTGCAAGTGTGATTCAAAAATAATGGTAACACAATTTAAGAAATTTAAGACAAAGCTCATTAGTGACGAGTAGGGATGAGCCGATACCACTTCTTCAAGACTGATACCGATACTGTGACTTTGAATATCGGCCGATACCGATTCAAACCCGATACCATCTCTCTTATTTAAAACAACAGTACAGAACATACTTTGGTACTAACTGGTTGCATTTTGCATACATATAAGAACATAAATTTAAAAGTCAGACAATATATTACAAATTTTACTCGGTTCAGCAACGTCGCTGCTTTTCTTAAATTTAAACTTTGCAACAGTGACAACATTTCACTGGTCAGCACTATGTAAACATGCATTCTGAAATTTTAAGTGCAGGTTTATTGCTAAACCTTAAAGCTGAGTATTTAAGTAAACATTCAGATGAAATTCAAAGTGCCACTGTGCATGAGGTAAAAATGCTGTAAATCTGAAAATAAAAAACTAACACTTTAAGTTGTATTTTTTGTCATCTATTATTATTATTATTACCATCATCATCATCATAAGTATTCTCCTGGTGCTCACTTTATTTAGTAGTTTATTCTCTGTCCATAGATGTCCTTCTCCTCTCCAGGTTCGCCAGTTTCCCCTCCAGCTCCAGCGTGTGCATCGCCAGTTCCACGGTGGCGCCATTGTCCCGGTCCGGACCACTGGAGGGAGCCTTCAGCCTCTTCAACAAACATTCCCATTATGCCGAGCCAGACAAATCCCGCAGCAGTTCCTTCTTCTTGTTCCTCTTCACCGGCCATTCCGCCAGCCTCCTCCTCCTCCTCCTCCTCCTCCTCCTCTGCTGCTGCTACTTCCGTCTTGTCGATGTATCCTCCTGAGCTTAGAGGTCCTCCAGGTTTTCCCCGGCTACACCCAGTCTTGCCTGGCTCTTGGTGAGGAGAGCTGGGTGCAGCCGCCCACTGTGCCTGAGCTCACCTCGCCATGCTCCGCTGCTGCCGGCAACCCTGATTCCCTGTTTCTGTGTCTTTCAGAGCTGTTGTCCACAGTGTCTGCGCTCTTACAATCGTTTCCTGATCTGAGGGTAGGAGTGTTTCTAGCGGAGCTGAAGTGGAGGCACTCTCCACAGCGGATGTCCTTCTCCTCTCCAGGTTCGCCAGTTCCCCTCCAGCTCCAGCGTGTGCATCGCCAGTTCCACGGTGGCGCCATTGTCCCGGTCCGGACCACTGGAGGGAGCCTTCAGCCTCTTCAACAAACATTCCCATTATGCCGAGCCAGACAAATCCCGCAGCAGTTCCTTCTTCTTGTTCCTCTTCACCGGCCATTCCGCCAGCCTCCTCCTCCTCCTCCTCCTCTGCTGCTGCTACTTCCGTCTTGTCGATGTATTCTCCTGAGCTGAGAGGTCCTCCAGGTTTTCCCCGGCTACACCCAGTCTTGCCTGGCTCTTGGTGAGGAGAGCTGGGTGCAGCCACCCACTGTGCCTGAGCTCACCTCGCCGTGCACCGCCGCTGCCAGCAACCCTGATTCCCTGTTTCTGTTTCTTTCTGAGCCTTCTCCCAGGGTCGCCGGGGAAGATCCACAACTGCCAGATGCCTCCGTGGAACCAAGCTTGCCATCTGAGGACGTTGTGGGTCCAACTCTTCCTGCAGAGGTCATCACGGGTGTTCCATCCCAGCCCGGGATCTCCGTGGGTGCAGCTTTCCCCCTGCCCGAGGCTGTCGTGTGAGCTCCTTCCTCTCGGTCCAAGTCTCCGTGGGTGCTGTGTCCCGGGCGGGGACCCTTGTGGGTGCTACACCCCAGCCTCAACCTGATGTGGGTGCTGCGTTCTGGTATGGGCCCGCCATGGGCACTATGCCCCAGCCTGGGGTCCACCGTGGGTGCAGCGTTGGCCCAGCCCAGGTCTACCAAGGGTGCTGCAGTGCTCCAGCCAGGAGCCACTGCGGGTGCTACAGAGCTCCAGCCCGGAGCCACCACGGGTGCTGCAATGCTGCAGCCCAGAGCCACCGCGGGTGCCGCAATGATCCAGCCCGGAGCCACCGCTGATGCTGCAATGCTTCAGCCCAGAGCCACCGCGGGTGCTGCTAAGCTCCAGCCCGGAGCCTCCGCGGGTGCTGCTAAGCTCCAGCCCGGAGCCACCACAGGTGGTTCCTCCTCAGCCAGATGCCATCATAGTTCCCCATCCTTCTCCATCACCGGACACTGTTGTGGTTTCCCTCCTCCGGCCCTGCTTCCCTTTGTTGCGCCTTCCAGTGGGGGAGCCACCTCCTGGGTCACCCCTCCGGTCCTGGTGGCTTAAGAACTCGGGCTGGCACCTGAAAGACTGAGCCACCGGGTCGGGTGGTCCCTATTTTCCAGCAAGCCACCCAACTCGTACCATCTGGCCATCTGGTTGGCCTGGGACTTCGGCAGACTTTCCGACTTGTTCTACCTAGCCGTCTGCCAGGCCTGGGACTCTGGCCAGCCCCCTGAGCTCCCAAGCTCCCTGGGCCGGGGAGCGTGAGGGCTAATTCTGTGCTTTGCAGGATTTTTTTTTTGAGTTTTGTATTTCTGTCTTTATTATTTTGTCTGTTTTTTTTCTGTATGTACTAGGTTGTGTTTTTTGTGCCCCCTTTCTCCAGACATTCCCACTCACTGCTCACAGTCTGCTCTCCAAATCAGCTGTGAGCAGTTACGCAATCAGTTCACCTGCCCGCTCAGCTCCCGCACCTGTCGCTCATTTGTTGCCCTCTATTTAAGGACTGGCTTATTGTTTCCTCACTGCGGCAATATTGAATCAACTACTTATCATTCCACTACTCCCAGCCTCTGAAGTGTTTTCTACTTCCCCAGAGTGCTCCGAGTTCTGAAGCTCATTATGTAAGTTATTCTTGTTTTGCATTTTTATATTGTTGGCACTATTTTTGAACTTTATGTTATTTTTGTTCATAAATGTCACTAAACAGTTCAGCGCGTGAATCTGTCTCTCTCTGCCCCGAGGGGCGTTCATGACACATCTCTGTTTCATTTGATAGCCTTGTGAGTCCTTGTATAGTCCTGCTTCCAATTCACCGGTCATAATTTGCTATTTATGTTTCCTTCACCAATCTCTCATCTGACTAACTAACTAACTAACCTGCACTTATATAGCGCTTTTCTAGTCACAAAGACCACTCAAAGTGCTTTCACTAGTACTAACCCTCTATTCTAAGGGCCTATAGGAAACAGATATCTAGGGACAATTTAGAACAACCAATTAACCTAGCATGCATGTCTTTGGATTGTGGGAGGAAACCGGAGCCCCCGGAGTAAACCCACGCAGCACAGGGAGAACATGCAAACTCAATACAGAAAGGTTTCAACCCCTGCCAGCCTGGGGATTTGAACCAGGAACCTTCTAGCTGTAAGGCAACAGTGCTAACCACTGCACCACCGTGCTGCCCGTAACTGCACCGTGCTGCCCGTGCTGCCCGTAATCTGCTGTAACTGTCCATCTAAAAGTAAGTCCATGTTATGTCTTCATTTCTGCTCCTCTAGTTTTTACTTTCAAGTTCCTTCTTTTAGTTTCACTTTTAGTGCATTCCAGCAGTAAAACAGCGGTTGCTGCTGCACGACACACTTGGTTCTGTCATGAATTGCCCCTCGGGGCAGAGAGAAAGACCCAGAAACACCACTGACAGCTGTCAACCCAGAGGGAGAACACAACAATAAGGGATGTAAAGAATAAAATATCAGCAAATGCAGACTGAGAAATAAATACAACCTAATACAAAATAAGAGAGTAACAAAACTATGACATAAACAGGAAAATAAGAACCCATCCATCCATCCATCCATCTTCTACCGCTTTTCCGGAGGTCCGGGTCGCGGAGGCAGCAGTTCAAGCAGAGAAGCCCAGACTTCCCTCTCCCCAGCCACCTGCTCCAGCTCTTCAGAGGGGATACCAAGGCGTTCCCAGACTAGCTGGGAGACATAGTCTCTCCACCGAGTCCTGGGTCTGCCCCGGGGTCTCCTCCCAGTGGGACGTGCCTGAAACACCTCAAGTGGGAGGCGTCCAGGAGGCATCCTAATCAGATGCCCATACCACCTCAACTGACTCCTTTCAATGTGGAGGAGCAGCGGTTCTACTCTGAGCCTCTCCCGGATGACTGAGCTCCTCACCCTATCTCTGAGGGTGAGTCCAGCAATCCTACGGAGAAAGCTCATTTCAGCCGCTTGTATCCGCGATCTCGTTCTTTCGGTCATTACCCAAAGCTCGTGACCATAGGTGAGAGTAGGAACGTAGATTGACTGGTAAATCGACAGCTTTGCCTTAGAACTAAGCTCCCTCTTCACCACAACAGACCGGTACAACGTCCGCATCACTGCAGATGCTGCTCCAATCCGTCTGTCGATCTCTCGCTCCATTTTCCCCTCACTCGTGAACAAGACCCCAAGATACTTAAACTCCTCCACTTGGGGCAGGAGCCTGTCCCCAACCCGGAGAGGACAATCCACCTTTTTCCGGCTGAGGACCATGGACTCGGACTTGGAGGTGCTGATTCTCATCCCAGCCGCTTCACACTCAGCGGCAAACCGTCCCAGCAAGAGCTGTAGGTCATTGCTGGATGAAGCCAACAGGACAACATCATCTGCAAACAACAGAGATGAGATCCTGTGGTCACCAAGCATGACACCCTCCATTCCCTGGCTGCGCCTAGAAATCCTGTCCATAAAAATTATGAACAGGACCGGTGACAAAGGGCAGCCCTGGCGGAGTCCAACTCTCACTGGGAATGACTCCGACCGAGTGTTGGCAATGCGAACTAAACTCTCACAACGGTCGTACAGAGACCGAATAGCTCGTAACAACAAGCCCGATACCCCATACTCCCGAAGCACCCCCCACAAAAATCCACGAGGGACGCGGTCAAATGCCTTCTCCAAGTCCACAAAACACATGTAAACTGGTTGGGCAAACTCCCACGAACCCTCAAGAATTCTCGAGAGGGTAAAGAGCTGGTCCGATGTGCCACGGCCAGGACGAAAACCACATTGCTCCTCCTGAATCCGAGGTTCGACCAACGGCCAACAAAATAAGAACCAGTATGAGAAATACAAAAACCAAAAGGGACAAATTACAACAAATATATAAATATAGAGAAAAAACTGTAAGATTGAGCATGGCAGAACCCTCCAGTGCTCAGCTCATGACAGAGCCCCCCTCTCAAGGGGGGGTACCAGACACCCCAGGGTAACATCAAAAGAAAAAGAAAGAGCCCCCCCCCAATAGGAGCACAACAGTAACCCACCCCGGGTGGGTGGTGGGGGGAGCAGGCTAGGAGGGAACGGAAACATAACCCCGCTCAAGAGCCACACCAGGCAAAACCCCAACCACCTAAGCCCCCTGGACCAAAGAGCTAGACAGTTCAGGAGGGCAGCCAAAGTCCCAGGTCCGGAAGATGGCATGATGGAAAGAGTCGGGTGGTGTACCAGAGAATGTGCACCACCGAACCCCCGCGGCACAGTCTGTCGGGTGGTCTGCCAGAGTTTTTTAACCACCTGACCTGGACAGATTTGCAGACCACTTTGACCAACTACTAAACAACCCTGGAGATCTCACTGAAGAGGCTAAAGAAGCTCTAGTGCAGCGACCAGCTGTATCAAGTCTGGATGAACCACCAAATTTTGATGAACTAATGGCAGCTATCAGGACAACACAGGATGGTAAAGCTCCGGGAAGGGATGGAATTCCAGCAGAAGTGTGGAAATTTGGTGGTGTTCAGCTGACCAACTGCCTGCACAAACTCATCCAAGAGATATGGGATGCCCAGAAAGTACCTCAAGACTGGAAGGATGCAAGTGTTATGCCTTTGTTC
Source organism: Pholidichthys leucotaenia (assembly GCA_020510985.1). Taxonomy (NCBI): domain Eukaryota; kingdom Metazoa; phylum Chordata; class Actinopteri; order Cichliformes; family Pholidichthyidae; genus Pholidichthys; species Pholidichthys leucotaenia. The sequence continues at coordinate 88,534,160 of CM035846.1, read as the reverse complement.
AAGAAAGGTGACAGGAAGGATTGTGGAAATTACTGAGGTATATCACTGCTAGCCACTGTTGGTAAGATTCTCTCAGGTGTACTACTTAACAGACTCAGTGAACACATCTCGCAGAATGTACTACCGGAAACCCAGTGCGGCTTTAGAAGTGGAAGAAGCACAATGGACATGATTTTCTGCTTGAAACAGGTTCAAGAAAAGTGTATCGAACAGAACATGCCGCTTTATGTAGTCTTCATAGACTTCAGTAAAGCCTTCGATCCTGTTTCGCGACAAGGACTTTGGCAGGTACTCAAGAAATATGGTTGTACAGAGAAGTTTGTCAGTCTGATCGAGGCACTCCATACAGGTATGCAAGCAAATGTGGCAATGAGTGGTTCAGTATCTTAAGACTTTTCAGTAAGCAATGGGGTGAAACAAGGGCGTGTGCTGGCACCGACACTCTTCTCGCTATATCTGGCAGCCATGCTTGAGGTAGCCTTCAAAGACACTTCAGAAGGAGTATACATTCAAACAAGGAAAGAAGCAGACTGGTTCAATGTGGCACAGTTTAAAGCCAAGAGTAAGACATCGATAAAGATAGTAAGAGAAATGCTCTTTGCCGACGACAGTGCTCTAGTTGCACACAGCGTGGAAGATATGCAATCTTTAGTGGAGAAATTTGCAAGAGCAGCTAGCCAATTCAGCCTCCAAATCAACATCAAGAAGACAGAGTGCCTTTATCAACCACCAAAGTTCCAATTATCAACATCACTACCAGAAGAGATCAGCATTGGTACAGAGCCACTAGTCAAGTGCAAGGCTTTCAAGTACCTAGGGAGTACTGTTTCAGAGAATGCTAGGCTGGAGGATGAACTATCTCTTGCGACAGTACTGGCTACTCTCTTGTACGGTGCTGAAACTTGGACTGTCTACAGAGTGCAGGTGAAGAAACTCCACGCGTACATGATGAGACACCTTCGAGCCATAATGAACATCTCATGGAAAGACAAGATAACCAACATAGAAGTGTTGAAACGAGCTGGTCTACCATCAGTGGAGGACATGCTAATACAGATGAACCTGAGATGGCTCGGACATGTTGAGAGGATGGACCACCAGCGTCTCCCTCGGCAGTTACTCTACTCACAGTTATGCGAGGGCAAACGCAATCAGGGTAGACCAAGGCTCAGATTTAAAGACACTGCAAAAAGAAACTTGGAGAAGTTGGAAATAGACAGGAGTTCCTGGCAGCAGAAGGCTAAGGACAGAGCTGTGTGGAGGAATCTGATCAGACCTAAATGAAACAGTCATTGTCGCTCACAACAGACTGCTATGATGATGATGAACAGAAAGGGTGGTCCAGGAGGCGGCTGTCCAATGGGAAGAACCAGTGGTGCGCCAGATGGAGGAGTCGGGGAACCGGAGCCAACATCACGATGAGGAGAGGGAACCATGGTCTCAGGCAGAAGAGAGGGAACCACGACGGCCTTGGGAAGAGGAGAGGGAACCACGACGGCATCTGGCAGAGGAGGGGGGCCCACAATGGTGTCAGGTAGAGGAGGGGGAACCACGACAGCGTCAGGCAGAGGAGGGGGAACCACAGCACCCTCGGACTGGCCTGTAGTACCCTCGGTGGTCCCAGGCTGGGATATCACAGCATCCATGGTAGCTCCAGGCTGGAGTGGAGCTGCACCTGCGGTGGCTCTGCGCTGGAGTGGAGCTGCACCCGCGATGGTCCCGGACTGGGAGATAGCTGCACCCACGGTGGGCTCAGACTGGGCCAAAGCTGCACCCACGGTGGGCCAGGACTGGGTCAAAGCTGCACCCTCAGTGGACCCGGACTGGGCCAGAGCTGCACCCACTGTGGCCCCTGGGCTGGAGCGTAATGCCCACAGCAGGTCCACACTGGAGCGCAGCACTCCAAGTAGGTTTCAGGCTGGGGCACTGCACCCTGGACGGTCCCCGACTGGGTCGCAGCACCCATGGAGACCCGGACTGAGGAGGAGCTGCACCCACTGAAGTCTCGGGCTGAGACGGAGCACCCACGGACCTCATCTGGAGGGGGAGCAGCACCCATGGAGGTCCCGGACTGGGACGGAGTGCCCATGATGACCTCACCTGTAGGGGGAGCAGCACCCACGACGACCTCAGCCAACGGGGACACAGCACCATTGGAGATCCCGGGCTGGGACGGAACACCCACGACGACCTCGGCAGGGGGAGCTGGACCCACAGAGATCTCAGGCAGCGAGGCCAGACCCATGGAGACCTCTAGCGAAACTGGGCGATCCTCGGTGACTCTGGGAGAAAGCTCAGGCAAGAGAGGCAGAGAAACAGGGTCAGTGTCATCGGCGGCAGTGGAGCCCGGCGAGGGTAGCTCAGGTGCAGCCAACGACTGCACCTGGCTCTCCCCACCGAGAGCCAGGCAAGATCGCTCCAAAATAGAAGCAACAAAGACAAAGGAGAACACTTTACTGATCTTAAGCTCCACCGCCGTCCAGCACTCCGTCGATCCAGACAATAGTTTCTCGGGCTCGGTCCTCTGGAGGTCCAGCTTGGACTCTGCTGTGGTGGCCCCCAGCAGCAGGCATGGTGATTGATGCAGTCCTGGGACCCCCCAGCAATGTGACTCACGCAGGTGGCTCGCCCGGTGTGGACACAGGAGGTCAGCTTCCTGCTGGCGCTGGATCCTGCATAGTTGAAGCCCGGGGACGCTCACTTGTCGGCACAGGCGTCAGCTCAGTCTCAGCGCTCTCCCTCCATCCAAACCGTGGCTGCGGGGCTGGAACCAGGTCTTCCGGGGCCACAGGCTCCTCCATAGCCCAGCGGCTCAGTCCAGGGGCCGGTGGACACTCAAGGGGGAAAGGAGGAGACACGGAGAGAACAGGTGAACAATCTAAAGCTGCAGCAGATGGTGAGGACTCAGAGGACTGCCTAATCTGATCCTCACCATCAGGAATTATTCAAGATAATTTATCCTTAATTGGATGAGAGGGAAAAACCACTTGCTTGAATTCCTGGGCTGTGATGTTTTCTGCTGCGGCAGGTTGGGAATCAGCCCTCTCCGTGACTTCAGTAGAAGAGGGCCTCCCATGGACCCCTTGAGGAGCTGCCCCTGCAACCACAGTGACAGGTGGAGCCAGGAAGGAAACAGCTGACCTCTCAGCAGTGGGAGAGAATGTCGAGGGGGAGCAGAAGACAGAAGCTGCAGAGAAGGAAGAAGCTGATGATACAGCCGGAGAGGAAAAAAACAGAGAGGGCACTGCTGTGGGAGTCTTCTGCCTTGGTGAAAGGGAAGCTGCTGCCTGAGAGGTGGGGGAATTCCTCCAGCGGTCTGGAGCTGGGTGGCGGCGTCTTGGAGCTGATGGAGCAGGAACAGGCGCCGGAGACTGGTGAGGCGTTGATACAACAGAACCCGGGAACGCCTCCCCTTTGGCACAGGCCCAGATTTCCTAGGGGAATTCCTCACCATTTCACTGTTCTCACATTGTAGAGCCGCCACCAGAGAAATCCTCTCCACCCCCTCAGCATGCTCCTTAAGCTGAGGACACTGGTGAGCAGCTGCCTCCGCGAGACCCAGGTACCAAAATGCGTCTTTCGGGGTAGGACCGATGCAAGCTGCAGAGATTAGTCCATCCCTCTCCATCAGGGTTTTGCAGCACTCACACCCCGGGCTCATCGGGTAGCTGTGCCCACCTGCAGAGTACGTATGGGCTGGGGACATGATTTGCTCTGGAGAAACAGGTGAACAAAAAACAAAAACCCACAAACCACAGCAGCTGGGTCTCTTACTGGCCGCAGTCCTCTGTCATGAATTGCCCCTTGGGGCAGAGAGGAAGACCCACATGCTGAACTGTGAGTTTATGAGATTTATTGAAAACAACAAAACACAAAATCCAAAACAATGCACCAACACAAAATTCAAGCAAGCAAACTTACAGGTTTTAGCGCACCAGAACGAGGGCTGTGTTCTAGTGGAGACAAGGGAGAGAATTTCAAGACTGCAGTGAGGAGAAATGAAAATAACTGCCCTTAAATAGGGTCAGAAACAAATCACACAAGTAATGTCAGATGTGGGTCACATGAGCGGGCAGAAGGTAACAATGATGAATAATTTGGACCAGCTGAGTGCAATGAGAGGGGAGCAACCGGAGCTGACACAAGGAGCACAAACCCGGAAATGCCACTGACAGCTGTCAACCAAGAGGGAGAACACAACAGTAAGGGATGTAAAGAATAAAATATCAACAAATGCAGACTGGGAAATAAATACAACCTAATACAAAATAAGAGAGTAACAAAACTATGACATAAATCGAGGAGCTCAATGGCTAGCGTCTGGTGGCCAGGTTTCCACCCATGGGACCCGGCCGGGCTCAGCCTGAAGGAGTTACATGGGTCCACTCTCCTGTGGGCTCACCACCTGCAGGAGGGATCATGGGGGTCCTGTGCTATGTGGATTAGGTGGCGGTCAAAGGCGGAGACCTTGGCAGACTGATCCCAAGCTTCCTAAACTGGCTTTTGGTACGTGGAATGTCACCTCTCTGGTGGGGAAGGAGCCTGAGCTGGTGCATAAGGTTGAGAGATACCGGCTAGATATAGTCGGCCTCACCTCAACACACAGCTCCTGTTCCGGAACCGGTCTCCTGGAGAGGGGCTGGAGCTTGGCCTACTCTGGAGTTGCCCCGGGCGAGAGGCGACGAGCAGGGGTGGGTATTCTTGTATCCCCCCACCTTGCTGCCTCTATATTGGAGTTTTTCCCGGTGGACGAAAGGGTTGTTTCCCTGCGCCTTCGGGTTGGGAAATGGATCCAGACCATCATTTGTGCTTATGCACCAAATGATGTTTCAGAGTACCCACCCTTTATTGAGTCACTGACTGGGGTGCTGGAGGGTGCTCCTCTTGGAGACGCCATTGTCCTACTGGGGGACTTCAATGCGCATGTGGGCAACGACAGTAAAACCTGGAAGGGGGTGATTGGGAGGGACGGCCTGCCCGATCTGAACCCGAGTGGTGTTCAGTGATTGGACTTCTGTGCTAACCACAGTTTGTCCATAACAAACACCATGTTCAAGCATAAAGGTGTCCATATGTGCACCTGGCACCAGGACACCCTAGATTGCAGGTCAATGATCGATTTTGCTATCGTGTCATCAGACCTACGATCGTATGTCTTGGACACTTGGGTAAAGAGAGGTGCAGAGCTGTCAATTGATCACCACCTGGTGGTGAGTTGGATCCGATGGCAGGGGAGGATGCCATTCAGATGTGGTAGACCCAAACGTATAGTGAGGGTATGCTGGGAATGTCTGGCTGAGGCCCCTGCCCGAGAGGTCTTCAACTCCCACCTCCGGAAGAACTTCAACCACATTCCAAGGGAGTCTGGAGACATGGAATTTGAATGGGCTATGTTCTCCACCGCTATTGTTGAAGCGGTGGCCCAGAGCTGCGGCCGCAAGGTTGTTGGGGCATCTCGTGGTGGCAACCCCCGAACCAAATGGTGGACACCAGTGGTGAGTGGGGCCATGAAGATGAAGAAGAAGTCCTATCGAGCTTGGTTGGCTTGTGGGACTCCTGAAGCAGCTGAGGTGTAGCGGCAGGTCAAGCGGACTGCAGCTCGGGTGGTTGTTGAAGCAATAACTCGGGTATGGGAGTAGTTCGGTGAGGCCATGGAACAAGACTTTCGGTCGGCCTCGAAAAGATTCTGGCAAACTGTCCAGTGGCTCAGGAGGGGGAAGCAGCTCCCTGTCCACACTGTGTATGGTGCAGATGGGGCACTGTTGACTTCGACTGGGGATTTTGTCAGGCGTTGGAAGGAGTACTTCGAGGATCTCCTCAATCCCACTGATACGCCTTCCACAGAGGAAGCAGGGCTTGTGGATGAGGGTGACGACTCGCCTATCACAGGGGCTGAGGTCGTCAAGGTGTTTAAAAATCTCTTTGGTGACTGGGCCCCGGGGGTGGACGAGATTCGCCCTGAGTACCTCAAGGCCCTGGATGTTGTAGGGCTGTCATGGATGACACGCCTCTGCAACATTGTGTGGAGGTCGGGGGAGTGCCTTTGGCATGGCAAACTGGGGTGGTGGTTCCTCTCTTCAAAAAAGGGGACCGGAGGGTGTGCTCCAACTTTAGAGGGATCACACTCCTCAGCCTCCCTGGGAAGGTCTATGCCAAGGTACTGGAGAGGAGAGTCCGGCCGTTGGTCGAACCTCAGATTCAGGAGGAGCAATGTAGTTTTCGTCCTGGCTGTGGCACATTGGACCAGCTCTTCACCCTCTCTAGAATCCTCGAGGGTTTGTGGGTGTTTGTCCAACCAGTTTACATGTGTTTTGTGGACTTGGAGAAGGCATTCGACCGCGCCCCTCATGGTTTTTTGTGGGGGGGTGCTTCAGGAGTATGAGGTATCAGGCTTGTTGTTACGAGCTATTCAATCTCTGTATGACCGTTGTGAGAGTTTGGTTCGTATTGCCAACACTTGATCAGACTCATTCCCAGTGAGAGGTGGACTCCGCCAGGGCTGCCCTTTGTCACCGATCCTGTTCCTAATTTGTATGGACAGGAGTTCTAGGCACAGCCAGGGAACGGAGGGTGTCATGCTTGGTGACCACAGGATCTCACCTCTGTTGTTTGCAGATGATGTTGTCTTGCTGGCTTCATCCAGCAATGACCTACAGTTCTTGCTGGGACGGTTTGCCACTGAGTGTGAAGCGGCTGGGATGAGAATCAGTACCTCCAAGTCAGAGTCCATGGTCCTCAGCCGGAGAAAGGTGGATTGTCCTCTCTGGGTTGGGGACAGGCTCCTGCCCCAAGTGGACGAGTTTAAGTATCTTGGGGTCTTATTTATGAGTGAGGGGAGAATGGAGCGAGAGATTGACAGACAGATCAAAGCAGTATCTCCAGTGATGCAGACGTTGTACTGGTCTGTTGTGGTGAAGAGGGAGCTTAGTTCTAAGGCAAAGCTGTCGATTTACCAGTCAATCTACGTTCCTACTCTCACCTATGGTCATGAGCTTTGGGTAATGACTAAAAGAACGAGATTGTGGATACAAGTGGCCGAAATGAGCTTTCTCTGTAGGATCGCTGGACTCACCCTCAGAGATAGGGTGAGGAGCTCAGTCATCCGGGAGAGGCTCAGAGTAGAACCGCTGCTCCTACACATTGAAAGGAGTCAGTTGAGGTGGTATGGGCATCTGATCAGGATGCCTCCTGGACGCCTCCCACTTGAGGTGTTTTGGGCACATCCCACTGGGAGAAGACCCCAGGGCAGACCCAGGACTCGCTGGAGAGACTATGTCTCCTAGCTGGTCTGGGAATGCCTTGGTATCCTCTCTGAAGAGCTGGAGCAGGTGGCTGGGGAGAGGGAAGTCTGGGCTTCTCTGCTTAAACTGCTGCCTCTGCGACATGGACCTCTGGAAAAGTGGTAGAAGATGGATGGATCGATGGACATAAACAGGAAAATAAGAACCAGTACAAGAAATACAAAAACCAAAAGGCACAAAATACAACAAATATATAAATATAGAGAAAAAGCCATGAGACTGAGCATGGCGGAAACCTCCAGTGCTCAGCGCATGACAGGTTCTGCTCAGTTCTTGAGAGAATTCAGCATACATTTTTGCTGCTGTGATATTTTTGCAAGTGTTTTATCAAGTTGGTGGTGGAAAATTGTAAATGCTGGTACCACACAGCAACATACTGAGACAACACCCACAGATAGGCTCCAGTGATTTGATGCTCGTTGCCTCTGTTTAGAGAAGCCGTGCACAGCGTGGCTGAGAACAGAATCACGCCTTCATTTTAATATTATTAATATATCGGATTGGTAAATTACTTTTATTCCTTACTGATACTGATCCGGCCATTTTGCCTCGATCGAACCCAATACCAATACAGTGGATTGGATTGGCTCATCCCTGGTGACGAGTGCGATTTTCAGAACAGGCTCACGGGCAACTCATGTGGTCCCTGTGAGTGACCTGGTGCCCTCGGGCACCGTGTTGGTGACCCCTGTGTAATGTAGTTATTTATCGTTCATATATTGTATTTATATGGAGCTGTTATCTGTGTGGCACAGGGTGGTGGCTCCGCCTTCCGGTCCCGCCAACCCCGTGAGTATAAGAAGGGCTGCAGGCAGGGGGGCGGCCTCTTCTGCCTTTCCCTCTGCCAGCGGCTGCGGGTGTAGTTGGATGCACAGTGCCCTGTGTAATAAACTTGTGTTCAGCTCTACTGCTGGTCTCTTCCTTGGTTCCGAGTTCAGACATAACATTTGGCGGCAAGTTTAAAAGCGGGTAATACCGAAGACATGGAAGCGTGTGAGACACCAGTTCGGCCGTTTTTGGAGCTCCCAGGTGAGCCGCCTGTACCGTGTCCTTGGTGGTACAACACTTTTAGAATTTATATGGTGGCGTTGGACCTGGGAAGGATGGAGAAGTTGAGGGCACGTGTGTTGCTTGTGCACAACCTGGGAATGGAGGGACGAAGGATTTTGGGCATGCTTGGTGACGCGGACAGCTATGAAGTGGTCAAGCTGATGGCACGCCATTTCAGGGCACCGGACAACGTCATCATCCGAAGGATTAAGTTCTGACAGCGCCGCCATCAGGTAGGCAAACCCATTCAGCGGTTCATGTCAGACTTGAGGCAGCTGGCCGCTGAGTGTCGATTCGGACTGTTGGAGGAAGAAATGGTTTGCGACCAGTTGGCGGAGCATACCAACTGTGCTGTAGTCTGGTCTAAGCTGTTCATATTTCTTGGTGAATTGATGCTATCTGGGGCCATCGAGTTGGCCTTTCAGCTGGAAGCAGCGGATAAGCTGACTCGGGAGTGGAGCGGGCGTCTGTTACTGCGAGAGTTATGATCCCCCATGGCTACACAGGTAGTGGACCCGGACAGTGATGGGAGCGTTGAGGAGGACGCCGAGGGTGCCAATGCTGTACGGATGAGGTCTGCCCCGGGGAAGCCCAGGTGTATGGGTTGCGGGTCCACAAAGCACCGCTACAAGACCAGAGAATGTGCTGCAAGAGGGAAGCGCTGTGGCCAGTATCGCCATCTTCACCACTATGTGAGAGTATGCCAGTCAGCGGAACAAGAGAGCCCGTGCAGAAATTTGACCCCTTCCACCCCAACGGTAATACATGCTGTGTCCCTGAGTACCAGTAGGTGCACACATTGCATGGTAGTAATGGATGGAGTACCGGTACCGGTGCTGATTGACATGGGTGAGGAGAGTTCTCTGCTGAACTGGGCTACAGTTAGGCAATGTTTTCCCCACTACAGAATTGGAGGTGACTCAGCACTGCTTTGCAACTATGGAGGAGGACGGTTGGCCACGGTGGGTACCGTTAGACTGACGGCTTGGTACAAGTCGGCGGAGATGGCCGATGTGGAGTTCGTCGTGACGGCCTGCGGCACGAACATCATGGGCTGCAACCTGTTCTATGGCCTCGGGTTTTCCATCAGGAGCAGCACTGGGGAAGAGTGGCCAAGCTGCGGACTGTGGGATTGGCCGGTTCCGAGAGTTCGGGTCGACACTGTGTGGAATGAACAATTGCTGGACACTCTGGAAAGTGGACAGGCCTTGTCGCACTCAGGGCCCCCACAGGAGGACCCCGGTGCCAGTGTCCGAGTCGCCCTGGGTGAGGGTGCCGTGCGGCACAGGGGAGAGTCTGCGGTTGCAAGCGATGCCCAGGAGATGGTCCCAGGTGTTCCCGGAGCTCGGCTGTGGTGGGCTGGTGAACACAGGGCCACATCGGCAGGGTCTGCAGCGGGTCTACAAGCAGTCGGGGATGGACCAAGTGGCACTGACAGGGTGAGTGCCAGGCGGAAACACTGCAGGCTGAGCAGGGCCCCACTTGGAGTCGTGGACTGGGTTCAAGCTCGGGCGGAGGCGAGGCCACAGCGGGTGTGAGCCAAGCGAAAGATGGAGAAGTACCAGGGCCAGCTGCAGGTGACGGATGAGCGGCAGGATGATTGTCTTCAGCTGTTGGATGGCTAGTTGTTGCACACTAACAAGTTACGGCATGCCCCGGGGAAGGCAGCAAGGCGTGGCCCCAGATGAATGGAGCATCCGGTGGTGTAGAGGAGAAGGCACACCAGGATTGAGGCAACCAGCTGAGGCCCGGGAGGCGAACCACCTCTAGTGGCGGACTGAATAGTGAATGGTCTGGGGGGGCCCACGGGGTCATTTTCCCCGAGCTATGCATGTATACACGTTATTCGTTCTGAATCTGTATTTTATAGTTCTGGGATTATTTTGTGTTCTGTTAATTAGGAGACACGGCAGCAATTTTCTTTCAGGTGGACTTTTATATATCATAGGTGGCAGAATAACCCACCTCGCCATATGGGGGGTAGGACGGCAGTCTACCCGTCTCCCCTAATTTTAGTTATTTTGTGTGAATGTCATAGGCCCCTTTTGTGACTTTAGTTTAGTTATGTTTAGCAGATGATTCGGGTTCCAAATTGGGGTGGGCTGAATGTATGTGTGTTTTGGATTTTTCTACGTGGGCGGGATGTAATGTAGTTATTTATCGTTCATATATTGTATTTTTATGGACCTCTTATTTGTGTGGCACGGGGTCGTGGCTCCACCTTCCGGTCTCTCCAACCCCATGGGTATAAGAAGGGGTGCAGGCAGGGGGACAGCTTCTTCGGCCTTTTCCTCTGCCAGCGGCTACGGGTGTAGTTGGGTGCACAGCGCCCTGTGTAATAAACTTGTGTTCAGCTCTACTGCTGGCCTCCTCCTTGGCTCCAAGTTCAGACATAACACCCTGTTCTAGACATACTTCAGTACAGTTATATCATCTTTGGGCAGAAACACCTGAGGACAAATTGTTTTCTATACTTTATGGAATCTAGTCAAAGGCAGCGATTCTCAAGGGAAAACAGGTCAATCCAGTCACTGGGAACTGCCTGCTTGGCACAAGCCCTAATTTAGACGTAGTATTTTGGGCTAAATCGGGTCTGTTGGTCCAAGCCTTAATTTAGCCTAAAAATAGTTGTTGAACCCGCTGTTTAACCCGTTTAATCCAGACCATATTGGGAGACTTTGTTAAAAATGCTTTATAAAAAATCATATTTTTAACAACTTTTTAAAGTTTGACATTTGGCTTAGTGGTTATTAAATAATATCTGGAACAATTTGAAACCAGTGCTAGTGCTACTGTGCTACACTTAAAAAGCACTGTTTGAATACAAGTATTTTGCTGTATTTGGTTGTTAATATCAATGCTCTAACTTGAAATTCTTGTTGACGAGTTTGCAAAATGTAGACAAACTAGTATATTTGGAAAACGTGTACCTTTAATCCAGTTGATCTTGCATATACCAGTGTTTACTAAATATTGATAAATGTGTTTTAACAGTAAATGGCACACATATACGTCCATTAACCAGAACTTATTTCAGTTCAGCTCAGCGTTCTCTGACTTTATTTAAACAGTTGATAATTATCTGTAACTTGAAGGTGGCAGTTACTTCATTGTATGGCAGAAAATTTAAAATTCATTTGTACTGTTTATACAGCAATCAGACAACTGTATAAATATGACTTTGAGTCCTGCAACATTCCTTTGATCCACAGGCAGAGAGATTAACTATTTGAGGAACTCCCACGCTGCCATCAAGGAACATGCCATCAACCCCTCAGACAATCATGCACCCATCCTTCCACCTTGCAGTCTTTCCGGTGAGCAGCCCATGGCTCATTTGCATAGAAAATTTTTGCAAGTCAAATATTTGCTTAACACCTTTTGCTCTATCTCTGTACCTGCTGTGCAAGTCTGTGAACTGGAGGTGCATGGTACATGCATTAGTTGCATTTGTACTCGGTTGAGTTGACAATGAGTTAATGTTTGGGTCTTGATTTTTTGATTTGTTGCTATATCAGATTTGTCAGATTCTGCTCAATAAAACTGAAACCTATACTCATATTCAAGTCTGACAGATGGAGGGAAAACACTTTACAAGAATTTTACTGTCACAGACTTCTACAACTTATTAAGACTGTATTTTTATAATAGTTTAAATACTGCTACAGAAAACAATCTTCCTGGTGACTGTTTCCTGGTGAACCTTTATTTAAAAATATTTTCATATGCAAATTAACCAATCCTAGATAACCACATAACCACCTCTGTCTTCATCCTTCTCTATTTTTTTCTGGCTACTATGTCACAAAATTAAAATAAACTCACATCATAATTGTTTTCTGTCCCATTTGTCTCTAAGACTCTAAGAAACAGAGTGTAGTTGTTGCCCAAAACGTGACCCAGTGTCCCAGGTAAGAAGCCCTGCAGGTGCATGCCAACCTGCTCCCTTGCTTCAGTTTTGTCCCCCCCACCCCCAGGCTGTATATACACACACTAGCACCCCTCCTCCTTCAGGACACATGTCCTGTTTGTTCAGTCCCTCCCAAGACAGGCTGCCTCTCTCTCCGTTGACTTACCTGAGAAGCATTGTGATTTGCTCCGTTTCCTCACAGCTGCAGTGAGGCGTTGGTCTAACTGATGATCCCATCAGACCCCACTACCCTGCTAACATAAACAAATTTTGCATGGAGACCTCAGATTTGTTTGCCTGACAGCAAGCTCCACTGTCTTCTCCATTCTTTCCACAGACACTGATTTGCAACCAGGGACACACACGTAACACACATACTGAAACTTTGCATACTTTGAAACTGTGATCTCATCATTCCATTCTATTATTATGTATTTTTTATGGGACAACACTGAAGATATGACACTTTGATACAATGTAGTCAGTGTACAGCTTGTATAACAGTGTAAATTTGCTGTCCCCTCAAAATAACTCAACACACAGGCATTAATGTCTAAACCACTGGCAATAAAAGTGAGTACACCCTGAAGTGAAAACGTCCAAATTGTACCCAAAGTAAAATATTTTGTGTGGCCACCATTATTTTCCAGCACTGCCTTAGCTCTCTTGGGCATGGAGTTCATTAGAGCTTCACAGGTTGCCACTGGAATCCTCTTCCACTCCTCCATGATGACATCACGGAGCTGGTGGATGTTTGAGACTTTGCGCTCTTCCACCTTTTGTTTGAGGATGCCCCACAGATGCGCAATAGGGTTTAGGTCTGGAGACATGCTTGGCCAGTCCATCACCTTTACCCTCAGTTTCTTTAGCAAGGCAGTGGTCATCTTGGAGGTGTGATTGAGGTCATTTTCATGTTGGAATACTGCCCTGCGGCCATAGTTGCCAAGTCCGCATATTAGAAGCGACTTTGGGCTTGTTTTTTTTCTAAAGTCGCTTATAAATCTTGTCAGTCATGGGTTGTGGGTTTTTGGGCTTGTTTTTTTAATGTGTAGTTGCTCATTTTGGCTTGGTTTGCTATCTGTGTGACAGCTTTCCCAGCTCGATTATGCAAGATTATAAGCTGTGTTTCCATACCAAGAAATTCAAAATCTATTCATTTTTAGGGAAGTTATTCAGGAAAAAGGGAGTTTTTCCTCTCCACCGCTGTCAAGCGCTTGCTCACAGGGGATCGCCTGATTGCTGGGGGTCTTTCTGCAGTTGTGGGGGTTTCCCCAACAGTTGAAAGTGCTATGAGATGACTGTTGTTGTGAAACGGCGCTATATAAATAAAGTTGAATTGAATTGAATTGAAAGGTGGCCGGCCAGGAGCTTCACTTCTGGTGGCCAATGATCCATCCAGTTTTTCTATAGAGGTCAGTGGCCCGCTCAACTCCACTCGGCTCTGTACTCGCTAATGGGGTGTGAGATATCCGGGTTTTTTAATACAGATCAGTGCATATGGGACCTTAAATTGAAAAAAAAAAAAAAAAAAATTCCATTTAATGAATGGTAAGAGCAAAATTATCTTTTGATCCCGATCAAATTTTGCCATGAGTTACGCATATGATGTTTGTCTATTTAAAAGATAATTTTCCACGTAATTAAAGTTGTTGGCTGTCGTGTAATATTTAGTTTTTGTTGAAAGAACGAGCAGAATATACGGTAACTACCATCATCCCACATCACTAAACTGTAATCGTGTTTAGTGCTGTTTCTTATGCAGAATGTACATGTATTTTTTTTTATCAGAGTTTAAAATTTTAATTTATTCAGTCTTTATGTTGACTGTGTTTACTATAAATTTGCTGTTGCTTATGCAGAATGCATATGCATTTTCCTTTAATTAGAGTTTATAAAATTATGTTATTCAATGCTGACTGTGTTTAAAGTTAATTCACTGCAAACAAAAAAAAAAATCTATGTATCGATATATGTTATCAAGCAGCAGCCTGTCTTTTACAATGTGGTAGCTTGCCTGTTGGGCTTTTTTTGGGCTTGTTTAAAATAGAGCTGGTCGCTTGTTTCTTTTGTGAAACCTGGCAACACTGCCTGCGGCCCAGTTTCTGAAGGGAGGGGATCATGCTCTGCTTTAGTATGTCACAGTACATGTGACTGTGAATACTGTGAATTCAAGTGAATGCCATTTATATATATATATATATATATATATATATATATATATATATATATATATATATATATATATATTGTGGACAAAATTGTTGGTACCCCTCTGTCAATGAAAGAAAAACCCACAATGGTCACAGAAATATCTTGAATCTGACAAAAGTGGTAATAAATAAAAATTCTATGAAAATTAACCAATGAAAATCAGACAATGCTTTTGAATTGCGGTTCAACAGAATTACTTTAAAAAATAAATTCATGAAACAGGCCTGGACAAAAATGATGGTACCCCTAGAAAAGACTGAAAATAATGTGACCATAGGGACATGTTCAACCAAGATGTGTCCTCTAATTAACATCACAGGTGTCTACAAACTTGTAATCAGTCAATTGGCCTATTTAAAGGGTGACAAGTAGTCACTGTGCTGTTTGATGACATGATGTGTACCACACTAAACATGGACCAGAGGAAGCAAAGGAGAGAGTTGTCTCAGGAGATTAGAAAGAAAATTATAGACAAGCATGTTAAAGGTAAAAGCCATAAGACCATCTCCAAGCAGCCTGATGTTCCTGTGACTACAGTTGCACATATTATTCAGAAATTTAAGATCCACAGGACTGTAGCCAACCTCCCTGGACGTGGCCGCAGGAGGAGACGGATAATACGAATGGTAACAAAACAGCCCAGAACAACCTCTAAACACATTCATGGTGAACTCCAAGGTCAAGATACATCAGTGTCAGATCGCACCATCCATCGTTGTTTGAGCCAAAGTGGACTTCATGGGAGACGACCAAGGAGGACACCACTGTTGAAAACAAATCATAAAAAAGCCAGACTGGAATTTGCCAAACTGCATGTTGACAAGCCACAAAGCTTCTGGGAGAATGTCCTATGGACAGACGAGACAAAACTGGAACTTTTTGGCAAGGCACATCAACTCTATGTTCACAGACGCAAAAATGAAGCATACCAAGAAAAGAACACTGTCCCTCCTGTGAAACATGGAGGAGGTTCTGTTATGTTCTGGGGCTGCTTTGCTGCATTTGGCACAGGGTGTCTTGAATCTGTGCAGGATACAATGAAATCTCAAGACTATCAAGGTATTCTAGAGAGAAATGTGCTGCCCAGTGTCAGACAGCTTGGTCTCAGTCACAGGTCATGGGTCTTGCAACAGGATAATGACCCAAAACACACAGCTAAAAACACCCAAGAATGTCTAAGAGCGAAACATTGGACTATTCTAAAGTGGCCTTCTATGAGCCCTGATCTAAAACCTATTGAACATCTGTGGAAGGAGCTGAAACATGCCGTCTGGAGAAGGCACCCTTCAAACCTGAGACAACTGGAGCAGTTTGCTCATGAGGAGTGGGCCAAAAAGGACTGTTTTGAAGCCACTGCCTGGAAGCAGCTCTGCGATCCACATGGTGAGGACATCGATGGCCTCATTCACACCTTCACGGGCTACCTCAGCTTCTGTGTGGACAAATCCGTTCCCACCAAGACCATACGGCGTCACTCAAACAACAAACCCTGGATCAACCCTGAGATAAAAACACTTCTGAGAGAGAAGAAGAGGATCTTCAGGTCGGGGAACAGGGAGATGCTGAAGTCCGTACAGAGGGAGCTGAGGAGAAAGATCAGAGAAGGCAAGGACAGCTTCAGGAAGAAGATGGAGGACAAGCTGCAACAGAGCGACATCAGCGGGGTCTGGAGAAACCTCAAAACCATCTCGGGGCTCCAGAATACCTCCCCCCAGGCCACGGGGGGCAGGGAGTGGGCGAACAACCTGAATCTGTTTTTCAATAGATTTGACCAACCGCCCTCCCCCCTGTCTGCACAACAACCACTGCTGCCTCTAAGAAATCAAGTCCTGCTACCCACTCCCCACTCCACCGACACCCCCCCACTCCCAACACACAGCCCCCCATCCTGACCCTGACCAAGACCCAGGTGAGGACGGAGCTGAGGAAGATCAAGGCGAGGAAGGCGTCGGGACCGGACGGCATCAGCGCAAAGCTCCTCAAGTCCTGTGCAGACCAGCTGTGTGGGATTGTGACGTATATCTTCAACATGAGCCTGAAACTGGGGAGGGTACCACAGCTGTGGAAAACATCTTGTGTGGTACCTGTACCAAAAACTTCCCACCCCAAAGACCTGAACAGCTTCAGACCGGTGGCCTTGACGTCCCACTTGATGAAGACCCTGGAGAGACTGCTCCTTGCTCATCTCCGCCCCCTGGTGGAACCAGCGATGGATCCACTCCAGTTCGCCTACCAGCATGGCATTGGGGTGGAGGATGCGGTGATCTTCCTCCTTCACCGTTCTCTGTCCCACCTGGAGAAGCCCGGGAATATGGTGAGGATCATGTTCTTTGACTTCTCCAGTGCTTTCAACACCATCCAACCGATGATCCTGAAGGACAAGCTGCTGCGCGCAGGGGTGGACCAGCACCTGTCATCATGGATCCTGGACTACCTCACGAACCGGCCTCAGTTTGTGAGAACCCGAGACTGTGTTTCCGACACGATCATCAGTAGCACGGGGGCCCCCCCAGGGAACGGTGCTGGCTCCCTTCCTGTTCACTCTTTATACTGCGGACTTCTCACACAACACAACACATTGCCATCTACAGAAGTTCTCTGATGACTCTGCGATCGTTGGTCTCATCTCCAGCGGAGATGAAGCTGAGTACAGAGGGCTTATCCAGGACTTTGTGGACTGGTGCCATCGGAACTGCCTCCAGATCAACGCGAGGAAAACTAAGGAGCTGGTGGTGGACTGCCACAGGCATGGGCAGCCCCTCACAGCACCAGTAAATATACAGGGAACAGACATCGAGATGGTGACATCCTACAAGTACCTGGGTATTCATCTGAACAATAAACTAGACTGGTCACACAATACTGACGCACTCTACAAGAAGGGACAGCGCAGGCTGTTCCTGCTGAGGAGACTCAGGTCTTTTGGTGTACAAGGGGCGCTGCTGAAGTCATTCTATGACACGGTGGTGGCATCAGCCATCACTTTTGGAGTGGTCTGCTGGGGCAGTGGCATTACTGCAGCCGATAGGAAGAGACTGAACAAACTGATTAAGAAAGCTAGCTCTGTCCTGGGGCAACGCCTTGATCCGATGGAGGAGATAGGAGAGAGAAGGACGGTGGCTAAACTGTCATCTCTGCTGGAGTCCGAGTTCCACCCTATGCAGGACATACTGGATGCACTGAGGAGCTCATTTAGCAGCAGACTACATCATCCCAGGTGCACAACCGAGAGGTTTCGTAGGTCCTTCCTACCAACGGCTGTCAGACTGTACAACCTAAGCAGGGCTGCTCGCAGAGATAGCAAAAAGATGTCACAAACTAATAGTTTTTTTTTTTTTTTTTTTGAATGCAAAAGATGCAATAGACTTACACAATGGTCCTCTCCGGCATACAACTAGGAACATACCGGTCGCTATGGAGGGTGAGAATATGTATGGGCACATAATCATACCATGTAGGATAACTAAATAGACGGTTATGCTGTTTCATCCCACCTAGCAACAATGCTCTGCACTGTGTGTGTTTATATATTTACATATTTATTCCATCTAGCTACAATGCTCTGCACTGGGTGTGTTTATATTTATATATCTATATATTTATTCCATCTAGCTACAATGCTCAGCACTGGGTGTGTTTATATTTATATATCTATATATTTATTCCATCTAGCTACAATGCTCCGCACTGTGTTTTTATATATCTACATATTATTCCATCTAGCTACATTGCTCCGCACTGTGTGTGTTTATATACTTGCATATTTATTCCACCTAGCTGCAATGCTCCGTACTGTGGGTGTTTATATATTTACATATTTATTCCATCTAGCTACAATGCTCTGCACTGTGTGTTCATATATTCATATATTTATTCCATCCAGCTACAATGCTCTGCACTGTGTGTCTGTGTGTGTGTGTGTGTGTATATATATATTTTATAGTAATATGTACATATGTATATTAGCTGCTCTTGCTTGCTTGTTTTTTTTTTTTTTTTTTTTTTTTTCTTGCCTTCTGATTGTTGCTCTGAGTGTTGCTATCCCTGTGCTGTTGCAATCCTGGAATTTCCCCGTTGTGGGACTAATAAAGGCTTATCTTATCTTATCTTAAAATACCTGCTGAGAGGTGCAGAAGTCTCATTGACAGTTACAGAAATCGTTTGATTGCAGTGATTTCCTCAAAAGGTTGTGCAACAAAATATTAAGTTAAGGGTATCATCATTTTTGTCCAGGCCTGTTTCATGAGTTTGTTTTTTAAAATAATTCTGTTGAACCACAATTCAAAAGTATTGTCTGATTTTCACTGGTTAATTTTCATAGAATTTTTATTTATTACCACTTTTGTCAGATTCAAGTTATTTCTGTGACCATTGTGGGTTTTTCTTTCATTAACAGAGGGGTGCCAACAATTTTGTCCACGTATATATATATATATATATATATATATATATATATATATATATATATATATATATATATATATGTACTGTAAATGGTAAATGACATTCACTTATATAGCGCTTTTATTCTCATCTCTTGATGACCAAAGCACTTTACAGATCCTGCTATCCACCCATTCACACACTGATGGCGGCATGTCATAAGTGTGTGAATGTGTTTGTGTGTATATATATATATATATATATATATATATATATATATATATATATACTGTATATATACACTCACCGGCCACTTTATTAGGTACACCATGCTAGTAACGGGTTGGACCCCCTTTTGCCTTCAGAACTGCCTCAATTCTTCGTGGCATAGATTCAACAAGGTGCTGGAAGCATTCCTCACAGAGTTTGGTCCATATTGACATGAGGGCATCACACAGTTGGCGCAGATTTGTCGGCTGCACATCCATGATGCGAATCTCCCGTTCCACCACATCCCAAAGATGCTCTATTGGATTGAGATCTGGTGACTGTGGAGGCCATTTGAGTACAGTGAACTCATTGTCATGTTCAAGAAACCAGTCTGAGATGATTCCAGCTTTATGACATGGCGCATTATCCTGCTGAAAGTAGCCATCACAAGTTGGGTACATTGTGGTCATAAAGGGATGGACATGGTCAGCAACAATACTCAGGTAGGCTGTAGCGTTGCAACGATGCTCAATTGGTACCAAGGGGCCCAAAGAGTGGCAAGAAAATATTCCCCACACCATTACACCACCACCACCAGCCTGAACCATTGATACAAGGCAGGATGGATCCATGCTTTCATGTTGTTGACGCCAAATTCTGACCCTACCATCCGAATGTCGCAGCAGAAATCGAGACTCATCAGACCAGGCAACGTTTTTCCAATCTTCTATTGTCCAATTTCGATGAGCTTGTGCAAATTGTAGCCTCAGTTTCCTGTTCTTAGCTGACAGGAGTGGCACCCTGCGTGGTCTTCTGCTGCTGTAGCCCATCTGCCTCAAAGTTCGACGTACTGTGCGTTCAGAGATGCTCTTCTGCCTACCTTGGTTGTAACGGGTGGTTATTTGAGTCACTGTTGCCTTTCTATCAGCTCGAACCAGTCTGGCCATTCTCCTCTGACCTCTGGCATCAACAAGGCATTTCCGCCCACAGAACTTCCGCTCACTGGATATTTTTTCTTTTTCGGACCATTCTCTGTAAACCCTAGAGATGGTTGTGCGTGAAAATCCCAGTAGATCAGCAGTTTCTGAAATACTCAGACCAGCCCTTCTGGCACCAACAACCATGCCACGTTCAAAGTCACTCAAATCACCTTTCTTCCCCATACTGATGCTCGGTTTGAACTGCAGGAGATTGTCTTGACCATGTCTACATGCCTAAATGCACTGAGTTGCCGCCATGTGATTGGCTGATTAGAAATTAAGTGTTAACGAGCAGTTGGACAGGTGTACCTATATATATATATATATATATATATATATATATATATATATATGTGTGTGTGTATATATGGGTGATTCTTCAATTAAGGGAGTTTTTCTGTCCCCAGGGTAGATTTTCAAGAAAAAAATGTTTTTTAGAAAAAACAATGATTGCTTTTGTTTACTTTAGGTTGTAGTAGCTATGAAAAAATAACTGTGTCTCGATGACATTTTAATAGTTTTTCAGTGTGTTGAAAATTCAAATGTGCAAGAATTTCACTGTTTTGTGCTTGCCCCAACCCAGACTTTTTGACTTCCCCTCTATAATAAAGCGATAAAAAGTGCTAAATTCATTAAACCTTTACTTTGCATTTCCTCATAACAACTTAAAAAGATATTTTTCGAATTCATATATTTTATATTTGTTCAATTTACTATTTATTTATAGTTAAATATCGCTGTCCCTCATACATCTTGTCATTACCATCACGCTCAACGTTTTAGAGAGCAATAAAGTTTTTACAAACAGTTACTTAAATTGTTGCATGCAAATTAGATGCTCCAGAGGAACATGTCCAGACATGAGGCACAAGCCTGAGTTTTTGATGCCCACATATGTAAGTAATTTGATGTTTTATACATCCTGATCTGAGAGTATGTTTATTAGGCGTCATTACCAAACAAGTTACTATTTGAGTATTTTAATTCATTAATACAAAATTTCACTTTATTTAGATATATTCAGTGTACATTGTATGCTAGCTAACCAATTAGCTTAGCAAGTCTAAAACTTAGCCAACATTTTCTGCAAAGAGTGAAAATTGTCATTACCATCACGTGTCATTTCCAATGACGATCTGTGATGGTAATGACAATTTATGTTTTTATTTCCTAATAACTAGCATATATTAGCTTAATTTACTATTTACTACTTTACCATGATACATAATTGAACAGTTACCAACTGTAATTTACATTATTTTTGTTTGAAGATGTCAACATGGCCCCAGCTAAAACAGCTCAACGGTCAAAATCAACTGCAAACAGTTCATGGAACAATGAAAATCCATCAGGTGGAGTATTTTATATACTATGTTATAATATTTATTTATTAAATTAGTCTTTATTTATTCTGTGAATGTAGCATATTCAGTAATACCCAGTTGTTTTTATTTTTGTATAGATTTTCACCAACAATCCAGGTCACATCAAGTGGCGAGTACTCAGCTGTTTCTGTTCAGCTCCAGAGGAGTGCAAGTGCTATGGCCCACAGACAGTGGCCATTCAGCAAGATGAGCCAACAACAAGCCAGGAAGGATCAGCCCTGGATCTGCAGCCACCTGAGATGGACACACAGCCATCAACACTTGTCCCCGTTTCAGAGATCACAGATCAACTGATAGGACAGTGGTGTGCTGTTCAATATGACCAAGATGTATATCCAGGCATCATTCAGGATGTAGATGCAGAAGGTTGTACCCATGTGAAAACAATGAACATCATTGGCAAGAACCGTTTCTTTTGGCCTATGAAAGATGATGTTCTGTGGTATCAGCCATGTGATCTGTTTGGTCTAGTCCCAGAGCCCCAGCCAGTCACAAAAAGGCACATGAGGCTACCAGAGAATGCGTGGAAGATGTTGTGCTCTCTCAAGGAATGAAACAAACTTGTGTCTAAGGTTTATGTTGGTAGCACACTCTAAACTGTCAAAATAGCTTTTTGCAAAGTGATATTTGAATGCTGTTGATTAAAAAAAGTGTTAAAAATAAAGGCAGACACTTTAATTCTGCTATTGAGGTTCTGCACATGAGTTTTTATATTGTTAAGTGCATTTTCTTATTGCTAGTGTGTAAAATCAATTAGTTACTTTTGTGGTTGTTGCAGTCACAGAATGTGATATATGTTTTTTAATGACTTAAATACTATTTTTCTTACTATACTGTATTTCTTACTAGTATTTGTATTTTATTTATGACATTGTTCCAATGATTTGTATAAGCTGGTTGATAATCACCAGCAGGTCCCTGACTGTTGTTTAATATGGGTCACACTACTGTTGCTGTGCATGAATTAAAATGCTACACACTTATTTTAGAGTGCTGAAAACTTTATTTTCTATTTTATCATTTTTGGATTGGCACTCATCATATGGGACATTCGAGCTGAGCATGCCAGTTCTCTTCTTTGATCTTTTTTTTTTTAATGTCAGAAACGAGCCAGCCGGCCAGAAGAGCATATTATTACATAAGCAATGCTGTGTTAGTTTACCAAGTGATTCATTTTAATGGAAGGTTAAGTGTACAAAAGGTGGTGTTTTTAAAAAGTAGTATTTTCTTTGTCTTTGTTGTAAAAAAAAAACAAAAAACAAAACGCCCTGACCAACAGTGACCTGTGTGGAGTTTGCATGTTCTCCCCGTGTCTGCGTGGGTTTACTCCGGGATTTCTCCGGTTTCCTCCCACATGCCAAAAACATGCAAGTTAGGTTAATTGGCATCAAACTGGGGATTCTAAATTGTCCTTAGGTATGACTGTGAGAGTGAATGGTTGTCTGTCTCTCTGTGTTGGCCCTGCGATGGACTGGCGATCTGTCCAGGGTGTACCCTGCCTCTCGCCCAAAAGATGCTGGGATAGGCTCCAGCCCCCCCGTGACCCAAAAAGGATTAAGCGGAAGAAGATGAATGAATGAATGAAAACGCCAGTGTTAATTTTTATGTCATTACCAAAACATGTTGTCATTACCATCACAATACATTTTTTGATAGAAAATGCTGCTTTATTGTTAACTTGGGTTTTACCACAATCATTGTGGTAATGTTTAAAAGTCTAAATTTGCATTTTATGAAAAAATATACATTGCAATTCAAATATTCTGATTAGTACGCAATATTTCATTGTTGAGTCAAGGCAATATATTAACAAGTCACAGAGAAGCTGTTGTTAAAATGTATTTTAAATATACTTACAAATATTTAGAACATGATTCTTAAAGAGCATGTTTTGTACTTACTGGAATGATTGTAAAACCTTTGCTTGTCAAATCATTTTGTATTAAAATCAGTGTTTTGACAGCAATATCTCAAAATCAATAAATATCAATAGAGGATGTTGACAAGGTTGTCCACTTTCACCTTTACTGTTTACTATGGCAATTGAAACGGGCGGGAAACATCTGTGCTGACCCATCACACCCCGGCCACAAACTGTTTGAACTTCTATCTTCTGGTCGTCGTTACAGATCACTGAAGGTCAAAACCACCCGTCACAGGAACAGTTTCTTTCCTCAAGCCATCACTCTGATGAACTCCTAACATTCACCTAGTCCTACCTGTTGCTGTACTCATGACTTTTCATCCATTATTACATTGCACATAACTCTCACACTGCTTTTTACTTCATTCACATTATATCACTGAATCTGAGTCCACATTGAAATACTGTGTGATTGTATATTTTTTCATATATTTCTGCAGTGTGGTTAGTCCGAGTAAATAACTGCATATATTCCTGTATATATTTGCATCCTTTTATAGAAACGTGGACAGACTGTAATTTACTGTACATACTGTGGTTGTCATTGAATCCTTATTTAAATCCTTCACCTGAACAACGAGAGCAAGTTTTTAGCCAAAGTCAAATTCCTTGTATGTGTTGTGCATACTTGGCCAATAAAGCTGATTCTGATTCTGATTCTGATTCTGAACCTTTAGCGATGGCAGTACGTTTACATCCACAAATATATGGAATTAAAGTAGGACCAACAGAACATAAAATCTCCCTGTATGCCGATGACATAATTTTGTTTATGTCGAATCTTAAAAAATCAATTCTGACCTTGTTGAATTTAATAAAGAATTGTGGGGAAATACCAGGATATAAAATAAATAAAACTAAATCTTCAATATTAATGCTAAATGAGACCCAGAGAAATCACCCAGCTCCTGAGGTGAATCAATTCAATGTTGTAAATCAGTTTAAATATTTAGGAATTCAAATTGTGCCAAAGCTAGAATCAGTCACCAGTGCCAACTATGAAGCCTTAATGACAGACATTAATGAGTTACTTCAGAGATGGATGTCACTACCAATGTCGATGATCGGGAGAATTAATATACTTAAAAGTAATATCTTACCCAAAATGCTTTATTTATTTCAATACATTCCTTTACCACCACCTTCAGATCTATTCTCAAGAATTAAAAAAAAGTTAGTGGAATTTATATGGAACAATAGGAAGGCTAGATTACGTCTGTCCTTACTATATTTACCATTTGATCGTGGAGGTCTGAAATGTCCAAACTTTATGTTGTATTACTGGTCAGCACAACTGAGGTCTATGACATATTATTTTTTCATCAAATGATCTCCCTCACTGGACTGAAATGGAATCATACAATTTACCTTTACCTCTTCCCATATTCATATACTCAGACTCGGCTAAAAAATTACAGAAACAAGTTAAAAATCCATTTATAAAGCATATGAACAAAATATGGTGTGAAACCAAAAAATATTTAAAAGAACCACACTTATTGTCACAATTTAGCCCAATATGGGGTAATCAATATTTTAAACCAGGGAGAGCGGACGCTGTATTTAAAGTATGGAATTTAAAAGGGATTCAAAAGATTCAAGACTTATATTTGTCACGTTCAGATAACATAATGTCTTTTGAAGAACTGAGGATCAAATTTAATCTTAATAGAACACATTTTTTAAAATATCTTCAGCTTAGGAACTTTATTCGATCAAATCAAAATAATGCTCTCACCCGACCTACTTATTCATCCTTGGAAAAAATTTTGACAAAAGATAGTAAGAGAAAGGGTATTATTTCAGAGTTTTATAACTCATTGACACTATCCTCAAGTGAAAACTCACAGAAAAGACTGAATTATTGGAAAGAAGACCTGCAAACTGAAATTTCAGAGGAACAATGGGAATTGGCTTGTACAGAAGCTCAAACCAAATCAGTAAATGTACGTCTTAAATTGATACATTTTAAATGGTTAATGCGGATGTATGTTACACCGGTGGAGTTAAATAGTTATAACAAAAACATACCAGATACGTGCACAAAATGTATGGAAAGTAAAGGAACCCTATTTCATTGTTTATGGGAATGTAGAAAAATTAGAATGTTTTGGGAAGAGGTGAGGGTAACAATTGAAAAAATAATTTCAAAACAAATCATATTGAATCCTAAATTGTTTTTGTTGGGTCTGTATCCAGAAAAGCATAACTTTAATAAGAGTGAAAGAGCATTCATAGACCTCAGTTTGCTTAACGCCAAAAAATGTATTGCACTACTGTGGAAAAAGACTCATAGACCAGATGTGACTCAGTGGTTAAGACAGATGTTAACAAACCTTCCACTAGAAAGAATAACATACATACTGAAATCAAAGGAAATTGTGTTTGAGAATATATGGAGACCTTTCATTGATTATGTAAAGAATTTAAACATAACTTTTGAAGAAGAAGGTGAATGATGTGTGTGGACCTTGCAAATTCCAAACTGGTGAATGTATAATATGTATACTTATGTATACTTATGTAATGGATTGCCTAGACTAAACAGAGGAGCATTGTTGAAGACTTGCCTTTGTTAGTGGTTGTTGGTGTTTTTAGTACATTTTTTTTTCTTTTTTTTTCTTTTTTTTTAAATTACTTTAGTCTTAGTGTTTGATTGTTTGTGTTATGTTTGTAAAAAAAAAAAGATTCAATAAAATATATTGTGGAAAAAAAATCAGTGTTTTGTTTTTGTGATGGTAATGACATTTTGCTGTGGCAAATTTGAAAAAAGCATCATAATATCAAAATTATCATGAAGTAATATCAAAGCTACACTCAGATTTGTGTTCCAGACCAATTGCTCAACCTTTTGAAACAGAAAAAATAGAGATTAAAGAACTGGTTTTTTTTCCAAATTCTAAACGTCAAAAGTGCCCCTAATTGAAGAATCACCCATATATGTGCGTGTGTGTGTTGGTGTTGGATGATTAAAGTTTCTAATCACGATTACTCTTTTGGAATGTTGAGTTAATCACGATTAATAATGCGTTAATTGCATGTTCTTCCATTCAGATACAGTGTACCTTAAGTTGGTAATTTTTCAAGTTTCTCATACTGTTATAAACATGACAGTGGACAAATACGCTTGCTTTCATCACCTGCAGGTTTATTAAAGCTCTCAACATACCCAAAATGAAAAAAATATCCAGAATATTCTCCAGAAAATCGTCAAAAGTACTACCACATGTCCAAAACACAACAGAATGCCAGGGCTCAGTAACGTCACTGCAACACAACAACACTCCCATAGTAAACATCCACCAGCTGAACACAAATCAATGGACATCTTGTGTCACAACAGACACAATTTCCCTTTTAATAGAAAAATTGTAAACATAAACAACTATCTCACCCATGACGTCACCAACCACACAGCAAAAAGCAGGGAATGGGAGTGAGTGGACATTATGAATACAGCTTGAGAATTTTAGACTGCTACTCACCTACCGATAGTTGGACCCAAAGTTGTGGTGATGAAACAGGTGGAGTGTCTGTCCTCAGCTGCTGGCAGCCGCTACACCCGTAGCACATAGCTGTTTACTGCTAGCCAGCTTCCAAAGAACAACAACCAAAATCCAGGCAAAGTTTTGGAGGAGGCTGTGACAATTATCCAGGTGAGAGCTCCGACAGATAACACTGTAAACTTAAACATACCAGCGTTTTGGGGATTTCCATGGCAGTGATGCAGCTTGTTTGACTTTGCAGTGTCCGCATGGTGCTCACAGTGTCTGTCGCTACCCAGAGCGGCTTCCATTGTTCCGCATGGAGTGCAGTTCAGGCCAAAAAAGTACTGTTTGCGCTTTCTGGCATTAACTGCGGTTAACTGCGAGCACAAAATTTGTCGCCGTTAACAGGGGCAAAGCATTAATGGGCGATTAACGCTATCACACTGACACCACTAATATATAAAGGATTCTGCAGTGTGGGTATGTATGTACAGTATCTCACAAAACTGAGTACACCACTCACATTTTTGTAAATATTTTATTATATTGTTTCATGGGACAACACTGAAGATATGACACTTTGATACAATGTAAAGTAGTCAGTGTACAGCTTGTATAACAGTGTAAATTTGCTGTCCCGTCAGAATAACTCAACACGCAGCCATTAATGTCTAGACTGCTGGCAACAAAAGTGAGTACACCCCTAAGTGAAAATGTCCAAATTGTGTCCAATTAGCCATTTTCCCTCCCCAGTGTCATGTGACTCGTTAGTGTTACAAGGTCTCAGGTGTGAATGGGGAGCAGGTGTGTTAAATTTGGTGTTATCGCTCTCACACTCTCTCATACTGGTCACTGGAAGTTCAACATGGCACCTCATGGCAAAGAAGTCTCTGAGGATTTGAAAAAAAGAATTGTTGCTCTACATAAAGATGGCCTAGGCTACAAGAAGATTGCCAACACGCTGAAACTGAGCTGCAGCACGGAGGCCAAGACCATACAGCGATTTAACAGGACAGGTTCCACTCAGAACAGTCCTCACCATGGTCGACCAAAGAAGTTGAGTGCACATGCTCAGTGTCATATCCAGGGGCTACCTTTTGAAAACAGACGCATGAGTGCTGCCAGCATTGCTGCAGAGGTTGAAGGGTTGGGGGTGGGGGTCAGCCTGTCAGTGTTCAGACCATACACCACTCACTGCATCAAATTGGTCTGCATGGCTGTTGTCTCAGAAGGAAGCCCCTTTTAAAGATGATGCACAAAAAAGCCTGCTAATAGTTTGCTGAAGACAAGCAGACTAAAGACATAGATTACTGGAACCATGTCCTGTGGTGTGATGAGACCAAGATAAATTTATTTGATTCAGATGGTGTCAAGCGTGTGTGGCAGCAACCAGGTGAGGAGTACAAAGACAAGTGTGTCTTGCCTACAGTCAAGCATGGTGGTGGGAGTGTCATGGTTTGGGGCTACATGAGTGCTGCCGGCACTGGGGAGCTACAGTTCATTGAAGGAACCATGAATGCCAGCATGTACTGTGACATACTGAAGCAGAGCATGATCGGAAACTGGACCGCAGGGTAGTATTCCAACATGATAATGACCTCAAATGCACCTCCAAGATGACCAATGCCTTGCTAAAGAAACTGAGGGTAAAGGTGATGGACTGGCCAAGCATGTCTCCAGACCTAAACCCTATTGAGCATCTGTGGGGCATCCTCAAATGGAAGGTGGAGGAGTGCAAAGTCTCTAACTCCATGATGCCGTCATGGACAAGTGGAAGAGGATTTCAGTGGCAGCCTGTGAATCTTTAGTGAACCCCATTCCTGGGAGAGTTAAGGCAGTGCAGGAAAATAATGGTGGCCAAACAAAATATTGACACTTTGGGCACAATTTGGACATTTTCCCTAGGGGTGTGCTCACTTTTGCTGCCAGGGGTTTAGACATTAATGGCTGTGTGTTGAGTTATTGTGAGGGGACAGCAAATTTACACTGTTATACAAGCTGCACACTGACTACATTGTATCAAAGTGTCATATCTTCAGTGTTGTCCCATGAAAAGATATAATAAAATATTTACAAAAAATGTGAGGGGTGTACTCACTTTTGTGAGATACTGTATGTATGTATGTGGCAGATACTTTGTCCTCCTACTAACTCAGAAGACATTTGACCGCGGGCTCTCATCTCTTGCATGGCAATGCCACAATACCTGAAAAATGCACCTGACATGGTTTTACTGACTGTTTGACCATAAAAGAGGTCAAAGTCGAGCTTTTTTAATCGACCTTTACCGGTGTTGTACGCCGGGGGAGGAATCAAGCACACCTGACTTGGTTGGTGGAGTTTAGGATCCGCGGGTCTCTCTGCACAATACAGGTGTTGTGGACTGACTGGAAGCATCCATAAGAACACTGCAAATTTACAAGACAAAAATAACAAATTTATGAGGAAAAAATTGATGAAGCTGATAATTAATTGATGAAGTTTGAGACAGGTTTTAATTTACAAGAAGAAAAGCTAATTTGAGAAAAACATAAGTTTATGAGAAAAGTTCAACTCTAAGAAAAGTTGCAAACTTACAGGAAAAAATCACATTGGAGAAAAAAAAAATGTTGCAAATTTATGAGACACAAATTTAAGTGGGAAAAAGTCAAATTTTCGAGACAAAAGTCGCAGTTTACAAATAAGAAGTAGCAAATTTCAGAAAACAAATTTCACTAAACAGAAGCAATAGTAAAAATGAAAGGACACACAAGAGTACAACACTATAGTTAGTTAGTTAATCCCTTCACACCTGAAGGTGTATATGGGCGGCGCCTATCTCCGTTTCTCTGACCCTAGGCCACACAGCTACTGTAAGTAGTGAAAGCTACAGCGGGGGGGTCAGTCCACTGGTAGCTCTGTGTGTAACTTTACTTTCCCCATTCCATTATGCGGAGCACCACGCTAGAAGGCAGAAAGCACCATTTTTATATGGTCTTTGGTACAACACTATATCATGACTGAAAAATAAAGTATTGCATTAAATAAATTAGGTAAATAAATGTAAATTATGTGTTTAAAGGCTACATGTTATTATAAGCCCATGGTGCATTTTATTTTGTACAATCAAAAACTAATATAAAGAAATTTATACACGTTTAATGCTTTAAATGTCACGACATGACATTTGACGACATGATGGTGCATGGCGCTCGGGCCATGCACCATCTCCACCAGGTTTGACAGCAGTGTTTACCTTCTGGCTTCCCGAGCCTTTATTGTGACAGCACTCGGAGGGGCTTCCTGCTGTCAAGCCTGACAGCTGTGCAGCATTATCGGCTCATCAGCAGCCCTGCATTTAAGTGGGCTCTGGGAGCTGAATAATGCGGCAGTCTGGTCAACAATTTGTCAACGATTCCATGTCTATGATTATTCTTCTTTGCCAGACATTGAGCGAGCGTTCCCTCGGCTCAGACGTCAACGAGTGTTCCATGGTCATGCTTGTAAGTGTGCTTCTTTATTGCCTCTTGTCCAAGTATTTGTAGTGTAGTGTGTTTTAGCCCACCGTGGCTCATTGCTTTGTGTTTTGTGTGTTCTTTTGTTAATAATAAACATCTATGCAAACCTCACCGGCGACTCTTGGCGTCTTATGGTGGCTCGCGAGGGCCACCGCCTGACAGTAGACTGCTGCCAGACTAAGATGCCGTTCCCGGTGAGTTTGCTTAATTGGACATTTGTTCTTCCCTGTCTGGGTAACTGCGTGCTGGGAGAATGTCGTCTTTCAGGCGCTGCGTTCGGCGCCTGGGCTACGAGCTAGCAGAGGCCCTGGACTACGTAGATGGAGCGCTCTTCTCCGCTACACTTGATGACACCCCCAACGATATGCGCTGGCACCTGGACATTGCTGAGTCTCTTCTTAATAACCTTCCTCGCTACTTCGACCACCCGGAGGTCATGACGAGGAGGGCAGAGATCGCCTCCTAACGTGAGGTACTCCGTGGGCTGGAGGGAAACTCTGGCAGGAAGCCGAAGAGGAGGCATCGTCGCTCCTCGTTTTGGGATCCCGTTCCTGTCCCCGATCCGGCCCAGGGGTTCGCGCCATCCGGAGGCCATCCAAGACGTCGACGTCACGCCCAAGGAGAGCCTCAGCTAGACCCCCGTCTGAATCCACTTCCGGCGAAGCCCATGAGTGGACCCTCGCGAGCGGCTCCTCCTCGTCCTTCCAGGGAGCCCTCTGTCACCATCCAGCGGGGAAAGGGAGGAACAACGTCCCCTACAGCAGGCACCATCCTTCCTCCAGGAAACAGGCAAGTTCCCTCTTCTCATCATAGTTGTGATTTGCCTTGTCTGACTCCTGGGGGCGGAGTTAGGGGTTCGCAGTCCTCCGAGCTCCCACCACCTGCTGTAGCTCTCATTACTAAACCTGCTGCCTCTGTGTCTCCCTCCGCTGACCGGTCCACGAAGCCAGGCCTACGTTGCAGGATGGGGGGGGGGGGCTGTGGTTCTGGAGAGCCTGGTTCCAGCCCTGCAGCCACATCGTGGGCAGAGGAGAAGAGCGGACTGCAGCCTGGAGCCTGTGCCGACGACGAAGCGTCCCCGGGTCTCCACGTCGGAACAGTTCGAGCCAGTGGGTCGAGGGTCCCCTGCCACCATGCCGTGCGGGTTATCGGTGTGGACGTCAGCACTGGAGGATCCACAGACTGCAGAGACCATCATGCTGGCTGTGGAACCCGCCGTGGCCGAGTGGGAGCCTGAAGACGAACTTCTCTGTCCTGAGCCTGGATCGACAAAGTCCTGGACGGCGACAGAACCCGAGTGCAGGCAAGTGCTCTACCTTGTGTTTCTCCTTTATATCTTGGAGCATTTCTGCCTGCCTCTCGGGGAGGCGAGTCAGGGGCAGCTGCCTGCTACACCTGAGCTCGTCTCGCTGGGCTCTGTCGCTACCGGTGATTCTGATCCTGGTTCTTTCTTGTCTTCCAAGCCTTCTTCCAGAGTCACTGGTGTGGAGCCAGTCGTGGTCACTGTGCTGGAGGTTCCAGGTTCAGGGTTGGAGGTTGTCACCGGTGCTGCGCCGACCCAGTCGGGGTCTGACGCGGGTACAACCGAGACCCAATCGGGGTCCTACGCGGGTGCAGCCGAGACCCAGTGGGGGTCCGACGCGGGTGCAGCTGAGACCCAATCGGGGTCCGTCGTGGGTGCAGCCGAGACCCAATTGGGGTCCGACACGGGTGCAGCCGAGACCCAGTCAGGGTCCAACACGGGTGCAGCCGCGAGTGCAGTATCGGTATGGGTCAAGGTTGGTGGAGGAGCTGCAGACCCTTCGCCACCTGACATCGTGCGGGCTCGTCGTCATCATCATCGCCCTCGTCAGAGTCACCAACCCAGCTCATCATCGCCGGGGGCTGTTGGGGGGCCTCTACATTCGGCCCAGCTCTCCCACGTCTTTCCCCCACCAGGGAGGCCACCGCAGGCTGTCTTCCCATGGTTCTGGTGGCTGAGGGATGCGGGTCGGCCACCCGAGGAACTGTTTCGCCGGTTCGGCGCCCTGGGTCGGCCACCCGACATACTGTGTTTGCAACTGGGCGACCTGGTTCAGCCACCGGAGGATTTGACTTTCCAGGCCTGGGACTGGGGTAGGCCGCCCGATCATGTCCTGTCCACTGTAATCACCCGTTGGCCTTTGGACGCAGGGAGACCACCGGAACTGTCTCCGTTATTCCGTTATTTTTGGACTCATTTCTGTTGAGTTGTGTGGGTTGAAGGTCAATCGGTGTGATAATTCTGCTCAGTGTTTTTGCCTTGTCAACATGTGTTTTTTTTCTCCCCTCTTCTGTTTGAGGGACGTAACGTGTTTTTCTGGTTGTTTTGTTTTTTTTTTCTCTTGTCCTGTGTGTTAATGTGCTTTATGGAGTATTGTATTTTTTTTGTTACCTTTGCTTTGTATTGCCTCATTTGTATCTGCTTTGATTTTGGTTTGTGCATTAGGGAGTACTGTGTTTTTTTTCTGGGGAATTTTTCTCTGTGTTGGTCACTGTGCTTCCGGCTATCGTCATGGGGTTTTGTTTTCTGTTGCTGGTCCTCTCCCTCTGGACCTGCTCCCCCATCTGCCTACCCTGGGGTGGGGGGTGGGGGGGCTTGGGTATCATCGGGCATTCGGAGCCCGCCCTTGTGGGGGAGGTACTGTCACGACCCGAGCGCCGATTTCGTCCGCGTTCGGGTCATGCATCATCTCCGCCAGGTTTGACAGCAGTGTTTACTTTCTGGCTCCCCAAGCCTTTATTGTGACAGCGCTCGGAGGAGCTTCCTGCTGTCAAGCCTGACAGCTGTGCTGCATTATCGGCTTATCAGCAGCCCTGCATTTAAGTGGGCTCTGGGAGCTGAATAATGTGGCAGTCTGGTCAACAATTTGTCAACGATTCCATGTCTATGATTATTCTTCCTTGCCAGACGTTGAGCGAGCGTTCCCTCGGCTCAGACGTCAATGAGTGTTCCACGGTCATGTTTGTAAGTGTGCTTCTTTATTGCCTCTTGTCCAAGTATTTGTAGTGGCTCCACCGTGGCTCATTGCTTTGTGTTTTATGCGTTCTTTTGTTAATAATAAACATCTATGCAAACCTCACCGGCGACTCTTGGCATCTTGTGGTGGCTCGCGAGGGCCACCGCCGGACATTACATACCCTTGAGAACAAAGGAATACTGGAGCAATAACCCTCCTGGAATGCTACACAAAAACGATGCATTACCGACATTTGGAAACATCACCTTTTTAAGTACGATGTTTTGTAATGCCAACATTGTCGCATGTAAGGTGCTATCCATCCTATTCAAAACTTTGCCACAACATGTAGTTACATTTCTGGAGAGGTGCACGTCAGGTCAATATAAGCAATATCCATTATAGTCCAGCTGAGCTCTGGGAGGGGCAGAGGTCAGCAGGTCCTTGATATCGCTGTTGTAGTATCATCAGGATTATACACTGCATGCCGTATTCACCGGGTATTGTTGCTAGTCAATGAAAATAGCTGCAGTGATTTGGTAGTAAATTAACATAATAATTTCACACCCATGTAACCAAATTCAATATTTTCCAGTCCAGAAGTCACTGTTTATATACATACTGTATTTCTTTAGGGTTTGTGGGTGACATGATTTGCGGGATGCAGCGGCAGCTATTTAGCTTGTTAGCTGCTTTTATGTTGCCATGATTATGTTACCACCACATAGGGATTACGAGTCTCTAATTGGATTCTTAAATCTAACCTCATCTTGTCCATTTGTCATCCGTGAGCTGATGTGGATAAAAGTAATTTAGCTTTGTGGCATTCCCCACTAGTTTAAGTGCACTTTGCTCACTTTTTCTTTACCACTTCAGATGAAATAAAGAGTCACTCATCACATGCTATGTGGGCTGACACCACATTTCTTTTCGATACAAGCCATTTTAATTTTTCTGTTGAGTTCTGCTGCTTCCAAACAGTGCTAATTACACAGCTTCCGGGGTGCGGAGTCATGTGATCACGCATGTTAAAGGGGCAGGATATGAAAGCTTGCACTAACAGGGAGAGAGGAAAAAAACGGAAACAACTGACATGAGCAAGATCACGTTAGTTTTATTTCAGTCAATGGCCCAGCCCTGCTTGTCTTGTTAGTACAAGATCATTCTGTCTGTGACCTTCTTGGGAGCATTTCTATTCTGCATAAACTTTAATGTTAAAGGTCCTATTTTTTGCCATTTCTAGGGACTTATTTTAAGTTTTGATATTCTTAATGACATACAGATTTAATTCTAGGGAAAAAAGTCATTTCGATTTTACATTGAAGTTCTACAGCTCAAAAACAACTCAAGTCCTTAATTTTCTAACACTCCTTTTCTGTCTGCTCATTGGGGGCAGGCATAAATAGGCTTTGCTTCTGTCTACACCTTTTTCTTTCTGTGCTTTGAAATATTTTTTTCTTTCTTTGATGAAAAGTTTGATGTTTACTTTTGCGAGATGACATTTACTTTGTTTTAATTTTTGATCTATGCACAGAAAGAAAATCTACTTTCGGTTGCTCCCTTTAGGGTTCGCCACAGTGAAACATCTGTCTCTATCTCACCCTATCCCTTGCATCTTCCTCTGTAACACCAACCCTCTCCATGTCCTCCTTCACTACATCCAAGAATCTTCTCTGTGGTCTTCTTCTTTTCCTCCTACTTGGCAGCTCCATCTTCAAGACACCTTCAAGACACCTACGCCAGACTCCTATACATTGATTTCAGTTCAGCATTCAACACCATTATTCCCCAGAGACTGATGGAGAAATTACTCCTTCTTGGTCTGAACACCGCCACATGTCTCTGGATCCTGGATTTCCTGACTGAGAGACCTCAGTCCGTCCGGGTTGGAAACAACATCTCCAACTCTGTCACGCTGAGCACCGGATCCCCTCAAGGCTGCGTACTCAGTCCACTGTTGTTTACACTTCTAACACATGACTGTGTATCCAGACACGAGGGGAACCAGATTATTAAGTTTGCAGACGACACCACGGTGGTGGGACTTATTCAGAGGGATGAGGAATCAATGTACAGGGAAGAAGTGAGAGACCTGGAGGGCTGATGCAGGGAGAACAATCTGGTGCTCAACATGGACAAAACGAAGGAGATGATTATCTACTTCCGGCGGTCACA
Source organism: Pholidichthys leucotaenia (assembly GCA_020510985.1). Taxonomy (NCBI): domain Eukaryota; kingdom Metazoa; phylum Chordata; class Actinopteri; order Cichliformes; family Pholidichthyidae; genus Pholidichthys; species Pholidichthys leucotaenia. The sequence goes on along the minus strand of CM035846.1, from coordinate 88,498,668 downwards.
GCCTGAACACGTCCCCCTCAGCATCGGCAGCCGTTTAGTGGAGAGAGTGGAGAACATCAAGTTCCTCGGAGTGCAGATCTCGCAGGACCTGACCTGGAGCAAAAATTCCTTGGGGATCAGGAAGCGGGCCCAGCAGAAACTGCACTTTTTGAGGAAACTCAAACAGGCCTCTCTCCCCATCTGCATCCTCAGGACCTTCTACAGAGGTGTGGTGGAGAGTGTTCTGACGTACTGCATTGCAACATGGTACTCCAGCTGCAGTATGTCAGACAAAAAAGCCCTGCAGAGGATAGTTAAGGGAGCTGAGAGGGTAACTGGAGTCTCCCTCCCCTCTGTCCAAGAACTTTTTCAGAACCGTTGTAGGAGCAGGGCACTGAACATTGTCAAGGACCGTTCTCACCCTCTGCATAAACACTTTGAACTTCTGCCATCTAGCAAACAATTCCGGAGCATCAGAGGCAGAACCACCAGACTGATTAACAGCTTCGTTCCATAAGCTGTTAGGATGCTTAACAGTTGATCCGGAATCTCTTGTATACACTACTGCACCTACGGATATTATGTACATTGTTTGTATATTATAGTTAGTTAGTTTTTCAAGTATGTCTCAGGGATGCGTAAGTGGATGTGGTGGGGTGGGGGGTGAAGATGTGTGTGAGTGTGTCTTAAATCATGTTCTTCTACTTATATGGATGCCGAGAGAAACGCAATTTCATCTTGCCTGCACTACTGTTGTATGTACAGCAATATGACAATAAAGGTTGATTTGATTTGATTTAATTTGATTTCAACATCACAAAGTCAGGTATCTTGAACATACTAATTTATTGTTTATACATTCAAAGTTATTGAAATTACGGGATCTATTTGATTATTATACAGCACAATTAATGTTTAAAGTCAGTAAAAAACCATTTGCCACACAATATACAAAATCTTTTCAGTGAGAGAGAAGGGAAATATAATTTACGGGGGAACACAAAATTTTAAAATGCACCTAGTGACATAATGTCCGGCTCAGGAAACACGCACGCAGGCTCAGGGAAGATTTAGTAGCTTTATTCAACAAGCAGGTGTGTATGGAGGAATGTATGAGATATGTTTATGTGAAGCGGGTGAACGCCGATGCACAGGAAACAGAGCAGAACGCCGTACAGCCAGGCAACCTTGTAGGTGACGGGTGGCTGGCGTTGGCCAAGGGAGAAGCCCGGGAGACAGCGTCCTGCTGAGCCAGTGACGACGATGAGGGAAGGGATGGCGATGACGGGGTTATCCGCCGCCAAGGAATCCACCTGTGCACAGGGGAGAAGACTTGCAAAGAGGTAAGGGTGATGATGCTTACGTGGAAGCATAGTTCAGCTGACGTGGAGAGACGATCCAGCTGGGAGAGAGTGCCGATGCGAACAGATGGCTCCAGACCGCTGCACAGGACTGCGTGGGCTAAATAGCCCGTGGCTGACGAGGCGCAGGTGTGCGCGCAGCTGAGGTGGATGATGAGCAGCGAGTCGTGACACCTAGTAAGATCTACTAGGAAGGGTTTTTGTGTGTCTGCGTGTGGGGTAAAATTGTGGAATGGGTTGGGGGAGAAACACAGGCAATGTCCAAACATCCATATATTTAAATCAACATATAAAGAAATGATTTTTGAGCAATATAAAAGATAAAGGGCAGTAATATTACAATGTGTCTTCAATGAAGAAAGGTTGTTACTGTGTGTGTTATTGTGTTATGGTGATTGTGATGGTGTTGTCTGTGATTGTGTTGAACATACCAGAAGCATTTATTTATTATTGTTACAATTATTGTTGGATGTTGGTATTGTTGTCAATGTGGACTGTCGTTGTTGTGTCATTTTTGTTGCATAATTTGACTATGGGGTGTATTATGGTGAATGTGGTTGTGGGATGAATGATGACTAAGAGTGATGTTGTAATTTGTTGGGTATGGAAAAGGGGTGGGACTATATAAGCGTTGGCTTCTTCCCACTCCTTTTGAACATTTTATTTTTTGGCTTGATTTTTGTTTTAAATTCTTTTTTTCTTTTTGTCGGAATGTTCAAATAAATAAAATTAATCAATCAATCAACATCCTTTGTCCAATATAACCACTATCCCTTCTCTGCACATGTCCAAACCATCTCAACCTTGCATCTCTTGCTTTGTCTCCAAACCACTCATCCTGAGCTGTCCCTCTGATATACTCATTTCTAATCTTATCCCTCCTAGTCACTCCCAATGAACATCTTAGCATCTTCGACTCTGCCACCTCCTGTTTTTTTTGTCAGCGTCACAGTCTCCAAACCATACATCATAGCAGGTCTCACTACCATCTTGTAAATCTTCCCTTTCACTCCTGCTGCTACCTTTCTGTCACAAATCACCCCTGACACTTGTCTCCACCCACTCCACCCTGCCTGCACTCTCTTTTTCACCTCTCTTGTGAATTTTCCATTGCTTTGGATGGTTGACCCCAGGTATTTAAACTCATCTACTTTCACTACCGCTAGTCCTTCCGTCTTCACCGTTGCATCTGCCTCCCTCTCATTCACACTCATGTATTCTGTCTTGCTTCTGCTGACTTTCGTTTCTCTTCTCTCCAGAGCATACCTCCACTTCTCCAGGTTCTCTTCCACCTGCTCCCTATTCTCACTACAGATTACAATGTCGTCTGCAAACATCATGGTCCATGGAGACTCCTGTCTGACCTCGTCTGTCAGCCTGTCCATTACCATGGCAAAAACGAAGGGGCTCAGAGCCAATCCCTGATGTAACCCATCCATCACTCCTACAACGCACTTCACCGCCGTCTCGCTGTCCTCATACATGTCCTTCACCACCCTCACATACTTTGCCACTCCTGACTTTCTCATACAGTACCACCACACTTCCACTCTTGGCACCCTATTATATGTTTTCTCTAGATCCACAAAGACACAGTGCAACTCCTTCTGACCTTCTCAATACTTCTCCATCAGCACTCTTAGAGCAAACATTGTATCTGTAGCCCTCTTTCTTGGCATGAAACCGTACTTCTGCTCACTGATTGTGACCTCTCATCTTAACCTGGCTTCAACAACTCTTTCCCATATCTTCATAGTATAGCTGATCAACTTTATGCCTCTGTAGTTACTGCAGCTCTGAGCATCACCTTTGTTCTTGAAAACTGGTACCAAAACACGTATTCTCCACTCCTCAGGCATCCTCTTACTCTCCAAGATTGTATTAACCAATCTGGTTAAAAAACATCTAAGCATCTAAACACCTAAACATCTCCATACCTCCACAGGTATCTGTGGAGGTATGGAGATGGACCAACTGCCTTTCCATTCTTCATCCTCTTCAAAGCTGCCCTCACTCCCGCCTTACTAATCCTAGGGACTTCCTTGTTCACCATCTTTCCTTCATCCATCCTGCTTTCTCTCTCACTTTCTTTATTCGTCAGCTCTTCAAAGTACTCCTTCCACCTTCTCAACACACTCTCATCATTTATAGTACAGTACCATTTCTGTCCTTAATCAGCCTCACCTGCTGTACATCCTTTCCAGCTGTCTAGCCAGTTGATACAAGTCCTTTTCTCCATCCTTAGTGTCCAGCCTCTCATACAACTCACTATATGCCTTTCTATTGCTACTATATTGCTACTATTACTACTATTGCTACTATTCCTTTGCCACCTCTTTCTTTGCTATGCGTGTAGATTCCAAATACTTCTGTCTACTTTCATCTCCTTGACTTCATCACTTTTTCTTTGCTAACCTCTTCCTTTGGATACTTTCCTGTACCTCCTCATTCCACCACCACGTCTCCTTGTCTTCCTTCCTCTGTCCACTGGATACACCACATACCTTTCTACCCGTTTCCCCCAATACTTATGCTGTACTTTCTCAGACATCTGATAATTCTTCCCTACCACCCAGAGCCTGTATCAACTCCTTCTTGAACTTTGTGCAACCTTCTTCCTTCTGTAACTTTCCCACTTAATTTTTGCCTCTGCCGTCACTCTTTTCCTCTTCTTGCTTTCCAAAGTCATCTTACAGACTACCATCCAATGCTGTCTAACCACATTCTCCCCTACCACCACCTTGCAGTTTCCTATCTCTTTCAGATTTCTCCTTCTGCATTGGATGTAGCCCGCCTGTGTGCACCTTCCTCCACTTTTGTTAGTCACCCTATGTTTCTCTCTCTTCTTAAAGTATGTGTTCACCTCAGCCATTCCCATCCTTTTAGCAAAACCAACAACCATCTGTCCTTCCACATTTCTCTCCTTAAGACCATACCTACCCAGGAACTCCTCATCACCTCTGCTCCCTTCACCTGCGTGTCCATTAAAGTGCGCTCCAATCACCACTGTCTCCCCCCTGGGAACACTCTCTACCACTTCATCTAACTTACTCCAGAATTCCTCTTTCTCTTCTACCTGACATCCAACTTGTGGGGCATACGCACTAACATTCAGCATCACACATTTGACTTCTAGCTTCAAACTCATGATTCTGTCTGACTCCCTCTTTACCTCCTGAACACTCTTCACATACTTTTCCTTCAAGATTACTCCTACTCCATTTCTCTTCCTACCTACACCATGGTAGAGCAGTTTAAATCCATCTCCAATGCTTCTAGCCTTGCTTCCCTTCCATCTGGTTTCTTGAACACACAGTATATCTGCCTTTCTTCTCTCCATCATATCAGCCAACTCTCTCCCTTTACCAGCCATAGTCCCTACATTTAACGTCCCTACTCTCACCTTCACACTTCTACCTTTCCTTTACTCTGTCTCCCTCCTAATACGCCTTCCCCCTCTCCTCCTCCTTGATCTTCAACCAACAGTACCCCAATTTCCACCGACACCCTGTCGGTTACCAGCACCAGTTGCGGTCGTTGTTAACCCGAGCCTCAACCGATCTGGTATGAAAGTCTCATTAGTTGTGATCCACATATTTGATTTGGCTCTTTGTGTAGTGCATGCCACAATGCACCGACTGGCACAGTCCACCACAGACCTTGCGACAGATGTGTTTATATGCCAGGATGTCCAGTCTCACCCCGTGTAACTGGGAGTGGTCCACCACAGACCTGTGGCAGATATTGTTTTTAGTTCTGCCAGGATGCCCTGTTTCACTCTCCATGCCCTCGGAAGAGCGAGGATGCCGGTTGAGTCGCCGACGGCCCGACCCATGGGACAGGTAGTACCGATTTTCATGGTTATCTGGTAGCAAGCAAGCCAATGCCTGACCTGCTAGCCGTACAAGTACGTACACTAACGCACCGACCCACACCTATCATCTGGTCAGTCACTGCAACAGATACTGGAGTCAGTTTGTTTTGGCATGTCCTTGCCACTGATAATACCTTTATCTGCCAAGAATTTGCTGCTAGTCCAGCAAAAGCGTAGCAGTACTCAAATACTTTGCAAGCAGTTTCATGAAATGGTCAATCAGAAAGCAACTCACAGGCGTGTACCGACTGATGACAGGCTGATACTCGTTGGAGATTTTAATGTCAGAGTTGGTTCGGACACTGAGAAATGGAAAGGAGTGCTAGGCAGTCATGGAGTAGGCAAGTGCAATGCTAATGGAGAACTTCTACATGCACTATGTTCAAAGTACAACCTTGTGATAACCAACACTCTATTTAAGCACAAGGACACACACAAGAAGACATGGATGCACCCAAGATCCAAGCACTGGCACTTATTAGACTACATCATAGTCAGGCAGAGAGACAGAAGGGATGTATTGGACACCAGAGCAATGAGAGGCGTGGACTGTGGTACTGATCATGTTATGCTGAGATCTAGATTAAGGATTTGCAGATGAAAACAGCACTGCAGGACGGGTGCGAAGCCACCACGGAAGCTAAACACTAGTTCACGGAAAGGCCAAAAGAAGCAGGAAGAACTTACACAGGAAATGGATGAAAACTTGAAAGACTGGGACAGCAACAACTCAGAGAATGACATAGAAGAGAAATAGGCAACACTGAAGGATATGGTGTATCTGACTGTGAGTGATGTATTAGGCTACCCTGAGAGGGAACATCAAGATTGGTTTGATAAGCATGATGAACACCTGAAGAAACTACTGGAAGCGAGGAATACAGCTAGGCAGGAAAACCTACAGTGTACACAAGGCCGAAGAAGAAGAAATACTCAAAGGCTCAGAGTGAGCTACAGAAGTACTCCAGAGAGATGAAGTCGAACTGGTGGGATGAAAAAGTGGAGATACTTCAAACTGCAGCAGACAGAAAGGACATGAAAACATTCTTCACAGGTTTGAGAGAAATCTACGGCCCTAAACCAAGAGGATTGATCCAACTAAAGGCTATGGATGGTGAAACGGTTTTGCAGGAGAAAGACAAGATCCTGGACAGATTTGCAGACCACTTTGACCAACTACTAAACAACCCTGGAGCTCTCACTGAAGAGGCTAAAGAAGCTCTAGTGCAGCAACCAGCTGTATCAAGTCTGGATGAACCACCAGATTTTTTTGATTTTTTTTTTTGATTTTGTATACTTTATTGATCCCCAGAGGGAAAATTGAGAGCATCCACCTTGATGGATGAAGCAGCCATGGTACGGCGCAATCCCTTAACCATTCACACACACATTCACACCTAGGGCCACTTTTGAGTCTCCAATTAACTTAACCTGCATGTTTTTGGCCTGTGGGAGGAAACCGGAGAAATCCCGGAGTAAACCCATGCAGACACGGGGAGAACATGCAAACTCCACACAGATCACTGTTGGTCAGGGGCTGGGATCGAATTAGGGATCCCATGGCCAAGGGTGAGTTACTGTGCTGCCGCAGTGCTAACCACTGCGCCACCGCACCGCACCACCACTGATTTTGATGAACTAATGGCAGCTATCAGGACAACACAGGATGGTAAAGCTCCAGGAAGGGATGGAATTCCAGCAGAAGTGTGGGAATTTGGTGGTGTTCAGCTGACCAACTGCCTGCACAAGCTCATCCAAGAGATATGGGATGCCCAGAAAGTACCTCAAGACTGGAAGGATGCAAGTATAGTGCCTTTGTTCAAGACAGGTGACAAGAAAGATTGTGGAAATTACCGAGGTATATCACTGCTAGCCACTGTAGGGAAGATTCTCTCATGTGTACTACTTAACAGACTCAATTCAATTCAATTCAACTTTATTTATATTGCGCCATTTCACAACAACAGTCATCTCATAGCACTTTCCACTGTAGGGGGGACCCCCACAGTTGCAGAAAGACCCCAGCAATCAGGCGATCCCCTGTGAGCAAGCACTTGGCGACGGTGGAGAGGAAAAACTCCCTTTTAACAGGAAGAAACCTCCAGCAGAACCAGGCTCAGGGAGGGGCAGTCATCTGCTGCGACTGGCTGGGGGGTGAGGGGACGGAGAAGATGAAAAGAACAGACATGTAGAGAGCAAACAGCACGATGGGGACTCAATCTATGGGAGAGAACAAACAGATGTTAATGACCAGCAAAAAAAAATATTTCATTGAGAGTGAAGAAAAGAGTGAGGCCCAGTGCATTATTGGAGGTCCCCCGGCTGACTAAACCTATTAGCAGCATAACTAAGGGAGGGTTCAGAAACACATGATCCCTCCCTAATTGTAGGCTATATCAAAAAGGTAGGTTTTAACACTATTCTTAAAAACAGAGATCGAGTCTGACTCCCGAATCCAGATTGGCAGCTGGTTCCACAGGAGAGGAGCTTGATAACTGAAGGCTCTGCCTCCCATTGTACTTTTGGAGATTCTAGGTATTACAAGTAATCCTGCATTTTGGGAGCGTAGTGCTCTGTTAGGATAATACGGTAGTATCAGATCTTTTAAATAAAAAGGAGCCTGACTGTTTAGAGCTTTGTAAGTAAGAAAAAGGATTTTAAACTTAATTCTAAACTCTATGGGAAGCCAATGAAGGGAGGCCAGAACCAGAGAGATATGATCTCTCTTTCTAGTACCTGTTAAAACTCTTGCTGCAGCATTTTGGATCAGCTGAAGACTTTTTAAAGATGTTTTAGGACAGCCTGATAATAAAGAATTACAATAATCTAATCTCGAGCTAACAAAAGCATGGATCAGTTTCTCAGCATCACTCTGAGACAAGATGCTCCTAATCTTGGCAATATTACGCAAATGATAGAAGGCAGTCTTAGAAACAAATTTAATATGTGAATTGAAGGACAGCTCTTGATCAAAAATAATTCCAAGGTTCCTCACAGAGCTATTAAGAGAAAGAGTAACCTCATCCAAACTGAAAGTTTGATTTGGAAAGGTATTTCTAAGGTTTTTTGGACTAACAAGAATGACTTCAGTCTTATCTGAATTTAATAGCAGGAAATTACAAGTCATCCAAGCTTTGATTTCCTTAAGACAGGCTTCCAACTTGGCTAATTGATTACTATCATCTGGCTTCATTGACAGGTATAATTGTGTGTCATCTGCATAACAGTGAAAATGTATACAGTGCTTTCTAATAATGTTGCCTAACGGAAGCATATATAAACTAAAAAGAGTAGGGCCTAGCACAGATCCCTGTGGAACTCCATGACTAAGCTTTGAGTTGAAAGAAAACTCATTATTGACATGAACAAACTGGAACCTATCAGATAAATAAGATCTAAACCATTGCAACGAAGTTCCATTAAGTCCAACATAGTGTTCTAATCTATCAAGTAGAATATTATGATCGATAGTATCAAACGCTGCACTAAGGTCTAAAAGGACAAGTACAGAAACCAGTCCATTATCAGATGCGATGAGGAGGTCGTTAGTGACCTTCGCTAAGGCTGTTTCAGTACTATGATGGATTCTAAACCCAGATTGAAACACTTCAAGTAAACCATTTCCCTGCAGGTGGTCAAATAATTGCGTAGCAACAACTCTTAGATTTTTGAAATGAAAGGGAGATTAGAGATTGGTCTATAGTTAGCTAAAGCTCCTGGATCTAGCGTTGGCTTTTTGAGTAAGGGTTTAATTACAGCCGTTTTAAAAGCCTGCGGTACATGGCCTAAAGTTAATGAAGAATTGATTATATGAAGAATAAAGCTACCAATAAATGGGAAGACTTCTTTAAATAACCTGGTAGGAATAGGGTCTAAATGACAAGTTGAAGGTTTGGATGAGGAAACTATTTTGTCTAACTCACAAAGGTCGATTGGAGTAAACTCATCAAGACAGACATCAATTGAAGGAGTTGTAGTAGTTACTGTATTTAAGTTAACTGTGGGAAGAATCAGATTGATTTTATGTCTGATGGATGAAATTTTATTATTGAAAAAGTTCATAAAGTCCTGACTAGTAAGCTCTAAGGGAAAGCTAGGATTGACAGAGTCCTGACTCTTTGTCAACCTGGCTACAGTACTGAAAAGAAACCTGGGATTATTCTTGTTCTCTTCTATTAATGCAGAATAATAACTCATTTTAGCTTTTCTAAGAGATTTTTTATAAATTAAAAGATGATTTCTCCAAGCTAAATAGATTTCATCTAAATTAGTGGAGCGCCATTTTCTTTCTAATTGGAAGATTTAATTAATTTCTTAATTTCTTAAATTAATAAATTTCTAATTAAGTCTTTTGTTTTAAGCTACGAGTTTCTGTGTTGAACCAAGGAGTTAGAAATCTCTGATTAGACTTTTTCTTTTTTAAGGGGGCCACCAAGTCTAGAGTCTGATGCAGAGAAGCTGTAACACTATCCACCATGTTATCAATTACAGAAGGAGCAAGCTGTCTATAGCTTATTTCCGTTTTGTTGACACATGGCATAGAGGAAACAATCTGCATAAATTTGGTAACAGCATCATCTGAGAGGCATCTACTGTAATAATAGTTTTCTTTAGGAGCCAAATAGTCAGAAATAGTAAAATCAATGGTTAACAGACAATGGTCTGACAGTACAGGGTTATGAGGAGACACAACAAGATTTTCTATTTCTATGCCATATGTCAGAACAAGGTCCAACGTATGGTGGAGATAATGAGTAGAATTTCCTACTTTCTGAGAAAACCCAATTGAGTCTAATATTGAATTAAATGCCACATTAAGGCAGTCACTATCTACATCTACATATATATTAAAGTCCCCTACTATAACTATTCTATCTGATTTCAGCACTAAATCAGCTAAGAAATCAGCAAATTCGGATAAAAATTCTGAGTAGGTTGATGGAGGACGATAAACTATGGCAAATAAAATTGGGTTTAGCCTAAAATTGCTAAAGTGCCCAGTACTGAGGACCAGACCCTCAAAGGAATTATAACATGTTTTTTGCTTTACATTAACTAATAGTTTGGAATGGCAAATTGTTGCTACTCCTCCTCCACGACCAGAACTTCTGGGATTTTGACAGTTTAAATAACCAGAGGGAGTTGATTCATTTAAACCAACATAATCCTCTTGCCCTAACCAAGTCTCTGTAAGGGATATTAAATTAATCTGATGATCAATTAACAGATCATGGACTAACAGAGACTTGGGAGTTAGAGACCTAATATTTAACAAACCGCATTTAATTTTTAAATTATGAGGAGGAACGGAGGCCAAATCATTCAATTTAGAGGCTTCATGTTTAATTTGAGTTTTACCAACTTTTTGCTTAATCACTTTGGGATGCTTATATATTGTATTTTTATTTACTTTGGAGGGAGCAGACAATGATTCTCTGATGGGGAAGACTGGGGCTAAGTTGAGGGGTGGCGGATGAAGAGGAGCTACAGAGAGGCATGTAAGACTGCAACTCTGCTTCCTGGTCCCAACTCTGAGTTGTCAAGATTTTGGAAATTTGGATAAAAAAGATGCCAGATTGTTAGATAAATGAGACGCACCATCCAAAGTGGGATGGGCGCTGTCTCGTCTCATAAGACCAGGTTTTCCCCAAAATGAGCTCCAATTGTCAATGTAGCCCACGTTGTTTGCAGGACACCACACAGACACCCAGCGGTTCAAGGATGACGAGCAGCTAAACATGTCATCACTGGTCAGATTGGGGAGGGGCCCAGAGAATACTACAGAGTCCGACATTGTTTTGGCAAAGTCACACACCGATTCTACATTAAGTTTCGTGACTTCCGACTGCTGGAGACGGATGTCGTTAATGCCGGCGTGGATAACAATTGTGGAGTATTTACATTTACTTTTAGCCAGTATTTTCAAATTTGACTCGCTGTCGCCTGCTCTGGCCCAAGGAATGCATTTGACTATGGCCGCTGGAGTCTCTAGGTTCACTTTTCTGACTACAGAGTCGCCAGTGATCAGAGTTTTTTCCTCAGCGGGTGTGTCGCTGAGCGGGGAAAAACGATTAGAAACATCAACAGGTTGGTGGTGTACCAGGACTTTGCGACTAGGCTTCCTTCTCACTGTCACCCACCCAGTCTCCTCGCTGCTGAGAAAAGCCGGAGGGCCGCTAACGGGGCCTAAGCTAGTGAGCTCCGCTGTGTCACCATGGGGTGAGACGCCGGCTCGGCGCTCAGCCTATGTCCCTTCTCATCCCTGCCTCTCATTGGGCAGCGTCTCAGCTGGCTCCCAGCTCTCAGTGTTACGGGACGGCTGGGGCCAATTAATCCTCATCAGCTGGGGCGCTGCTAATGAGGATAAAAAGGAGCAGCCTCGATCACTCGGGGCTGCGACATAAGCACTGCTAGGCTGGAGTCCCTTCATCCGGTTCCAGCCCTTGTCTCATCATCCAGCATTACTCGTGTTTTCCTGTAAGGAGTATTTGTGCCTCTGTACCCCCATGTCCGGTGCTAACCCTCTACTCGCCTTACCGAATCACTTGGGAGCGTCACCCTGTAAGAGTGTCTGTGTATTGGAGTCCTATGCCGGTGCCAGCTCTCTGGCTACTTAACCCGTGAGTGTTACCTGCTGTGAGTTCTCTTGCTGTGTACCCCTATGCCCGGTGCCAACTGTTAACTCTGTTGCTGTACTGCTCATGAGTGTTACTGTGTATGAGCATCTGTGCTTTCCTCATCCCTTACCCCTGTCACCAATAAACATCACAACTCACTGGCTCGCCCTTGGCTCTCATTGTGTGGCTCCCCAGAGCTACACGTGACAGTATGTCGCAGCCAGATGAATTGCCAGCGGCCGTGAGTTGGTGTGGACTCGTACCTTCCTGTCCGGGTGTCAGCGCCGTTAGCATGCCATCTCCCAGGAGTCTTGTCCGACCCCAGGGCGACGAGCTGAGGTCCATCCCAGAGGCTGTCGACAGGACGCTCTTCACCCTGCACGACGCCTCCAACGCGGGACGCTGGCATCTGGACCATGCTGAGAGCCTCCTGGACACTTTGCCTCGTCATTTTTACCATCCTGAGGCCTGTGCCAGGAGAGACGCTATGGCCGCATTGCAAGAGGAGCTCTGCGGGTTGGAAGGAAATCCCGGCAGGAAGCCGAAGTGGATGGCGTTGCCCCCCGCTTCGGGATCCCGTTCCTGCTTCCATTCCAGCCCGGGAGTTCGCGCCACCCAGAGGGCTTCCCCCGTTTTGCACCACGTCACTCGGGATTCCCCTGAAGGAGCCGCAGCTGACTGCAGTTACGTCCGGGACCGAACGGCTGTTGCGAGCTCCGCTGTGCATCCATTCACCATCTTCAGGCATGTGGCGGCGGCAGTGAGATTGGTGGAGAGGATTCCAGGGCTACGAAGCTTTCCCTTGTTCAACGCCTTCCTCGCCTCGATCCCTGATCAGGAGCGGCGATTCCTGGGTTCCCCCCTCGTTTCGTCCCCTGGGAATAGCCGTCATCACAACGCCCAGTCACCTCAGCACAAACCCCGTCCGGATCCAGTTCCCGGCTGCCACCAGGACCTTTCCCCCCACGCAGCTGTCACCTCTTTGTCTCGTCAGCGTGGCGATTTCACAGCCCCGTTCCCCGAGCCTCTTTCCCCCGCTGTCATTCCAGGGCATTCGGGCTGGCTCATCCCGGCTGTTATCCCCTCCTCCTCGACACGCTTCCTGACTGCTGTGTGTGCCTGGAATTCTGACCTAGCGAGCCCTCTTCTGGAGACAACACGAGTGATCCCCAGACGACTTCCCAGGGGGTCCTCCGTTATCGCCCGGCGGGGAGAGGAAGAAGCGATGTTTATGACAGCAGGCGCCATCCAACCTCCAGGGGACAGGCAAGTCCTAGCTTATTTACATCAGTTTTGTGATTTGCTCTGTTGTACTCCTGGAGATGGAGTTTGGGGTCCGCAGCGCCCTGAACTCCCACCACCTGCTGTAACCTGTGTCCTTAATCCTGCACCCTCTGTGTCTCTCTCCGCCGAGCGGTCCCCGGCTTCGGGTCAATGTCGTGGGGCGAGGAGAGGGCCTGCGGTTCCGCAGATACGTTGTGGACAGAGGAGGAGGACTGACTGCTACGTGGAGTCTGCGCCAACGACTAAGCGTCCCCGGGTCTCCACGGAGGTGCGGTTTGGTCCAGCGGGATGAGGTTCTCCTGTCATCACGCCGCGTGGACCGTCGGCGTGGTTACCAACGCTGGAGGAACCTCAAGCTGCGCTGACCATCGTGCCGGCTGCGGGGCCCGACGCAGCTGGGTGGGAGCCTGACAACGACCTCCTGATGACGGATCCTGGATCTTCGCAGTCCTGGACGGTGTCAGAACCCGAGATCAGGCGAGTGCTCTCTTTTCCTTTTTCTCTTCATATCTTTGAGCACTTTAGCCTGTCTCTAGGGGAGATGAGCTGGGTGCAGCCGCCCGCTGCATCCGGGCTCGTCTCGCCAGGTTCTGGCACTGCTGGTGACCCTGATCCCGGTTCCGTTTTCTCTCCTGAGCCTGTTTCCAGGGTCGCCGGCGAGGAATTGCCGTCTCTCGTGGTGCTGGAGGGTCCAGGCTCAACGTTGGAGGTCGGTTCTGGTGCGGTGCCGACCCAGTCGGGGTCCGTCGTGGGTGCTGCTCCAGCGGTGTCCAACGTGGGTACGCCCGAGACCCAATCAGAGTCCGACGTGGGTGCTGCCCCAGCGGTGTCCAACGTGGGTTTGCCTAAGGCCCAATCGGGGTCCGACGCTGGTGCTACACCAGTGTTGTCCAGGTCCGGTGAGGAGGTGGCTGTTTCCCTGCGACCTGACGCTCATCTACCTCGTCATCGGCTCTCCCCTAAGCCTCTTCCACCGGGGTCCGCTTTGACCCTTCGCCCGTCTCAACGGTCCTGGTGGTTGAGTGATGTGGGTCGACGGCTCGACCTGCAAGGCTTCCCGTTCGGCGATCTGGTCCAACCCCCCGACGAACTGTATTTGCTTCTGGGTGGCCTGGCACGGCTACCGGTGGACTGGTTTCTTGGGACCTGGGTCTGGAGTTGGCCGTCCGAACATTTCCTCTTCCACAGCTTACCAACTGGACAATGGGCGGGGAGATCACCAGAACTATTCGGCCGTTTTGGACTCTGCCTGCCGTCTCCTCGGGTGTCTCTTACCTTTTTGTTATTAAGGTCACTCGGGCGTAGCTTCTTTGTCCTTCGGGGAATATGTGTTTTTAGTGCTGTGTATTGTTTTTCTTATTTACCGTACTCAGCATTTTTTTCTTCATTATCATCCTGTTCCTATCCTGTCACCTTTATTCCTCTAGGTGACCCTCTTTGTATATAGCGCTGTGTATTATGTTTTTCTTGTTATCCGTACTCAGCGTTCTCTTCACCCTTATCTTAGCCTTAGCCTTGTCGGTGCATCATGGAGTATGTGTGTGGTTCTCTTTTTGACCGTACTCTGTGATCACCTTATCTCTCCTTGTTATCTTCGTGGGGGGCTTTCCCTAGCCCCGACTTAGACACTGACTGCGTGTAATTGTATGGAGTTATGTGTTTTGTTTTCCACTTAACCGTACTCTGTAGTTGCCCTTTTGTTCCTGTCACCTCCGTTCTTTTAGGTTCTTATATACATTTAGCGCTGCGTATGTTGTTTTCTTTATTATCCTTACTCAGCGTTTTCCATCTTTGCCCCGATCTACACGTTATTTGTGTGTTTTGGGTAGTGGGTTTTGTCCGTAACCACACTTAGTATTTTCCCCATCTGTGCCCTGGTTATTTTCTGTGGATACAGAGTGTTGTATTTGTTTTTTTTTTGTTTTTTTTTTGTCTGCCTTGTACTCTGTATTTGTTCATGATCCGTTTTTCTTTTTTTTTCCCCTCTGCTTTTCTCCCTCCGGTCCTGCCTCCCTTCCGCCCACCCTAGGTGGGGGGGGGGGGGGGCTGGGATGTTCCTGGTCGTTCGGAGCCCGACCGTGAGGGGGAGGCTCTGTCACCATGGGGTGAGACGCCGGCTCGGCGCTCAGCCCATGTCCCTTCTCATCCCTGCCTCTCATTGGGCAGCGTCTCAGCTGGCTCCCAGCTGTCAGTGTTACAGGACGGCTGGGGCCAATTAATCCTCATCAGCTGGGGCGCTGCTAATGAGGATAAAAAGGAGCAGCCTCAATCACTCGGGGCTGCAACATAAGCACTGCTAGGCTGGAATCCCTTCGTCCGGTTCCAGCCCTTGTCTCATCATCCAGCATTACTCTTAAGTGTTTTCCTGTAAGGAGTATTTGTGCCTCTGTACCCCCATGTCCGGTGCTAACCCTCTACTCGCCTTACCGAATCACTTGGGAGCGTCACACTGTAAGAGTGTCTGTGTATTGGAGTCCTATGCCGGTGCCAGTTCTCTGGCTGCTTAACCTGTGAGTGTTACCTGCTGTGAGTTCTCTTGCTGTGTACCCCTATGCCCGGTGCCAGCTGTTAACTCTGTTGCTGTACTGCTCGTGAGTGTTACTGTGTATGAGCATCTGTGCTTTCCTCATCCCTTACCCCTGTCACCAATAAACATCACAACTCACTGGCTCGCCCTTGGCTCTCATTGTGTGGCTACCCAGAGCCACACGTGACACGCTGCAGCTAGAGGACGTCCATCGAGAGTAGCTGGCGCAGACAGTGTTTCAATGCAGCGGAGCCGGGATTCCAAATCAGACAACCTCGCCTCGAGCGCCTCAAAAAGACAACATTTATTACATTTACCGTTATCACTAAAAGAGGCAGAAGTGTAGCTAAACATCTGACAGAGAGAGCACACCAGAAGAGAAGGGGAAGGAGCGCTAGTAGCCATAGCTTGTGGCTAACCCGAAGCTAACAAAAACACCGATGAAAAGTGAACAGAAGGTTAAAGAGGGTGATTAGATGACATGGAGTGCGCACACAGGTGCAAGAGGCTTGATAAACAGAAATGAGAACTAACAGTAGATGGAAAAAAGTGGTTAAAATACAATTAAAAGCAAAAACCTCAGGAGAGTGAGGAGAGCTAACCACACAGACAGACAGCAATACAGGAAGTGACGATACATTACCACAAGTGACGTTCCCCACCAATGCGAAGCTTGACTTATTAATACATAATACATAATACATACATAATATTACACTCAATGAACACATCTCGCAGAATGTACTACCGGAAACCCAGTGCGGCTTTAGAAGTGGAAGAAGCACAATGGACATGATTTTCTGCTTGAAGCAGGTTCAAGAGAAGTGTATCGAACAGAACATGCCGCTTTATGTAGTCTTCATAGACATCAGTAAAGCCTTTGATACTGTTTCGCGACAAGGACTTTGGCAGGTACTCAAGAAATATGATTGTACAGAGAAGTTTGTCAGCCTGATCGAGGCACTCCATACAGGTATGCAAGCAAGCGTGGCAATGAGTGGTTCAGTATCTAAAGACTTTCCAGTAAGCAATGGGGTGAAACAAAGGTGTGTGCTGGCGCCTACACTCTTCTCGCTATATCTGGCAGCCATGCTTGAGGTGGCCTTCAAAGACACTTCAGAAGGAGTATACATTCAAACAAGGAAAGAAGCAGACTGGTTCAATATGGCACAGTTTAAAGCCAAGAGTAAGACATTGATAAAGGTAGTAAGAGAAATGCTCTTTGCTGACGACAGTGCTCTAGTTGCACACAGCGTGGAAGATATGCAATCTTTAGTGGAGAAATTTGCAAGAGCAGCTAGCCAATTCAGCCTCCAAATCAACATCAAGAAGACAGAGTGCCTTTATCAACCACCAAAGTTCCAGTTATCAACATCACTACCAGAAGAGATCAGCATTAGTACAGAGCCACTAGTCAAGTGCAAGACTTTCAAGTACTGCCCCACTGTCCTTTCCCCACTGCTCTTCTCCCTCTACTCCAACGACTGCACCTCAGAGGACCCTTCGGTGAAGCTCCTGAAGTTTGCGGACGACACCACAGTCATCGGTTTGATCCGGGATGATGATGAGTCTGCATACAGGCGGGAGGTGGAGCAGCTGATCCTCTGGTGCAGCCAGAACCATCTTGAACTTAACCCAGCCAAAACGGTGGAGATGACTGTGGATTTCAGGCGACACCCCCCTTCATTCCCCCCACTCACCATCCTCAACAGCACAGTGTCCATGGTGGACTCCTTCAAGTTTCTGGGTACCACAATCTCCCGGAACCTGAAGTGGTCCTCCCATATTGACACTGTCCGGAAAAAGGCCCAGCAGAGGTTGTTTTTTCTGCGTCAGCTCAAGAAGTTTGATTTGCCTCAGGAGCTGCTGGTTGTCTTCTACACCGCCATCATCCAATCTGTCCTCTGCTTTTCCATCACTGTCTGGTTTGGATCTGCCACTAAACAGGACAAGACCAGACTGCAGCGGATCATTAAGTCTGCGGAGAGGATCATTGGTACCGACCTACCCTCCATTGAGAACTTATATCGGTCCATAACCAGGAAACGGGCGGGAAACATCTGTGCTGACCCATCACACCCCGGCCACAAACTGTTTGAACTTCTATCTTCTGGTCGTCGTTACAGATCACTGAAGGTCAAAACCACCCGTCACAGGAACAGTTTCTTTCCTCAAGCCATCACTCTGATGAACTCCTAACATTCACCTAGTCCTACCTGTTGCTGTACTCATGACTTTTCATCCATTATTACATTGCACATAACTCTCACACTGCTTTTTACTTCATTCACATTATATCACTGAATCTGAGTCCACATTGAAATACTGTGTGATTGTATATTTTTTCATATATTTCTGCAAAGTGTGGTTAGTCCGAGTAAATAACTGCATATATTCCTGTATATATTTGCATCCTTTTATAGAAACGTGGACAGACTGTAATTTACTGTACATACTGTGGTTGTCATTGAATCCTTATTTAAATCCTTCACCTGAACAACGAGAGCAAGTTTTTAGCCAAAGTCAAATTCCTTGTATGTGTTGTGCATACTTGGCCAATAAAGCTGATTCTGATTCTGATTCTGATTCTGATACATAGGGAGTACTGTTTCAGAGAATGCTAGGCTGGAGGATGAACTATCTCTCAGAATGGGAAAAGCGAGCGCTGTTTGGAAACTTGAGGGATAGACTGTGGAACAATCGACATGTGTCTATCCGTGTGAAATGCAAAGTGTACAGAGCGACAGTATTGGCTGTCTACAGAGTGCACATGAAGAAACTCCATGCATACATGATGAGACACCTTCGAGCCATAATGAACATCTCATGGAAAGACAAGATAACCAACACAGAAGTGTTGAAACGAGCTGGTCTACCATCAGTGGAGGACATGGTAATACAGATGAACCTGAGGTGGCTTGGACATGTTGAGAGGATGGACCACCAGAGTCTCCCTTGGCAGTTACTCTACTCACAGTTATGCGAGGGCAAACGCTATCAGGGTAGACCAAGGCTCAGATTTAAAGACACTGTAAAAAGAAACTTGAAGATGTTGGACATAGACAGGAGTTCCTGGCAGTGGAAGGCTAAGGACAGAGCTGTGTGGAGGAATCTGATCAGACTGAAATGAAACAGTCATTGTCGCCCACGACAGACTGCTATGATGATTTGATTTGGCAAAGGTTTTACATCAGATGCCCTTCCTGACACAACCACAACCATTTACCCGGGCTTGGGACTGGCACTAGGAGTACACTGGCTTGTGTACCCCCTGAAGCTGGGTTTATACACCTCGTATAAATATAAATATTAAACATCTCTCACTGTCTTTATTTATATTTGATTACTTGATCACCATGTACTTAACTTGAATTGCCTGTTTCACAGTGATTTATTTTGGTCTAGAGACATGAATGATTACATCCATAGTTCTCTTTTTAAATGTTCTGTTCTTGGTTTTGAACTGCATAGCTCTATTGTCTTATGTGAGTCCATAGTGTTTTGGAGACCCACGCAGTTTGAGAGGTGACAAGATCAAAACTCAATTTAGTCACTCAGTTCAAGTCTTTAGCGCATCCCAACTGGGACCTAAAAGAACCAACCCTTTTACATGAGCTGTTAAATGCTGCAGTACGTAAATGCTTTTTTTATTATTTTTTAAAGAGGTTGTGTTACACTAGTTTTGTTTGGCCAAACTCCAACTTTGTTTCATCTTGTCAGAGGTGTCAGTGATTATCTAATTTGCCTTCAGCAGCAGCAGGTTTTATGTTTGAGGAAGGTGGTGATCTTTTCAGGGTGGGTGTGGTGACAACTAACTAAATAATCATTCCCTTCTGCATTGCCTGGCATTGATCCACATATCCCATGAAACACAAAGCACTGCAGAGACCAAAGAAAGCTGGGTGTGTGTGTGCATTTGTGTGTGTGTGTGTGTGTGTGTGTGTGTGAAAAGATGTACATTGCAGTTGAGAGAACAGTTTGTGTAATTCTGATTTTATACTGAGATTATGGCGGTGGTTTTCCCTCTCTGATAGCTCCTGAGCATCAGCAGTCTGACAGCTGACTTTCCCTGTAGCTTTCTAGTCAGCTCTCCTGGATGAATAACATTATGGTGTCAGATTTGCATAGTGTTCCACTGGCATTATTTGAATGCCGGATAAGTCCGCTACACAGTAACCCTCGCCTGAACCTGTCAGCCACAGTTACATATTGTGGAACAGTAACAGAAAAAATGCTGCATTGGAGAAAAAATATAACTCATTTAATTTACTTAAATATATTAAGGTAACAGAGGAGTTTTTAGGTACATTTTATGTAGTAAAAGCAAGTATAACTAACTTTTTAAAATTAAGTAAAACTTGATTAGCCATTCATTTAACCACTATTGACTTGATAAGTGGATCTTAAAGGTCCCATTTCAATAATAATTGTGTGTTTGTGGGTTATAGCCTTCTAAAATGTTTTCTTGGGTTTATCATTTAAACATCTTCAAACCTGTCTTTACTGAGAAATATTGATATTGATACAGTTGTGCAGAAACCAGGATACTGTAGTTCTTCTGGGTTATATTTTCTTACAACTCAAAATGGAAACCTGCCTTAAGTTACTCCCTTTGTGCATTTGGCTGTGATATTGATTCGATCCCAGCCCCCGACCAACAGTGATCGGTGTGGAGTTTGCATGTTCTCCCGGTGTCTGCGTGGGTTTACTCCGGGATTTCTCCGGTTTTCTCCCACATGCCAAAAACATGCACGTTAGGTTAATTGGCATCAAACTGGGGATTCTAAATTGTCCTTAGGTATGACTGTGAGAGTGAATGGTTGTCTGTCTCTTTGTGTTGGCCCTGCGATGGACTGGCGATCTGTCCAGGATGTACCCTGCCTTTCGCCCAAAGATGCTGGGATAGGCTCCAGCCCCTCCGCGACCCGAAAAGGATTAAGCGGAAGAAGATGGATGGATGGATGGATGGATTGATCCAGTCCACACCCACAATCTTGCACAAGTAAGGGATCCTAGCTGTTAGCATCAGCGCTAACAATAACAACAACACTAACTTGACCAAAAATATATATTAAATAAATGAACATGCTCTACTGTGGACAGCATGATTCTTTATCCACCTCTGTAGAGTTTCTTTATTGATAAACACAGTGGTAAGGCAGATTATCAGTTACTGTTAGACAAACACCAATGAGACTCCCCTTCCCGTTCCACCACCATGATCCATACATCACCACTTCTCCCCCACGCTATGGGCTCATTAAACCAGAGAATCCCAAATGACAGCCAGGAACTAGCAGGGCCTATTAGCATCACAATTAACATCAATGCCAATGGTTTGACTAAAGCAAAGTTTGTGTTTTGCTGTGGAAAAAGGGCAGTGTTTCCTCTGGTTTAAAGACTTTAGCGTGGTGGCAACATATTGCTTTTGATTATTTTTTTGTTTTTTGTTTTTTTTGGGGTGGTGGTGTATGTGACACGTGTAGGATAGGAATATCGTATAATATATTAATATGGCGGTGCCCTAGGCTGGGAGGGGTGAGGCCCCGCCTATAGGAGGCGGCGCCACCTGTACTATAAAAGCCTAAGGCAGGAGACCTCTGGTCTCCTTGCCACACTCCTGTACTCACGGTAGGGTCTCCCTATATGTGTTATAGTTCTTGTCTAATAAACATTATAAACATTACCTCGCCTCCTCATTATTTGGGACATGACATTGGCGACAAGGATAATTGTTGATGGAGAGAGCTGCAGCTGCCCTTCGACCTTTTTTGGAGGCTCCAGGAGAGCTGTTGGTCCCGTGGACGAGGTGGTTTGCGGTCTTCCAAAATTATCTACTCGCGTTGGACCTCATCGACCTGACAAAAGCAAGTGCAAGGGCTCTCCTTGTCCATAAGCTGGGCATGGAGGGCCAGAAGATCCTCAGCGCTCTTGGAGGAGGTGACACGTTTGACGATGTGGTGGGGCTCATGGCTGGCTACTTTCGAGCGCCCGACAACATCATCATGCGGTGCATCCAGTTCCAGCAACGGCACCAACAGCCTGGTGAATCGGTCCAGCAATTCATGGCAGAGCTCCAGCAGTTGGCGGGTGAGTGCAGGTTTGGACCCTTGGAGGAGGAGATGGTTCATAACCAACTGGCTGAGCACGTGGCCTACTCCTCGGCGAAGGTTCGCCTGCTAACGCACGCTGGTGAGCTAACCTTGTTAGCGGCCATTGAGCTAGCATAGCAACACGAGGCAGTGGAGTGGCTAGCGAAACACATTAGCCACGAGGAAGCCCCTCAGAAGAGCGGTGCACATGGGACGATCCTGGCTTTGGATTCGGACGAGGGCAGCGACGACGAGTACGTGGCCATCGTCAAAATAAGGTCCACCCTGGGGACACCACGATGCTACGCTAAGCACCGGTATCGAGCCAGGGAGTGCACGGCGAGGGGCAAGCATTATGGACGGTGCAGCCTGCTCCATCACTTTGCCAGAGTTTGCCGCAACTTCGCCAAGGAGGAATGGGACCTGGCAAAGGTAACACCGAAAAAGAAGGAACCAACGGTGGTTCACACAGTCTCACCTGACACTGACGGATGTATAGTTTGTGACATTGTGCTGAACGGGACAACGGTGCCGCTGTTGGTGGACATGGGGTCAGCGGTCTCCATCCTGAACTTGGCGACGGTAAGACGGTGTTTTCCCCACTATAGAGTTAGCGGTACCAACATCACTTGTTATGGTTATGGCAGCCACCAGCTGGATATTGTGGGCTCGGTTTGGCTGTCGGTGAGGTACGGGGGAACCTCTATCTATGCCAATGAGTTCTTGGTGTCGCGGAAAGGAAATAACCTAATGGGGTGCGACGTCTTCTACGGGCTCGGGTTCGCCATTACCTGTGGAGAGTTGGAGGAGTGGGAAGGTGGTGGTTTGTGGGACCGGCCCTTTTATGTGGGATGTGACGACGAAGTGTGGGACTTAGGGTGGCCCATTCTGGGTGAAGAGGGACACCACCGACACCATAGTACGCCGACTAGGCGGGGATCCCGTACCAGTGTTTGTGATCCAGCAGAGGACAGACCTGCACGGCATGGTTTGATCTCTGCGGAGGCGGAAAGGTCCAGAGAGTGAGAGTTGCCAGGTTCTGGTGGTCAATGGGATACCACTGTTGAACCAGCAGTAACTGATGCCGCTCCAACGCACCATCATCTTGTGTCCGGGGCAACAGCAGACGGCGCAGACCCCAACCGTGCCATTAACCAAGGTGAAGGACATGGACGGAGTCATAAAAAAGCCAGAACACAGCGCAGTCAACGGAGGAAGCCAGTGGGTGCTCCCCTAAGGGAGGGCGATAAAGTGCGCCCTAGGGATGAGCTTCGGCTTGGTCGGGTGCGCAGTTCCAGAATCAGGACAGCGGGACAGGATGATCTGCGGGTGGTCCAGTCCGGCGGCGACGGCTACTTAAAATTGACTGACGGGTCTGACAGGCATCCCAACGAGCTGCGACGTCGGAGTGCAGTGGGGCATCGATGCAGTCTGTCTCCAATCGCAACAAAGCGGAGATGCTCTGGAAGTGGGCCGCGTGACGGATACTCCCGGGGGGGGGGGGGGCTTTAAAAAACCCCGGTTGAATGCATGGGGCTAACAGTGGGTCTATTGTGCAATCTATAATGTTCTGGTTTGTAGTTAATTGTTCTGTTTAAAAAAAAAAAAAGAATAGAAGAAATACAACTATTTTGAGGTGTGTGTTTGCTGTGGGGTGACCTGTGAGTACCTGTTACTGTTTGGTTAGGGGACGTAGGTACAGTGATCTCCATCTTATGAAGTGTTGTATTTTGATTTTATTTCCAGCACATGTTGCTGAGGTGATTCCCCTTTCACAAGCTGGTCTTTATGGCCGTGGGTGGTCTCATTAGTGACGTAATTACCTTTGTGTTAGGGTGAGTCATTTGATAGGCACCAGACCACTGTTGTGAGTGAGTGTGTGACTGTAGTGTGTGTAAGGTGCTATAATGCCTGAGTGTGAATGGAATGGTTAATGCCCAATGTGTGAAACTGTTTTTTTTTGTGTGTCTTTATTTTGGGGAGTTCCCTGTTTACATGTTTATGTATATTCTGTGGGTTTATGGGATGGATACCGCCATTTTCTGTGTTTAGTTTCTATGTGTTTAGCTTAGGAGGGATTATTTAGTTTGGTGAGTGGCTCTTTTTTTTTCAGAGACTCTTTTGTTTAAATAGTGGAGGGTTCCGCTGAGCCAATGTTGTGTGAATGGATAGGCCTGTTCCCCTGTATTAGAGTGTGATTCGGGTATAAATTTATTGGTTGGGCAATTAGTGTGGTTGCAATTTTTTCAAGGGGGGAGGGGAATGTAGGATAGGAATATCATATATTAGTATATATTAGTATGGCAGTGCCCTAGGCTGGGAGGGGTGAGGCCCCGCCTATAGGAGGTGGCTCCACCTGTACTATAAAGCTTGAAGCAGGAGACCTCTGGTCTCCTAGCCACACTCCTGTACTCGTGGTAGGGTCTCCCTATATGTGTTATAGTTCTTGTCTAATAAACATTATAAATGTCATCTTGCCTCCTCATTATTTGGGACATAACAACATGTGTAAAATGCAGTTTTTTATGTGGAAGTAGAGGGGGCATGACTTAGGCTCTATTAGTCTTGTCATACAACTGGTCAGACGTAAATATCATGTAAATATTATACGACAGTTAGTTCTATCTGAGCAATTTGACTGGACAGTATGCACTCCAGGAGTTACTATATTCCACGCTAATTGCACACCAGCGTTTCACTGGATATGTATCACTCTGCTTCAAAGGTGTTCATGTAACCATTAAAGTGACACTCCGGCAAAAATCAATTTTTTTTCTGTTGTTAACATGTCTGTAACATGTTTTTTTGTGACTTACAAGACATATCAAGTGCAAAATCTCACCACAGTCCCATGGCTGTGTTTTTTTTGCTGTGAATTTCCAGTTTGGTAACACCCCCATGAAACAGGTGAGTTTGGACAGGCTGTTAGTAGCTACGTAAGTATTCCTGCTTAGCCTGGTTGGTTATAACATTAACCAATCAGACAGATACTCTTGACTACCTCAGGGGAAAAGGAAGGATCCAAGGAGCAGCAGGACTGAGGCAGAGCGGGTTGGAGTAGCAGCAGAGAGAGAGAGAGAGAGGCGAGGGGCGAGTTGAGAACACATTCAAAACAAGCCGCTCTCAGCTCACTTGGCCAGCGCACAGGGTGCCGCACTGTGATCTGAGAGCAGTCACATTCAAACCCCCCCCCCCCCGCTCCGTCGCTAGTGCATGGGGGACTGGTTGTTAGTAAAAAGTAAACATATTTGGCAACTACACATTTATCTCTCACCTTGACCATTTTCAGAAAATTGTTTCACTTTATACTTATGAAGATATAGGCAAAACTTTAACATCCGGACACATCTTGAACAGACTAACAGCCCACCCACCAGGAGTCACTGTGACCAATCACGGGCAAGCTCTGCAGGCTGCTAATTAGAATATTCATAGATCCATGCATACTTAAGTAGGTGCAAGATTTAAAATCTTTTTCCAAGCAATTCTAAGGCAATGAAAGTTTTTTTTTGTGGGTAAAAAGTCACAATATACTATTTTGGGCAATACATAGTTGTGGCTCAAAAACAAATTTTGTTTTTGAGGTGGTTTTAGAGCCGCCAGAGTGCACCTTTAATTACCAACAATAATTTACTGTCACCTCTCAGTGAGAATAAGCAACTTTTGCATTACGAGTGCGCATGTGCGGACTATGTGAGTTCAAAGTTCATGACTACCAAACATTCCGGGAGACGCCTTGCTTTTGTATAGAGACAGTACTGCCACACCTGAACAATTGCCGTTTAAAGTCTGCTTCAAGCTTTAAATCGCCATTATGCCAGATGCACACTGTGCCGTAGTGAAGTGTGGAACGGCATGTATCATCTAGAATGATGGAAAAAGCAAACTTGCGGCATACATGCGTGTAACTTCAGGACCAGCGTATGTGCATGTCCGCCACCATTCACGTTATATACATTCCCCACGGAGCTGAAGGATCTGGACAGACACAATTGTTGGATTAAAGCAGTAAGTCTATATTATAACATAATTAAATAGTGTTGTGTATTGTTCAAGTTCTAGCCTAATTGGCACGAGTCTAAACCCTGAAGTAGTAGGTACAGACAGGCAGGCCTGGATCTAGGATATAGTTCTTTGTATATTGGTAATGAAGCTTAATCTACACACACATGTAATTAAGGCCATTGATAAGTAGGCTGGTATAAAATAAAATTGCAAATCATTGAAAACGTGTGGTACTTAAACTACAGTAGTATCGACCTATAGATCTAAGTAAGTAGGCTATGCCTTGTAGTGAAATTTACTCAAAATGACAAAACCAAAGTTGAGCTGTCAAACCACTCGCTTACCTTCTTTGTAGTCGTTTCGTAGTCTCGCAAGTAAGGGTGCTTGGTCCTTTAACAGCAAAAAATCTGCTATGTCAGCTTACATATAGGGGGGCCATTTTGGCCAATTTCTGCAACATGGCCGCAAATGCAAGCGCAACTAGTTTATCCTTGCGTTTGTGGGTACAACCGGGAAGACCCCTATGCATACAATATGCACGTAGATCAGGAACTTTCCATAAACTAAATGTATCGATAGAGCGTGTTTGGTAGCCACGTTCCCATGATGCTTTGCGCGAGCCGAGATGTGAAAGTCACTTATTACACAACTGTGTTGGATACCTTAATTTCCACAGTGAGGCACTGTTTGAAAGAAATCTTACCTGACCTGGAAGAAGAAGAAGAAGAAGCCAACTTTATTGTCAATCAATCCATACAGCCAATCATGTACAGTAGAACAAAATTACGTTTCTCCTATCTACACTGTTTATCACATGTAGAATCAGAGGGTCCAGTGCCATGCAAGGTGCCGCCACAAACAACTAATGCCCTACGCGTCGGGCCTTAGACATATCACACCTGCAGTTACTATATTCATTGATACCGTGGAGGAGTAGATACCATTCTCCCTGTCATGTAATATTGCTTAATTATGATTGTCTGCTGTAGCCAGCTTCACATCGTATCACTTTATTTCTTACTTGTAATGCTTCTGTAAAAGTTATGACTGAAGACTCATTTTCAAATATTCAAACCAGCTGTCAATAAGTCAATTTTTTTTATTGTCTGCAATTATATAGGTTATTTATTTACATTATTTAACCTATTTATTGATTGATTTATGACTTACAGCTTAAAATCTGAATATAAATATTTCTTGCAGATGGAATCTGACATTTATAGTTAGAACCCAAAGTCCCTAGTAAAAGTTCTGCTTGTCATCCGTTAGTTACAACAGCAGTTTTCACATCTTTGGCAGATCCATGTGCATCTGTGGTTGCTTCTGCGACATGTCGTGTGCACGCAGATGTTTCTCTCCGGGTCTAAATGAAAGCGTTGTGTGCACCAGGCCTAAGTTACGCCCCCTCTACTTCTGCATATGGGACCTTAAATCAGAAAAAATTATCTTTTGATCCCGATCAAATTTTGCTACGAGTTACACATATGAGGTTTGTCAATTGAAAAGAGAATTTTACACGTAAATAGTGGCGTAGGTTGTTGTCCAACTGTTAAAGTGTAAGGTTGTGAAAATACTTAAATTGAAAGACTACAAACAAAATCTCATGTAACTTACATCATCGTTTTCAAAGAGTGCCCAGGGGAACATAACTAACAGTCCTCTGGATCAGCTGCAGCTCTCAAAATACATCTGTGTTGTTTTTCTCCTCTTTGGATCCGTCTTTCATCAGTCAGGAAACAGGAGGTGAGCTTTGAGAGGGGGACCGCCATAATCGTGTTTGGTGAAGTGTATAGTCCGAGACAAGGAAATGGAGTCCACTAAGCAGTTTCACAAAAACTAAATACAGTATTACTCTTTTATTATACGACAACTGACAACTTTAATTATGTGGTAAATTATCTTGTAAATTGAGAAACATCATGTGTGTAACTTGTGGCAAAATTTGATCTGGATCAAAAGATACAGTGGGGCAAAAAAGTATTTAGTCAGCCACCAATTGTGCAAGTTCTCCCACTTAAAAGATGAGAGAGGTCTCCAATTTTCATCATAGGTATACCTCAACTATGAGAGACAAAATGAGAAAAAAAAAATCCAGAAAATCACATTGAAGGATTTTTAATGAATTAATTGGTAAATTCCTCGGTAAAATAAGTATTTGGTCAATCCCAAAAGTTCATCTCAATACTTTGTTATATACCCTTTGTTGGCAATGACAGAGGTCAAACGTTTTCTGTAAGTCTTCATAAGGTTTTCACACACTGTTGCTGGTATTTTGGCCCATTCCTCCATGTAGATCTCCTCTAGAGCAGTGATGTTTTGGGGCTGTCGCTGGGCAACACGGACTTTCAACTCCCTCCAAAGACTTTCTATGGGGTTGAGATCTGGAGACTGGCTAGGCCACTCCAGGACCTTGAAATGCCCGGGCGGTGTGTTTGGGATCATTGTCATGCTGAAAGACCCAGCCACGTTTCATCTTCAATGCCCTTGCTGATGGAAGGAGGTTTTCACTCAAAATCTCACAATACATGGCCCCATTCATTCTTTCCTTTACACGGATCAGTTGTCCTGGTCCCTTTGCAGAAAAACAGCCCCAAAGTATGATGTTTCCACCCCCATGCTTCACAGTAGGTATGGTGTTCTTTCTCCTCCAAACACGACAAGTTGAGTTTTCATCAAAAAGTTCTATTTTGGTTTCATCTGACCATATGAGATTCTCCCAATCCTCTTCTGGATCATCCAAATGCTTTCTAGCAAACTTCAGACAGGCCTGGACATGTACTGGCTTAAGCAGGGGGACACGTCAGGCACTGCAGGATTTGAGTCCCTGGCGGCGTAGTGTGTTACTGATGGTAGCCTTTGTTGCTTTGGTCCCAGCTCTCTGCAGGTCATTCACTAGATCCCCCCGTGTGGTTCTGGGATTTTTGCTCACCGTTCTCGTGATCATTTTGATCCCATGGGGTGAGATCTTGCGTGGAGCCCCAGATCGAGGGAGATTATCAGTGGTCTTGTATGTCTTCCATTTTCTAATAATTGCTTCTACAGTTGATTTCTTCACACCAAGCTGCTTACCTATTGCAGATTCAGTCTTCCCAGCCTGGTGCAGGTCTACAATTTTGTTTCTGGTGTCCTTTGACAGCTCTTTGGTCTAGGCCATAGTGGAGTTTGGAGTCTGACTGTTTGAGGTTGTGGACAGGTGTCTTTTATACTGATAACGAGTTCAAACAGGTGCCATTAATACAGGTAATGAGTGGAGGACAGAGGAGCCTCTCAAAGAAGAAGTTACAGGCCTGTGAGAGCCAGAAATCTTGCTTGTTTGTAGGTGACCAAATACTTATTTTACCGAGGAATTTACCAATTAATTCATTAAAAATCCTTCAGTGTGATTTTCTGGATTTTTTTTTCTCATTTTGTCTCTCATAGTTGAGGTATACCTATGATGAAAATTGGAGACCTCTCTCATCTTTTAAGTGGGAGAACTTGCACAATTGGTGGCTGATTAAATACTTTTTTGCCCCACTGTATTTTTTTTCATGCTATTCACTTCAATGGAGATTTTTTTTTTCCGATTTAAGGTCCCATGTGCAGAAGAAGAGGGGGCGTGGCTCAGGCTCTCTATTAGTCTTGTCATACAAACGTAAATATTATGACTATTTTGGACCCATAACATTTTTTAAAGTTCTTTTTTCATCAATATATTTTTTGAAGACTAAGAATTTTCTAAAAATTTTGTGAAGTGAATTATTTTTTTTTTTAAAATATTTGTTTTCATGAAGTACAATCCACTTCACCTTGAAAACAGCCCAGAGGATGCTGGAAGATTTAATAGATTCAACTCCAGTGGCAGCTATTGGAACTCGAGTGAAACTTAAAGTGACACTGCCAAAAATCAAGTTTTTTTTCTCTTATTAACATGTCTGTAACATGTTTTTTTGTGACTTACGAGACATGTGTTAATCCCTTCCACAGCATGTGGGACACCATGTGGTGTATGGAGCGGCACCTATCTGAACCCATGACCTCCCGGTTGTGGGGCAGATACTGTACAACTAGGCCACCACTCTGGTTACAAGACATATCAAGAGCAAAATCAGTCCCGAGTCTTAATTCTGTGTTTTCCTGCTGTGAATTTCCAGTTAAGCTCTGCCCCCTCAAAAAAGACCAGTTTGGACAGAACATTTCTAGCTACATAAGCATCCCTGAGTTCACTCCCTCGGGGGAAGAGGGAGGAGCCGACGAGCAGCAGGAGCTTTTCCTGTTTGGGAAAGATGGGAGATTATGCGTGTTCAGTTTTTAGCTCTATGAGCAAGAAATCCTCTTCTTTTGAATTAGATCTTACCCACCGACATGAAAATACGACAGCAATGATTAATTTTATTTGAAAAAACCACAGTGTCCCTGCTGAAATACCAGAGTGGACACAGTTTTGCAGCCTGCATTTTACCCTGCATGTCCAGGGGAGACAGCTGTGGATGTTTCCACCCCTGGGGTGTGTGGTGCAATGGTTGGGGCGAGCCGGCAAGGCTGCGTGCACCACAGTCGTGGTTCCACGGCAGCAGCCGGGCGCAACAGGCTACCGGCCCCCAGCGAGCTGCTCTGCGGTCCCAGCTAGCTCGCTTCGGCGGCGGACAGGGCGCCGCGCCCACCAGCTCGCCTCCTTCATTCCCAAGCGGGAAAGACTCGGAGCAAGCAAGGGAGACCCTCTGCAAGTGGGCAACAAGAGACCG
This sequence comes from Pholidichthys leucotaenia, assembly GCA_020510985.1. Lineage (NCBI taxonomy): Eukaryota > Metazoa > Chordata > Actinopteri > Cichliformes > Pholidichthyidae > Pholidichthys > Pholidichthys leucotaenia. Next base: position 88,468,205 of record CM035846.1, on the reverse strand, counting down.
GCGGGAAGCCCTCCACCCTCCATGTGGGGCTGGACAGCGACTCTCCGCTCCACCGAGAATGATCCTTCCGCAGGTTCACCTACGACTCACACTTCTCCAAGTTGGATCGCCTTCTTAGAGCCCAATGTCCTCTTCTTCCCGTTACTTGTGAGAGGGAGTATGGGTGGAGCTAATTAGAATATTCATAGATCCACACATACTTAAGTAGGTGGAAGATGTAAAAGCTCTTTCCAAGCAATTCTAAGGCAATGAAAATTTTTTTGTGTATAAAAAGCCACAATATACTATTTTGGGCAATACATTTTTGTTTTTGAGGCAGTTTTAGAGCCGCCAGAGTGCGTCTTTAAATTAGAATTTAATGTTTTGATGTACAAGTGATGAAAATTTACTTGAATACTACAAATCATTACTATATTTAATTCATCAATTAAATACATTGTTTACTTATTTGAAAAATGTGCTGAGAATTTCTCGTAGTAATGTCTGAATTTATGGTTCAGTGCTCCTCTATATGTAAACTGCATGTTTACTTTTTCTGCAAAGGACCTCACATTATATTTTGCTTCAAAAGAAAAAAGAAAACAATTTTTTTTATTGTTTCTTCTTTTATTTCAATATTTATCAACTCATGGTAAAATCCAGTTCCCCATATTCTCAAACAATATTAAAAGTGCATTATACATTCTTTTAGTGTCACCAGTACAGCCAGTAAACCCATGAAATGCACTTACACACTACCTTTTAGAGGTAGGGTGTAGAGTTGTCCTCCAACAGAAGTTAGATTTAATTACATATTGTGAAATCATACAGCCAAAAGAGCTCCCAGCCCCTAATCTTCAGGTTTTCCTCCAAATCATGAACGACTACAAGAATACAAAAAAAAAAAAAAAAAAAAAAAATCCAAGTCAGCAATTTCTAAAATGAAGGGAGACATTCTGAGCTTTTTTTTTTGCCTAAAAATCTGCATGGTCTCAAATTATGTTTCGGCCTTAAATAATAATAAATTTTAAAAAGAAGTTCATATGCAAACTGACCTGGTTGTACTTACTAATTTTCAACTTTTTCCTGTAAATTTGCAACTTTTATCTTAAGTTTGTGACTTTTTCTATAAATTACATTTTTTTCTCTTCAATTAAAGGTGGGATTCATAAATTATAATCAATAAATAACATTAAAATTCGATCATTTTCTGATGCATTTATGACTTTTCTCTTATGAGTTTTTTCTCATAAATATGTTAAGATTTCCCTTTTAAATTTACAGCTTTCTCATTCTTCTGAGAATTTTTGTCATATCTCATGAATTTGCAACTCTTAAAAAATTTTCACCTTTATTATATACATATATATATACGTATATATATATATATATTTTTTTTTTTTTTTAACCTAAATTTGTGATTTTTGTTTAGTTTTTTTGGCAGTGGTGGTGGTGGGGGCAAAACCCAAGAAAGACCCTAGTTACTAGCAAATTCGCCACATGAGACTTGGAGTCACAGGTTGCAGACCCCAGTTCGATGAGGTAGGTGTTGTTAGAGTATGTGCAGGACAGGCAAGTATGCAGTCATTATCTATACTTAATGAATGATGCACTGACTGGCTGGCACTTTAAATTTCATTGTATATGTGACAATCACAATAAAGTTCTATTCTATTCTATGTGGAGACTGCAAGCTTTTTACAGGCACTTTTTTAAATCACGAAAACATATGACACATTGAAAGCTGCCAGTATGACTACAGGCTCTAAAGAACTTTAAATAACACAACTGAATGAGGACCCAAGCTTTAAACCAGAGCTAGATGTCCAAAGGTCTTTACAGATTTTTCTTATTCTTCCACATACATAAACAAATGCCTTATAGCTGCCTTGTGTTGCACAGTCACACTTCACCAAGTGGAGGGGTTGGACGCAGAAGCACCAACCTTATAAATGATGACAGATTAAATGTATGTCCCAGTCACTGGCTGTGTCATCATTAGCTTAAATATTAAACAAGACTTCCAATGCAACAGTGTTTTATCAAAATATATCCCATAAGATAAAATGAGAACAGACTGACTTCAGTTATTAAATCACAATATGGACATGGGGACACATCATGGAGTCAATTCCATATGGTCCGTAAGCAATCAAAATTTTTTTGCAATCAAAATTATTCAACCCCCACTGCATTTTTTTTGTTTATTGGCAAAATGTGCAATTTTTCAGGTGTCTGTAGTAAGCAAATCACTCAAGAACAGTTTAAATAGTTAAATAAAACTAATATTACAAGGATTTTATCCAAATTCAACACTGAATCCTACTTTCAATTACTACTGCAGTCTCAAAATTACTCAACCCCCTGAATAGAATTCCTCATAAGAACACACATTTGCAAGTCAGGTGTGGTCTTAAGCACACCTGATGCAACCAATCAAGGGCTCCACTAGTTGCATCAAGTGTACTTGAGATAGAACACCTCAAATACCTGCACTGTTGACGGTGACATTTGATTGCATGTTAGAAATATGGCTAAGTCAAGATAATTGTCCAAAAAGTTCAAAGAGATCATTGCTTTGCACAAATAAAGATAAGGATACAAAAAGACAGCAAAGTATCCGTAGGAACTGTATCTACAGGAACTGAATGTTCCTATAGATACAGTTGGAAGCATAATTTGCAAGTTTAAAGTTAAAGGATCAGTGGCTACACTACCTGGATGAGGCAGAAAGGGGAAGCTATCAACAGCTTCCACCACAGTTCTGAGGAGGCTGTTGGTCAAAAACCTTCAACTGACTGCGTAAGACCTGCAGGAAGATTTTGTGGCAGCAGATACTGAGGTTTCAGTTTCCACAGTAAGGCACATACTGAAGAGCTCTGTGCCTGAACTTTAAGATGTACACCACTACTGACCAAAAAGCACAAGAAAAGTCGGCTCCAATTTGCTCAGAGCTATATAAATAAGACAAAGAGGTTTGGGAATTCTGTTCTGTGGAGCAATGAAACAAAACTGGAACTATTCAGGCCTATGGATCAGTGGTTTGTCTGGAGGAGGAAGAATGAAGTCTATGCTAAAAAGAACACCCTGCCTACAATGAAGCATGGCAGTGGCTCAGTAATGCTCTGGGGCTGCTTCGCTTCCTCTGGCACTGGAAACCTGCAGCGTGTGGAGGGCAAGATGAATTCAATAAAGTATCAGGAAATCATGGAAGGAAATGTCGCGTTATCTGTGAGGAAGAGCTTGGACGTCATTGGACCTTCCAACAGGACAGTGATCCCAAGCATACTTCAAAGTCCACTAGAGCTTTGTTTCAGAAGAAGTCTTGGAAGATATCAGAGTGGCTATCACAATTGCCTGACTTGAACCCCATTAAAAATCTCTGGTGAGATTTGAAAAAGGCGGTTGCAGCCTGCAAAACCCAAAAATATTATGGTAAATGGCATTCACTTATATAGCTCTTTTTCTCATCTCTAGGTGACCAAAGCGCTTTACAGTTTCTGCTATCCACCCATTCACACACTGATGGTGGCGGAGCTGCCATGCACAGCCTTGGCTTGACCCACCAGGAGCAACTGGGGGTTCAGTGTCTTGCTCAAGGACACTTCAACATGCAGACTTCAGACAGAGCGGGTATCGGACCACTGACCCTCCGATCAGTAGTCGGCCACACTACACCTGCGCCACAGCCACCCCAGTGAATTGGAGGTCTTTGGCTATGAGGAATGGGCTAAGATTCCTCAGGAACACTGCCAGAAGTTGGTGTCTGGTTGTGCATCATATTTGCAGCAGGTCATAACCAGTTTTGGGAGTAATGCATTACAAAGTAATGCATTACTCCCAAAACTAATGCATTCCCAAAAGTAATGCATTACTGTAAAGTAATGCATTACTGTAATGCCACTACTTTTGCAGTAACTTGTTATGGAATGAAATTACTGTTTAAAAATTCAGCAATACATTACAGTTATTGTAATATGAACAGATGTGTTAGTCGTTACGCATTTTATCATGCTGTCTAAAGTTAAATCTAGAATAGGTTTTCTGTATCGTAATAAGTCCTCTTTAACACATTCTGCTAAACCCCAGGAATTGCTTTTTTTTACACAAGTATCTGTACGTCTACTTGAGTAAATAATTTGCACTTTTGCCACCTCTGTTTATGTTAAATCTTATTATTGCATTGGAAGCTTTGTTTAGCAGTGATCTGAGATTAGTGCAGCAGCACCCAGACAGAGAGAGAAGTTTCTACAGTCTACAGACATTCACATAACAACTTTCATGCAGACAAATAACTGCTGTGACAACAAATGGAAACCTTTCAGACAAACGGGGAGAGCCACCCATCCAAATCGATTCAGACCAAACACACACAGAGGAATCTTGAGTGCTAGTATTTGACGTGCCTTCGTGTCTTCATTTGAGCCCATGTTGGCTCTCGTGGTGCCTGCGAAGGTCCACCTTTCGTTGGAAGCCTTTGGAGCAAATGTCACAGCCAAAGGGCTTGAATCCTGTGTGCTTCCTGCTGTGTGTGATCAAATTGGAGCTCTGGCTGAAGGCCTTCCCACAAACCTGGCATTTGTGGGGCTTCTCACCTAAAAAATTAAAAAAACAACAACATACAGACAAAAATGGTGGAAAGGTTCCAGGGTGATTTGTTTAAAGGGGTCACACTTTCCTCTCATATCGTTACCAAATACCAAAAGATAAAAGTCTGCAGTAAAGAAGAATTGTGCCACTGTTCAGATTTGTCAAACGTGTTTTAAAACAAACATAGACTGCACATGGTTCCTTTTACAGAGCTCAGCATGAAGCAGGAAAACCAAATATGCAAATCAACAGGATATTTGTATGAGGTTCTTTTTTCTGATTTATCAGCAGTTACAGTGTATTACTCCTGGAAACAATTTCAGCATGTAGCATCAGGAAAACTGAAAGAGCCACGGATGCTTTAGCAAAACCCACCACAGAAAAAAATAATCTGTTTATTTACCTGTGTGAATGTAAGTGTGCTTCTTCATATCGGACTTCTGGTGGAACCTTTTCCCACAGTACTGGCAGGGGTAGGGTCTCGTGTCTGAGTGAATGAGCAGGTGTGTGGAGAGAGTAGACGAGCGCTTGAACGACTTCCCACACATCTTGCACTCAAAGCTTTTTTCCTGGTCATAAAGAAAACAGAAAAAACATGACAATCGGGAAATCTGTGTGAAATGTGATATTAATGCGTTCATCGGGCTGTAGTTCTCCGTTACTGCTTTACCTGAGAGTGGACATTCATGTGCTGCTCCAAGCTGACAGCGTGGCCGAAGGTTTTCCTACAGATGCTGCAGCCAAAAGGCCTCATCCCGCTGTGGCACCGCCGCACATGAACCTCTAATCCATGTGGCGTCGAGAACACCTAAATCAGAGATCATCCATCAGCAAAGATGATGCAAACACTTAAAATGGGCCACGTTTCAGGGCTGATTTCTGCTCCTTACCTTTTCGCAGGTGATGCAGTGGTAGGTGTTGGAAGTGGGGGAGTAGTGGGTGCTGCAGTCCAGAGGCTGCTCCTCACAGGGCGGGCTGCTGCTGATGTGGGTGCTGTACAGATTACTGGTGTGCTGAAGCACCGTGGGAGTGAACGTCATCTGGTGGAGCTTATAGGGGGGACACATCGGCTCCCACGGGTATGACGACTGGGGGACACAAGGCTGCAGCTCGGCAAAGTGCGGCTCTGCAGGGTGGACACATGGAGATGAAAGAGGCATGTTTATGTCACTGCAAAAAAGATGAAATTATAAAGTACAAGTTTGACAGTCTAAGTAGTAGGGATATCCCAAATACCAGTTTGGGGGCTCTGAATATTTTGAAGCATTCTGGAACAAATATCTAAATATTCTGTCCAGTCTTTTTTCACTCTCAGTGGACTGCATCAGCATCAATGTCTTAACAGAAATATGGCTTTTCTTATAAAATTTGATTTTTTTTTTTTCGTAAAAATGTGTAACTTTTTTCTGTAGCTTTTGTTGTAAATGAGATTTTTTTTCTTATAAATTAACTACATTTTTTTTCCTTGTTAATTTGACAGTTTTTCCTAAATTTGTATTTTCTTATGAGTTTTAAAATATCAGGATAGCCCAACACTTGGGTAGACTGAAAAACAGTTCAGACTGTGATGGACATATCCACAGCCACACAACTGAAGTAATTTAGAAATATTCATCCACTTTACACTTCCATAATTCAGACACAGATCATCATTTCGCATTTAATCAAATGTGCAGTTATTTGAGCTGCATAGTATAGAATTAGGTTTTGGTTTAGTTTATTTTAACACACGTTTTGACACCCCAATTCCGGTGAAGTTGGGATGTTGTGTACAATATAAGTAAAAGCAAAATACAATGATTTAAAAATCCTTTTCAACCTATATTTAATTGAATACACTACAGAAACAAGCTATTTAATGTTCAAACAGATAAACTTTGTTTTTGCAAATATTCACTCATTTTGAATTTGATGCCTGCATCATGTTCCTAAAAAGCTGGGACAGGGGCATGTTTACCACTGTGTTACATCAACTTGCCTTTTAACAACACTCAATAAGCATTTAGGAACTGAGGACACTAATTGTTGAAGCTTTGTAGGTGGAATTCGTTTCTACTCTTTCTTGATGTACAACTTCAGATGCTCCACGGTCGGGTTTAAGTTGGTGTATTTTGTGCTTCATAATGTGCCACACATTTTCAGCGGGAGACAGGTTTGGTCTGCAGGTAGGCCAGTCTAGTACCCACACTCTTTTACTACGAAGCCACACTGTTGTAACGTGCAGAATGTGGCTTGGCACTGTCTTGCTGAAATAAGCAGGGATGTTCCTGAAAAAGGAAGATGGCAGCATACAGTATGTTGCTCCAAAACCTGTATGCTTGTCATGTCATTCAGCATGAATTGTGCCTGCACAATTGTGCAAGTTACCCATGCCATAGGCACTAACACACCCCCATACAATCACAGATGTTGGCTTTTGAACTTTGCACTGATAATAGAGTGGATGGTAGTTTTCCCTCTTCAGCACGGAGGACACTATATCCATGATTTCTAAAAACAATATGAAATCTGGACTCATTAGATCACAATACACTTTTCCACTTTGCATCAGACCATGTCAGATGAGCTCAGGTCCAGATTAACTAGTGGCATTTCTGGGTGTTGCAGATGTATAGCTTTTGCTTTGCATGGTAGAGTTTTAACTTGTAGATATAGCGATGAACTGTATAAACTGATCATGGTTTTTTGAGATGTTCCTGAGCCAATGTGGTAATATCCTTTACAGAATGATATTTTTAATGCAGTGCCACCTGGGGGACCGGAGGTCACAGGCATTCAGTGTTGGTTTTTGGCCTTGCCACTTAAATGCCACTTAAATGCAGACATTTCTCTAGGTCCTCTGAATCTTTTGATATTATTAAATTAAATCACCCTTTATTGTCATTCAACTGTACAACCAATCATGTACAGTAGAACAAGATTGTGCTTTACCTACCTACTGTGTTAATCACACACACCCCAAGTGTAGAATCAGAGGGCCGCTGCCATACAAGGCGCCGCCACAAATTTCCCTCCTCCATTCCATTATTGCTGAGCACCAAGCTGGATGGCAGGAAGTTCCACTTTTATATGGTCTTCGGCATGACCCGGCTGGGATTTGAACCCCTGCCTCCAGGGTGTGGGGCGGATGCTCTACCAACTGAGCCACCACTCCAGTGGAGTTATTATGGACTGTAGATGATGAAATCCCTAAATTCCTTGCAGTTGTATGTTGAGAAATGTTCTTGTAGTGTTCTTTGTAGTGTATTCAGTTGAATATAGGTTGAAAAGGACTGAAATCATTGCGTTTTGTTTTAATTTACATTTTACACAAGGCCCCAATTTTACCAGAATTGGGACTGTACTCTGAATGATGGTGTGCACATTTGATTTTCATTGTTTTGTCACAGTTGTGACTGGCGGTACCATCCGATACCGAGTGAATAGTTGTGTCTCTGTGTTGGCCCTGTGATGGACTGGCAATCTGTCCAGGCTGTGCCCTGCCTCTTGCCCAAAAGATGCTGGGATAGGCTCCAGCACCCCCAGGACCCGAAAAGGATTAAACGGTTGAAAAAACTGATTCATGTGTGAGGCAAACTCCAGTTACACACAATTTATTAATAAACAAGAAACAAATACAGCACATGGGCTGAGAAGAAAGAGAAATATGAAGGTTGAATAGCTTACACAAATGATGATGAGAGCATTCTAAAAACGTAAAAGGAACCAGAGGGTGAAGTTCTGAAATGTTGCTGCAATGAGGACACAAAGAGCAGCAAATTGTATAGGAGACTAACAGAGAGCCACGCCCCCTCTACTTCCACATATGAGATCTTAAATCTGAAAAAGAACTCTCTAGGGCAGATGGTCCAGTCCTTAATTTTCTTTGGGGGTTTTTTGTCAGACAAAAAGGTAGATTTTTTTTTTACCTTAACATGTTTCGACTGACACCTGCAGTCATCTTCATAAGCGTCAGCTGATTGCTATGGCGTGCCATTTATCAGCTGTTTTCCTTAGGCGTGGCCAGCCTAATGGACCTGACAGATCCACCACGCCGGCCATGCCTCCCGTCGCCAGGTGTTCTCTGGAGGATGGAATCCCAGGTGTGAGAGAGCATGAATGCTCCCTCATCCCGGTCCATGGTGTCCTTTGCACGTTTTCTGATTTCTATGGCTTCCTTGATCCTGTGTTTGTATTTACTGATCCAGTATTTGTATTTCACAGCAGTGAAACCACTCATAAAAATAAGGCAGCGACAAGTACACCCCAAAGAAAAAATAGAACGGAACAAAAAATGCAACATAATATACAAAATTCCATGTAGATCATGTGACAAGACATACATCGGGGAAATGGGAAGAACAGTCAACACAAGAAAAAAAACACCAGAAGGAATGTGAAAAGGAAGCACTAGGAAAACTTATAAGATCACAAAAAGAAAGGGCAGAACAAGAGACCCTGAAATCAGCAATATTGGATCACTGCAAAAGGAACAATCACACCATGGACTGGGACAACACAAGAATCATTGGATCGTAGGGTAATGAACACAAATACTGGATCAAAGAAGCCACAGAAATAAAAAAATGTGCAAAGGACACTATGAACCGGGATGAGGGAGCATTCATGCCCTCCCACACCTGGGATTCCATCCTCCAGAGACTACCTGGCGATGGGAGGTGTGGGCAGCATGGTGGATCTGTCAGGTCCATCAGGCTGGCCACGCCTAAGGAAAACAGCTGATAACTGACATGTCACAGCGATCAGCTGACGCTTCTGAAGATGACTGTAGGTGTCAATCGAAACATGTTAAGGTAAAAAAAAAACCATCTACCTTTTTGTCTGACAAAAAAATACAAAACAAAGAAAATTAAGGACTGGACCATCTGCCCTAGCAGCATGGGGGCAAATGGGGTTTCCTAGTACCACATTTAATCATTGTTCCTCTTTTAGTTTAAGATGGGTTGTTCTGCTTCTATATGAGTTCAGTTTGCTCTCATTTCAGGTAATGTGTTTTGAAAATTTTACCTGCGTCTGTACTGTATGTCCATTGACTATCACTGTTTGGTCCTTTACACAAACTTTTCACAGATGTGATATCTATTTGTCAATCAAAAATAAATGAATTGCATACAAAAGCAGCTATTAACAATTATGCCAACTCACAAGTAAAGCTAAAGCAGTTCAGTTTGATAGTAATGTGGGGGACATAAGAGGTTACATTCTCCACCCAGACAGGATGGCCCAGGAGAGGAGAGGCTGATGGGGGTCTAGACAAGAACAGCAGAGGTGGAGACGCTGGATGCCGGGGGAAGGAAGAAACCTGCACCAGCTGAATGTTATGCAAATGTGCCGGGCAGACTTTGTGTACTGTGATGTGAGCCTTTGAGTATGATGTGTATTGTGATGTGAACCCCCAGGTCGCTAGGCAAGGCATTAAAGGTATAAAAGGGAGATGCCCTGTGGCCTAGGGATCGTTCTCATCAACTCGACTTGTGGAGAGAGAATAAAGTCTGTACTGATCCAGCTCGTCATCTTGCCTGCTCATTTCTCTCTACACTGGTGACCCTTAGACGTATAATGGAACACGAGGAGAACACCCCGGAGACGGCCCGGACGGAAGGCGCCTCTTGTTTCGGTCAAGCTCCCAGACTTTTGGCTACATGACCCAACGGCTTGGTTCCTCCACACAGAGGCCCAGTTCGCGCTCCGGGGGGGTGACGGCAGACAACACCAAGTATTACTACGTGATCACTGCGCTGGACACACGCACAACACAGCAAGTAGCCTGCTCCGACAGCCGCCAGCCCACAGTAAATACAACGCATTCAAGACCATGCTCACCCAGCGCTATACTCTCTCAGACTGCGAGAGAGCGAAAAGACTCCGGACGCGCTCGGAGTTGGGAGACAGGTCCGCGGTCGAATTAATGGAGAATATGTTGGCGCTGATGGGCAGTGATGGTGAGCCGTTCCTGTTTGCCCATCTTTTCCTCAGGAACCTCCCGCAACCGGCCAGAGCGGTCCTCACCAACTCACCCCTACTGGCCACATGAAACTACCACACACTGGCGCAAGAAGCAGACCGGATCATCCTGGCGACCAGAACCTTTGCAGTGAATGCAGCAGCGCCGGAGCCCAGTGAGACGACCAACGAGGGTGAGGAGCCATTGATGGTCGCCAGCGCGGATGCCAAGAAGCACCGGAAGGGCACGCTCTGCTTTTACTACCACCGCTTCGGAGAGGACGCACGGCGATGCGTACCACCATGCTAATTCAAGTGGTCGGGAAACACCAGGACCGGAAGTCGGTAGCAGCTGTGACCGCTGGTGACACAGACAAGCTGCTCTACGTGAAGGACTCACGTTCGGGGAGACGGTTCCTGGTGGACTCCAGCTCTCAAAAGAGCCTCATCCTGCTGTCCATCACAGACCGGTTGGCTGGAAGTAGCGGTCCTGAGCTGGCAGCCGCCAGCGGTTCAGACATTAAGACATTTGGTGAGAGGTCACTGACCATATGTTTGCATGGCCGTAACTTCCAGTGGTCTTTCATAATAGCGACATGTAACTTACCCATTTTGGGTGCAGATTTTCTGTGTGCACATGGTCTATTAGTCGACATTGCTAACAGACGCCTGATTAATAATCTGTCTTTTGATTCTCTGCCCTGTATAGCTGGAGGAGCCGGGTCCACAACCCTCGCCAACGTCACAGCTCCAGGGGGTAAGTTCCAACAGCTACTCACCCAGTTCCCAGCACTCACGGTTCCGACGTATTGGGCGGCTGTCACTAAGCACGGGGTCGAGCACTTCATTACCGCAATGGGGCCGCCCATTTTCGCACGACCTTGGCGCCTGGATGCAGCTAAACTGGGCAGCGCGTGCGAGGAGTTCGCAAATTTGGAGAGGTTAGACATCATCAGGCGCTCAAACAGCCCATAGACATCCCCGCTGCACATGGTGCCTAAAGCCGAGGGGTCGTGGCGACCATGCGGTGATTTCCGCAGGTTAAACAACGCTACAGCACACAATCGCTACCCCATCCCCATATTCAGGATTTTTCCTGCCACCTGACCGGGGCACGCATTTTTTCAAAAGTGGACCTGGTCCGCGGGTACCACCAGGTCCCAGTGCATGCAGAAGACATACCCAAAACAGCAGTGATTACCCTGTCCGGTCTTTTCGAGTTTCTGCACATGCCATTTGGGTTAAAAGGCGCAGCACAGACCTTCCAATGCATGATAGACGTGATGCTGCGCGACCTGCCTTTCGTCTTCATCTGCCTGGACGACATTCTGGTGGCCAGCACGTCCGAGGACGAACACGTTGCCCACCTCAGGAAGGTTTTCCAGAGGTTGGAAAAGCACGGGTTAATAATCAACCCAGCGAAGTGCCAGTTCGGGGCTACAGTCATTGACTTTTTGGGCCACCGCATCTTGCTGGAGGGCGCAATCCCATTACCGGACAAGGAGCACACCGTGGCAGATTTTCCGTGTCCTCAGACAGTAAAGGCGCTTCAAGAGTTCTTAGGAATGGTTAACTTTTACAACCGTTTCCTCCCCCACGCAGCCCAGCTCATGCAGCCATTGTATGCCACGCTTAAAAAACAAAAACTGGCAGACGGCACTGACTGGACCCCCAAGCGGGAGTAGGTGTTTGCGGATGCCAAAACTGCGCTAATGAAAGCCGCATTACTGGCGCACCCAGACCCATCGGCACATATAGCGCTCACTACCGACGCATCGGACGTGGCCATAGGGGCCATCGTGGAGCAGTGCGTCGCAGGGTCTTGGCAGCCACTTGCCTTTTCAGCAGGTCTTTGCACGACAATGAGTGTAAATACAGAGCCTTCGACAGGGAGTTGCTGGCCCTACACCTGGCCATATGCCATTTCCAGTTGTGGCTGGAAGGGCGCAGCTTCACAGCATTTGTGGACAACAAGCCACGAACATACGCCATGGCCAAGGTTTCGGAACCATGGTTGGCCCGGCAGCAAAGACAGCTGGTGGCAATCTCTGAGTTTACGACCGACATTAAGCATGTACTGCAAGAGGGCCCCCTCCCATCCCGTGACATCTCCACAAACCGCCCACACCCAGTCGCTCTGCGTGCTTGTCGCCATCGGGTTTTCGAGTTGGTTCACTCCCTGGCGCACCCGGGAGTGCGGGCGTCGGTCAAACTAGTAGGGGCAAAGTTTGTCTGGCCGTGTCTGCGTAAACAGGTGAAGGAGTGGGCAGCAGCTTGTGTTGTGTGCCAGCAGGCCAAGGTGCACAGGCACATGAAGGCCCCCCTCGAATGGTTCCACATCCCGGTGAAGAGGTTCGACCACGTCCACGTGGACCTGGTGGGGGCCCTCCTGCCGTTGCAGGGGTTTACACACCTCCTGACTGTAGTGGACCGCACCACGCGCTGGCCCGAAGCAGTGCCACTGGTGTCCACCACCTCTGTGGATGTTGCACGCACTTTTTTGACTACTTGGGTGGCACGTTTCGGTGCTCCATCAGACATCACGTCCAACAGGGGCCCTCAGTTTGTTTCCAACCTCTGGTTCGCGATGGCCCGGAGCCTGGGGATCAGCATTCACCGCACTCCCACATACAATCCTCAGGCCAACGGGTTATGTGAGCGTTTCCACAGGTCACTTAAAGCAGCGCTCAGGGCTTTGCTTACGGACGCCAATTGGGTGGACCGGCTGCCGTGGGTTTTGTTAGGGTTGAGTGCCGCACCGAAGGAGGATTTAGCAGCCTCCCCGGTAGAACTCGTGTTTTCTCAGCCACTGTGGCTACCTGGGGAATTTTTGCCCGACAGCCCAATGCGAGAGGACGAGCCATCCCCGAATTCCCTACATGGCGCAGAGCCCGGAAAAGTACCAGGCCTGGTCCACCACTGTTTTCCCCGCACATTAATCCCAAAAAGCTTGTGGAATGCATTGTTTATGTTCGTCAGGCACGATGCACACCAGACCCCGTTGCGCCCACCATATGATGGACCGTTTGGAGTGCTGGAACCTGGGGCGAAACATTTCGTTTTGGACTTGGGGGGACACAGCAAAACCGTCTGCATAGACAGGCTCAAGCCCGCATTTGTATTGGCAGATGAAGAGATGGTGTTGGCCCAGGCTCCCCGGCGTGGACGCCCCCCGTTGGGGACTCCGCAGGACTTGTGGAGAGAGAATAAAGTCTACTGCTCCAACTCGTCATCTCACCTGCTCATTTCTCTCTACAGTAACAGTCATAAACCCTCCCCTGCACTTTGCCAATGTGCATGGCGAGGGGTGAAATAATGAGGATTTACGTGCTGGGTTCCACCACACACATTTATTAACATAAAGACTTACAAAAGGGTTGGACAAAACACTTACAGTGGACATTTGGGGGCTGGCATCGCCCCGTGAACACATACGATGAAGCGTGTATCCACGCTGGCGTCCCACAGCTGGAATCACTAGAGGGACGCAGAAGAACCATGGGTTGCACGGAGTGGATAGACGCCGTAGGAGCTGACAGTTCACTGATGCGCACAAGCAGGCAGACGATCAGTTAGACAAAGACCCAGCAGTGCGTGACTGGCAAAAGGCACTTAAGTACACACACTGCTGGTTATGGTAAATGAGAAGCACCTGGGCGAGGACCGGGAAAGATAATTAAAGGGGCTGGGAACAGCTGATGGTAAAGAAAGAGAGAGGGGGCGTGGCCAAACTGGCAGACTGTCAGCAGTGCTCACAGAAAATAGGTCACAGAGGCTGTCTAACAGCTGCCAGTCCGACAGTGGCTAAGGATAAGGAATACAGACAGCAATACATAACATACACATAAGCTGCAGCACCTAAACCCACAGAGAGGGCAGAGCCGAGGAAACCAAGCCGGCTCGGTTCCTGACAGAGCTCCCTTCTCAAGGGGTGGATTCCCAGATACCCAAGGCAAGGCCTGCCGGGAAATGCGGGCCATCTGACCCAGAGACTCAGTCCCTTCGGCGGCCGACCAATGTTGTAGCACCACCAGGGCCGGGGGGGGGGGGGGGTGGTGGAGCAGGAGGTGGCTTTCCCACCGGGAGGCTTACTGGTGGGTGATCGGACCGTAGGGAGGGGACCCCCATGGCGTTGGGCTGGGAGGAGAAGGGGACCACACTGGCGTCAGACTGAGGAGTAATGACCCTGGCATCCTCAGGCTGAATGGTAGCACCCTCGACGATCCCGGCCTGGGACACAGCTGCACCCATGGCAACTCCAGACTGGAGCTCTGCTGCACCCGCGGCGACTCCCGGCTGGAGCTCTGCTGCACCCGCGGTGGCTCCCGGCTGGAGCTCTGCTGAACCCGCGGCGGACTCCAGCTGAGCCAACGCTGCACTCTCGGTGGACCCAGACCGGGCCAGTGCTGCACCTTTGGTGAACTCCGACTGGGCCAGTGCCGCACCCTCAGTGGACCCCCCACCGAGCCAACGCTGCACCCTCGGTGGACCCCGCACTGAGGCGGGGTGCCCATGATGGGTCCAAGCAGGAGTGCAGCACCCACGTCGGGCTAACCTTGGGGTGCAGCCCCCATGACTGACCCAGTCCAGAATGCTGCACCCACATTGGGACAGCCTGCGGAGGGACCCACACAACGGTCTCAGGCAGCAGAGGAGCTGGACCCACGATGTCGTCGGGTGGCAAGACCGGTCCCGTGGAGACCCTTGGAGATGGTGGTTCTTCTCCAGCAACCCTAAAAGGACTCTCAGGAAGGGGAGAAGAAACAGAGTGGTTAGGGTTGCCGGCAGTGGCGGAACCCAGCGAAGGGAGTTCAGATGCAGCTGCGTGCTGCGCCTGACTCTCCTCACCTAGAGCCAAACAAGCTCTCTCCAAAACTGACATTAGAAACACTAGAGAGAACACTTGCCTGAGCTTGAGCTCCACCGCTGTCCAGGACTTCGTCGACCCTGGCAATGTGGGCCCGGGCCCGGCCTCGAGGAGGTCCAGCTCTGGCTCCCACTCCGCTGCTATCGCCTCCACAGCTGGCGAGATGGTTACTGCAGTCTCTTTCAATTCCTGCAGCGGCTCCATTGCTGGGTGTTCCACCGGTGTGGCTGCAGGAAGACACCTCCGTGCGGGCACCTAGGCAGCATCATCCAGGGCCTCAAACTCCTCCACCATCTGGTGGCTTGGTTTTAAGACCGACAGGCTTTCAGGGAGAATAGGAGGAGACACGGAGGAGATAGAAGAAAGGTCAGTGTTGGCAGCTGGAGGAGAGGACTCAGCAGACTGCTGGAACTGAGCCTCTCCCTCGGGAGACAGACACGGTTTCAAATAATTAAGTTCAATTAGATGAAAAGACCCTTGCCTGTCATCTCGGCGTGTGATGTTCGCAGCTGCAGCTGACTGGCATTCACCGCTTTCCATGTCCACGACCATACCGGTCCTTTCCAACGATGGCTGCAGGGGGCCAGCTCCGTGCTTGCTCCGGAGCGGAAACCTTCAGGGCCCCCAGCTCCTCCTCCGTCCAGTGACTCTGCTCTCAGTCGAGGATCGAAAGGGGGAGACACAGAAAGGACAAGAGAAGGGTTTACCTCTGCAGCTGGAGAAGAGAGCCCGGCGGACTGCTGGGCCTCTCTTCCGGGAGGCAGACAATGTTTATCATTATTACATCAAATTAAATGAAAAAACACTTGCCTGTTCTCCCGTTGCTTGATGTTGACAGCTGCGGGCAGTTGTCCATTGTCTCCCCCCATGTCACTGGCTGATTTGGCCCCTTCACAGGATAGTGGAGGAGCCAGCTCTGATGACGTGATGGTGGGCGTAGCCGGGGCAACCCTGGAGGACCTCTCTGCGGCAGAAGAGACGATGGCTGCCGAAGACAAGGAGGGCGTCTCCCGGTGTTTCCTTGCGGGACGACGGCGAGAGCTGGGTGCTGGAACTGGGTGAGCTGGAACGGGAGTGGGCATCTCACCCTGGTGGGAAACAGGAGGAATGGAGGCCCGGGAGTGCTTCTTCCTTGAAGCGAGCTTGGTCTTCTGAGGGGACTTTTTCGCCTTTTCGCCGCAGCGCTGCCAACTGGGTAATCCTCTCCATTCCCTCAGCATGCCGAGCAAGCTGGGGGCACCGCCGGACCTCTGCCTCTGCCAGATCTATGTACCAGAGAATGTCCTCCGGGGCAGAATATCCACTGGCCGATGAGATGATCCTGTTGATGTCCATTAACGCTCGGCAGCACTCCCATCCCAAGCTCAACGGATACCTTCTTGCTGCTGATTCCATAGCCAACTCCAACACAGGTCAGTCCCAAAACACGATGCACAAAAAGGGGAAGGGAAAAAGGGTTGTGTGGGTGTACCCGCTAAATCCTCCTTTGGCTGGGTCTTTCTGTCATAAACCCTCCCCTGCGCTTTTCCAATGTGCACGGTGAGGGGTGAAATAATGATGATTTACGTGCTGGGTTCCACCACACACATTTATTAACATAAAGACTTACAGTACAAAAGGGTTGGACAAAACGCTTACAGTGGACATTCGGGGGCTGGCATCACCCCGCAAATGCATACGATGAGGCGTGTATCCACGCTGGCATCCCACAGCCGGAATTGCTAGAGGGACACAGAAGAACCACGGGCTGCGCGGAGTAGATACACACCGTAGGAGCTGACAGTTCACTGATGCGGACAAGCAGGCAGATGATCAGTTAGACAAAGACCCAGCAGTGCGTGACTGGCAAAAGGCACTTAAGTACACGCACTGCTGGTTATGGTAAATGAGGAGCACCTGGGCGAGGACCGGGAAAGATAATTAACGGGGCTGGGAACAGCTGATGGTAAAGGGAGAGAGAGGGGACATGGCTGAACCAGCAGACTGTCAGCAGTGCTCACAGAAAATAGGTCACAGAGGCTGTCTAACAGCTGCCAGTCCAACAGTGGCTAAGGATACAGATTACAGACAGCAATACATAACATACACATAAGCTGCAGCACCTAGACCCACAGAGAGGGCAGGACCAAGCCGGGGAAACCAAGCCGACTCGGTTCCTGACAGTAACACGTTTATGAATTTGTTTTAAATCTGTTCAGTTTCTTTTAAATCCATACAATATAAATAGGGCTGCACAAATATATTGGCAGTGGCTTATTTTCACCTTGTTCACTGATAATGGCCTGCCTGCAAAAAAGGTAAGACTCAGTGATGGCAGTGACCGATATTGTTCTGGTGTGTCCTCAGTTGTGTGGTGTTGATTTTGCCCTACAACTGACAGTAGTAACCTACAACTGCAAATCAGAAAGCATCCAGAACTGAATGATTTTACACTATTTCAGTTCAGTATTTTTTTCTAATGCATATGTCTTTGTGTCCCTGGAACAGATGAAAACAAAAATAAAGGAGACAAACTGTATTGGCTATTGGCCAACTTATTTTAAACACCGTGTTGGTAATGGCCCAAAATCATATTTAAGCTTGTTTAGTAAATTTTAACTGACTCCATTTTCTTTGACAATGTGTTTATCCTAATTCTAGACATAAAAGTCACACAGTAATTCAAATAAAATCAAACTGATGCAAATGCTTACATGCCACAAGTCATTTTTGGGGTTTCCAGCCCTATTAAGTAGACTGCCTTTTGGAGCGCACCTGTTAGAAAGAACGGATGAGTAGAAGCTGAATTTTCCACAGCTGACTTGGTGTGAGCAAGTACAGGGGCGTCAGGGGCCATTTCTTCTTTTTCAGGAGACGGGCTGTCTGCTGGAGATGACTGTCGCTCTGAGTCTGATGAGTCTGAGCTCTGACCCACTGATGGGACATCTGAAATCAGCCACAAAATATGTACACATGATTGGTTTGATATCCTAGGAAACCATAAAAAACTCCATACATTCAGCATTAAATTTATGAATATGACTAAATTTATTTATTTTCAGACGAGCTTTAAAGGATAAGTACTGTTTTGCTCAAGTTAAGCTAACAGTAAATTTGACTGTCTTCAAAGGTGGGTAGTGCCTATAAATGGTTACATTTACTCAAGCACACATACTTAAGTAACTTTTTAACTTTTCTAGTACTTCTGGCACCACTCAGGTGGCAGTCCTTTAGAGCAGGTCTGCTCACTATGAAGCTTTGTTTGCCTCCCGTTATTTGCTCTCTTTTACAACTTTTTTTTTCTTGCTCGTGTTAACTTATATTCATAATGTGCACCATGATATTAATGTTTTTTTCCTCCACTTCAACCGCATCTAGGGATTCGGTGTGCATGATCTGTATTGTTTACACAAGAGACCAGCTGTTAGCTCTCCGCTGCTGAGCGGTATCTCTGGAACAGAGACCCAATATTCCCCATGAGCTACGGTGGAAACAGTGAGGATGTTGTGCCAAAACGGAACAATGTGCAAGGAAGAGAAGGTACAAGCCTGTTCTCCCATCCACCATCATGGGGAACTTGAGGTTGTTCCAAAACAAGGCAGATGAGTTACCAGTTCTAGCACGGCATGAGAGACTCTACCGAGGGGCTAGCATCATGCTAGGTTCAGGTTCAGGTTCAGGTTACTTTATTTGTACCCGTAGGTAGATTTGTTTTGCAGTTGGTGACATCCATATTTACAAGCCACTGATTACATTCAACATAGACACAAACACAGGCACACATCTTACAAAATAGGTAAATATAAAATATGTACAATATAATTTTTATAGCTTGTTCAACTCTTTGACAGCAGCAGGGACAAAGCTGTTTTTGTAGCACTGGGTTCTACTTTTTGGGACAGCAAACCTCCGTCTGGAGGGAAGAAGCTGAAAGTTGCAGTGCAAAGGGTGGGAGTCATCATTTAAAATCGAGTCGGCCATCCTCTGTACTTGTCTGGTGTACAGGGATGTCAGGCTCAGCTGTGACTCACCAAGCAAACGACTGGACCATCTGACTACCTGATCCAAGGATTTCCTCTGTTTCAGTTTTATCTGACCAAACCATGACATTAAAGAAAAGGATAAAACAGATTCAATAAAAGCCCGATAGAACATAGTCATTATGGTTCGGTCAATTTGGAAGCGTGCAAGTTTCCTCAAACAATGCAAATTTTGCTGACCCTTTTTGCACACCCTTTCACAGTTCACCTCAAAGTTCAATCCACTATCAATAATTGTCCCAAGATATTTGTACGATTGTACACATTCGGTGGTCTGGCCTTTTAGTATGGTGACTTTGTGCCTGGGAGTTTTCCTCCTAAAGTCAATAATCATATCTTTCGTTTTTGTTGTATTCAGCTGCAGGTAGGAATCCTCACACCAGTGAACAAAGTCATCAACTACTGGGCCGTGGCCACTCTCACCATCCTGGAGGAGACTGACAAAGACTGAGTCATCAGCATACTTTATAATGTGTCTGTTGTCATGTCTGCTCCGACACATGTTTGTGTACAGAATGAAGAGTAGTGGTGACAACACACACCCCTGAGGAGAGCCAGTAGAAGAGCACTTTAGGTCAGACAATGTGCCATTGACCCTTACTCTCTGCGTCCTGTTGGTTAAGAAATCCAGAATCCAACCCACCAGATTATTGCTTAAATCAAATTGTTGCAGGAGCCTTTCAACTAAAATATGAGGTTGGATTGTATTAAAGGCGGAAGAAAAGTCCACAAATAAAAGCCTGGCGTGTGTCCCATTAAAATCCAGATGTTTAAAAAGCATGTTAAACAGAGTGACAGTGGCATCCTCCACTCCTCTGTGAGGCCTATAGGCAAACTGCAGAGGATCCAATGCATGTTCAGTCTGCCTTAGGACCTCACGTCTGACCAGTTTTTCAAAAATTTTCATTAAAATTGAAGTCAAAGCAACTGGTCTAAAGTCGTTTACCGTTTTAGGACAGCTGGATTTTGGAACGGGAACAACCACGGCATCTTTCCAGATCTTAGGCACATGTTGTGTCTGTAAGGACTTATTGAAAATATAATGAAATATAGGACTCAGTTCATGTGCACAGGACTTTACCAGGCGTCCACATATATTATCAGGGCCCTGACTTTTGTTCACTTTTACAGCGCGGAACTCCCTTTTAACATCCTGCATCTCAATATTAAAGTGCTGATTGTCTTTGAGTTTCTGTTTCAAATCTTGAATTTCTGTGCTAAAATCAAAGGAGTCAAAATGACCATAAAAACAATTAAGAGCATTAGCCAGCTCTGTGTCTGAACTAAAACCATCTAAAAACACACGATTACTGCGCTCTGTGCTCTGAAGGCCTGCGATAGTTTTCATACTGGCCCAGGCTGAACCAAGTTTATTTGCTGCCATCTTGCTTTCCAACTCTGATTTATAATTCTGTTTTGCTCTTAAAATTTCGGCCTTCAGCTCCTTGGTGGCAACCTGTAGCGCAGAAACAGACCCCTGTTTAAAGGCAAGAGCTTTCCTCTGTAAGCAGGATTTAACTGATTTAGTAACCTATGGTTTGTTGTTGGGGTATATTTTGACACGTTTACGTGGAACAAACTTATTTTGACAGTAAGCCATGTATGAGCATGTGAGCTCAGCCAGAGAGTCCAAATCATCCCCGCAGGCCATTATGAACATCTCCCAGTCTGTACAGTCAAAGCATTCCTGGAGGCTGTGCTCTGAATCTTCTGTCCACACATCAATGTCTCTCATCTCCACCTTGCCTCTTCTGAGAGCAGTTTTATATGTGGGCAGCAAATGAACACAGTTGTGATCTGAGGATCCTAAAGGAGGAAGGGGGAGTGATTTATAGGCCCTCTCTATGGATCCATAGCACAGGTCCAATGTCTTTTTTCGCCTGGTTGGGCAGGAGACATACTGATGAAAGTTTTTAAGTGTCTTCTTTAACGAAACATGGTTAAAATCCCCAAGAATGAAGTTTGGCGCCTCTGGAGAAATTGACTGCAGCCGCTGCACCACATCAGAGATGGTGCTGGAGGCGGAGTCAGCGTCTGCCCTTGGATGAATGTACACAACTGTGATGAAAAGTTGGGGAAACTCTCGAGGCAAATAAAAGGGGCGTAGTGACACAGACAGCAGCTCCACATGGGGTGTACAGATGCGCTCTCTGACCGTGACAGATGTGCAGTACTGCTTATTAATGTATAAACATACTCCGCCCCCCTGACGCTTCCCCGTTACCTCTTCCTGCCGATCCGAGCGCAGCGGAGCTCCAAAGCCGTCAATCCACAGGTCTGCATCCCGATCATGCGCAGTAAGCCAAGATTCAGTGAAAGCCATGACGCAGCAGTTCTTAAAATCCTTCTGGTAACGTACATTGCCTTGAATTTCCTCCACCTTGTTTCTCACAGACTGTGCATTCCCAAAAATGATCGAAGGAAGAGGAATGTTACCAAACTGACGTCTCCTAAGGCGCAATTTCACACCTCCACGTCTTCCACGCTTCCTCCTGCTGCTTCTTTTTTCACCGCTGTGTCCGTCTCTCAAAATAAAGTCCGGCAGCTGAAATTTGGGCGCAATCAGAGACTCTGCACCAGCTGCGTTAAAGCGCAGCAACACGTCCCTGGAATATTGTATTCTGCCCGCTATTCTGCTCGCCATGGAGCCGAACGCGTTTACCTCAGAGACAAAGAGCCAGAACACAGAAAGCAGCAGTGCGAGATATGAGAGGAAATCCATGTTGCAGATACCAGGGAGCTGTTCGCCATATATTCCACAAACGCTCCAGGGCAGAAACGACACAGAGGATTTTCTAAAAACGCAAAAAAGTACAAAAAACACACACACGCACACACGCACTATATCACCAAGCTGCTGGTCGCTGCGTGCGCATGCGCCCACGCAGCCCACGTGCATGCTATTCACAGAGACTTAACTAACTGCACTAACTCAGGATACTAACATCAGATTGGATGGCTTTAAGCTATTGCATGTGGACAGAACAGTGGAGAGGGGCAAGAAGAAAGGAGGTGGGCTGGCAGTGTTTGTGAATGATAGATAGTGTAACCCTGGGCACATCATGAGGCCTTACTATCTACAAAGGGAGTTTTTACACATTATTATTTTATTATTATTTTTTTTTTTTATTTTTTTTTTTTTTCTCTCGGCGCCACACCAGTCGGCTGCCTTTTGCAACAGCGGCTCGATTCCGAGTCTTTTTCCCTTCCTCTCTCTTTTGATCCGTCTTTTTTTTTCACCCCACTTATATCACGGACACACAGATCGTCCTAAATGTCTCCTGAGCCGGTGGACGGAGCCACTGTTTATAGCAGGATACGATACAGCAGAGAACAGCTGCTAGCATTCAACCGCCACCCGGTCCCATTGGAAAAACTCGACATACCGAGAGAACTGAGGCGAAAACGCCGCGGCTGCCGGGCTGGAGTAAGGCGGAGGACAAAAAATATAAGGTACAGACCCTCCCTTCCATCTGTTGTCATGGGAAATGTACGGTCGATACTGGGAAAGTTAGATGAGCTAGCGGCTATCTCCCGTTATGATAGCACATACCGGGAGTGCTCTCTCCTTTTGTTTACTGAGACGTGGCTAACTGAACTAGCAGCAGATGCTAACATTGAGCTGGAGGGTTTTCATATGATACGAGCTGACCGAACACCAGACAGTGGCAAGGCTAGGGGCGGTGGAGTGATAATGTATGTTAACAACAACTGGTGCAGACCGGGACATATCACTGTTAAACAACGACACTGCAGCAAAGACATTGAGTTGCTAGCTGTTAGCATGAGGCCTACATATCTCCCGAGAGAACACTCACACGTGATCTGCATTGTTGTTTATGCAAATCCGACGGCGAACGCTGGGACAGCACGTGACGTCATCCATTCAGTAACCAGCAGGCTGCAGACAGAACACCCAGATGCTCTTCTCCTCATCTCAGGCGATTTCAACCATGTTTCACTGTCTCCCATTCTACCCACGTTCACCCAGTATGTCACATGCCACACTAGAGACAATAAAACACTGGATTTATTCTACGCAAACACTAAGGAGGCGTACACCTCATCACAACTCCCCCCACTCCGGAGATCGGATCACAACTTGGTTCATCTCCGGCCGGTGTACAAACCCCTAGTGCACAGACAACCTCCGGCCATGCACACTGTGGAGTTATGGTCTGAGGAGACAATGGACACCCTAAAGGGCTGTTTTGAAGCCACCGCCTGGAAGCAGCTCTGCGATCCACATGGTGAGGACATCGATGGCCTCATTCACACCTTCACGGGCTACCTCAGCTTCTGTGTGGACAAATCCGTTCCCACCAAGACCATACGGCGTCACTCAAACAACAAACCCTGGATCAACCCTGAGATAAAAACACTTCTGAGAGAGAAGAAGAGGATCTTCAGGTCAGGGAACAGGGAGATGCTGAAGTCCGTACAGAGGGAGCTGAGGAGAAAGATCAGAGAAGGCAAGGACAGCTTCAGGAAGAAGATGGAGGACAAGCTGCAACAGAGCGACATCAGCGGGGTCTGGAGAAACCTCAAAACCATCTCGGGGCTCCAGAATACCTCCCCCCAGGCCACAGGGGGCAGGGAGTGGGCGAACAACCTGAATCTGTTTTTCAATAGATTTGACCAACCGCCCTCCCCCCTGACTGCACAACAACCACTGCCGCCTCTAAAGAAATCAAGTCCTGCTGCCCACTCCCCACTCCACCAACACCCCCCCACTCCCAACACACAGCCCCCCATCCTGACCCTGACCAGGACCCAGGTGAGGACGGAGCTGAGGAAGATCAAGGCGAGGAAGGCGCCGGGACCGGACGGCATCAGCGCAAAGCTCCTCAAGTCCTGTGCAGACCAGCTGTGTGGGATTGTGACGTATATCTTCAACATGAGCCTGAAACTGGGGAGGGTACCACAGCTGTGGAAAACATCTTGTGTGGTACCTGTACCAAAAACTTCCCACCCCAAAGACCTGAACAGCTACAGACCGGTGGCCTTGACGTCCCACTTGATGAAGACCCTGGAGAGACTGCTCCTTGCTCACCTCCGCCCCCTGGTGGAACCAGCGATGGATCCACTCCAGTTCGCCTACCAGCATGGCATTGGGGTGGAGGATGCGGTGATCTTCCTCCTTCACCGTTCTCTGTCCCACCTGGAGAAGCCCGGGAATATGGTGAGGATCATGTTCTTTGACTTCTCCAGTGCTTTCAACACCATCCAACCGATGATCCTGAAGGACAAGCTGCTGCGCGCAGGGGTGGACCAGCACCTGTCATCATGGATCCTGGACTACCTCACGAACCGGCCTCAGTTTGTGAGAACCCGGGACTGTGTGTCCGACACGATCATCAGTAGCACGGGGGCCCCCCAGGGAACGGTGCTGGCTCCCTTCCTGTTCACTCTTTATACTGCGGACTTCTCACACAACACAACACACTGCCATCTACAGAAGTTCTCTGATGACTCTGCGATCGTTGGCCTCATCTCCAATGGAGATGAAGCTGAGTACAGAGGGCTTATCCAGGACTTCGTGGACTGGTGCCATCGGAACTGCCTCCAGATCAACGCGAGGAAAACTAAGGAGCTGGTGGTGGACTGCCGCAGGCATGGGCAGCCCCTCACAGTACCAGTAAATATACAGGGAACAGACATCGAGATGGTGACATCCTATAAGTACCTGGGTATTCATCTGAACAATAAACTAGACTGGTCACACAATACTGATGCACTCTACAAGAAGGGACAGCGCAGGCTGTTCCTGCTGAGGAGACTCAGGTCTTTTGGTGTACAAGGGGCGCTGCTGAAGTCATTCTATGACACGGTGGTGGCATCAGCCATCACTTTTGGAGTGGTCTGCTGGGGCAGTGGCATTACTGCAGCCGATAGGAAGAGACTGAACAAACTGATTAAGAAAGCTAGCTCTGTCCTGGGGCAGCGCCTTGATCCGATGGAGGAGATAGGAGAGAGAAGGACGGTGGCTAAACTGTCATCTCTGCTGGAGTCCGAGTTCCACCCTATGCAGGACATACTGAATGCACTGAGGAGCTCATTTAGCAGCAGACTACATCATCCCAGGTGCACAACCGAGAGGTTTCGTAGGTCCTTCCTACCAACGGCTGTCAGACTGTACAACCTAAGCAGGGCTGCTCGCAGAGATAGCAAAAAGACGTAACAAACTAATAGTTTTTTGAATGCAAAAGATGCAATAGACTTACACAATGGTCCCCTCCGGCATACAACTAGGAACTTACCGGTCGCTATGGAGGGTGAGAATATGTATGGGCACATAATCATACCATGTAGGATAACTAAGTAGACGGTTATGCTGTTTCATTCCATCTAGCAACAATGCTCTGCACTGTGTGTGTTTATATATTTACATATTTATTCCATCTAGCTACAATGCTCAGCACTGGGTGTGTTTATATATTTATATATCTACATATTATTCCATCTAGCTACATTGCTCCGCACTGTGTGTGTTTATATACTTGCATATTTATTCCACCTAGCTGCAATGCTCCGTACTGTGGGTGTTTATATATTTACATATTTATTCCATCTAGCTACAATGCTCTGCACTGTGTGTTCATATATTCATATATTTATTCCATCCAGCTACAATGCTCTGCACTGTGTGTCTGTGTGTGTGTGTATATATATATATTTTATAGTAATACGTACATATGTATATTAGCTGCTCTTGCTTGCTTGTTTTTTTTTTTGTTTTTTTTTTTCTTGCCTTCTGATTGTTGCTCTGAGTGTTGCTATCCCTGTGCTGTTGCAATCCTGGAATTTCCCCGTTGTGGGACTAATAAAGGCTTATCTTATCTTATCTTATCTTATTGTGATTGCTGTGTATGCCCCCCCCCCGACTAACGCTGATGTACCCTGTGACGTCATCCACTTAGTCACCAGTAGGCTACAGATACAACATCCCAATGCTCTCCAGCTCATCTCTGCTGAGTTTAACCATACTTCTCTGTCCTCCACCCTGCCCACTTTCACACGGTATGTGTGAAAGCCTCAGGTTCAAGCTGAAGATGTGCTCCACAACTTCAGTTTGAAGATGACAACTTCAGCTTGAGCCTGAGCTCTGAGCTGAAGTTGTGGAAAATATCCTGCATGGTACCTGTGCTGAAGACCCCATGGACCTGAACAGCTACAGACTAGTGGCTCTCACATCACACCTGATGAAGACCCTGGAGAGGCTGCTCCTCACCCATCTCCACCTCCTGGTGAGACCAGCGATGGACCTACTTAAGTTTGCCTACAAACCTGGCATCGGGGTGGAGGATACAGTGGTCTTCCTACTGCATTGTGCTATGTCTCACCTGGAGAGGCTGGGGATCACTGTGAGGATCATGTTCTCCAATTTCAATGTTTTCAACACCATTCGACCAGTGCTCCTGAAGTACAAGCTGCTGTGTGCAGGGATGGACCAACTCCTGTCATCTTGGATCCTGGACTACCCCACAAACCAACCACAGTTTGTGAGGGCCCAGGACTGTTTGTCTAACATAATCATCTGCAGTATGGGGTTTCCAAGGAAACAGTCTGGGCCCCCTTCCTATTCACCCTCTACACTTCTGATTTTTCATATAACACACCACACTGCCATCTGCAGAAGTTCCTTGATGACTTTATGATCATTGGCCTCATCTCTGAAGGAGATGACTCGGAGTACAGTAGACTGACCCAGGACTTTGTGGACTGGTGCCAGGGGAACTGCCTTGAGATCAGTGCAGGGAAAATCAAGGAACTGGTGGTGGACTCCTGCAGGTGTGGACACTCTCGAGGAGACTCGGGTCTTTTGGATCACAGGGAGCACCCCTGAAGACCTTCTACAACTCTGTGGTGGCAGTAACCATTGTGTACAGTATGGAGTGGCCTGCTGGGGCAGCAGCATCACAGCTGCTGACAGGAAAAGACTGAGCAGGCTAATCAAGAAGACCAGCTCTGCTCTGGGGGGGGGGGGGGGGGGGGGTGCCTCGATCCAGTGGAGTGATAGGAGGGAGGAGGTTGATAGCTAAGCTGTCATCTCTGCTGGAGTCTGAGACCCACCCCATGTGGGACATGCTGAGTGCACTGAGCAGCTTGTTTAGTGGCAGTCTTTTCCATTCAAAGTGCATGAGGGAGAGGTTTTAAAGATCCTTCCTACCTGCTGCTGTCAGACTTTACAATCTGTGCTGCTCATTGTGACCCCACATAACACTACTACTACTTTACACAAATGAGGTAAATACACTGTTAATGCAATTATTATTGAAGGTCACAACACCACTGTTGTCAAATATCTGTGAAATATACTGTATATATACAGTATACAGTGGTGTGAAAAAGTGTTTGCCCCTTCCTGAGTTCTCATTTTTTTGTATGTTTGTCACACTTAAATGTTTCACATCATCAAACAAATTTAAATATTAGACAAAGATAACACAAGTAAACACAAAATGCAGTTTTTAATTGAAAGTATTTATTAGTAAGGGTAAAAAAAATTCCAAACCTACATGTCCCTGTGTGAAAAAGTGATTGCCTGCCTGTTAAAACATAAATTAACTGTGGTTTATCACATCTTTGGAAAGCTGAGTTCAATTTTCTAGCCATTTCTAAAGCTTTGGGACTCCAGCGAACCACAGTGAGAGCCATATCCATAAGTGGTGAAAACATGGAACAGTGGTGAACCTTCCCAGGAGTGGCCGGCTGATCAAAATTACCCCAAGAGCACAGCGACGACTCATTCAAGAGGTCACAAAAGACCCCACAGCAACAGCCAAAGAACTGCAGGCCTCACTTGCCTCAGTTACGGTCAGTGTTCATGACTCCACCATAAGAAAGAGACTGGGCAAAAATGGCCTGCATGGCAGAGTTCCAAGATGAAAACCACTGCTGAGCAAAAAGAACATACAGGCTCATCTCAGTTTTGCCATAAAACATCTTCATGATCCCCAAGACTTTTGGGGAAATACTCTGTGGACTGATGAGACAAAAGTTGCACTTTTTGGAAGGTGTGTGTCCTATTACATCCGGCATAAAAGTAACAGTATTTCAGAAAAGGAACATCATACCAACAGTAAAATATGGTGGTGGTAGTGTGATTTTCTGGGGCTGTTTTGCTGCTTCAGGACCTTGAAGATTCTACAGTGTGGGTATGTTCAGTATGTATGTAAATATATACTGTATGTATTTAACTTTGTCCCCTTGCTAACTCAATTCAATTCAATTCAATTTCAATTCAACTTTATTTATATAGCGCCATATCACAACAATAGTCATCTCATAGCACTTTCGAATCTAGGGGAAACCCCACAACTGCAGAAAGACCCCAGCAATCAGGCGATCCCCTGTGAGCAAGCACTTGGCAACGGTGGAAAGGAAAAACTCCCTTTTAACAGGAAGAAACCTCTAGCAGAACCAGGCTCAAGGAGGGGCAGTCATCTGCTGCGACTGGCTGGGGGGTGAGGGGATAGAGAAGATGAAAAGAACAGACACAAAGAAAGGAAACATTAAAGGAGAGAAGCCAAGTACATTATTGGAGGTCACCTGGCAGTCTAAATCTATGAACAGCAAAACAAAGGGAGGGTTAAGAGACACAAGATCCCTCCCTAATCGTAGGCTACACACGTAGACAAAATTGTTGGTACCCCTCTGTTAATGAAAGATAAACCCACAATGGGCACAGAAATAACTTGAATCTGACAAAAGTGGTAATAAATAAAAAGTCTATAAAAAGTAACCAGTGAAAATCAGACAATGCTTTTAAGTTGTGGCTCAACAGAATTATTTTAGAAAACAAACTCATGAAACAGGCCTGGACAAAAATGATGGTACCCTTAACTTAATATTTTGTTGCACAACCTTTTGAGGAAATCACTGCAATCAAACGATTTCTGTAACTGTCAATGAGACTTCTGCACCTCTCAGCAGGTATTTTGGCCCACTCCTCATGAGCAAACTGTTCCAGTTGCCTCAGGTTTGAAAGGTGCCTTCTCCAGATGACATGTTTCAGCTCCTTCCACAGATGTTCAATAGGATTTAGATCAGGGCTCATAGAAGGCCACTTTAGAATAGTCCAATGTTTCGCTCTTAGCCATTCTTGGGTGTTTTTAGCTGTGTGTTTTGGGTCATTATCCTGTTGCAAGACCCATGACCTGCGACTGAGACCAAGCTGTCTGACACTGGGCAGCACATTTCTCTCTAGAATACCTTGATAGTCTTGAGATTTCATTGTACCCTGCACAGATTCAAGACACCCTGTGCCAGATGCAGCAAAGCAGCCCTAGAACATAACAGAACCTCCTCCATGTTTCACAGTAGGGACAGTGTTCTTTTCTTGGTATGCTTCATTTTTGTGTCTGTGAACACAGAGCTGATGTGCCTTGCCAAAAAGTTCCAGTTTTGTCTCATCTGTCCATAGGACATTCTCCCAGAAGCTTTGTGGCTTGTCAACACGCAGTTTGGCAAATTCCAGTCTGGCTTTTTTATGATTTGTTTTCAACAGTGGTGTCCTCCTTGGTCGTCTCCCATGAAGTCCACTTTGGCTCAAACAACGACGGATTGTGTGATCTGACACTGATGTACCTTGACCTTGGAGTTCACCATGAATGTGTTTAGAGGTTGTACGGGGCTCTTTTGTTACCATTCATATTATCCGTCTCCTCCTGCGGCCATGTCCAGGGAGGTTGGCTACAGTCCCGTGGATCTTAAATTTCTGAATAATATGTGCAACTGTAGTCACAGGAACATCAAGCTGCTTGGAGATGGTCTTATGGCTTTTACCTTTAACATGCTTGTCTATAATTTTCTTTCTAATCTCCTGAGACAACTCTCTCCTTTGCTTCCTCTGGTCCATGTTTAGTGTGGTACACACCATGTCAACAAACAGCACAGTGACTACTTATCACCCTTTAAATAGGCCGACTGACTGATTACAAGTTTGTAGACACCTGTGATGTTAATTAGAGGACACATCTTGGTTGAACATGTCCCTATGGTCACATTATTTTCAATCTTTTCTAGGGGTACCATCATTTTTGTCCAGGCCTGTTTCATGAATTTATTTTTTAAAGTAATTCTGTTGAACCGCAATTCAAAAGCATTGTCTGATTTTCATTGGTTAATTTTCATAGAATTTTTATTTATTACCACTTTTGTCTGATTCAAGTTATTTCTGTGACCACTGTGGGTTTTTCTTTCATTAACAGAGGGGTACCAACAATTTTGTCCACGGCTGTATATTGAAGAGGAAGGTTTTTACCCTATTCTTAAAAACAGAGATCGAGTCTGACTCCTAAACCCAGATTGGTAACTGGTTCCACAGGAAAGGAGCTTGATAGAGGCCACTTGACCACAGCCTCTCATCTAATGCATGGCAATGCCACAATACCTGCACCTGATATGGTTTCACTGACTGCTTGACCATAAAACAGGGCAAACGTGACCTTTTCTAACTGACCTTTTCCGGTGGAAGTGTACACCGGAGGAGGAATCAAGCGGACTTTACACAGTCGGCGGAGTTTAGGATCCGCTGGTCTCTCTCCACAATACAGGTGTTGTGAACTATAATAATGATAATAATGCATTGGATTTACATAGCGCTTTTCATGAACACTCAAGGACGCTTTACAATGGATATGTTATTCATTCACTCCAAAGACACTGATAGTGGTAAGCTACTACTGTAGCTACAGCTGCCCTGGGGCAGGCTGATGGAAACATGGCTGCAAATCCGTGCCAACGGCCTTGCAAACCGACATGACCCTGTGTGAAAAAGTGATTGCCCCCTAAACCTAATAACTGGTTGGGCCACCCTTAGCAGCAACAACTGCAATCAAGCATTTGCGATAACTGGCAATGAGTCTTTTACAGCACTGTGGAGGAATTCTGGCCCACTCATCTTTGAAGAATTGTGGTAATTCAGCCACAAAAGTCTTGGGGATCATCAAGATGTTTTATGGCAAAACTGAGATGAGCCTTTATGTTGTTGTGGGGCCTTTTTTGACCTCTTGGATGAGTCGTCGCCGTGCTCTTGGGGTAATTTTGGTCAGCTGGCCACTCCTGTAAGGTTCACCACTGTTCCATGTTTTCGCCATTTGTGGATAATGGCTCTCACTGTAGTTCGCTGGAGTCCCAAAGCTTTAGAAATGGCTTTATAACCTTTTCCAGATTGATAGATCTCAATTATTTTGTTTCTCGTTTGTTCCTGAATTTCTTTGGATCACAGCATGATGTCTAGCTTTTGAAGATCTTTTGGTCTACTTCACTTTGTCAGGTAGGTCCTATTTAAGTGATTTCTTGATTGAGAACAGGTATGGCAGTAACCACGCCTGGGTGTGGCAAGAGAAATTGAACTCAGCTTTCCAAAGATGTGATAAACCACAGTTAATTTATGTTTTAACGGAGGGGGGGGGGCACTTTTTCACACAGGGCTATGTAGGTTTGGATTTTTTTTACCCTTAATAATAAACACCTTCATTTAAAAACTGCAATTTGTGTTTACTTGTGTTATATTAGTCTATTATTTAAACTTGTTTGATGATCTGAAACATTTAAGTGTGACAAACAAACAAAAAAATGAGAAATCAGGAAGGGGGCAAACACTTTTTCATGCCACTGTATGTATGATTCATGTATGTTTAGTCTCGTCTTCCGCTTCCTCGTTGTCTTCTTCGTCTGCTTTGTCTTGGTATGCTGTGTCGATATCGCCACCTCGTGAATGGGACGTTCAGTCTTGAGCATGCGCTTTTCAACGCGTTCAGGTCATGGGCAGGTGGCGCGGTCACAAAATGTGGGCTGCACGTGGTCATCCGCGATCAAGCACTGTGGACACTAGCGGAGTGGAGACGATGACGTAAATTTCATCACACGAGGATTCCGGTTACACGTACGCGGACAGCAGAGGTGCAACATGAATCCAGCTTTAAGGTCAGTGTTCATGACTCCACCATAAGAAAGAGACTGGTGGCCCAGTGTCTGAAGGGCTGCTTCAGTATGTTACAGTACATGTTGGCATTCATGGTTCCCTCAGTGAACTGTAGCTCCCCAGTGCTGGCAGCACTCATGCAGCCCTAAACTATGACACTCCCACTACCATGCTTGACTGTAGGCAAGACACACTTGTCTTTGTACTCTCCACCTGGTTACTGCCACACACGCTTGACACCATCTGAACCAAATAAGTTTATCTTGGTCTCATCATACCACAGGACATGGTTCCAGTAATCCATGTCCTTAGTCTGTTTGTCTTCAGCAAACTGTTTGCGGGCTTTCTTGTGCATTATCTTTAAAAGGGGCTGCCTTCTGGGATGACAGCCATGCAGACCAATTTGATGCAGTGTGCGGCGTATGGTCTGAGCCAGGGGCGTCCAATCATGTGCCATGGAGGGCCAAGACCCTGCAGGCTTTACCTCCAACCAGTGTCTTCAACGGCAGATTTCACTGAACTCCTTCCCACTGATCGCTGATCAGTGAAAACACCTGCTGAAGAGACTGGGTAGAAGAGAAAACCTGCAGGTTCTTGGCCCTCCATGGCACTTGAGTGGACAGCCCTGGTCTAAACACTGTATGAAAATGGCTAATTGGGCACAATTTGGCCATTTTCACTTAGGGGTGTATTCATTTTTGTTGCCAGCGGTTTAGACATTAATGGCTGTGTGTTGAGATATTTTGAGGGGACAGCAAATTTACACTGTTTTCAAGCTGTACACTGACTACTTTACATTGTATCAAAGTGTCATATCTTCAGTGCTGTTCCATGAAAAGATATAATAAAATAATTACAAAAATGTGAGGGGTGTACTCACTTTTGTGAGATACTCCTGTGTGTGTGTGTGTGTGTGTGCGCACGCGCGCGTGCGTGTGTGTGTGTGTGTACAGTCATGTGAAAAAATTAGGACACCCTGTATAAGCCTATGTGTTTTTTAACATATTTGGACATATGGATATGTCAGTGTTACAAATACTGTGAGGTTGATGTAATACAACTGAACAATTAAAAATGAATTAAAGACTTTTTTCAAATTTTCTGTAAAATGTAATTCTAAACAAATAGTGAGGAATAAATTAAAACACCCTCCCATCTTTTTTAGGACACCCCCACATTCATTCCCACTTAAAATGGCTAAAATAAATGTTAAAAAAAGCAAATAAAAACAAGATTTGACATAGATAGCCTGTGTGAACATTTATTAATAAAGAACTGAATATTTAATGGTGTGTCCTAATTTTTTCACATTACTGTATATATATTTTCCAAAGATGTGATAGATTTTCCAAGATGTGATAAACCACAGTTAATTTATGTTTTAACAGGGGTGGGGGGTCCCTTTTTCACACAGGGCCATGTAGGTTTGGATTTTTTTTTTACCCTTAATATTAAACACCTTCATTTAAAAACTGCATTTTGTGTTTACTTGTGTTATCTTTATCTAATATTTAAATGTGTTTGATTATCTGAAACATTCAAGTGTGACAAACAAACAAAAAAATGAGAAATCAGGCAAACACTTTTTCACACCACTGTGTGTGTGTATATATACAGTTAGGCCCAGAAATATTTGGACAGTGACACAATCTTCATGATTTGGGCTCTGCATGCCACCACATTGGATTAGAAATGAAACAACTACAATGGAATTGAAGTGCAGACTTTAAGGTTTAATTCAAGGGGTTGAACAAAAATATATGATTAAACATGTAGGAATTGTAGCTATTTTTATACAAACGCTCCTCATTTCAGGGGCTCAAAAGTAATTGACAAATAAACATAACCCTAAGTAAAATGTTACTTTTCAATATTTTGTTGAGAATCCTTTGCAGGCAATGACTGCCTGAAGTCGCCCATGGACATCACCAAATGCTGGGTTTCCTCCTTTGTGATGCTTTGCCAGGCCTTTACTGCAGCTGTCTTCAGTTGTTGCTTGTTTGTGGGTCTTTCTGCCTTAAGTTTTGTCTTGAGCAAGTGAAATGCATGCTCGATTGGGTTGAGATCTGGTGATTGACTCGTCCATCACCACCCCCCTCCTGGACCCGCTGCAGTTTGCCTACCGAGCAAACAGGTCTGTAGACGACGCGGTCAACCTGGCCCTCCACTCCATCCTGCAGCACCTGGACTCCCCGGGAACCTACGCCAGGATCCTGTTTGTGGACTTCAGCTCCGCATTCAACACCATCCGCCCCGCTCTGCTCCGGGACAAGCTGTCCCTGCTCAACGTGCCTGACTCCCTCTGCAGGTGGATCACCGACTTCCTGACGGACCGGAGGCAGCATGTGCGGCTGGGAAAGACTGTGTCAGATTCTGCTAGCATCAGCACCGGATCACCCCAGGGCTGTGTACTTTCCCCCCTACTCTTCTCCCTTTATACCAACTCCTGCACCTCCAGCCACCAGTCTGTCAAGTTGATCAAGTTTGCGGACGACACCACCCTCATCGGGCTCATCTCCAACGGCGACGAGTCTGCCTACAGGAGAGAGGTGGCCCAGCTGGCGTCCTGGTGCAACAACAACAACCTGCAGCTGAACGCTCTGAAGACAGTGGAGATGATTGTGGACTTCAGGAAAGTCACAACCCCTCTGCCCCCCCTCACCCTCACAGGCTCTCCCATCACCACTGCTGATTCCTTCCGCTTCCTTGGCACCACCATCACCAGGGACCTCAAGTGGGAGCCGACCATCAGCTCCCTCATCAAAAAGGCCCAGCAGAGGATGTTCTTCCTGCGGCAGCTGAGGAAGCTCAAGCTACCCACCAAGATGTTAGTGCAGTTCTACACAGCCATCATCGAGTCCATCCTCACCACCTCCATAACCGTGTGGTACGCAGGAGCCACTGCCAGGGACAGACTAAGGCTGCAGCGCGTCGTGCGCACTGCTGAGAAGGTGATCGGCTGCAAGCTCCCATCTCTCCAGGATCTGTACATCTCCAGAACCTGGAGGCGTGCTGGCCGGATCATAGCCGATCCCTCACACCCTGGTCACGTACTGTTTGCCCCTCTCCCCTCAGGTAGAAGACTTCGGTCCATCCAGACTAAAACCTCCCGTCACATGAACAGCTTCTTCCCCTCTGCCATCAGACTGCTGAACACTAAGTGACTTATTGACTCTCGTGCACTATGTACAGCAGCTCAACCAGACTCATGTCAATCACTGTTTTCTTCCTGCATTACCGACTGCACTATATGGTTCTCCACATTATCTGCTGCTCGCTAATATATTTAAACTGCTGACTAGTATTACTCACTCTTATTCTACACTTTATTGCATGTATAGTTTATTTCTTTTATTTTATCATGTTTAATGTTGCAGCATTGCACCGAGACAAATTCCTAGTTTGTGTACTACATGAACAATGGCAATAAATCTGATTCTGATTCTGATTCTGATTCATTGCAGAATATTCTACTTCTTTGCTTTAAAAAAAACTCCTGGGTTGCTTTTGCAGTATGTTTTGGATCATTGGTGAAGCACCGTCCAATCAACTTTGCTGCATTTGGCTGAATCTGAGCAGAAAGTATATCCCTATACACTTCAGAATTCATCCGGCTGCTTCTGTCTTTTGTCACATCGTCAATAAACACAAGTGACCCAGTGCCACTGGAAGCCATGCATGCCCATGCCATCACACTGCCTCCACCATGTTTTACAGAAGATGTAGTGCTTTGGATCATGAGCTGTTCCAATTCTTCTCCAAACTTTCTTCTTCCCATCATTCTGGTACAGGTTGATCTTAGTCTCATCTGTCCAAAGAATGCTGTTCCAGAACTGGGCTGGCTTCTTCGGGTGTTTTTTGGCAAAGTCAATTCTGGCCTTTCTATTTTTGAGGCTGATTAATGGTTTGCACCTTGTGGTGAATCCTTTGTATTTACTCTCATGAAGTCTTCTCTTTATGGTAGACTTAGATACTGATACACCTACTTCCTGGAGAGTGTTCTTCACTTGAGTGGATGTTGTGAAGGGGTTGTGAAAGGATTCTGTGATCATCCACCACTGTTGTCTTCCGTGGAAGTCCAGGCCTTTTTGAGTTCCCAAGCTCACCAGTGCACTCTTTTTTTCTCAGAATGTACCGAACTGTTGATTTGGCCACTCCTAACATTTCTGCTATCTCTCTGATGGATTTCTTCTTTTTTTTTTCAGCCTCAGGATGGTCTGTTTCACCTCCATTGAGAGCTCCTTTGACCGCATGTTGTGTGTTCACAGCAACAGCTTCCAAATGCAAACGCCACACCTGGAGTCAACTCCAGACCTTTTAACTGCTTAACTGATGACAGGTTAACGAGGGAACAGCCCACGCAGCCTTGTTTTTTTTTTTTTTTTTCAGCCTTCTGAGTCAATTGTCCAATTACTTTTGGTCCCTTGAAAAAGAGGTGGCTACGTATTAAAGAGCTGTAATTCCTAAACCTTTGCTCCAATTTCGATGTGAATACTCTCAAATTACAGCTGAGAGTCTGCACTTGAAGCCCATATTGATTATATAATTGTATCCTGAATATGTTTTCGTAAACAGCTAAAATAACAAAACTTGTGTCATTGTCCAAATATTTTTGGGCCTAACTGTATACAGTGGGGTAAAAAAGTATTTAGTCAGCCACCAATTGTGCAAGTTCTCCCACTTAAAAGATGAGAGAGCTCTCCAATTTTCATTATAGGTATGAGAGACAAAAGGTATGAGAGACAAAATAAGAAAAAAAATCCAGAAAATCACATTGAAGGATTTTTAATGAATTAATTGGTAAATTCCTCGGTAAAATAAGTATTTGGTCAATAACAAAAGTTCATCTCAATACTTTGTTATATACCCTTTGTTGGCAATGACAGAGGTCAAACGTTTTCT
This sequence comes from Pholidichthys leucotaenia, assembly GCA_020510985.1. Lineage (NCBI taxonomy): Eukaryota > Metazoa > Chordata > Actinopteri > Cichliformes > Pholidichthyidae > Pholidichthys > Pholidichthys leucotaenia. The sequence continues at coordinate 88,430,974 of CM035846.1, read as the reverse complement.
GTAAGTCTTCACAAGGTTTTCACACACTGTTGCTGGTATTTTGGCCCATTCCTCCATGCAGATCTCCTCTAGAGCAGTGATGTTTTGGGGCTGTCGCTGGGCAACACAGACTTTCAACTCCCTCCAAAGATTTTCTATGGGGTTGAGATCTGGAGACTGGCTAGGCCACTCCAGGACCTTGAAATGCTGGGATCATTGTCATGATGAAAGACTCAGCCACGTTTCATCTTCAATGCCCTTGCTGGTGGAAGGAGGTTTTCACTCAAAATCTCACGATACATGGCCCCATTCATTCTTTCCTTTACACAGATCAGTCGTCCTGGTCCCTTTGCAGAAAAACAGCCCCAAAGTATGATGTTTCCACTCTCATGCTTCACAGTAGGTATGTTGTTCTTTCTCCTCCGAACACGACAAGTTGAGTTTTTACCAAAAAGTTCTATTTTGGTTTCATCTGACCATATGACATTCTCCCAATCCTCTTCTGGATCATCCAAATGCTCTCTAGCAAACTTCAGACGGGCCTGGACATGTACTGGCTTAAGCAGGGGGACACGTCTGGCACTGCAGGATTTGAGTCCCTAGCGGCGTAGTGTGTTACTGATGTAGCCTTTGTTACTTTGGTCCCAGCTCTCTGCAGGTCATTCACAAGGTCCCCCTGTGAGGTTCTGGAGTTTTTGCTCACCGTTCTTGTGATAATTTTGACCCCACAGGGTGAGATCTTGCGTGGAGCCCCAGATTGAGGGAGATTATCAGTGGCCTTGTATGTCTTCTGTTTTGTAATAATTTCTCCCACAGTTGATTTCTTCACACCAAGCTGCTTACCTATTGCAGATTCAGTCTTCCCAGCCTGGTGCAGGTCTACAATTTTGTTTCTGGTGTCCTTTGACAGCTCTTTGGTCTTGGCCATAGTGGAGTTTGGAGTCTGACTGTTTGAGGTTGTGGACAGGTGTCTTTTATACTGATAACGAGTTCAAACAGGTGCCATTAATACAGGTAACGAGTGGAGGACAGAGGGGCCTCTTAAAGAAGAAGTTACAGGTCTGTGAGAGCCAGAAATCTTGCTTGTTTGTAGGTGACCAAATACTTATTTTACTGAGGAATTTACCAATTAATTCCTTAAAAATCCTTCAATGTGATTTTCTGGATTTTTTTTTTCCTCATTCTGTCTCTCATAGTTGAGGTATACCTATGATGAAAATTGGAGACCTCTCTCATCTTTTAAGTGGGAGAACTTGCACAATTGGTGGCTGACTAAATACTTTTTTGCCCTGCTGCATATATATATATATATATATATATATATATATATATGTGTGTGTGTGTGTGTGTGTGTGTGGAGCCCATAGTTATAACCTACTGTATGTAACTCACATGTGGCTGGCTGAATTCAGCCAAGAGAGACTTTGAGCTAGCCATGTGTATTGACTTCACACCTCGAGAGGAAGACGTGTCTGCACCCCCTGGGGACTCAAGAGAGAGGAGAAGATTACCCGGCCTGACCTTTGGGGGTCGGAAAGGAGAACAGAAGGACTCTGGGTGTTCTATTGGAGATGAAAGGATGTAGCTGAGTATTGTGACTTTTTTGTGTGATGTATTGCTAGAAGATGAATGTATAAATGTATGTGTGTGACTGCGTCCTGTCTCTTTTCACTCCGATCGAAAGAGGACGTAGGATGAATGGGGAATTAAAGCAGTTACTGGAAAAATCATCCAGTCTCCTCAATTCTTGACTCCTACATGTGAATAATTTAATTTATCTGCTTACTAGTGCTGTAAATACAGTTTTACTTATTTTTTAAAAACATTTTTCTTCTTTCTTAACTCCTTGCACTGTGTACAGTGGGGCAAAAAAGTATTTAGTCAGCCACCAATTGTGCAAGTTCTCCCACTTAAAAGATGAGACAGGTCTCCAATTTTTGTTATAGGTATACCTCAATTATGAGAGACAAAATGAGAAAAAAAAATTTCAGAAAATCACATTGAAGGGTTTTTAATGAATTAATTGGTAAATTCCTTGGTAAAATAAGTATTTGGTCACCTACAAACAAGTAAGATTTCTGGCTCTCACAGACCTGTAACTTCTTCTTTAAGAGGCTCCTCTGTCCTCCACTCGTTACCTGTATTAATGGCACCTGTTTGAACTCGTTATCAGTATAAATGACACCTGTCCATAACCTCAAACAGACAGACTCCAAACTCCACTATGGCCAAGACCAAAGAGCTGTCAAAGGACACCAGAAACAAAATTGTAGACCTGCACCAGGCTGGGAAGACTGAATCTGCAATAGGTAAGCAGCTTGGTGTGAAGAAATCAACTGTGGGAGCAATTATTAGAAAATGGAAGACATACAAGACCACTGATAATCTCCCTCGATCTGGGGGTCCACGCAAGATCTCACCCCATGAGGTCAAAATGATCACAAGAACGGTGAGCAAAAATCCCAGAACCACACGTGGGGACCTTGTGAATGACCTGCAGAGAGCTGGGACCAAAGTAACAAAGGGTACATCAGAAACACACTACGCTGCCAGGGACTCAAATCCTGCAGTGCCAGACGTGTCCCCCTGCTTAAGCCAGTACATGTCCAGGCCCGTCTGAAATTTGCTAGAGAACATTTGGATGATCCAGAAGAGGATTGGGAGAATGTCATATGGTCAGATGAAACCAAAATAGAACTTTTTGGTAAAAACTCAACTTGTCGTGTTTGGAGGAGAAAGAACACCATACCTACTGTGAAGCATGGGGGTGGAAACATCATACTTTGGGGCTGTTTTTCTGCAAAGGGACCAGGACGACTGATCTGTGTAAAGGAAAGAATGAATGGGGCCATGTATTGTGAGATTTTGAGTGAAATCCTCCTTCCATCAGCAAGGGCATTGAAGATGAAAAGTGGCTGGGTCTTTCAGCATGACAATGATCCCAAACACACTGCCCAGGCAATGAAGGAGTGGCTTCGTAAGAAGCATTTCAAGGTCCTGGAGTGGCCTAGCCAGTCTCCAGATCTCAACCCCATAGAAAATCTTTGGAGGGAGTTGAAAGTCCGTGTTGCCCAGCAACAGCCCCAAAACATCACTGCTCTAGAGGAGATCTGCATGGAGGAATGGGCCAAGATACCAGCAACAGTGTGTGAAAACCTTGTGAAGACTTACAGAAAACGTTTGACCTCTGTCATTGCCAACAAAGGGTATATAACAAAGTATTGAGATGAACTTTTGTTATTGACCAAATACTTATTTTACCGAGGAATTTACCAATTAATTCATTAAAAATCCTTCAATGTGATTTTCTGGATTTTTTTTCTTCTCATTTTGTCTCTCATGGTTGAGGTATACCTATGATGAAAATTGGAGACCTCTCTCATCTTTTTAAGTGGGAGAACTTGCACAATTGGTGGCTGACTAAATACTTTTTTCCCCACTGTATATACTGTTTTTGCCCTGTTTTATTATTTATTATTACTCTGAGTGCTACTATCACTCTGCTGCTGTAATACTGTAAATTTCCCCTCTGTGGGACTAATAAAAGATTATTTTATCTTATTTTTTTCCACAAAATTGTACTTTTGTTTCAAGCCCTTAATACAAGATTCTTTTTACCCCATCAGCCTCTAAAAGACTGATGGGGTATTGCCATTACCCTACCATGCGGATGAGCAGCAGTAATGGCAGCAACATTGTCAACACCTACCCTGTAAAGGCAAAAACTATAGCAAGAAATTGTGTAGGCTTTTTAAAATGATACCAAAATAGTATTTCAGAAAAATCTTGAATGAGATTAAATTTGGATGACTTTGACCTCAAGGCCAGATGTCAGATTTTCCCTTCATCTTTTAAAAGTGACAACTTGAGAAGGAAATGTTATAGGCTTTTCATACTTATATCTGTGAAAAATCTCAAACGAATTAGAATTTGGAGTTCAGATTTTCCATAGCTCTTGCAAACACAATTTGAGAAGGAAATGGGGGAGGCTTTTGATATTGGCACCATATATGTATTTATGTGAACTCTCTGACATGTCCCAATTTGGGTGACCTTGACCTTGACCTCAGGGTCAGAGGTCAGATTTTCCCCAAATCTTGTAAACGTTATAACTTGAGAAGGAAATGATGTAGACCAGGGGTGTCAAACGTACAGCCCGCGGACCAAATCCAGCCCCCCAGAGAGTCCAAGCCGGCCCACGGAATGAATTTGCAAAGTGTGAAAATTAAATAATAGGATACACGAGCAAGCACTTTTTCTATAAAATAACTGCTATTTCCAATTTGTCCATTTGGGGTCACACAAGAGTAGCAGACACAAAAGTAATCCCTGATTTCCACTGAGGGAGTCTGCAGGTCGAGAGGACAGGATTTCTTCCAGAACGTCTCCAAGGCAAACCTTTCCCACCTGCTTCTGTTATTATCTCTTCTCGCCCATCGCTAAAAATATGCAACAAGTCATTTTTTATGGATGCCAGATCCAGCACCCACTGAAATGTCATGGCATTTTCTGTATTTAATAACTGTTCTTTAAAAATACATTTATCCACATGTCTCGCAGCTCAGCAGGTGCTGAGGGAGAGGCAGTTCGCTGCCTTTTTCCGGATGTTTTTACGGTCAGAACCAGTTTTTCTTGTCACAAAATGTTTTCAACATGTTCAAAGAGAAGCTGCCAGTGTCTTGCCAAAAAGTGATGGGCCACCAGAAACTGATCGGCTCACTGTGGGAGTGCGCCTCACTCAGCTAAAGTCATTTCTCTTCTGATTCTGAGGCTGATGGCTGCTTTTGAGCAACGTAACTTTTTGTCCATTCAATTTGCGAAGGTATATCTGTGAAGTCGGTGAGTGAGGGATTACTCCTAATTTTAGCCGCATGAGTTTTGTGTTAGAATAATCAGATATGACATTTTATCCTGTAGCAGCTTTTAATGTTTTGCCTTATATGTTAAGAAAAGTGTACTGAAATTAACAAAATCCGTGTATAATGATGTAAAAGTCAATAAAGCTTTTCTTTCCCTTGAATACTGGTGTTAATGCATTATTTACCTGATATAATTATATAGTGTAAGTAGAATACCTAAAATGTATGCTTCATCTGCCAAAAATCATTAAGGCTCCCAATTTGATTCAAATATTTTGTCTGCCAAAAAATGATTTGATTTGGTTCTTCAAGGTTGAATTGTGAAGATTATAATAAAACATGTTCTGTCCACCTTGTGAATAGTCTCAAAGGACTGTTATAGCTTATAAGTATGTTATTTCACCTGCCAAAAATTGATTTTTTTTTTAATTTATTCATTTATTTATCAGGGGCAATGCAGTGAAACATAGTGGTTATGTACAGTGCATCCGGAAAGTATTCATAGCACATCATTTTTTCCACATTTTGTCATGTTACAGCCTTATTTGAGAGCGGATTAAATTCACTTTTTTCCCCTCAAAATTCTACACACAATACCCCATAATGACAATGTTAAAAAAGTTTTTTTTTTTAGCTTTTTGCAAATTTATTACAAATAAAAAACTAAGAAATCACATGTACATAAGTATTCACAGCCTTTATTCACAGCCTTTGCCATGAAGCTCATAACTGAGCGCAGCTGCATCCTGTTTCCACTGATCATCCTTCAGATGTTTCTGCAGCTTAATTGGAATCCACCTGTGGTAAATTCAGTTGACTGAACATGGTTTGGAAAGGCACACACCTGTCTATATAAGGCCCCACAGTTGACAGTGCATGTCAGAGCACAAACCAAGCATGAAGACTTAAAAGAAAATGTCACAATTTTACAAGAAAAATCTCACTTATTTGAGGTTAATCTTCCTCACTATTCAAGTAACTTTTGCAGTTTCTTACTCTTACTGGGGTATTTTTAGTGACTACTCTGACTTCTGCCTGTGTAAATGATATGATGAGGTAACGCTGCTTTACTTGAAGACATTTTCTGATCCACTGCCAACCTCTGAATATCTTAAAACAACAGCCCTGCTCGCAGTCAGATAAGGGACACATTCTGCCCTCAAATCTTACCGGAACATGTGGAGGAGGCCCGTGGCTGCGCTTCGTCCCACGTGTAATCTCTCTTTCTGTATGAGTAGAATCTTCTTGTTCGTACTACCATGAATGACACCGGCATCTTGAATCTGTGCAAAAAAACACAGAGGGCAAACTTCAAACAAAAAAGTGGAATCCAGTGGAGGAAAAAGTGCTGTAGTTTTTAAGATCCAATTACTAATTTTTTTTTTTTTTTTTTTTTTTTGAGGAAACCATTTCAAACACAACCAGAAATTAATGTTGCTCCATATATAATGTTAACGTCATGGTAGAATTAGAGGTGGGTGTAGTTACTGGAAATTGTACTCAGAATTATGATGAGTACAAAAGTGGACACTTGCACAAGAATCAGAAACTATAAGCTGAAAGAGTTCCTACAGTCCTGAGCAGCTTTACTTTCAGCTTTTTTCTTTTTTCATAAAGGTAAATGTGCAACTTTTTAGCTATAAATGTGTTACCTTTTCCTTGCAAATTTTACAATATTTTTTTTTTCAAAATGTGCAACTTTTCCCTAATAAAATTTCAGCTTGTTTTCTAATACATTTTAATTTTTGTCTTGTAAATGTGTAGGTTTTTTCCTTGCATTTTTTGCACACTTGAGAAAAATTTGCGTTTTTCTCATAAAATCTTAATTTTTATTTTTATTTTTTTTTTGTATTTTGTATACTTTATTAATCCCAGAGGGAAATTGTAAAATTAACAAAGATTTCATTTTTTTGTAAGACTGAGTTATTACAGTATTAAAAAGCATTCTGTAACCAGTTTGGCAAATCAGTGAAATCAAAAGTTACTCAAGACAACGACCAAATGTACTTGAGAAACAATACAGGTTTTATCCTGCAATTAAAGTGCTCAGTAAAGTACAATTTTGTTTTGAAGTTCTGTGAGTACATGTACTCCATTTCTGCTCAAAACAAAAAATGCCTCTAAACGTTTTCTCTATTATTTACACTCACCTGTAATGAAAATGTTCCTGTCCAGAACCCAGTGGGGAGGAAAAATCTCTGTATTATATTCTACTTTAGTAAAAGTGGAGACCCAGGGTGATGATGGTGTGTCCTCCCTTAGTAGTTGAAGTTACAGTTTTTAAACCCTCACACCTCCTCTGATTCCCCTCCCTGATTTATATCCACTCTCACAGCAGAATCTGACTCTGCTCTGGGCCAATGAGAAGCCATACCTGCGGGGGCCAATTTGCATAGAAAAACACAGCAGCTGTGCGGACAGTTAAAGACAAAAAGGAAAAATTAGAGGTAGAAAAGCCCTAAAATGCATACGACATCACAGAGAAGGGCACAAAGTAAACAGAAAAATATTAAGAATGAAATTTTAAAAAAGCAGTGGAGATGGTTCCATGTGAGGGATTTTGATTTGAAGAGTTTGTGGCAGCTGTGTTTGTTCACTGCCTAAAATTTAAACTGTCAAAACATCACCTGAGACTGTAACAGCACCTCCAAAGACACACAATCCAAACCGGTCCAAGAGGTTCACTCTGTTGACTTTTTTTTTCCAGAGTTTTCAGTTAAGCAGACTCATATTCAGATTTACATTACTGTTGCTGTCCCATGGCTCTCACTGTTAAATATGTTTTAAGAAATATGCAGAAAAAGATTTTTAAAAAAATAATAAATAACTTTCAAAAACTGTATGATCAACCATGGGATGAAATGAAGGACGTACGCTGATGAAAGCAGAAAAATAAACGCAACAGCGCCATCGAGTGGACCTTAAGGGATATACACACGTGGACAAAACTGTTGGTACCCCTCTGTTAATGAAAGAAAAACCCACGATGGTCACAGAAATAACTTGAATCTGACAAAAGTGGTAATAAATAAAAAGTCTATGAAAATTAACCAATGAAAATCAGACAATGCTTTTGAATTGTGGTTCAACAGAATTATTTTAAAAAACAAACTCATGAAACAGGCCTGGACAAAAATGATGGTACCCTTAACTTAATATTTTGTTGCACAACTTTTTGAGGAAATCACGGCAATCAAACGATTTCTGTAACTGTCAATGAAACTTCTACACCTCTCAGCAGGGATTTTGGCCCACTCCTCATGAGCAAACTGTTCCAGTTGTCTCAGGTTTGAAGGGTGCCTTCTCCAGACAGCATGTTTCAGCTCCTTCCACAGATGTTCAATAGCATTTAGATCAGGGCTCATAGAAGGCCACTTTAGAATAGTCCAATGTTTGGCTCTTAGCCATTCTTGGGTGTTTTTAGCTGTGTTTTTCATCATTATCCTGTTGCAAGACCCATGACCTGTGACTGAGACCAAGCTGTCTGACACTGGGCAGCACATTTCTCTCTAGAATACCTTGATAGTCTTGAGATTTCATTGTACCCTGCACAGATTCAAGACACCCTGTGCCAGATGCAGCAAAGCAGCCCCAGAACATAACAGAACCTCCTCCATGTTTCACAGTAGGGACAGTGTTCTTTTCTTGGTATGCTTCATTTTTGCGTCTGTGAACATAGAGCTGATCTGCCTTGCCAAAAAGTTCCAGTTTTGTCTCATCTGTCCATAGGACATTCTCCCAGAAGCTTTATGGCTTGTCAACATGCAGTTTGTCAAATTCCAGTCTGGCTTTTTTTATGATTTGTTTTCAACAGTGGTGTCCTCCTTGGTCATCTCCCATGAAGTCCACTTTGGCTCAAACAACGACAGATGGTGCAATCTGACACTGATGTACCTTGACCTTGGAGTTCACCATGAATGTGTTTAGAGGTTGTTCTGGGCTCTTTTGTTACCATTCGTATTATCCGTCTCCTCCTGCGGCCACGTCCAGGAAGGTTGTCTACAGTCCCGTGGATCTTAAATTTCTGAATAATATGTGCAACTGTAGTCACAGGAACATCAAGCTGCTTGGAGATGGTCTTACAGCCTTTACCTTTAACATGCTTGTCTATAATTTTCTTTCTAATCTCCTGAGACAACTCTCTCCTTTGCTTCCTCTGGTCCATGTTTAGTGTGGTACACACCATGTCACCAAACAGCACAGTGACTACTTGTCACCCTTTAAATAGGCCGACTGACTGATTACAAGTTTGTAGACACCTGTGATGTTAATTAGAGGACACATCTTGGTTGAACATGTCCCTATGGTCACATTATTTTCAATCTTTTCTAGGGGTACCATCATTTTTGTCCAGGCCTGTTTCATGAGTTTGTTTTTTAAAGTAATTCTGTTAAACCACAATTCAAAAGCATTGTCTGATTTTCATTGGTTAATTTTCATAGAATTTTTATTTATTACCACTTTTGTCAGATTCAAGTTATTTCTGTGACCATTGTAGGTTTTTCTTTCATTAACAGAGGGGTACCAACAATTTTGTCCAGGGCTGTATATCTATATTGTGACGTTACACGGGTTCACACAATGTTGAGAGAGGATTTGGAGCATAGTAGGCATTTATTTCATCACTGCCAAATTACACAGAACAGAGGGGTGGTCATTCACACAGACACTCACCTCACTTAGGGTGACACAGACATGTAATCTCTCACATACAGGGAAAACAACACTCTCACAACCAGACTTATAACACAATTATAATGGTACAACAATAATGCTGAAAACACACTGTTTCTGTCCCCAGAACAATAAGTCCAACTCAAAAGTCCAATACAAACCCCTTCCAGGCATTGGGGCGGCCGCCATTGTTGGCGGCTAGCACGCTCGGGCCCATTAGTGTCCATCTGAACTTTGGCCAGGGTCCCTGGCCAGGATGGGGCCTCTGGCTCAGCCACTAGCAGGGCAGCTGGCTGGTATGGGGCAAGACGGTTGCAGTGAAGCACCACCACCCGGTTCCTCTTCTGAAGCCTCGCTCTGTACATTGCATCCGACAGTCTCTGTAGGACCATGTACAGTCCCAACCAGGGGCTCGCCAGCTTTGGTGACAGTCCCTTTTTCCTCTTCAGGCAGAAAACCCAGACTTGATCCCCGGGTGCAAAATTCCTCCCCTGGCAGCGGGAGTCGTACACTAGCTTCTGTCGACTTCCTGCCATTACCAGGGCCTCCCAAGCCAGTTTTTGTACCGTGTGAAGACATTCTCTCAAGCAAAACAAATAATCCAACCCCAGTTTGCCATCCACCTCATACTGCTGCAAGGGGATGTGGGATTGTTGAGTTGGCCCTTTCTGAGCCATGCAGGTATCACTGCGGTGGACAGGAAGCTTCATGTCTTGATGACACCCCGGCCAGTAGGACTGGGCTCAAAGATGCTGCAGAGTCTTCTTCACCCCAAAGTGGCACACACCCACTGATTTGTGGACCAACTGGAGCACCTTGGTGCGGAGTTGTTGGGGGACCAGCAGCTGCCAGATGTGACGATGCCCAGCTGGAGTCTGCCACCGTCAGTAAACAACACTCTCACAGCAGCAGAGGTTGGACCACTGGGAATGCAGGGCATTGGTTCCTGGGTCCAGTACAGACACAGACTCCCAGGTAGGCCGCTGGTCTGTGTCCAGCCACTGCCGGACCCAGGAGATGACTGGGTCTCTATCCTGCTCGACCTGAAGCTGCTGCATGCTGAGGGCCTCTGTGACATCATCGCAGGGGAGAGCTGGCCAATGATCTGAGGAAGAACTGTGAGCCGCTGCGCTATCCCAGGCCACAGCAGTCTGGACAGCCCGTAAGACTGCTGGGTCACGATCCTCGGCCTGCGCTGATGGCACCGGTCCCTTGATCACGAGGGTCCCTCGGTTCTCTGTCTGGCTCTTGCCACAGAACATGATGGTCCTGGCCCCTAGAAGGAGAGAACAGCTGGCGGTGTCAATCTTTGTGCCCCATGCTGTGAACAGATCTAGGCCAATTATACTGGGGTCCTGTATGTCAACCAGCCAGAAGAGGTGGTTCGTGTTCTGACTGGCCACTCCCACCACAAGGCCTCGTTGCCCTCCCAATCTGGTGTGCCTGTACTGTGTAGCGCCCCAGGCCAGACCAGGGAGATGGTGGAACCGGTGTCGATCAGGGCCTGGATTGGAGTGCTGTCCAGTCCGCATTGCAGGTACAGCCCCAGTGAGTGTCCAAGTCCGCCCAGATGTGGTGAGAGTTCAATGTATGTGAGATGTGGCAGGTCTCCGTCTGTGCCACCTCGCTCTAGAACTAAAGCTTGTGAGGAGGCTGGTTGTCGCAGAGTAGGTGCAGGGCAGTGGCGCGCGCTGTGGCCTGGTTCCCTGCAGCGGAAGCATCCCTCCTCACCCTGCTGTCGTACCCTCGCTGGCTGTGCAGCTGTGGCCTGGTGGAGCTCCTCCTCATCCTCGCTTTCAGCCGTGGCCTGGAAATCTCTCTCCCTCCATGATGAAACGTCAGCCGTGGGTTCCAGCATGGATTCTACACACTCCACCTCTGCCATGGCCATCTCCCAGCTGCTGGCGTGAATCTGGATGTGTTCTTGAAGCTGGGCCGGGCGAAGACCTCGGATGAAATTCTGGAGGGCGAGCTTCTTCACCGCTTCCGGCTCGAAGTCTGAGTAGCCGCAGCGTGTCAGCAGCTGGACATCTGCTGCATAGGCCCCCAGACTTTCTTGATGACATCGGCAGCGGCTGACTAGCTGTTCCCGGACATGGTCAGCATGGATCGTCCTCCCGAACTGCCTCTGAAGCACTCCCTGTAGCACTGGCCAGCTGTGACATTCCTCAGGTTGGAGATCGGACAGCGTGCAAAGAGCCCCACCCTCCAGAGCCAGTGTGACCTACACAGCTGTCTCTTCAGATGTCCAGCTGTTGAGCGTGGCGGCCAATTCAACCTGGACGAGATAGTCGTCAAGTGAGGTTTTGCCACCAAAGTGGGGAAGCTTGGCCGGTTGGCAGGTCAACGGCGCTGGGGTTGGGACGGTCACCTCCGTGCTAATCGCTGCCCTCGGCTGCAGTGGGATCGCTGGCTGACACAGACACGTTATCTTTCACACACAGGGAAAACAACACTATCACAGCCAGACTCATATCACAGTTATAATGGTACAACAGTAATGCTCAGAACACAAGAATAAGAACAGTCTTTGACTACCCCGCGGCGCAAAGCATGTTGGGAGAATTCCCTTTGCCCCTTATCACAGCCCCGACGTTACACTGTATATACTATATATACTGTATATATATATGTGTGTGTGTGTGTGTGTGTGTGTGTGTGTGTGCACGTGTCATAAATAGGGCTGTGTGCAGGGCTACTTCTTCAGTCTTATTATTTCTTCAGTCTTATAAGACTGTTTATTTATTTATTTTAGTTTTATTGTTTAGTGTTTTGTTTTGTTTTTGTAATGGATGTGCGCATTGTATTAATGAAATAAGTGAAAAAAACTACTGGAGCTCTATTCTCATCCACTGCTGTCACCCCTTCTCTGTAGCCCTGCAGTCCGTTCAAGGTACCTCATACAACACAGAACTACTTAAGCAATATTACCCGAGAGTGAGTTCAGTATCCTGAATATAGTAACTCCAGGGCGTGATGTGGCTTGTGCCCTCTGCTAGAGTATCACACCTGGAGTTCGTATATTCATGATACCGTAACAAACTCGAAAGTAATATTGCTTTTATACAACAGTTCCACAAGCACAATTCATTAAATGACAGCAATACTAGACAAAATGTTATGATTTGTTTAACTAGTAATTTTGCGCAGCTGAGAAAAAAATAGTCCCTTCTAAATGTAGCCAGTAACCACTGCTAAACATCTCAATCAGCATGAAGATGTCTATTGTCATTTCACACACATGTAAACAAATTAAATATTGTCAAGTGCAAAAGTAATAGTGTTATTAAAACATATACCTGTTGAGTTGGTACTGCAGAAGACCCCAGAGCCGTGAAGGGGTGCTTTCCACGGCAGACATAGTTTTCTCGGCATGACACCTGTCGCCAGAACACCATAGCTAGCCGGTAGCTAGTAGTTAGCATGCTAGTGATTAGCACACTTTGCTCGCTTTTCTTCGCATTTTCAAATGAAACAAAGAGTCCATCACCACAAACGTATTGTGGTTTGTTAATCAAGACAATAAGTCAAACTCCAGCACTGCATTTTTATTTTTTTTTAAACAGACATGAAATCGCTTAATGAGCTTAAAATGACAGCAGGACCAGGGAAGACTAAGCACCCTTTTCAAAAGGGTGGGACTTCCGGGTCACAGATGTATAGTTTCTTGTCAAACAGCACCTCACTGTGGAAATTAAGGTATCCAAAACAGTACTGCAATTGTCAGAGAGCTGATAGTAAATTACTGTTAGTAATTAACAGTTACCATAACACCTTTGAAGAGGAGTGATGCATATCCAGTGAAATTGGAGTGCATTTATCACAGATTATAGTAACTCCTGGAATCCCTATTGTCCAATCAAATTACTCGGTCGGAACTAACTGTTGTATAATGAACAATAACACATACTTGAACATAGCGAACACATAACACCAGACAGAACCCAAACATAACTGTACCCTACAGGTGCATCTCAATAAATTAGAATGTCATTGAAAAGTTAATTTATTTCAGTAATTCAATTCAATAAAGTGAAATTCAAATATAGATTCATTACACATAGTGATATATTTCAGGTGTTTATTTCTTTTAATTTTGATGAGTATGGCTTACAGCTAATGAAAACCCAAAATTCAGTTTCTCAAAAAAATTAGAATATTACATAACATCAGTTTAAAAAAAAAATAAGTGGATTTTTAATTGAAATGTTGACCAGCTGAAAAGTATGTCCATGTACACATTCAATACTTGGTTGGGGCTCCTTTTGCATGAATTACTGCATCAAAGTGGTGTGGCATGGAGGTGATCAGCCTGTGGTACTGCTGAAGTGTTATGGAAGTCCAGGTTACTTTGATAGCGGCCTTCAGCTCATCTGCATTGTTGGGTCTGGTGTCTCTCATCTTCCTCTTGACAATACTCTATAGATTCTCTATGGAGTTTAAGTCAGGAAACTCTGTTGGCCAATCAAGCACAGTGATACCATGGTCATTAAAGCAAGTATTGGTACTTTTGGCAGTGTGGGCAGGTGCCAAGTCCTGATGGAAAATAAAATCTGTATCTCCAGCATCTCCATAAAGCTCGTAGCAGAGGGAATCATGAAGTGCTCTAAAATTTCCTGGTAGACGGCAGCACCAACTTTGGACTTGATAAAGCACAGTGGGCCAACACCAGCAGATGAGATCAAGGTCCTAGAGTCTTGAAGAGTGGAGAAACACAAAATTCAAGTTACTTCAAGTCCGGTGGGAATTTTCCACAGTCAGTGATGATTTGGGGAGCCTTGTCATCTTCTGGTGTTGGTCCACTGTGTTTTATCAAGTCCATGTAATGAATCTATACAATATATGAGTTTCACTTTTTAAATTGAATTACAATAAATTAACTTTTCGATGATATTCTAATTTATTAAGATGTACCTGTACAGGCAATACATAGCCTATGTGGGGGGCCACTTTGGCTCCTGACTGGCTAGTCCACCAGGAACTGTCCCACCATAGGCGTAATTTATGGGGGGGTGAGAGGGGTTAATACCCCAATAATCATAATTATAATTAATAAAAAAATATGTACAACTCAAGCAAGTATGAAGAAATTGTCATTTTTTTTTCATTTGCAAGCCACAAAAAGTAACATTTCTAATAATCAGACAATGTATCCCCCACACACACACACACTGCAGACTTGGTATTGCCTAACCGGTCCTTGCAGTAGGAGTCAGTTGTATGGGCAGCAGCGGGGATGCTGGTATGGAATGCATTCAGCTCAGTGAGAGAACATGATACGAGCTCCACAACAAACCATTTTAAACTGGTTGAATTTGTCAAACAAAAGGACCAAACCCTCTGTCCAAAACGAGGTAAATATCATATTTAGCTTGTGAATTGTGTGAAGTTAGCTGGTTGCTAGTTTTCTAATAGGTGTTACACCACAGAATAACTGTGCTGCCTGGTAGGATTTACAGTGGGGCAAAAGAGTATTTAGTCAGCCACCAATTGTGCAAGTTCTCCCACTTAAAAGATGAGAGAGGTCTCCAATTTTCATCATAGGTATACCTCTACTATGAGAGTCAAAATGAGAAAAAAAAAATCCAGAAAATCACATTGAAGGATTTTTAATGAATTAATTGGTAAATTCCTCGGTAAAATAAGTATTTGGTCAATAACAAAAGTTCATCTCAGTACTTTGTTATATACTCTTTGTTGGCAGTGACAGAGACCAAACGTTTTCTGTAAGTTTTCACAAGGTTTTCACACACTGTTGCTGGTATTTTGGCCCATTCCTCCATGTAGATCTCCTCTAGAGCAGTGATGTTTTGGGGCTGTTGCTGGGCAACACGGACTTTCAACTCCCTCCAAAGATTTTCTATGGGGTTGAGATCTGGAGACTGGCTAGGCCACTCCAGGACCTTGAAATGCTTCTTACGAAGCCACTCCTTCGTTGCCCGGGCGGTGTGTTTGGGATCATTGTCATGCTGAAAGATCCAGCCACGTTTCATCTTCAATGCCCTTGCTGATGGAAGGAGGTTTTCACTCAAAATCTCATGATACATGGCCCCATTCATTCTTTCCTTTACACGGATCAGTCGTCTTGGTCCCTTTGCAGAAAAACAGCCCAAAGTATGATGTTTTCACCCCCATGCGTCACAGTAGGTATGGTGTTCTTTCTCCTCCGAACACGACAAGTTGAGTTTTTACCAAAAAGTTCTATTTTGGTTTCATCTGACCATATGGCATTCTCCCAATCCTCTTCAGGATCATCCAAATGCTCTCTAGCAAACTTCAGATGGGCCTGGACATGTACTGGCTTAAGCAGGGGGACACGTCTGGCACTGCAGGATTTGAGTCCCTGGCGGTGTAGTGTGTTTCTGATGTAGCCTTTGTTACTTTGGTCCCAGCTCTCTGCAGGTCATTCACTAGGTCCCCCCATGTGGTTCTGGGATTTTTGCTCACCGTTCTCATGATAATTTTGACCCCACGGGGTGAGAACTTGCGTGGAGCCCCAGATCGAGGGATCAGTGGTCTTGTATGTCTTCCATTTTCTAATAATTGCTCCCACAGTTGATTTCTTCACACCAAGCTGCTTACCTATTGCAGATTCAGTCTTCCCAGCCTGGTGCAGGTCTACAATTTTGCTTCTGGTGTCCTTTGACAGCTCTTTGGTCTTGGCCATAGTGGAGTTTGGAGTCTGACTGTTTGAGGTTGTGGACAGGTGTCTTTTATACTGATAACAAGTTCAAACAGGTGCCATTAATACAGGTAACGAGTGGAGGACAGAGGAGCCTCTTAGAGAAGAAGTTACAGGTCTGTGAGAACCAGAAATCTTGCTTGTTTGTAGGTGACCAAATACTTATTTTACTGAGGAATTTACCAATTAATTCATTAAAAATCCTTCAATGTGATTTTCTGGATTTTTTTTTTCTCATTTTGTCTCTCATAGTTGAGGTATACCTATGATGAAAATTGGGGACCTCTCTCATCTTTTAAGTGGGATAACTTGCACAATTGGTGGCTGACTAAATACTTTTTTTGCCCCACTGTAGCTGATCTGAGAAATGATTAGCTTTTCTCATGCAGATTTGGTCTTTACATTGTAATAATCATTCATTAAATGTGATCAGAATGGATTTGTTCATCAGCTGTTAGAGTGAAATTTATGTGTTTCAGTACTCATCAAAATGTTAGCAGCTCTGAACATTTATCAAGTACAAACAAAATGTACTCCAACCACCACTCCTTAAATAGAAATGCGTTTAAATATTGCTTGTTATCCCCACGAAATTCAAGTTAACCTTAAACTGTTCTGTATTTTTAAAATGTCATGATTTTGATAATTATAAAATTCAATTAAAAAGCAAGTTTTACCACTTTTGATTATAGACTAAGTCACTCTGAAGGCTATTCTTAAATATCCACATTAAAGTAAATTATTTTCCCTACAGATCATTTTCAGATCTTCTATCCTCTGTTAAAATACCACAAGTGCATGACAGAGTATCTACACAAATATATAAGAAATAAATACCAAATACAGTAGATGAATGAAAGAATAGATACATTTCATATTCCTAAACGTTTTATAAAACGTTTTCACTACACGTTTCACTACGTCTTCACTACAGTACAGCATCACTGATTTATTTATTTAATGTAATTACTGAGCTTAAAATCACATTTCTAGTTTTCCTTTCCCCATTTTATTTAATCATGAGACAGCATTACACAAATTAGGCAGTGACCAAACACAGAGATTTTGTATTGAGATGTTGCATTATCACTGTATAGTGATTTGGTTCCTAGTATAACAAGATTCATCACCTTAACACTGTATCTTTTGAGTTTATTGGTGTTTCAGAGTCCATTTGCAATAAAGGGAGTGCTAAAAAAATAAGTTGATAACTAAAACGTTGTAATGCTTCTTTAAGCATTTTTTTTTTCAGCATTTGTCACCTCCTCCAGCCTGTTGCTTTTCCTGCCAAGTAGGGGTCTCTGCAGGACGCTGCGCTGCACCTAGAGAAAGCATATTATAAAGTCATTTAAAGTTAGAGTTGTCCTCACTATCAATTTGTGGGGCTCCAAATATTCTCCCCAATCTTTTTTCTCCCTTAGTAAACTTAGTGTTTTATGTATCACTGTGATGTTTCTAATGTCACTTTTTCCGTGTGTGCAAGCTTTTTTGTCACAGTTTTACAGCTTTTCTTGTAAGTCAGACTTTTTTTCTTGTAAATTTGCTTACTTTTTGTATAAAAATGCAATATTTCCCCCATGTTGTTTTCCCCCTAAATTCAGTTTCTCACAAAAAATGTAACATTTTTCTTAAATGTGTCATGGAAAATAAGCCTTTTTCCTGACATATTTGCAAAATAATTTATATTTCAGATTTTTTTTTAAATAATTTTTTGACTATCATCAAGGTGCTACTTTTTTCTTGTGAATTTATACTATTTTCTCCTAAATCTGTATATTTTTCTGTGGTAAATTTGGTAAAGGTAAATTTGTTATTTACCTTTTACGAGGGGAGAGGGGCAAATACCTTTATCCTAAACTTGAAAACTGAATGCCAAAAATTAAATGTCTAGATAATGAATCCAGAGTAAGTTTTTAATACCAGGATGATTTTGCCGCAAATTTCACAGATTTATTATCATTTAATGAGTGAAACATAACACACCGATGGTGTGGTGGGCTGTGTCCATAATGCATCTGCAGGCAGCATAACTGTTACTTTTTGTCATGGTCTGAGCGCCGATATCGTCTGCGCTCGGGTCATGCAGTATTTTCCTCCCATTTGGTGTTAGTTCCTTGTGGCTCTCCGAGCTTTTATTTTGACAGCATCTCAGAGGGGCTTCCGGCTGTTAGAGCTGAGCTCCTCTGTGACAGCTGAATTGCACTGAGCTGATGACTGCCTCATCAGCTGTTTAATCCTTAGCCCTAATTACGGGAGTGGCTTAGGTTACTCTGGGCTGCGACCTCGTCAAACATCCTCTCGTCAAACCTCCATCTAAGATTCATGTCTCGTTCGTCACACAGTAAGTGTATTCCTTCTGAGTCTGTTTCCCTCTGTCCATAGTCTTAGTCTTAGTCACAGTCATAGTTGTGCTTTTGCCCCACGAGGCTCATTATTTTGTCATTTGTCTTTTGTTAATAAATTATGCAAACTCATCAGCAGCCTATAGCGTCTCATTTGCGGTTGTTCTCATTTGCAGAACGAGACGCCGGTCACCGTGAGTTTTGCAGGGCTTGTTTGTTTTTCCCTGTCTTCCTCGTACCAGTGTGCTGGGAGATGGCGCCGTTCAAGGGCTACGCCATGAGCCTGGGCTACGAGCTGGTGATGGCCCTTATCGAGATCGATGGGATCATCTCCAGCGCTCGCCATCACTCCGTTCCCAGCGCCTCACGCTGGTACCTGGACCTCGCTAAGGCGACCATTAATCGCCATCCTCGCCATGATTTCAGGGTGGTCAGTGTAGCGAGGATGGCGGACATCTCTGCGCACCGGGAGAAGCTCCGTGGGCTGGAGGGAAACTCCGGCAGGAAGCCGAAGAGGAGGCATCCTCGCTCCTGGCTTCGGGATCCCATTCCTGTCCCTCATCTAGTCCAGGAGTTCGCACCACCCAGGGGTCATCCCCAACGGAGAGAGACGTCAGTTGGGATTCCCTCTGAGGATTTACAGCGGCCAGCTTTTTCCATCTGGGACCGAGTGGCTGCAGCTCGCTCCGTCTCCCATCCAACTCAGATCATGAAGCATGTGACAGCGGTGGTCAGGCTGGTGGAGAGGAACCCGGAACTTTATGATTACCCCGAATACGCTGACCTGCTCGCCTCTGTTTCTGCGCAGGAGCGGCGTTTCCCAGACCTCACCTTCGCCTCGCCCTCTGCCAGAAAACGCCGTCACAATGCTCTTTGTAAGCCTCAGCGAGAACCCCGTCCGGATCCAGTTCCGGGTCGCTGAAGGAACTCTGTCTCCCAGCCAGCTGTTGCTCCTGTGTCACGACAGGAGGAGAACACAGCAGCCTCTGCCTCCGGGTCATCTGTCCCTGCTGTTCCGTCAGCTCCTCGTTCCCGGATTGCCTCGGCTGTCCCCCCCTCCTCCTCGACGCTCCCCCCAGCTGCTGTGAGCTCCACGAGTCCATCTCTGGCTGCCCCCGTTCCTGATCCGGTGCGAGTGGCTCCTCTTCGTCTTCCCGGGGGGTCCTCCATCTCCATCCAGCGGGGGAAGGGAAGAACCAAGTCCACTGCAGCAGGTTCCATCAGCCCTCAGCGGATCAGGCAAGTGTCTCTTCATTCTTTTCCTTCACTGGGTGAATTGCCTTGTTTGATCCCTGGGGGTGGAGTTCGGTGTTCACAGTCCCCCGAGCTCCCTTCACCTTCTGCAGTAATTAAGTATGAACCTGTTACCTTTGTGTCTCCATCCCCTGAGCGTTCCTCGGTGCCAGGACTACGCCGTCGGACGAGGAGGGAGCCTGCGGGCCTGGAGAGCCTGGTTCCAGCCCCGCAGCCACGACATGGGCAGAGGAGGAGGGTGGACTGCAAATTGGAGCCTGGCTGACGAGTAAGCATCCCCGGGTGTCCACGGAGGGACAGTCCGACCTGGCAGGCCACGGATCCCCTGCCACCACGCCGTACGGGCCTTCGGCGTGGACGTCAGCGCCAGGGAATCCCCAGACTGTGGACACGATCATGCCGGCTGCAGAGCCCGCTGCAGCCGAGTGGGAACCAGAACTGGACCTTCTGTGCACTGAACCTGGATTGACGTAGTCCTGGGTTGCGGTGGAGCCTGAAATCAGGCAAGTGCTCTATTTTGTCTTTCTTTCCTCTATCCTGGAGCATTTTTGCCTGTCTCTCGGGGAGACGAGCCAGGCGCTGCCGTCCGCGGCTTCCGAGCTTGTCTCGCTGGGCTCTGCCGCTGCCGGTGATTCTGATCCCGGTTTTCTTCTCTCTTCTGAGCGTTCTCCCAGGCTCACCGGTGACGAGTCCATTCCAACCGTCGCCTTGGAGGTTCTGGGTTCATGTCTGGAGGTCATCCCTGGTGCTGCGCCGGCCCAGTCGGGGCCCATCGTGGGTATTGTTCCGGCCCAGTCGGGGTCTGTCGTGGGTGCAGCACAGTCCCGCTTAGGCTCCAACAAAAGCACAGTGCCAGTCCGTGTGGAGTTCGGAGCAGGAGCTGCAGATCCCCCGCCGATCGACACCGGACTGGTCCCTCTTCCTTCCCTCGTTTCCTTTTTCCCTCAATCGGGTGTCACGGGGATTCTCCGTAATCTGCTCGGCTCTCCCTCGCTATTCCTCACGATAGGGAGGCTGCCTCCGAGTTCTCCCCTGTGGTCCTGGTGGCCTGATGACGTGGGTTGGCCACCTGGGAAACTGTTTTGCCTGTTTGGCGTTCTGGGTGGGCCGCCCGACAAACTGCACTCTCTGTTTGGCGACCTGATCTGGCCGCCAGAGGTACTGTTTCTCCAGGCCTGGGACTGGGGTAGACCGCCCGCACTCATCCTTTTTCCCCTGCCAGCGATCTGGACGCTGGACACAGGTAGACCACCAGAACTAATTGTTGTCTCATTGTGCTCTGCCTGCCGTCATCCCTGGTTTTTTTTTTTCCTCCTGTCTTCTGTAATATTAGGGACGCTCTGGTGTTTTTGTTATTTGGACTATATTGGACTGTAAGTATTCGCCGCTATTTAGCGTGATTTTTTTCCCCCCTTCCTCTGTTTGAGGGATGATATGTGGTTGCCATTTTATTTCTTCTGGGCCTGTGTATCTTGGTCTATAGACTTGGTATTTCTGTTTGTGGCCTGTAGGCTTAGTTTTCCTGTTATTTGCATTTATTGTCCTGTCTGTTTTTCGACCTGTGCATTATGGAGTATTTTTGTGTTTGTTTGTTTTTTTGTTTTTTTCCCATGCATTGTAGTTGCTCCATGTTATATTTTCTGTATTCACCCTTGTCGCTTTTTGTTCCGGTTCCTTGTCTTGATGTTTTTTTTTCTGGTTCCCCCAGAAACCAGAAAATGGGGAAATGGAGAAACCAGAAACCAGATGGGGTTTCCCCCATCCTCCCACCCTGGGTGGGCCTTTTGGGTGGGTGGGTGGGGGGGGCTTGGATGTCACGCGGCGCCCAGAGTGCGCCGTTCGGGGGGGAGTACTGTCATGGTCTGAGCGCCGATATCGTCTGCGCTCGGGTCATGCAGTATTTTCCTCCCATTTGGTGTTAGTTCCTTGTGGCTCTCCAAGCTTTTATTTTGACAGCATCTCAGAGGGGCTTCCGGCTGTTAGAGCTGAGCTCCTCTGTGACAGCTGAATTGCATTGAGCTGATGACTGCCTCATCTGCTGTTTAATCCTTAGCCCTACTTAAGGGAGCAGCTTAGGTTACTCCAGGCTGCAACCTCGTCAAACATCCCCTTGTCAAACCTCCATCTAAGATTCATGTCTCGTTCGTCTCACAGTAAGTGTATTCCTTCTGAGTCTGTTTTCTGCAGTCTTCTGACAAAGGCTGCAGTGCAGTTGTAACATGTAAAGAAGATAAAGACATCTTTCTATTTTATTTTTTGTCTTTCATATGAACAAAAGATAAATACATCTTCCAAGACTGTCAGTGAAGTACCTCTCTTAAAGCATTCGAACATTTATTGAGCTTATTTTATGCCAGGAGCAAGAATGTGAAAGTGACAGCAGCAGGGATAACAAAGAGGGAGAGAGAGAGGCAAGAGATGGCCCAGGTGACCAGAGAGAGAGAGTGAGGCAGCACAGGTGGCACAAGTGACCAGATAACAACAAAAAATGAACTTTGTGCCTTAGAGAACAGACTGCTAACTAGATCGTCAAAGTAATGTTCTGTTGGACAAACTTATGAATTTTAGACTTGTCCTGATAAGTAATTAACATTTTCTTTTTGTTCATGTGATTTCCTCACAGAGAGACGCAGGGTGAGGGCAGCAGTCAGGCAAATCCATTCTGTTATTATCACTGTACAGTGATTTAGCTAAGAGTCAGGCTAAGATTAATCCTAGTGACTTGTCTGTCAGTGCAGGGGTCAATGCTATGAGAAATCAGTGCTTTTCACATCACTAAAATGTAATCATGTTTAGTGATGTGGGATGATGGGAGTTGTTGTCCGCTAGTTGTTTAGACAAAAATTAAATATCACTCTGTTATTATATGACAGCCGAAAACTTTAATTATATGGAAAGTTATCTTTTAAATTGACAAACATCATATATGTAACTTGTTTCAAAATTTGACCGGGATCAAAAGATAATGTCGCTCTTGCCATTCATATCAATAGAGAATTTTTTTTTTTTTTTTTTGATTTAAGGTCCAATATGCAGAAGTAGAGGCGGCGTGACTTAGGCTCTCTATAAGGGAAGAGATCTCAACCACCCCCACCTCCAGTGTTTGAAACAAAGTTACACCCTTGTGTCCCACCCTTCCAAATGGCCAGTCTGTGCCTCTGTGTGTGTGTGTGTGTGTGTGTGTGTGTGTGCGCGCGTCTGTGTACAGTGCATCTGGAAAGTATTCACGGCACTTCACTTTTTCCACATTTTGTTATGTTACAGCCTTATTCCAAATTGGATTAAATTCATTTTTTTCCTCAAAATTCTACACACAATACCCCATAATGACGTCACGAAAAAAGTTTTTCTTAGATTTTTGCAAATTTATTAAAAATAAAAACTAAGAAATCACATGTACATAAGTATTCACAGCCTTTGCCATGAAGCTCAAAATTGAGCTCAGGTGCATTCTGTTTCCACTGATCATCCTTGAGATGTTTCTACAGCTTAATTGGAGTCTACCTGTGGTAAATTCAGTTGACTGGACATGATTTGGAAAGGCACACACCTGTCTATATAAGGTCCCACAGCTGACAGTACATGTCAGAGCACAAACCAAGCATGAAGTCAAAGGAGTTGTCTGTAGACCTCAGAAACAGGATTGTCTCGAGGCACAAATCTGGGAAAGGTTACAGAAAAATTTATGTTATGTTTGTTATGTTAATGTGCCACACAATTCTTTGTTCATACTGCAATGTGTCATGGTCGGAAGTTCCGGGTCTCGATGCATGGGACTAAAGAGATGAAGAAGGAATGCACAGAGACCTGGGATTCTCTTTTGCTGTAAATTATGTTGGAGAAGGAATAAAGTTTCTGTGTCGTCCAGCTCGTTGCCTCGGCTGCCTCCTTTCTCCACAAAGTGAAAATTATTACACTGTAATTACCTTATGAAAGACTGCAAGTCTTTTCATCGCATCACTTGCGTTGATTTTTGGAGACTTGGGTCCGCCTGATGTTCATGGAAGGAAATGAACCAACAGCAACAGAAAGGACATTTCTTCGTCATAGGTTGAGGACAAGAGGTAACAAAAAATAACCCAGGTTTCACAGTTTGCAGTCTGAATAAACACAGAAAGACCGACAGATTTTTAACCATTTCCACTCTAGTGTTTGTAGTTATTCCAAAAAGCAGATAATCTTATAAAAAAGAAATTAAAACAAACAAATGAGCTTTTGTTCAGAGACATGATGAATGAAGAATGATAAAGGATGGGGGCAAATGTCACATAAGTATACCAAATGCATAAAAAAAGAAAACAAAACTCACTTGTTGCCTGAGGATCACTTCTTGGGGGTCTTACTGCTGACTGCAACAAGTGGCACACCTCTGGTGTTAAAGTAAGACATTTAGGTCTTTTATGACATTTGGCTGGAAGAACACATCCCATTTCTGAAGCAGCCTGGAGGACGTCTCATCATCAAATAGGAGTGTGAAGTCTTGGTCCACCTTTAAGAAAGAATATGAGAAACTGTAACAGGATATGCTTTAAATTTTCATCCATCCATCCATCCATTTTCTAATGCTTTTCTAGAGGTCCGGGTCATGGAGGCCGCAGCTCAAGCAGAGCGGCCACCTGCTTCAGCTCTTCAGAGAGGATACCAAGACGTTCCCAGGCCAGCTGGGAGACATAGTCTCTCCAGCGTGTCCTGGGTCTGCCTCAGGGTCTCCTTCCAGTGGGACAAGCCCAAAACACCTGAAGTGGGGGGCATCCAGAAAGCAACCTGATCAGATGCCCAAACCACCTCAACTGGCTCCTCTCGATATGGAGGAGCAGCGGTTCTATTCTGAGCATCTCCTGGATGAACAAGCTCCTCACCCTATCTCTGAGGGTGAGTCCAGCAATCCTACGGATAAAGCTCATTTCAGCTGCTTGTATCCACAATCTCATTCTTTCAGTCATTACCCAAAGCTCATGACCATAGGTTAGGGTAGGAAAGTAGATTGACCAGTAAATCAACAGCTTTGCTTTAGAGCTCAGCTCCCTCTTCACCACAACAGACCGGTACAGTGTCTACATAACTGCAGAGGCTGCCCGATCCTTCTGTCAATCTCTTGCTCCATTCTCCCCTCACTCATGAATAAGACCCTGAGATACTTAAACTCCTCCACTTGGGGCAGAAGCTTGTTCCCAACCCAGAGAGGACAATCCATCTTTTTCCAGCTGAGGACCATGGACTCGGACTTGGTGGTGCTGATTCTCATCCCAGCCACTTCACACCATTAGCAAAACCATCCCAGCAAGGCCTGTAGGTCATTGGTCGATGAAGTCACAAGGACAACATCATCTGCAAACAGCAGAGATAAGATCCTGTGGTCACCGAGCATGACACCCTCCAATCCTTGGCTGTCCATAAAAATTACAAACAGGATCGGTGACAAAGGGCAGCTCTGGCAGAGCCCAACTCTCACTGGAAACGACTGGGTGTTGGCAATACGAACCAAAACTCTTGCAATGGTTGTATAGGGACCAGATAGCTTGTGACAACAAGCCGATACCCCATACTCCCACATCACCCCCCACAACAGGGACACAGTTGAATGCTTTCTCCAAGTCCACAAAACAGATGTGGACTGGTTGGGCAAACTCCCACAAACCCTCAAAGATTCTTGAGAGGATAAAGAGTTGGTCCGATGTGCCTTGGCCAGGATGAAAACCACATTGCTCCTCCTCAATCCGAGGTTCGACCAGTGTTCAAACTCTCTTCTCCAGTACCCTGGCATAGATGTTCCAGGGAGGCTGAGGAGTGTGATCCCCCTGAAGTTGGAACACACCCTCCAGTCCCCCTTTTTAAAAAGAGTTTGCCATGCCAAAGGCACTGTCCCCAACCTCCACACAACATTGCAGAGGTGTGTCAACCATGACAGCCCTACAACATCCAGGGCCTTAGGGTACTCAGGGGAAATCTCGTCCACTCTGCCCTCCAAGGGCGGGGGCAGCCCAATGGATCTGACAGTTTTGCTGGGCTGGCCCCACCTAGGAAAAACAGCTGATAAATGACACGTCACGCTGATCAGCTGACATTTCTGAGGAAGACTGCAGTCGACAGTCAAAACAAGTAAAGGTAAAAACATCTCCTTTTTATTCGTGTCTGAAAATGTCCAAGTTACCACAAAGCAACATCCAGCCCAGTCTCACCAAAAAAACCCTCAAATTGCATGTTTTGCCACTCAGAGAAATTGTACACAGACACGTAAAAAAGATTTTTCACGTGCAGTGGATACGTGGCGTTTACTGCTTTAAGAAAGGTGTCCAGCAGCAGCTTAACGTTTGCCAGTTTGTGTTCCTGTCACTTTTATTGTCTTTCACCATCTAGCAACTAAGCCACACCTTAATCCCTAACCCTAACCTCACAGGAACCTTTCATTAGTGGAGTGGAAAAAAAAAACTAAGGAAAAAAAAACAAACACAGAAAGTCACTCACAGATGAAAGTGGGACTCAGACTTGTGTGTTTTTATGTCATTGCTTGAACAGCCGTGTAATTAACCATCCACTATTCCCCTCTCACCTGCCAAATGAGTGTTGGGAAAGCAACGTAAAAGTGGCACTGCGCATGCATGGGGAGGACTATTTAGGAGTGTTTTGCACATGTGCAGTGAGTGAAGGCATGGACTCGGGGAAAATATATGCTGAGGCGTGTTATTTTTTGATTTAACGTACAAATGTATGATTTTAGAGGGGTAGAAAATGTTTATTAGATACGTTTTTTTACTGAGACCGGGCTCACACACCCACCCTTTTTTCACAAAAAAAAAACATTATTTTATTTTCTCACCTGGTTCTTCCTGCACTATCCCCCTCTCTCCTTTGTCATTCTGTCTTCTCCTTTGCACTGACAGTAATACACAAATATATTGTGACTAGCAGCAATACCCAGTGGATACGGCATGCAGTGTTAAATCCTGATGATACTACAACAGCAGATGGAATTCCATATCATTGGTCTCTTTCCCAGACAGCACCCTATGTGCAACAATGTTGGCATCACATAATGTCGTGTGTAATATTTACAAAGGCTAGAGGTTGGCAGCACAACTTAAAAAGCTGATGTTTCCAAATGTCGGTAAAGCGTTTTTGAGTAGCATTGAAGGAGGGTTATTGCTCCAGTATTCCTATGTTGACAAGGGTATCCATCCATCTTCTACCGCTTTTTCAGAGGTCCGGGTCACGGAGGCAGCAGTTCAAGCAGAGAAGCCCAGACTTCCCTCTCCCCAGCCACCTGCTCCAGCTCTTCAGAGAGGATACCAAGGCGTTCCCAGACCAGCTGGGAGACATAGTCTCTCCACCGAGTCCTGGGTCTGCCCTGGGGTCTCCTCCCTGTGGGACGCACCCGAAACACCTCAAGTGGGAGGCACCGGACCGGTGGCGCCACACGAGTAGGCTGCCCGTTGCAACAGCCTTTTTTTTTTAATCTTCCTTCTTCTTTCTACACCTTTCACTCTGTATATATATCACGGACGCACGGATCGCCCCGGGGGTCTCCCGGGTCGGCGGACGGAGCCACGGTTTGCAGCGGGAGACGCTACAGCGGGGAGGAGCTAGTGCTAGCTAGCACTTGGCCGCCGCCCGGTGCTAATGGGAAACTCGACATACCGGGAGCTGTAGCGAAAACGACGCGGGTGCCGGGCTGGAGTTTAGGCGGCGTGCAAGAAATATAAGACAGAATAATAAAGAGCGATGGCAAGAACCAAGCAGACCGCCCGTAAAATCTACTGGAGGAAGAAGCCCCCCAGGAGACAGCTAGCCACCAGGGCTGCTCGGAGAGGCGCTCCAGCCACCGGCAGAGTGAAGAGGCCTCACCGTCACAGGCCCGTGGCTCTGAGAGAGATCCGTCGCTACCAGAAATCCACGGAGCTGCTCATCCGTAGGCTGCCTGTCCAGCGCCTGGTGAGGGAGATCGCTCAGGACTTCAAGACCGTCCTGCGTTTCCTGAGCTTCGCCGTCATGGCTCTGCAGGAGACCAGCGAGGCCCACCTGGTGGTCTCTTCTTCGCTAAGGGGGTCACCATCATGCCCAAAGACTTCCAGCTGGCCCGCCGCATCCGCGGAGAGAGAGCTTAAACTTTCTGCTGCACATTCACCAACCAACCATAATGCTCTGCATTGTGTGTCTATATATATACATTTATAGTAATATGGACATATGTTTACTAGATGTTGTTTTTTCTTGCCTTCTGATTGTTGCTCTGAGTGTTGCTATCCCTGTGCTGTTGCAATCCTGGAATTTCCCCATTGTGGGACTAATAAAGGCTTATCTTATCTTATCTTATCTTATTTCAAGCTTTCTAAACTGGCTTTTGGTTGACAAGGGTATCTAAAGCATTAAATATGTATTAATTTTTTCATATGAGTTTTTTATTGCATAAAGTAAAATGCACCATCCATCCATCCATCCATCCATCCATCTTCTACCACTTTTCCGGAGGTCCGGGTCGCAGAGGCAGCAGTTCAAGCAGAGAAACCCAGACTTCCCTCTCCCCAGCCACCTGCTCCAGCAATTCAGAGAGGATACCAAGGAGTTCCCAGACCAGCTGGGAGACATAGTCTCTCCACCGAGTCCTGGGTCTGCCCCGGGGTCTCCTCCCAGTGGGACATGCCCGAAACACCTCAAGTGGGAGGCGTCCAGGAGGCATCCTGATCAGATGCCCATACCACCTCAACTGACTCCTTTCAATGTTGAGGAGCAGCGGTTCTACTCTGAGCCTCTCCCGGATGACTGAGCTCCTCACCCTATCTCTGAGGGTGAGTCCAGCAATCCTACGGAGAAAGCTCATTTCAGCCACCTGTATCCGCGATCTTGTTCTTTCGGTCATTACCCAAAGCTCGTGACCATAGGTGAGAGTAGGAACGTAGATTGACTAGTAAATCGACAACTTGGCCTTAGAACTAAGCTCCCTCTTCACCACAACAGACCGGTACAACATCCGCATCACTGCAGATGCTGCTCCAATCAGTCTGTCAATTTCTCGCTCCATTTTCCCCTCACTCGTGAATAAGACCCCAAGATACTTAAACTCCTCCACTTGAGGCAGGAGCCTGTCCCCAACCCAGAGAGGACAATCCACCTTTTTCCGGCTGAGGACCATGGACTTGGTCTTGGAGGTGCTGATTCTCATCCCAGCTGCTTCACACTCAGCGGCAAACCATCCCAGCAAGAGCTGTAGGTCATTGCTGGATGAAGCCAACAGGACAACATCATCTGCAAACGACAGAGATGAGATCCTGTGGTCACCAAGCATGACACCCTCCATTCCCTGGCTGCACCTAGAAATCCTGTCCATAAAAATTATGAACAGAATCGGTGACAAAGGGCAGCCCTGGCGGAGTCCATCTCTCACTGGGAATGAGTCCAACCGAGTGTTGGCAATACGAACCAAACTCTCACAACGGTCGTACAGAGACCGAATAGCTTGTAACAACAAGCCCGATACCCCATACTCCCAAAGCACCACCCACAAAAAACCATGAGGGACGCAGTCAAATGCTTTCTCCAAGTCCACAAAATACATGTAAACTGGTTGGGCAAACTCCCACGAACCCTCGAGAATTCTCGAGAGGGTAAAGAGCTGGTCCGATGTGCCATGGCCAGGACGAAAACCACATTGCTCCTGCTGAATCCGAGGTTTGACCAACGGCTGGACTCTCCTCTCCAGTACCTTGGCACAGACCTGTTGCCCTGACCTCTGTGGTCATGAAATCCTTGGAGAGATTGGTGCTGAACCACCTGAAGGTCATCACAGGCCCCCTGATGGACCCACTGCAGTTTGCCTACCGGTCAAACAGGTCAGTGGATGATGCAGTGAATATGGGACTACACTACATCCTGCAACACCTCGACTCCCCAGGGACGTACGCCAGGATCCTGTTTGTCGACTTCAGCTCAGCGTTCAACACCATCATTCCAGGCATTCTTCATCAGAAACTCCTCCAGCTCAAGGTGCCCCCCCCCCCTCCACCTGCCAGTGGATCTCCAGCTTTCTGACTGACAGGTGGCAACAGGTGAAGCTAGGGAGATTTACATCCAGCTCCCGAAAAATTAGTACTGGCGCCCCCCAAGGTTGTGTCCTTTCCCCACTGCTCTTCTCCCTCTACTCCAACGACTGCACCTCAGAGGACCCTTCGGTGAAGCTCCTGAAGTTTGCGGACGACACCACAGTCATCGGTTTGATCCGGGATGATGATGAGTCTGCATACAGGCGGGAGGTGGAGCAGCTGATCCTCTGGTGCAGCCAGAACCATCTTGAACTTAACCCAGCCAAAACAGTGGAGATGACTGTGGATTTCAGGCGACACCCCCTTCATTCCCCCCACTCACCATCCTCAACAGCACAGTGTCCACTGTGGACTCCTTCAAGTTTCTGGGTACCACAATCTCCTGGAACCTGAAGTGGTCCTCCCATATAGACACTGTCCGGAAAAAGGCCCAGCAGAGGTTGTTTTTTCTGCGTCAGCTCAAGAAGTTTGATTTGCCTCAGGAGCTGCTGGTTGTCTTCTACACCGCCATCATCCAATCCGTCCTCTGCTTTTCCATCACTGTCTGGTTTGGATCTGCCACTAAACAGGACAAGACCAGACTGCAGCGGATCGTTAAGTCTGCGGAGAGGATCATTGGTACCGACCTACCCTCCATTGAGAACTTATATCGGTCCATAACCAGGAAACGGGCGGGAAACATCTGTGCTGACCCATCACACCCCGGCCACAAACTGTTTGAACTTCTATCTTCTGGTCGTCGTTACAGATCACTGAAGGTCAAAACCACCCGTCACAGGAACAGTTTCTTTCCTCAAGCCATCACTCTGATGAACTCCTAACATTCACCTAGTCCTACCTGTTGCTGTACTCATGACTTTTCATCCATTATTACATTGCACATAACTCTCACACTGCTTTTTACTTCATTCACATTATATCACTGAATCTGAGTTCACATTGAAATACTGTGACTGTATATTTTTTCATATATTTCTGCAAAGTGTGGTTAGTCTGAGTAAATAACTGCATATATTCCTGTATATATTTGCATCATTTTATAGAAACGTGGACAGACTGTAATTTACTGTACATACTCTGTTGTCATTGAATCCTTATTTAAATCCTCCACCTGAACAACGAGAGCAAGTTTTTAGCCAAAGTCAAATTCCTTGTATGTGTTGTGCATACTTGGCCAATAAAGCTGATTCTGATTCTGATAGACCTTCCCAGGGAGGCTGAGGAGTGTGATCCCTCTAAAGTTGGAGCACACCCTCGGGTCCCCTTTTTTGAAAAGAGGAACCACCACCCTGGTTTGCCATGCCAAAGGCACTGCCCCCGACCTCCACGCAATGTTGCAGAGGCGTGTCAACCATGACAGCCCAACAACATCCAGGGCCTTGAGGTACTCAGGGCGAATCTCGTCCACCCCCGGGGCCCGACCACCAAGGAGATTTTTAACCACCTTGGCGACCTCAGCCACTGGTAAATGGGGATCCGGTGCTATGTGGATTAGGTGGTGGTCAAAGGCGGAGACCTTGGCGGACTGATCCCAAGCTTTCTAAACTGGCTTTTGGTAAAATACACCATGGGCTGATAATAGCATGTAGGCTTTAAACACATAATTTACATTTATTTACCTCCTTTACTTAATGCATTACTTTAACCCAGCCACAGGAGGTGCACAAGCCAGTGTACTCCTAGTGCTGATCTCAAGCCCGGGTAAATGGGGAGTGTTGTGTCAGAAAGGGCATCCGACGTAAAACCTTTGCCAAATCAAACATGCAGATCATGATGAATGAGACTTTCATACCAGATCAGTCGAGGCCCAGTTTAACAATGACCGCCACCAGTGCTGTTAACTGACAGGGTGCAGTTGGAAATTGGGCTATTGTTGGTCGAAGATTGAGGAGGATGAGAGGGGAAAGACGTGTTAGAGGGAGAGAGAGAGAAAAGGAAAGGTAGAAGTGAGGTGAGAGTAGGGACATTAAATGTAGGGACCATTACTGGTAAAGGCAGAGAGTTGGCTGATATGATGGTGAGAAGAAAGGTACAGCGGGGAAAATAAGTATTGAACACATCAACATTTTTCTCATTAAACATATTTCTGATAGAACCATTGACCTGAGATTTTCAAAACATATCAGTAACAACCCAAGTAATCCATACATACAAAGAAATCAAGGCAACTGTGTTCACAAAACAAGCTATATTTAATGAAGTGGAATGACACAGGGAATACATATTGAACACGCTTGGTGAAATTCATTTAATATTTAGTAGAAAAGCCTTTGTTGGTAATAACAGCTTCCAGACACCTCCTGTATGGAGAAACTAGGTGCAGGTGTAACGGATATAAAAATGCACCTAATTGTTGTTCTGTATTTTATTTATTATTTTTGTGAATTTTATCTCATTGAGAATTTTTATTTATTTTATTAATTTTATTTTCTCCTGTCCTCTGGGTTCCTGTGAGTAGCTCCGCCCTTCCGGTTCCTTGCAGAGAGTTTGCCATCCAGTGCTCCAGTTAAAATGTTATTTTTTTATATTAATTAGCTTGAATATGATGTCACCCTTTATGTATTTTGTGTATTACTAATTTTAGTGTCTACTCAGTGTGGTTTCATGTTATTTTGTTTGGATATTTTAATGTTATTTTAAGTTTCAAGAAGTCGTTTTTGGTGCCATTGGTCACGTGACACAACGGATGTGTTTTAACACAGCGGTCATGTATTTACATTATTATTTTACTTTAGGAGCACTGTGTTCCATTGTGGAGGTGGAGGACATCACCCTGTATTTTATTTTTCATTATCCAGGTATGACTTTTGTCTGACTATTGTTTTTATGGTGCATGATTTCTATTAATCCGCACAACTGTCTGGTGTTATGTTTTGTCCACAAGAGGGCACTGTTTCCCTTATACGTTTTGTATGTAATTTATGGTGCATCTGGAAAGTATTTACAGCGCTTCACTTTTTCCACATTTTGTTATGTTACAGCCTTATTCCAGAAGGGATTAAATTCATTTTTTCCCTCAAAGTTCTACACACAAAACCCCATAATGAAAATGTTAATTTTTTTTTTTGAGATTTTTGCAAATTTATTAAAAATAAAAAACTAAGAAATCACATGTACATAAGTATTCACAGCCTTTGCCATGAAGCTCAAAATTGAGCTCAGGTGCATCCTGTTTCCACAGATAATCCTTGAGATGTTTCTACAGCTTAATTGGAGTCCACCTGTGGTGAATTCAGTTGATTGGACATGATTTGGAAAGGCACACACCTGTCTATATAAGGTCCCACAGTTGACAGTGCATGTCGGAGCACAAGCCAAGCATGAAGTCAAAGGAATTGTCTGTAGACCTCCGAAACAGGATTGTCTCGAGGCACAAATTTGCGGAAGGGTACAAAAAAATTTCTGCTGCTTTGAAGGTCCCAATGATCATAGTGACCTCCATCATCCATAAATGGAAGAAGTTCGGAACCACCAGGACTCTTCCTAGAGCTGGCCGGCCGTCTAAACTGAGCGATCGGGGCAGAAGGGCCTTAGTCATGGAGGTGACCAAGGACCCAATGGTCACTCTGTCAGGGCTCCAGTGTTCCTCTGTGGAGAGAGGAGAACCTTCCAGAACAATAACCATCTCTGCAGCAATCCACCAATCAGGCCTATATGGTAGAGTGGCCAGACGGAAGCCACTCCTTAGGAAAAGGCACATGGCAGCCCGGCTGGAGTTTGCCAAAAGGCACCTGAAGGACTCTCAGATCATGAGAAACAAAATTCACTGGTCTGATGAGACAAAGATTGAACTTTTTGGCATAAATGCCAGGCGTCATGTTTGGAGGAAACCAGGCACCGCTCATAACCATGCCAATGGTGGTGGCAGCATCATGATGTGCGGATGTTTTTTAGCAGCAGGAACTGGGAGACTAGTCAGGATAGAGGGAAAGATAAATACAGCAATGTACAGAGACATCCTGGATGAAAACCTGCTCCAGAGTGCTCTTGACTTCAGACTGGGGTGACGGTTCATCTTTCAGCAGGACAACAACCCTAAGCACACAACCAAGATATCAAAGGAGTGGCTTCAGGACAACTCTGTGAATGTCCTTGAGTGGCCCAGCCAGAGCCCAGACTTGAATCCAATTAAACATCTCTGGAGAGATCTGAAAATGTCTGTGCACCAACGCTTCCCATCCAACCTGATGGAGCTTGAGAGGTGCTGCAAAGAGGAATGGGTGAAACTGCCCAAAGATAGGTGTGCCAAGCTTGTGACATCATATTCAAAAAGACTTGAGGCTGTAATTGCAGCCAAAGGTGCATCAAGAAAGTACTGAGCAAAGGCTGTGAATACTTATGTACATGTGATTTCTTAGTTTTTTATTTTAAATAAATTTGCAAAAACCTAAAAAAAAAAACTTTTTTTCACGTTGTCCTTATGGGGTATTGTGTGTTGAATTTTGAGAAAAAATGAATTTAATCCCTTTTGGAATCAGGCTGTAACATAACAAAATGTGGAAAAAGTGAAGCGCTGTGAATACTTTCCGGATGCACTGTAAATAGGTTTTATTCTAAGAAATATGTTACCAATTTGTGTTTTATGTGTACTGTTATTTAAAATTATAAATATTGTTAAAAATTTATGTTGACACAGAGAGTTTGCCCTTCTGAGAGGAGCACTGTGTTCCATTTTGGAGGTGGAGGACATCACCCTGTGTTTTATTTTTCATTATCCAGAAAATAAATGCTGGAAAGAAGTTCCTTGGCCTATGATTCCTTCCCTAACCACACACACGTTACACAGGCATTGCTCATTAGAGACTTCAGCCCATTCTTCTACACAAACTTTTCAAATTTTGAAGGTTCCATGGGTGTCTTCTATGAACTCTGACCTTCACTTCGTTTCATAGATTTTCAATTGGATTCAGGTCAGGTGACTGACTGGGCCATTCCAGCAGCTTTATTTTCCTTCTCTGGAGCCAGTTGAGAATTTCCTTTGCTGTGTGTTTAGGATCATTGTCTTGCTGAAATGTCCACCCTCGTTTCATCTTCAGCATCTTGGCAGATGACAACAGGTTCTTATCAAGGATGTCTCTGTCCATTCATCTTTCCTTCAATTATATGAAGTCTTCCTATACCATGTGCTAGGAAACACCCCACACCATGATGGGATGTGCAGTGCCATTTCTCCTCCAAACATGCTGTGTTGTGGCATCTAAAAAGTTCAATTTTGGTCTCATCTGACCAGACTACATTCTCCCAGTATTTTACTGGCTTGCCCAAATGTTGTGCAGCAGCAAACTTTAAATGAGCTTCAATATGCTTCTTCTTCAGCAATGGAGTCTTGTGAAGTGAGCAGGCATAGAGTTGTCAGTTGAGTGCATGAGTGCTGCTCACTGACAATCAGTGAGCAGCAGTATGGTTTCATACCAAGAAAGAGTACTACAGGTGCAATATTTGCTCTAAGAGTGCTGATGGAGAAGTATAGAGAAGGTCAGAAGGAGTTGTACTCTGCCTTTGTGGATCTAAAAGCATGTGATATGGTGCCAAGAGAGGAAGTGTGGTACTGTATGAGAAAGTCAGGAGTGGCAAAGAAATATGTGAGGGTGGTGAAGGTCATGTATGAGGAGAGCGAGATGGTGGTGAAGTGTGCTGTAGGAGTGACAGATGGGTTCAACGTGAGGATGGGGTTACATCAGGGATCGGCTCTTAGCCCCTTCTTGTTTGCCATGGTGATGGACAGGCTGACAGATGAGGTCAGGCAGGAGTCTCCGTGGACCATGATGTTTTCAGACGACATTGTTATCTGTAGTGAGAGTAGGGAGCAGGTGGAAGAGAACCTGGAGAAGTGGAGGTATGCTCTGGAGAGAAGAGGAATGAAAGTCAGTAGAAGCAAGACAGAATACATGAGTGTGAATGAGAGGGAGGCAGATGTAACGGTGAAGATGGAAGGAGTAGAGGTAGTGAAAGTAGATCAATTTAAATACCTGGGGTCAACCATCCAAAACAATAGAAAATGCACAAGAGAGGTGAAGAAGAGAATGCAGGCAAGGTGGAGTGGGTGGAGATGAGTGTCAGGGGTGATTTGTAACAGAAGGGTAGCAGCAAGAGTGAAAGGGAAGATTTACAAGACGGTGTCATGGATGGCCCTCACGAGCCATCATAAGACGCCACTCAGCCAGTGAGTTTGCACAGTTTTATTAAAGGAAAAGGATGATGATAAAATAACAAGCCAAGGGGGGCTAAAACACACTATAATGAGAACTCAAGCTATGACAAAGGAAAACAGGTTCACAATGGAATAAACTTACGATCATAGAAGAAGAGTAGTCGACGTCTGAACAGAGGGATGCTCGATAACGTCAGACAAGGGGAAGTTTTTGACGAGACTGTTGCACATTTCGCTCTCAGCTGCCCTCTTAAGTAGAGAGCCGCTGAAGGGGAAATGCGGCTCAGCTGTCAACTCTGACAGCCGGAAGCCCCTCCGAGCTCTGTCATAATAAAAGCTCGGAGAGCCAAAAGGGGCACACACACATCAGATGGGAGAAAATAGTGCATGGCCCAAGCGCGGACGAGATCGGCGCTCGAACCATGACAGTACCTCCCCTCCGAGGCGGCGAACTACGAGCGCCGTATGACACCCAAGGCCCCCCACCCCCCCAGGGTGGGCGGATGGAGGAAAAAGGCCTGGAGGGCGAGAACCAGAAAGAGCAAAAAAACCCAACAAAAAACACCATGACGATGACAGGGAACAAATGAAGCAATTACAAAGTACGGTAAAAGGAAAAACACAATACTCTATAACACACAGATGATACATAGAACAGGGCAAAAAATGCAAACGACAGGGGACCCAAAACTACAACACACAGGCCTATAAGACACCAAGTGGTAGATACAAATCAACCCTCAGACAGGAGAAGGGAGAAGAAAAAAAATACACGCTAAACAGCGGTGAATACACAGATCAACACAGAGCAAAAGACAATATACCCCAGTGACCTTAATATTTAATGAAAATAAGAGACACACGGGGATGACGGCAGGCAGAGAGAGTCCAATGAGACCGGAACAGTCCTGGGGGTCTCCCTGCTTCCATTGTCCAAATGGTCAATAAGGGGAAAAGGGAGCGTTCGGGCGGCCTACCCCATGCCCGGAGAGACGGAACTTCCGGCGGCTGAACCAGGTCCCCCAGCAGGAAGCACAGTACGTCGGGTGGCTGACCCAGAGCGCCAAACTGGCGAAAGAGCCCACCAGGCGGCTGACCCACATCACTCAGCCGCCAGGGCCGCGGGGAAAAAATTGAAGACGGCCTCCCTGGAGAGGGGAAAGACGAGGGAGAGCCGGGCTGAATGTTGAGAACCCCAACGGCCCCCGGTGAAGATGAGCTGGGATGAAGATGGTGACGATGATGATGACGATGAGGACGTCACTCTTCCCTCTTCACTTCCGCCCTCCCAAGAGAGTAGATGCTTTTTTCTTCTCTCCTGCTCTGACTTTTTCCTCCCCTCCTAACTACTGGATCCCAGCTTGCTGTTGTCTGTCTGCGTCCAACTGCGACCGCCGAAAAGAAATTATGGAGTTAATAAGCTGGGCTTTGAACACAATTGACACTATTTTTTCAACAAGGAAAAGTGCTCCGGGGGAAGCTGTCTGCCCCGCTGGAACGGCTCCAGTGGGCTATTTACGTGACACAGGTAATTGGAAAATGCTGTGTCTCTCTAATCTCTCTATCGAAGATATTGAAGATTTGTTTATCTTCGTAATCTTGGTGATTGGGATAATTCTGATTGGGACGGGAATTGTCTTGGTTTACTGCAAATTGCTGAAGATGGATTCAACCTATCAAAATGCTGGCCAGGCGAGGTGCATCCAACAAATTGAAAAACTGGAGAAGACCCTGATAGCGACTACTGGAGAACTGTCTCGTAAGGTGGATTACATCATGGGTTCGCTCAGGTCTTTCCACGACGAATTCAAAGCTGCGCAATGAAGGATTAATGTACTGAATCTACAGAAGAAATACAAGTCTTCTCTGTGATCAGTCCTATTTGGCATTATTATTCCCCATGAAAATTCCTCCTGGCTGTCTGCAGACTGTGTTTTTTCAAAATCATGAGCACAAGGCCTTGGACAGCCAGCTGCAGCGCCAGATAAGGCTGGCGCCAGACAGACAAAACATCTTCTGCCAAGGGTCCTTGGGTCTCTCTTATTATCATCAACACTGCTCAACACCGCACACACATTGATCCATGAACTGAATAAAGATAACACTGCTCTCTTGTGTCCTGTGAATTCTGTGTGTAGCGAATATATGTGCATTGAGCTTTTTTTTTTCCTTGAACTCTTAATATTGATTAAGTATGTAACCAGTATTTTGAATCAATGATTTTTTTGCTCCTTCCTATTGTATCATCTTTATGCGACCTGTACCCTCCTGCTGACAGGCGCGTTGCAGATGCGCTGCGGCACGGAAATGCAGGTTCATTACTGTGTCAAGTCAAATTCTCTCGTATGTTATCAGTGATCTGTTAATGTACTTGGCAATAAATCTTTTTCTGATTCTGATGATGACGATGAGGATGATGATGACGATGAGCCAGTCCAGTGTCAGGCGGCAGAGGATCTGCAGCTCCCTCACCGACCTTGAACCACACCAGCGCTGCGCCCCTGCTGGACCCCGATCGGGTCAGCGCTGCATTCACGACGGACCCCGATTGGGCCGGAGCAGCACCCGCGATGGACCCCGATTGGGTCTCGGCTGCACCCACGATGGACCCCAACTGGGTCGGCGCAGCACCAGTAACGACCTCCAACCCCGAACTCGGAACCTCCAGCACAGCGACCGGGATTGGCTCCGCACCGGTGACCCTGGGAGAAGGCTCAGGAGAAGGAAAAGAACTGGGATCAGGATCACCGGTAGTGACAGAGCCCAGTGAGATGAGCTTGGGTGCAGCGGACGGCTGCCCCTGGCTCGTCTCCCTGAGAGACAAGCAAAAATGCTCCAAAATAGAAAGAAGGAAAACAAAGTAGAGCACTTTCCTGCACTCGAGTTCTGTCGCCGTCCAGGACTTCGACGATCTGGGCTCAGGACGAAGAAGGTCGTCGTCTGGCTCCCACTCAGGTACAGCGGGCTCCGCAGCCGGCATGATGGTCTCCGCAGCCTGAGGACCCTCTGGCGCTGACGTCCACGCCGACGACCCACACGGCGTGGTGGCAGGGGACCTTTGACCCGCTGGATTGAACCGCTCATCGGTGGAGACCCAGGGACGTTAAGTCGTCGGCGCAGGCTCCACACTGCAGTCCGCTCTCCTCCTCTGCTCATGACGTGGCTGCGGAGCTGGAACCAGGCTCTCCAGAACCGCAGGCCCCCTCCTCGTCCAGCGACGTAGGCCTGGCGTCGTGGACCGCTCAGCGGAGGGAGACACAGAGGCAGCAGGTTTAATGACAGATGCAACAGCAGGTGGTGGGAGCTCGGGGGACTGCGAACCCCGAACTCCACCCCCAGGAGTCAGACAAGGCAAATCACCACTATGAGGAGAAGAATGAACTTGCACTTGCCTGTTTCCCGGAGGATGGATGGTGCCTGCTTTAGCGGACGTTGTTCCTCCCTTTCTCCGCTGGATGGTGACGGAGGGCCCCCTGGGAGGACGAGGAGGAGCCACTTGTGATGGTCCAATAACGGGCTTCGCCGGAGCAGGACTCAAAACACTCACAGCAGCTGGAGAAGACGTCGAGGAGGAGGGGACGACAGCCGAAATGATCCGGGCGTGATGAGCTGATGGGACAGCAGGGAAAGATGACCTGGGGGGAGAGGCTGCGGGAATTCCCTCCTGACGAGACGCAGGAGCGGCAGCTGTCAGAGAGGTTGAGTCTTTGCGACGACCCGGAACAGGATCCGGACAGGGTTCTCGCTGAGTCCTTTTGTTAGCTGTGTGATGACAATTACCGGCAGAGGGCGAGGTGAGGGAGAGGTCCGGGAAACGCCGCTCCTGTGCGGAAACAGAAGCGAGCAGGTCGGCGAACTCTGAATAGTCATTTAACATCGGATTCTTCTCCACCAGCCTGATTGCCACCGTCACATGCTTTATAAGTTGCATGGGGTGATGTTTTATGAAAATATTTAGACAGGTTCGTGAGGAGTCGGCGCATATGAAAGAAAGTGATTCACACTGAGACAAGTGATTCACACTGAGACATGGCTGCTAGAATAAGCTGTATCTCTTTATTCCCCACAGACCATATCTCCATACACAAAAGAGAAATCATTGCATGTCACACATTTCCTTCACACAAGGATCAATGCATTTCATGTCATTTCACAAGCTCTTACCGTTTGATACAGATGACCGGGAGCCCACAGCCAGGAAGAGCGTGATTTTTTTTTCCCCTTAGCCGGACGTTCTGCGCAAAACTCACGGCAGACTCACCGAACAAAGGGAAAGCCCCTGTTTTTAAAGGAAGGCTAGGTACAGAACAGAGTGGCCATCTCTGCTCCGAGCAAGCCCCCCCCCCCCCCCATCATAGAATTGCGTGGGGAGCAGGAAGGGCCAGTTTTCTGCTCCCAGGCAATTCAACTCTGCCCGGTTCCCAAAACATACTGTGAACTGAACACCTGCTACATTTCACACACACACATGAGGAATAAAGGTCACGCCTTTGTTTCATAAGCATGCAACAGTGATTTAAGGAGTGAGAAACTTGCTGTGCTAAGGAAAACAGTTTCTAGAAACAGGTCATATTGTCCAGGTCATGGTGTGCCTTAAGATAAATTCATCATGGGAAGAGAACTGGATTGTTAAAACATAAAAACAACTGAGAAACAAATCAGGGCACACATTAAAAACACATTTATATTACAGGTGAACAGCGGAGTGAGCTGCCGCCACTCGGTCCCGGATGGAAACAGCTGACTGTCGAAGCTTTTCCGGGGGAATTCCAACTGACGTTCCACTGTCTTGGGGATCACCCCTGGGCAGTGCGAACTCCTGGCCTGGAAT
Organism: Pholidichthys leucotaenia; assembly: GCA_020510985.1. Classification (NCBI taxonomy): domain Eukaryota; kingdom Metazoa; phylum Chordata; class Actinopteri; order Cichliformes; family Pholidichthyidae; genus Pholidichthys; species Pholidichthys leucotaenia. The sequence continues at coordinate 88,390,168 of CM035846.1, read as the reverse complement.
TGGTACAAGAATGGAATCCCGAAGTGAGGCGCGAGGATGCCTCCTCTTCGGCTTCCTGCCAGAGTTTCCCTCCAGCCCACGGAGTATCTCCTGTTGCGACGCGATGTCTGCCTTCCTCGCAATGACTTTGAGGTGGTTGGAGTAGCAAGGAAAGCGATTAAGGATGTCCTCAGCGAGGTCCAGGTGCCGGCGTACATCGCTGGGAGAGTCATAGAGGCTAGCGGTGACGAGAGTTCCATCAACGTAGTCCAGGGCCTCCGCCAGCTCGTAGCCCAGGCTCCGAGCGTGGCCCCTGAATGACGACATAATCCTCCCAGCACACGGGCAAACAGACAGGGAAAAACAAGTCCAATTAGGCAAAACTCACAGCGACAGGCGTCTCAGTCTGGCGGCAGTCTACTGTCATGGATGGCCCTCACGAGCAATCATAAGACGCCACTCAGCCGGTGAGTTTGCACAGTTTTATTAAAGGAAAAGGATGATGATAAAATAACAAGCCACGGGGGGCTAAAACACACTATAATGAGAACTCAGGCTATGACAAAGGAGAACAGGTTCACAATGGAATAAACTTACAATCATAGAAGAAGAGTAGTCGACGTCTGAACAGAGGGATGCTCGATAACGTCAGACAAGAGGAAGTTTTTGACGAGACTGCCGCACATTTCACTCTCAGCTGCCCTCTTAAGTAGAAAGCCGCTGATGAGGCGAAATGCGGCTCAGCTGTCAACTCTGACAGCCGGAAGCCCCTCCGAGCGCTGTCACAATAAAAGCTCGGAGAGCCAAAAGGGGCACACACACGTCAGATGGGAGAAAATAGTGCATGGCCCGAGCGCGGACGAGATCGGCGCTCGAACCATGACAGATGGTAAGATGAGAGAGTAAGGTGAGACCTGCTATGATGTATGGTTTGGAGACGGTGGCCCTGACAAAAGCACAGGAGGTGGAGCTGAAGGTGGCAGAGTTGAAGATGCTAAGCTTTTCATTGGGAGTGACTAGGAGGGACAAGATTAGAAATGAGTATATCTGAGGGACAGTTCACATTGAGTGGTTTGAAGGCAAAGGAAGAGAGGCAAGGCTGAGATGGTTTGGACATGTGCAGAGAAGGGATAGTGGATATATTGGACAAAAGACGTTGAAGATGGAGCTACCAGGCAGGAAGAAAAGAAGAAGACCACAGAGAAGATTCATGGATGTAGCGAAGGAAGACATGGAGAGGGTTGTGTGATATATACAGTAGTTCATATGTTGTGCATATGTTTGGAGCTTTTATATATGTGGCACAGGGTTGTGGCTCCGCCTTCCGGTTCTGTCAACCTTGTGGCTATAAGAAGGGCTGCAGGTAGGAGGGCGATCTCTTGGCCATTTCCTCTGATAGCGGTTTGGTATGGTTAGGTTGTACTGCCCTGGTTAAATAAATGTGTGTTCATCTCCACAACTGGTCTCCTTTGGCTCCAATCTCCGACATAACATTTGGCAACGAGAATGAAAGCGGATAAAATTGAAGGTATGGAAGCGTGTGGTGCACCAATTCGGCTGTTTTTGGAGCTCCCAGGTGAGCCGCCTGTTCCATGGCCTAGGTGGTACGACACCTTTAAGATGTATATGGTGGCGCTGGACCTGGGAAGGATGGAGAAATTAAGGGCACATGCGTTGCTTGTGCATAACCTGGGAATGGAGGGACAACGGACTTTGGGCATGCTTGGTGACCCGGATGATTATGAGGAGGTGGTTGAGCTAATGGCGTGCCATTTCAGAGCGCCAGACAACATCATCATCCGGAGAATCAATTTTCGACAGCGCCGCCAACAGGTAGGTGAGTCCATTCAACAGTTCGTGTCGGACTTGAGGCAGCTGGCCGCCGAGTGTCGGTTCGGACTATTGGAGGAAGAGATGGTTCGTGACCAGTTGGCGGAACATACCAACTGTGCTGCGGTCCGGTCAAAGCTGCTCACATTTCCGGGTGAATTGATGCTGTCCAAGGCCGTTGAGTTGGCTCTCCAACTGGAAGCAGCAGATAAGCTAACTCGGGAGATGAGTGAGCATCTGTCACCGCGAGAGTTAGAATCCTCCATGGCTACACAAGTAGTGGACCCGGACAGCGATGGGAGCATTGAGGATGGGAGATGCCAACGCTGTAAGGATGAGGTCTGCCCCGGGGAAGCCCAGATGTTTGGGCTGTGGGTCCACGAAGCACCACTACAAAGCCAGAGAGTGTGCGGCAAGAGGGAAGCGCTTCGGCAGGTGTGGCCGTCTTCACCACTACGCAAGGGTGTGTCAGTTAGCTGAACAAGGAAGCCCGCAAAGGAGTCCACCCTCTCCTGCCCTGACAGTGACCCATACTGTGTCCCCGAGCACCAGTGGGCGCACATATTGCACAGTGGAGATGGACGGAATGGATGTGCCGATGCTGATCAACACAGGGGCAGAGAGTTCCTTGCTGAACTCTGCTACAGTGAGGCAGTTTTTTCCCCACTACAGAGTTGGAGGTGACCCAGCGGCACTTTATGGCTATGGAGGAGGACGGTTGGCCACAGTGAAAACCATCAGACTGGCGGGGCCGGTCTGATGGTTCTCACTGGATGGAGGAGTCAGTAACTCCTCAATATTCAAAAGAATATTGAGGAGGTTAGCAGACACAGAACATTTTTAATCTACAGTTTCTTTTTTTGTCAGACAAAAAAGGCAGAATGTTTGTTTTTTATCTTAACATGTTTCGACTGACACCAGCAGTCATCTTCAGAAGCATCAGCTGATTGCTGTGACATGTTATCAGCTGTTTTCCTTAGGCGTGGCCAGCCTGATGGACCTGATAGATCCAGTGTTTGTGTTTATTACCCTTCGATCCAATGATTCTTGTGTTGTCCCAGTCCATGATGTGATTGTTCCTCTGCAGTGATCTTGTGTTTTCTTTCTTTCTTTCTTTCTTTCTTTCTTTCTTTCTTTCTTTCTTTCTTTACCAAGCTCATGGGAAGGAAAAAACACAAAACACACACAAAAGTACACCATTTGAACACAAATGACTGGACACAGCAGAAACCCATCTCGGCAAAGCAAGAATGCATTCAAAGCAGCACACAAATAGAAATGAGCAGATTAAAGGTAGGTTCAGTCTCCCAGCTTCGAGTCTCAGTCTCCCCATCACACCCAGATACAAACAGTCAGGGTGCACTCAATTCTATCATCAACGTACACCTCAATTGAAGTTATGTGAGCAGATTGAAGTAAATAAATGAATATAGTTAAATTTAAGTTTCCGTGTCCCAGCACTCAGTGGTAACCTGTACCTCCATCTTCCCGTCAGTCCACAATGTCTGTATTGTGGAGAGAGACCCATTAATCCTAAACTCCGCTGACCATGCCAGGTGCGCTTGATTCCCCTCCCAGTGTACACCTCCACCGGTGAAGTTCGGTTAAAAGGGGTCACCTTTGACGTCTTTTATGGTCAAATTGTCAGTGAAACCATGCCAGGTGCACTCTTCAGGTATTGTAGCATCGCCATGCAAGAGATGGGTCAAGTGCCTTCTGAGTTAGTAGGGGGACAAAATTTCTGCCACATACATACATACCCACACCACAGAATCATAGATAGATAGATAGATAGATAGATAGATAGATAGATAGATAAGGGAAAAAGTATTGAATACATCAACATTTTTCTCATTAAAAATATTTCTGATGGAGCCATTGACTTGAGATTTTCACCAGATATCAGTAACAACCCATGTAATTCATACATGCAAAGAAATCAAGGCAACAGTGTTCACAAAACAAGTTATATTTAATAAAGTGGAATGTCACAGGGAATAAGTATTGAACACATGAAGAAAAAGAGATGCAAAAAGGCATAGAAAGCTAAGAAACCAGCTGAAATCCAAAATTTAGGAAGTCATCCCACCCCCCATCAGTGAAAATTAATTTCAGCTGGTTAAGTCCTAACTGATATCTTTTAAAAAGGTCTGTGAATATCAGATTGTCACACCACAAAGAACTCATGATGGGTAGGCGCAAAGACCTTTGCAACCTTATTTTTTTTTTTATTTATTTATTTTTTTTTGTTACTTATTTGTACCCGTAGGTAGACTTGGTTTGCAGTCTGGTGACAAGCCACCAGCTGCTGGTCGCTGCATGCGCGAGCGCCCTAAACCTACATGTTTTTGGTATGCGGGAGGAAACCGGAGAAATCCTGGAGTAAACCCGCGCAACACGGGGAAAACATGCAAACTCCACACAGCTCACTGTTGGTCGGGGGCTGGGATCGAACCCACGATCTCATGATCCCCGCGATCCCCCGGCTGAGGGTAAAACTGTGCTGCCACAGTGCTAAACCACTGCGCCACCGTGCAGCCAAATTTACAAATATTTATTGTTGCAAAACATAATTATGGCATTGGTCACAGGTGCATTTCTAAACTGCTGAATGTCTCAGTGAGCACTGTTGAAGCCATCATCTGGATGTGGGAAAAAAAAACATCATTTTACCATAAACTGGCCATGACCAGGAGCTCCTTGCAAGACTTCTGACAGAGGAGTCAAACAAATTATTGGAGAGTTATCCAAGAGCCAAAGACTTTTGTAGAGCTCCAGAAAGACCTGGAGTTATCAGGTACTGCTGTTTCAAAGAAAAAAATAAGTAATGTATTCAAATGACATGGGCTCTATGCCTGCTCACCTCGCAAGACTCCATTGCTGAAGAAAAAGCATGTTGAAGCTTGTTTAAAGTTTGCTACACAACATTTGGGCAAGCCAGTAAAGTACTGTGACAATATAGTCTGGTCAGATGAGACCAAAATTGAACTTTTTGGATGCCTCAACACACAGTATGTTTGCACGAGAAATGGCACTGCACATCCCATCATGGCGTGGGAGTGTTTTTCAGCACATGGTACAGGCAGACTTCACATAATTGGAGGAAAGATGAATGGACAAATGTACAGAGACATCCTTGATAAGAATCTGTTGCTGTCTGCCAAGATGCTGAAGATAAAACGAGGGTGGACATTTCAGCAAGACAATGATCCCAAACACACAGCCAAGGAAACTCTCAACTGGCTCCAGAGAAGGAAAATAAAGCTGCTAGAATGGCCCAGTCAGTCACCTGACCTGAATCCAATTGAAAATCTTTGAATGAAGTGAAGATCACAGTTCACAGAAGACACCCACAGAACCTTCAAAATTTGACAGTTTGTGTAGAAGAATGAGCTAAAATCCCTCCTGAGCAATGCCTGTGCCTAGTTTCTCCATACAGGAGGTGTGTGGAAGCTGTTATTACCAACAAAGGGTTTTCTACTAAATATTAAATGAATTTCACCAAGCGTGTTCAATACTTATTCTGTGTCATTCCACTTTATTAAGTACAACTTGTTTTGTAAACACAGTTGCCTTGATTTCTTTGTATGTGTGGATTAATTGGGCTGGTAGTGATATCTGGTGAAAATCTCGGGTCAATGGCTCCATCAAAAATATGTTTAATGAGAAAAATGTTGTGTTCAATACTTATTTTCCCCTCTATAGATAGATAGATAGATAGATAGATAGATAGATAGAACCAGAAAATGAACAGAATAAAATAGAATGAGTGAATGGACTTCTGTGCCAACCACAGTTTGTCCATAACGAACACCATGTTCAAGCATAAGGGTGTCCATATGTGCATCTGGCACCAGGACACCCTAGGTCGCAAGTCAATGATTGATTTTGTTATCGTGTTATCAGACCTGCAACAATATGTCTTGGACACTCAGGTAAAGAGAGGTGCAGAGCTGTTAACTGATCACCACCTGGTGGTGAGTTGGATCCAATGGCAGGGGTGAACACCACTCAGACCTGGTAGACCTAAACGTATAGTGAGGGTGTGCTGGGAACGTCTGGCTGATGCCTCTGTCTGAGAGGTCTTCAACTCCCACCTCCGGAAGAAATTCCATCACATTCCGAGGGAGCCTGTAGACATGGAGTCTGAATGGGCCATGTTCTCTACCTCCATTGTTGAAGCAGCTGTCCAGAGCTGTGGTCACAAGGTTGTTGGTGCATCTCGTGGTGGCAACCCCCGAACCAAGTGGTGGACACCAGTAGTGAGGGGGCCCATCAAGCTGAAGAAGGATTCCTATTGAGCTCGGTTGGCTTGTGGGACTCCCGAAGCAGCTGAGGTGTACCGACAAGCCAAGTGTAGTGCAGCTCGGGTGGTTGTTGAAGCAAAAACTTGGGCATGGGAGGAGTTTGGTAAGGCTATGGAACAAAACTTTCGGTCGGCCTCGAAAAGATTCTGGCAAACTGTCCGGCGGCTCAGGAAGGGAAAGCAGCTCTCTATCCCCAGTGTATGGTGCAGATGGGGCGCTACTGACTTCAACTAGGAACATTGTCGGGTGGTGGAAGGAATACTTCGAGGATCTCCTCAATCCCACTGACACGCCTTCCACAGAGGAAGCAGGGCTTGAGGATGAGGGGGACAACTCGCTCATCACAGGGGCTAAGGTCACCAAAGTGGTTAAAAAATTCCTTGGTGGCCGGGCCCTGGGGGTGGACGAGATTCGCCCTATGTACCTCAAGACTCTGGTTGTTGTAGGGCTGTCATGGTTGACACACCTCTGCAACATAGCGTGGAGGCCGGGGACAGCGCCTCTCTTCAAGAAGGGGACCGGAGGGTGTGTTTCAACTTTAGGGGGATCACACTTCTAGCATCCCTGGGAAGGTCTATGCCAGGGAACTGGAGAGGAGAGTCCAACTGCTGGTTGAACCTCGGATCCAGAAGGATCAATTTGGTTTTTGTCCTGGCTGTGGCACATCAGACCAACTCTTTACCCTCTTGAGAATCCTTGAGGGTTTGTAGGAGCTTGCACAACCAGTCCACATGTGTTTTGTGGACTTGGAGAAAGCATTCGACCGTGTCCCTTGTGGTCTCTTGTGGGAGGTGTTGCAGGAGTATGGGGCATCAGATTTGTTGTTATAAGCTATCTGGTCCCTATATGACTGTTGCAAGAGTTTGGTTCGTATTGCCAGCACCAAGTAGGACTTGTTTCTAGTGAGAGTTGGATCCTGTTCATAATTTTTATGGACAGGATTTCTAGGCGCAGCCATGAAACGGAGGTTGTCATGTTCAGTGACCACAGGATCTCATCTCTACTGTTTGCAGATGATGTTGTCCTGTTGACTTCATCCAGCAATAACCTACAGGTCTTGCTGGAACAGTTTGCTACTGAGTGTGAAGCGGCTGGGATGAGAATCAGTACCTCCCAGTCCAAGTCCATGGTCCTCAGCTGGAAAAGGGTGGATTGCCCTCTTAGGGTTGGGGACAAGCTCCTGCCCCAAGTGGAGGAGTTAAAGGATCTCGGGATATCATTCATGAGTGAGGGGAGAATGGAGCGAGAGATTGACAGATGGATCAGAGCAGCATCTGCAGTGATGCAGATGTTGTACCAGTCTGTTGTGGTGAAGAGGGAGCTGAGCTTCAAAGCAAAGCTGTCGATTTACCCTTCAATCTACGTTCTTACCCTCACCTATGGTCATGAGGTTTGGGTAATGATCGAAAGAATTAGATCGCGGATACAAATGGCTGAAATCATCTTTCTCTGTAGGATTGCTGGACTCACCCTTAGAGATAGGGTGAGGAGCTCAGTCATCTGGGAGAGGCTCAGAGTAGAACCACTGCTCCTCCACATTGACAGGAGCCAGTTGAGGTGGTTTGGACATCAGATCAGGTTGCCTCCTGGATGCCTCCCACTTGAGGTGTTCCGGGCACGTCCCACTGGAAGGAGACCTCAGGACAGATCCAGGGCACACTGGAGAGACTACTGTTAGATATTTCTCTGCTTGTTGTTAAAAAAAAGTAAAAAGAGCAACTGTGATGTGAAATGTTCATAATGTTTCTGGCTTTTGCAATGGGGAGGTGAATATTACATATTGACATATTAACAATAGGCAGCATGGATGTGAAGATGTAGGTAGGGTGATGTCATCACGCCGTGCTAACTTAAGGGGACTGTTGGCGGGAGTTGTTCTCTTTGGCACTCCGCCTCTAGCAACACACCAGCCTGTACTTAACCTCAGTTAGCATAACGGCTATATTGACTGTAACACATGTTGTTAAGTGTGTATTTAATAAACCATCGTTCAGTACAGCCACCGCCTCCACGGTCACTCATTTACAGACATAACAGATGGTGACAAGGAGAAAAATGGGTCTTCTGGAGGAAAATTCGACATTTTTCCTTAAGATGTACGCGTGTCTGGCACCCCGGTCGGAGAGTGATGTGGCTGGACAACCCAGACTCCACTATCTGGCGAGCAGGTTCAGGTTTGGGCAACTAGAGGAGGAAATAGTGCGGGACCAGCTAGCAGAGCACACCAGCAACCCAAGACTGTGGGCGATGCTAATCAGGGCACCCGACGACCTACCTTTGGCGAAGGCGGTGCAGTTGGTATTCCAGTTGGAGGCTGCCAACAAGCTAACATCACAACTAGGTGAGCTACAACAACGAATCTCGCTAGCTTATGCAGTTACCCCAGCAGACGTTCTTGTTAACACCACGACTCACTTGGAGGATGCCGAGGTGAACGTTACAGGGCAATGGAACATCAAGGGACACCATTCAGGCAGTAACTGCGGCTCTCAAGGCACCGAGAGAGAGCATGATCCTGTCCAGCTGGGGGGCAGTGATCCAGACACTGCGGTAAGCTCAGTCACTTCGCCAAGGTGTGCCGATCATCACAACGGACATCAGACCAGCCACACAGCCAAAAAGACCCACCGGTGACCACCATCCATGGTGTGAACTCCGAAGACTCTGTGTACATGTGGTGCACGGTAAAGCTGGATGACGCTGACTTGCTGTTGCTGCTGGACACCACCGCCGCGAGGTCAGTGCTGAATTGGGTTACTGTTAAGAGACTTTTCCCTAACCATCCTATTGAGAAGAATCTGGTAGAGTTATGGTTACACACACATCAGCTTGGTAGGGACTGTGTCGCTGGCGGTTCGTTACTGATCAAGAGCCCTCCCAGCACATGGGGAAAATATCCTGGGTTGTGACCTGTTTTATAAATTGGGTTTTACCATCTGCGACAAGCTTGGGCTCTGTTGCAACACTGAGATTGAGAGCGCAACACACCCGGATAAGGATGCAGCCGCTACGAGCTTGACATCGCAAGGAGAGGGCAGCGAGGAAAAAGGGCAGAAACCGGACTCATCCATTATCTGCAACCGGTGTCAGCAGCAAGGAGCCACTGCAGTGCTGCAGGATAGAGAGTTTGTGGCCCAGCAGGATTCAGCAGGAAAACGCTAACCTAGGGCACGTCCTCCCGCCAGCATGGGAGTCACACCACCATAGCAGCAACCAGCATCAGGGACGAGAGAACAACACCGCTGAGTGCAGCTGAACAGATCGCTGCTCACAGTGCTCGATTGGGTTTGGATCCGCCAATCTGAATGCCCAAACAGCCTGCAGATGTTCCTGGCCTCGCTGAGGCAGATCGCCATGCGGTTTGGACCAGCTGCTTTCCAGATGACCGATGATTCGAGATGGTATCTGTGGTGTTGGGATTTAGTGCAAGGTACAGCATGATGACGCAGCCTACGGGTGCTGTCATCACGCCACCATATTTTTGGTAAGGGGAAGTCCACCATCTCATGGGGAGGTGGCGCTAGGGAAACAAAGAGGGAGAACTGAGTGGTCTTGTGTGCAGTGTATTATTAACATCATGTAATAAAGTTCGAGTTCGAGCACAGCATTCTCGTCCATCTTCTTTACCAGGTTTGTGGACATAACATTTGGTGATGAGAGATTAAACCATGGAGGTGTGCATGACACCACTACGGCCTTTCCTCGAGCTTCCAGGTGACTCAACCATCCTGTGGCCACAATGGCTGGATGCGTTTGAGATCTATGTTGCAGCATTGGACCTGGGAAAATTGGATATTTTAATCAATTACTATTAATTGAAAGTAAGGATGCGAGCACTGCTTGTCCACAACCTTGGTATAGAAGGTCAGTGTATTCTTCACACGCTTGGTTCAACGGACTTGTTTGAGGATGTTGTGAAGCTACTGGCTAACCATTTTGCTGAACCAGACAGCGTGATAGTACAACGGATTTGTTTGCGCCAGAGACGACAAAGAGTCAGTGAGTCAGTCCAACAATTCATCGCTGACCTGAGACATTTGGCTAGGATGTGCTGTTTTGGACTGTTGGAAGATGAAATGGTGTGGGACCAGTTAGTCGAACACACATGCAATGCTAAGCTACGAGCTAAGGTGCTAATGGCGTCAAACGACACGATGCTAGCTAACACAGTTGAGCTAGCATTCCAGCTAGAAGCAGCGGAGAAGTTAGCTTCGGAGCTAAATGGACGCCAGACACAGAAGCTACCTGAACAAACAATGCTAGCCAACATGGTGGGCACGGAGGAAGAAGAAAACATGGCAGAATAGTGCGAGATGAATGCAGCAGGCCGAAGGTCCGCTCCGAGAGGCTCCGTCTGCGAGGGCTGTGGGTCCCTGACACACCAGGACAGAGCACGTTCTTGCCCGGCAAGAGGACAACGTTGTGACAAGTGTGGGTGCCTGAACCATTTCATCAAAAAGTGCCGGTCGCCAGCACCGTGGGGCCCGCCAAGTGAGCCAGCCTGCCCGCCAACAGCGACCATTCATTCAGTAAGCCCCAACATCAGTAGTTATTCATTCGGCATGGTTGAATTAGACGGAGTAGCCGTACCACTCCTGCTTGACACAGCAACGTTGTGGTCAATGTTAAACTGGGCCACGATAAAAAAGTTTTTCCCCAACCACAAAATCAAGAAGAACCCAATGCCGCTGTATAGATACAGTGGTCAGAGACTGTGCAATGTCAGAACAGTGGAATGGACTGTTTGCTACAAGTCCGAAATTAAGATAAGATAAGATAAGCCTTTATTAGTCCCACAATGGGGAAATTCCAGGATTGCAACAGCACAGGGATAGCAACACTCAGAGTAATAATTAAGAAGATAAGAAAAATAAAAATAAGAGCAGTGAATATACATACGTACACATAAATATATAAATATATATACACAGTGCGGAGCATTGTAGCTAGATGGAATAAATAGCATACCGTCTACTTAGTTATCCTACATAGTATGAATATGTACCCATTCATACTGTCACCCTCCGTAGCGACTGAAATTGTCCTAGTTATATACTGGAGGGGACCATTTGTGTAAGTCTATTGCGTCTTTTGCATTCAATACTATTAGGTCGTCATGTTTTTTTGCTATCTCTGCGAGCAGCCTTGCTTAAGTTATACAGTCTGACAGTCTGAATTGTGTACAACTTCACGTTCCAGGTGGCAGCGCACGGTAACGACATTATGGGATGTGACCTTTTCTACAGACTGGGCTTCGCTATCAGAAACAGTGCTGGGTTTGAATGGTCCAGATGCAGCAGTTGGGGCACAGTGGGACCTTGATGATGAGGACGTGGTGTGGGATGAGGTAATTCAGAATGGCACCGACACCAAAACATCCACCCCGCACTCTCAGGAGGAGAAACGCCCGGGGGGGGAGCAACTGGACTCGTCTCGGTCCCTCATTCAGCCAGAACCGGGGCCATGGGAGAGGGAGCCCGAACATGCAGAGAGCCCCGAAGCACAGCAACAGCAGACGGGCACAAACGCAATGCAAGACGTGGCACAGCAGAGCTCTTCAGACAGAAGAGAGTAGGAACCGAACTGCTCCCATACCCTCACTCAACAAGCTATGGAGGTTACGACCGAGCTGACAGGTAAAGAGTCCGCCTCCACAAGCGACACCGGAGAGGCACCGGACACCTTCTGCATCCACGACGAGCCTCAACCGACAGCAGAGACAATGGATGAAGGGTCCGCAATGAACACGGTGACTACCGAACCACTGCAGCACGACGGAGGTCCCAAGCTGAACAAGCACGCAGAGCCACCAGTAGCACAGCAATGCATAAAACCAAGTAAGGCGCCACTCCGAGTCATGGGCTGGATTTGGGTTTGCGCCAGCAAGAGACCGGGATGATGACTGACCGGGCCACAGCCAGCGAAACAACGGGCACTGCTGAGGATTGTGGTGAAGCTGGGAACAGCATGCTTTTGGCTGACAGATGGTTCGGTTCAGCATGCGAATCAACTACGGCGTGTCCAGGTGGCTGCTCCAGATGGCGAGGCTTCGCAGGAGTCGGCTACTGCAGTGTGGGGCCTGGGCCCCAGTGTCATGAAGATTGACCCTGGCCCTGGGGTCCGACAGCTCCAAGGATGAGGCCACCACAGAACTCCTCAGGCAGAACTGTTCTCCCCATGGAAGATTGAAAAAAAAAAGTGAATGTTCAGGTAAGAGCACAGCTGACACGGTGAAAGAATAACCCACTCAGCCGCGTTGGGTCCTGCAGTGGTCTACCCGTGGATCCTAGCCGTTAGGTCTGTGTTGTGGTGTTTTAAAAAAAAGTGTTAGTTAAAAACTAATAATAAGAGTGTTCTTTTGAAAAACAAACAAACAAGTGATTGTGTGTTAACCCTTTGACTATGTATGGTGTAGAACTGCGACATACCCCCTAGTGGTCAAGAGTGGTAAATATTTTTTGTCAATAAAATAGTTCAGATTTTCAAGGCTATAACTTGAAAGTGGTAAGAGATAATGACTTATTGTCAATTAGAAAGATGCAAAATACGATCCAAAGTTTCAGACAGGAATAAATTTACACATCTAATTTGCATAATGTCATGGCACCTCTAAATTCCATAACTCAGTCAAAACTGGACTTTGGACGTATTTACACAAAAAAATGGTTCAGTCTTTTGACACCGTTTTTTTTTTTTGTACAGAGGTACGTCATCATCTTATCTTCAAAGTATATGAACAAGAAATCAGTACATTTAAAAAAAAACAAATTTCTCACTTACTTTTGACAAAGTCAGAGTGAGAAGGCAGGCGCATTGCCGCACTCTGCCACTAGGGGCACGCAAATTCTCACACTCAAAGGGTTAACCTGAATGGTACTGTTAAACGTTTTGGAATACAGTATATTGATACAAAAAAAAAAAAGGATGCGTGTTTGAATAATGGTGGATGTTGTTAAGGGGGGGATTTGGTGTGCTGAGTTGTGTTCTGCATTTTTGCAAGGGGGGATGTGGTGTTGGGATTTAGTGCAAAGTACAGCATGATGACACAGCCTACGGGTGACGTCATCACGCCACCATATTTATGGGGAAGCCCACCATCTCATGGGGAGTAGGGGCTAGGGAAACAGAGAGGGACAACTGAGTGGTCATGTGTGCAGTGTATTATTAACATCATGTAATAAAGTTTGAGTTTGAGCACAGCATCCTCGTTCATCTTCTTTACCAGGTTTGTGGACATAACAGTATCCAGGTCCGCCATGGCTGGCGCCTCCAGGGCCGCACCCACCGCTGGTTCGACTCAGGCCCCTTAAGGTGAACTGTTGAAAATGACTGTTTTGAAATGCTTAGACAGAGCATGGTTACAACATAGTGGCAGAATAACCCACACAGCCATGCACAGTTAACTGGCAATCTACCCAGTGGCCCAGGTTCTATCTTCTCTGCTTGTTGTTTAAAAAAAAAAAACGGAAAAAGAGCTGCTGTGATGTGAAATGTTCATAATGTTTCTGGCTTTTGCAAGGGGGAGGTGAATGTTAGATACTGACATATTAACAATAGGCAGCACAGATGTGAGGATGCAGGCAGGGTGATGTCATCATGCCGTGCTTACTTAAGGGGACTGTTGGCGGGAGTCGTTCTCTTTGGTGCTCTACCTCTAGCAACACACCAGCCTGTACTTAACCTCAGTTAGCATAACGGCTATATTGACTGTAACACATGTTAACAGTGTGTATTTAATAAACCATCATTAGGTACAGCCATCGCCTCTGCGGTCACTCATTTACAGACATAACAACTACATCTCCCAGCTGGCCTGGGAACGTCTTGGTATCCCCTCTGAAGAGCTGGAGCAGGTGGAGCAGGGAAGTCTGGGCTTCTCTGCTTGAGCTGCTGCCTCCGCGACCCAGAACTCTGGAAAAGCGGTAGAAAATGGATAGATGGATGGATGGATGAGTGAAATTCGGGGCAGGAGAGTTTAGGTCAGTGTCTCGTGTCACAAAAATGTGAATAATTTAGGTTCAAGAACACTCTGATAATCTTATAAGATAAGATAAGATAAGATAAGATAAGATAAGCCTTTATTAGTCCCACAATGGGGAAATTCCAGGATTGCAACAGCACAGGGACAGCAACACTCAGAGCAATAATTTAGAAGATAAGAAAAATAAGAGCAGTGAATATCTAACTAACTAACTAACTAACCTGCACTTATATAGCGCTTTATACAAATGTACACATAAATATACAGTATAAATATATATGCACAGTGCGGAGCATTGTAGCTAGATGCAATAAACAGCATAATCGTCTACTTAGTTATCCTACATAGTATGAATATGTACCCATACATATTGTCACCCTCCGTAGCGACTGATATTGTCCTAGTTGTACACTGGAGGGGACCATTTGTGTAAGTCTGTTGCGTCTTTTGCATTCAATACTATTAGGTTGTCACATTTTTTTTTTTTTTTTTTTTTGCTATCTCTGCGAGCAGCCCTGCTTAGGTTATAAAGTCTGACAGCCGTAGGTAGGAAGGACCTGCAAAACCTCTCGGTCGCACACCTAGGATGATGTAGTCTACTGCTACAGTAAATGAGCTCCTCAGTGCGTTCAGTATGTCCTGCATAGGGTGGGACTTGGACACCATCCTTCTCTCTCCTATCTCCTCCACTGGGTCAAAGCGTTGCCTCAGGACAGAGCTAGCTTTCTTGATCAGTTTGTTCAGTCTCTTCCTATTGGCTGCTGTAATGCCACTGCCCCAGCAGACCACTCCAAAAGTGATGGCTGATGCCACCACCGTGTCGTAGAATGTCTTCAAGAGCACCCCTTGTACACCAAAAGGCCTGAGCCTCCTCAGTAGGAACAGCCTGCGCTGTTCCTTCTTGTAGAGTGCGTTGGTATTGTGTGACCAGTCTAGTTTATTGTTCAGATGAACACCCAGGTACTTGTAGGATGTCACCATCTCAATGTCTGTTCCCTGGATGTTTACTGGTGCTGTGAGGGGTTGTCCTTGCCTGCGGCAGTCCACCACCAGCTCCTTAGTTTTTCTCGCGTTGATGACGCAATGACACGTTATCTTAATGTTATGGAGACCATTTGTCGATTCTAAAGATATGATCTAAAGCAGTGATTCTCAACTGGTGGGTCACGACCCAAAAGTGGGTCGTGGACCTGTTTTCAGTGGGTCGCGGACCTTTGCCTGGGCAAATAAAATATCAAGAAATAAATCAACATATTGTCATTGATTCACACTCCTTAACAGTAGATGGCAGTAGGTGGTGGGCGACACCATATTTCGCACCATAGAAGAAGACTCGCAACGTTTGTTTGTATATGCTAATTGAGCATGGCGAAACACAGATACGACACGGATTATATGAGATATGGATTTTTTTATATTGAGGACAAAGGAGTACAGAAACCTCAGTGTGTTTTGTGCAGCGAGGTGCAGCGAGGTTTTGTGAAGAGAGTCAGCTGGTGGAGCTATCATGTGACCGCACGCTGAAAAAGAGGTTCACGGAGGTAAGCCTCTCGCAGTTCTGGTGCAGCACTGTGATGAGCGAGTATCCTTCTCTTGCCATTCGAGCAGTAAAAACCCTCCTACCTTTCAGCACTACCTATCTCTGTGAGTGTGGCTTCTCAGCTCTGGTTCAGTTGAAGACAAAACAGAGAAACAGACTGAACATTGAGCATGACCTCAGAGTCGCTTTGTCTAATATAACTCCAGACATTGAGACTCTTGTCAAGAGAAAAAACATCCCCAGTTCTCCCATTAATTCCTCCAGACTCAGGTCTATGATGTCACTGGTACAGGTTTCAGTGAGTGTTCCTTCATTTTCTTCAAAGCACATAACCTTATCAGTAGGTAAATACTGAAAAAACAATCAGAAGAAAAGTCAATTTTGAGACTTGAATTCTTTTGAATTGCACTTTTTGTTTAATTTTTAATTTAAAATGCAGCTAATTCAGCATTAAAGGGAATTGTTCCCTCTATTGTATTGCCACTTACTGGTCATTTTGGTTAATCATTAAATTTGTTTTGTGTTTGTATACTGTGATATTCCTTTCTTTTACCTCAGGTTCAAAATGCACAATCTTTACATTCAATAAATTTGAGAATCTGAAAATCTTTGATTTGGGTCGCGGCTTGTCATTGAGGGGTGATGGTGGGTCCCAAAGCCAGACCAGCTGAGAACCACTGATCTAAAGGCATGTCACAAGCATGTCATTTTAAAGATGTTTTTTCAGCAGATATAATGATCATTATGTTGTTGAGCTTATGAACACAACTTTTACATCATAAATTCCTTTCACAGGAGAAGCTTTATTCTACTTTGTGGGTTTAAAATAAATAAAACAGGAATCAATGCCTATTTTGATGCAACATACAGACAAGTCTCCTCATAGCTTGTTTATACTAGCTTATCTGATACTACAGCTTCAAACCTTGCAGAACAAACAAGACAGAGTTCATTATGGACTGTCCTGAAAATTCTCCAGGACATCTGGTCACCTATTGACCACCTATTGACCAGGGGGTGACGATCCACCCCCTCATGGATCGTCACCTTATCGTGGTGGGGGGGTTTGCGTGCCCCAGTGATCCCAGGAGCTATGTTGTCCGGGGCAATTTGCCTCTGATAGGGTCTCCCAAGACAAACTGGTCCTGGGTGAAGGGCCAGACGAAGAACGATCCAACAGACTCTCATGATAAATTGTATATCAAGGATTCAGTGTACCCCGCCCGGTATGGGGTTACCGGGGCCCCACCCTGGAGCCAGGCCTGGGGGAGGGGCTCGAAGGCTAGCGTCTGGTGGCCGGGTTTCCACCCATGGGACCCGGCCGGGCTCAGCCCGAAGGAGTTACATGGGTCCGCCCTCCAGTAGGTTCACCACCTGCAGGAGGGATCATGGAAGTCCGGTGCTATGTGGATTAGGTGGCAGTCAAAGGCGGAGACCTTGGCGGACTGATCCCAAGCTTTCTAAACTGGCTTTTGGTACGTGGAATGTCACCTCTCTGGTGGGGAAGGAGCCTGAGCTGGTGTACGAGATTGAGCGATACCGGCTAGATATAGTTGGCCTCACCTCAACACACAGCTCCGGTTCCGGAACCAGTCTCCTGGAGAGGGGCTGGAGCTTGGCCTTTTCTGGAGTTGCCCCGGGCGAGAGGCGACGAGCAGGGGTAGGTATTCTTGTATCGCCCCACCTTGCTGCCTCTATATTGGAGTTTTCCCCGGTGGACGAAAGGGTTGCTTCCCTGCGCCTTCGGGTTGGGAAACGGGTCCTGACCATCATTTGTGCCTATGCACCAAATGATGTTTCAGAGTACCCACCCTTTTTGGAGTCTGTGACTGGGGTGCTGGAGGGTGCTCCTCCTGGAGACTCCATTGTCCTACTGGGGGACTTCAATGCGCACGTGGGCAACGACAGTGAAACCTGGAGGGGGGTGATTGGGAGGAACGGCCTGCCCGATCTGAACCCGAGTGGTGTTCAGTTATTGGACTTCTGTGCTAACCACAGTCTGTCTATAACGAACACCATGTTCAAGCATAAGGGTGTCCATATGTGCACCTGGCACCAGGACACCCTAGGCCGCAGGTCGATGATCGATTTTGTTATCGTATCATCAGACCTGCGACCGTATGTCTTGGACACCCGAGTAAAGAGAGGTGCAGAGCTGTCAACTGATCACCACCTGGTGGTGAGTTGGATCCGATGGCAGGGGAGGAAGCCATTCAGACCTGGTAGACCCAAACGTATAGTGAGGGTGTGCTGGGAGCGTCTGGCTGAGGCCCCTGTCCGGGAGGTCTTCAACTCCCACCTCCGGAAGAACTTCAACCACATTCCGAGGGAGTCTGGAGACATGGAGTCTGAATGGGCCATGTTCTCCACCTCTGTTGTTGAAGCGGCAGCCCAGAGCTGCGGCCGCAAGGTGGTCGGTGCATCTCGTGGTGGCAACCCCCGAACCAAGTGGTGGACACCAGTGGTGAGGGGGGCCATTAAGCTGAAGAAGGAGTCCTATCAAGCTTGGTTGGCTTGTGGGACTCCCGAAGCAGCTGAGGTGTACCGGCAGGCCAAGCGGAGTGCAGCTCGGGTGGTTGCTGAAGCAAAAACCCGGGTATGGGAGGAGTTCGGTGAGGCCATGGAACAAGACTTTCGGTCGGCTTCAAAGAGATTCTGGCAAACTGTTCGGCGGCTCAGGAGGGGAAAGCAGCTCCCCGTCCACACTGTGTATGGTGCGGATGGGACACTGTTGACTTCAACTGGGGATATCGTCGGGCGGTGGAAGGAATACTTCGAGGATCTCCTCAATCCCACTGATACGCCTTCCACAGAGGAAGCAGGGTTTGGGGACGAGGGGGATGACTCGCCTATCACAGGGGCTGAGGTCGCCAAGGTGGTTAAAAATCTCCTTGGTGGCCGGGCCCCGGGGGTGGACGAGATTCGCCCCGAGTACCTCAAGGCCCTGGATGTTGTTGGGTTGTCATGGTTGACACGCCTCTGCAACATTGCGTGGAGGTCGGGGGCAGTGCCTTTGGCATGGCAATCCGGGGTGGTGGTTCCTCTCTTCAAAAAAGGGGACCGGAGGGTGTGCTCCAACTTTAGAGGGATCACACTCCTCAGCCTCCCTGGGAAGGTCTATGCCAAGGTATTGGAGAGGAGAGTCCGGCCGTTGGTCGAACCTCGGATTCAGGAGGAGCAATGTGGTTTTCGTCCTGGCCGTGGCACATCGGACCAGCTCTTTACCCTCTCGAGAATTCTTGAGGGTTCGTGGGAGTTTGCCCAACCAGTTTACATGTGTTTTGTGGACTTGGAGAAGGCATTTGACCGCGTCCCTCGTGGATTTTTGTGGGGGGTGCTTCGGGAGTATGGGGTATCGGGCTTGTTGTTACGAGCTATTCGGTCTCTGTACGACCGTTGTGAGAGTTTAGTTCGCATTGCCAACACTCGGTCGGAGTCATTCCCAGTGAGAGTTGGACTCCGCCAGGGCTGCCCTTTGTCACCGGTCCTGTTCATAATTTTTATGGACAGGATTTCTAGGCGCAGCCAGGGAATGGAGGGTGTCATGCTTGGTGACCACAGGATCTCATCTCTGTTGTTTGCAGATGATGTTGTCCTGTTGGCTTCATCCAGCAATGACCTACAGCTCTTGCTGGGACGGTTTGCCGCTGAGTGTGAAGCGGCTGGGATGAGAATCAGCACCTCCAAGTCCGAGTCCATGGTCCTCAGCCGGAAAAAGGTGGATTGTCCTCTCCGGGTTGGGGACAGGCTCCTGCCCCAAGTGGAGGAGTTTAAGTATCTTGGGGTCTTGTTCACGAGTGAGGGGAAAATGGAGCGAGAGATCGACAGACGGATTGGAGCAGCATCTGCAGTGATGCGGACGTTGTACCGGTCTGTTGTGGTGAAGAGGGAGCTTAGTTCTAAGGCAAAGCTGTCGATTTACCAGTCAATCTACGTTCCTACTCTCACCTATGGTCACGAGCTTTGGGTAATGACCGAAAGAACGAGATCGCGGATACAAGCGGCTGAAATGAGCTTTCTCCGTAGGATTGCTGGACTCACCCTCAGAGATAGGGTGAGGAGCTCAGTCATCCGGGAGAGGCTCAGAGTAGAACCGCTGCTCCTCCACATTGAAAGGAGTCAGTTGAGGTGGTATGGGCATCTGATTAGGATGCCTCCTGGACGCCTCCCACTTGAGGTGTTTCAGGCACGTCCCACTGGGAGGAGACCCCGGGGCAGACCCAGGACTCGGTGGAGAGACTATGTCTCCCAGCTAGTCTGGGAACGCCTTGGTATCCCCTCTGAAGAGCTGGAGCAGGTGGCTGGGGAGAGGGAAGTCTGGGCTTCTCTGCTTGAACTGCTGCCTCCGCGACCCGGACCTCCGGAAAAGCGGTAGACGATGGATGGATGGATGGATGGATCTGGTCACCTATTGAGGGCAGTGAAGTCACATCAGTTTGACCTTAGTCTCACGCCTGAACCTGACTCTTTTCTCTGAAAAAGTTTCTTCTGTCCATGATGATGGGTGACTGGCAGGCCACACACACAAACCCTGCCCACTACTCGCTCAGTGAGTGGCAGTTGGAGCCCCACTAGTGAGTCAGTGTACGAACCTTTTAAACTGATTTTTTTAGTGAATGAGCCAGAAGTGACTCAGTACATTTTAGTGAACTGTAGATCCCATCACTACTGGATCCACCACACCTCACTCACAGTCTGCGTGTGTGTGTAAGTATTGCTGGTTGTAGGCAGCACCCTAGATTCTTGTATTCTAGGGTGCTGTTCAATTCAATTCAATTCAATTCCACTTTATTTATATAGCGCCATTTCACAACAACAGTCATCTCATAGCACTATCAGCTGTAGGGGGGAACCCCCACAGTTGCAGAAAGACCCCAGCAATCAGGCTGTTCTGAAGCAATTACAAGGTCTGACTTCAAGACAACTTGCTCCTGCAAGGCTTTAAGGTTGTGTGGCGTGGTGATGTTTTGCAGCGCGACTCAAGTGAGACATTCTAACCAGCATGCGCTACTTCAATACCAACAATGTATTGCCTTAAGTCTGTGCAGAACTGCATGAAGTTGAATGCACCTACTATCCAGCCAATTTGAATCACACTATCTCAACATAACTGAATCTCATAAATGTGAAGTTGTTGAATTCAGTGCTAATCTTATATGATTTAACCATGCTCAGAGTGTAAACATGAAAAAGTTTTGTTCAAATTCTGTATTAAACTTTTGTAATGTGGCAATCAGCAAGTTTCTTTTTTTGAGTGATAAAGGATGGGGTTGCAAATTTACAAAACCAGGGTTTCCTCTGTAACATTTCTCCGTGGTGGCCTGCCTCACCAGAAATCGTACTGCTACACCAAGCTGATATGATTTTATTAATAAAAATATATGAAGCAATGACTTTCCGCAAGTGCGCACACGAACAATGCGCATGGCCGTCATCCGCACGGAGTTTAGAAGTGTCCCGCTCACACGAGTTTTCCAGTCACTCAGTAGTGTCTCGCTAAGCGTGACTGTCTGACAGAAACATGAGTTTATTAAAGTACTTTAAACGTGGAAAAAAAATCATAAGAGGTATGTAAGCACTGGCATTTATCATGGTTTTAGCCCACTGGAAACGGGGGCAATGGAAAAGTCGCTTAGCAAAGTGACCAAATTGGTTAGCCAGCAGGCCAAAATAATAGGCCTAATGGAAGATATATGAGCCTTACAATTAACAATTCAAGAAAAAGACAAAAAAATTACGGACTTGGAGCAACGCGTCGAGGATCTTGAACAAGGTTCTCGTATGGATGACCTAGTTATAAGTGGACTAGACATCAAATATCAGTCATACGCTCATGCCACAACAGGACTGAGAGGTGAGGAGGCTCCCCCGAGTGAATCAGTCTCCCTAGAAAACCAGGTGCTTCAGTTCCTTGGCAGTAAAGATATAAAGGTAGAAACAAATGCAATTTCAGCCTGTTATGCTTTACCCAGGAAAGATAATAAAGCAAAGAAATCAATTGTGATGTGCTTTGTGAACAGAAGGGTAAAGAATGACATACTGAGGCAGGCCAGAAAGCTACGGGGAACACAAGTTTACCTAAATGAACACCTAACAAAAACAAATGCTGAAATCGCACAGCAAGCACGGATGCTGAAAAGACAAAATAAGATACAGGCAACATGGACAAGAAATTGTAGAATTTGGATCAAACTAAATGGAACACCTGAGCAAGCAAAGAGTATAATGATCAGAGATGTTACTGACTTAGATAAATACAGATGAACACTAATTAAGAAAATTAAGAGACAATGATAATCCATAATCACACACACTGTAAGAATAGTTCTTTTGATATACCATGTCAAAGTACTTAAAAAAATAAGCAATACAAACAAAAACTTATGACTGACTTGAGTAGACATCAATTATCCCCAGTTGGAGGAAGTCATTGGACACAGAGTAAGGATACTCAAACTCTGAAAATATGCCATTATGCTGAACATAAACTACAAGAGATGGAGAATGATATTGATCCTGATAACCACTTTTTCAATAATATTCATAACCATTGTGAATATTACACTGAAAAGCAATTCAAAAGTCAAGTGCAACTAGATGGTAAACTATCAATAATGCACTTCAACAGCAGAAGTCTTAACAAAAACTTTCCACAGATTCAGGACTATTTAAAACAGCTAGACAGAAAATTTACAGCTATTGCAGTCTCTGAAACCTGGCTTAATGAAGAGCAGGCTCCCCTGATGGCAATAGAGGGATATCAGATGTCTCATATTAACAGATCTCAAAAAAAGGGTGGTGGTGTTGCACTGTATATTGATGACCTGTTTAGGTGTAAGCTTGTAAATGGAATGTCCTTTGCACTACCAGGGATTTTGGAATGTGTTACTGTTGAGATTGACCAAGATAAAACAAAAAATCTAATTATAAGTTGTATATATAGAACACCAGGAACTTGCATTGAGACATTCAGAGATAAATTAGTCGAGCTGTACAATAATATTACTAGTAAGAAAATGGTAGTAATTTGTGGAGATTTCAATATTGATTTACTAAATCCACATCAACAAAATGTAATTACAGAGTTCATGAATTCTATGTACAGCATGAGTCTATATCCCACAATAACACATCCCAGTAGAATCACAGTTCACACTGCTACACTTATTGACAACCTGTTTGTTAATATTATTGATAAGAAAATAGAAAGTGGATTATTGATAAATGATATAAGTGACCACTTGCCAACCTTTGCACTTATCCATGGCCACACGGGGCCAATACAGAAAAAATTTTAAAATCGTTCAGATACAAATCACAAAATGCAATCAGTTCTTTTAAAGAGGACTTGCTGAAGCAAGACTGGACAGAAGTCTATGTATCAGATGTAAATGAAGCTTATGACGCTTTTATAAACATTGTAACCACTCTTTATGAAAAAAATTGTCCATTAGTAAAGAAAAAGCTTAAACATAAATTTGCCGATAAGCCATGGTTAACCAAAGGATTACAAAAGGCGTGTAAAAAGAAAAAATTATTATATAAAGCTTTCCTAAAGAAAAGGACAAAAGAGGCAGAGCAGCGGTATAAAACATACAAAAATAAGTTAACATATATAATAAGATGTAGTAAGAGAGACTATTACAGTAAAGAACTGGAGAAAAACAGAGACAATATTAAAAATACATGGACAATACTTAACAGTATTCTTGGAAATAAAAGCAGAAATACAAGCTACCCAACCGATTTTTCAAAAAATAATAAAACAACTCAGAGTGTGAATGCAGCCTCACCTGCAGATGAATTTAATAACTTTTTTGTTAACATTGGTCCTAATTTGGCTCGAGAAATACCCGTTACGGCGCCTACAGATGATACAATAAGCAAAAACACTGCTATAAAAGACTCCATTTTCATAAAGAACACAGACGAGAGAGAGGTCATTGAAATTGTTAAATCGTTTAAAGGTAAAACATCTACGGACTGTGATGGTATTGACATGCTCTTAGTCAAAACTGTTATTGAATGCTTAGTGAAACCACTGACGTATATCTGTAACCTGTCTCTCCAAACAGGTATATTTCCCAATGCAATGAAAATAGCTAAAGTAATTCCGATATACAAGACGGGTGACAGAGGGGAATTCTCAAACTATAGACCAATTTCACTATTGCCGCAATTTTCTAAGATACTTGAAAAAATATTCTATGAGAGAATTGACAACTTCATACTGAAGAATAATTTATTGTGTGAGCAGCAATATGGGTTCAGACACAAGAGGACAACTGCATTTGCTCTAATGGAATTTATAGAAAAAATATCAACTGCCATTGAAAATAAAAAGTATTCAGTTGGGGTTTTCCTGGATCTTAAAAAAGCATTTGATACAGTGGATCATAATTTATTATTAAAGAAACTACAAAATTGTGGTATTAGAGGAGTAGCACTGTCCTGGTTAAGTAGTTACTTAAAGAATAGATATCAGTATGTATGTGTTGGTAACGAAAACTCATAGTTACTGAAGGTTACTTGTGGAGTCCCACAGGGTTCAGTTTTGGGGCCATTATTATTCAATATGTATATAAATGATATATGTAAAGTTTCAGAAAAAATGGACTTAATATTGTTTGCTGATGACACTAATCTATTATGCAGTGGAAGCAATCTGGAACAACTTCTGGATACACTCGGAAAGGAATTAGGAAAGCTTAAACTGTGGTTAGATTTAAACAAATTAACGCTCAATTTAAGTAAGACAAAATTTATAGTCTTTAACAACCTGGGCTGCACGGTGGCGCAGTGGTTTAGCACTGTGGCAGCACAGTTTTACCCTCGGCCGGGGGATCGCGGGGATCATGAGATCGTGGGTTCGATCCCAGCCCCCGACCAACAGTGAGCTGTGTGGAGTTTGCATGTTCTCCCCGTGTTGCGTGGGTTTACTCCGGGATTTCTCCGGTTTCTTCCCGCATACCAAAAACATGTAGGTTTAGGGCGCTCGCGCACGCAGCGACCAGCAGCCGGTGGCTTGTCACCAGACTGCAAACCAAGTCTACCTACGGGTACAAATAAGTAACAAAAAAAAAAAAAAAAAAAAAAAAACCATCACAACAACTCAGTATCTAAACTCAGTGTAAATGGTGTAGAGATTGAAAGGGTATCTGAAACTAAATTTCTTGGAGTAATCATTGATAATAAACTGTGTTGGAAGTCACATATTAATTATATTAAAGGTAAAATATCCAAATCAATTGCAACATTACACAGAGTGAAATATTTGCTGAATCAACCCACACTATATACCTTGTATCATTCATTAATACTCCCATACATGACATATTGTAATGAAGTATGGGGAAATACATATAAAACAAACATATATCCACTCTTTATGCTTCAGAAGAGAGCTATTAGAATAATAAACAAAGCAGCTTACAGGGAACCAACAAACCCACTTTTTCTTAAATTAAAAGCTCTCAAGTTGAAAGATCTGGTTGACTTTAAAACTGCAATAATAATGTTTAAAGTGAAGAATCTATCACTGCCCACAAATATCCAAAAGTTGTTCCAAATAAGGGAGAATCAATACCATTTTAAAGGAACATGTATATTTCAAAAACCTTCAGTGAGATCTACCACCAAGCAACACTGTGTTTCAGTGCAAGGTGTCAGATTATGGAACGATTTTGGACCTGAATTAAAATCATGTACAACGCTTGGACAATTTAAACAAAAACTAAAGGAAGAAATACTCCAAACATATATACAAGATGACATGTAAAATCACATAAGGATTGTCATATCCAGCCTGTGTTGTGCTGTAGCTTAGTTTTTTTCTTTTTTTCTGTCACATTTTGTCTTAGCTTTGTTTCTGAATTGTAATCGCTTAGCTTAGTTTTTTTTTTTCTGTCACATTTTGTCTTAGCTTTGTTTTTGAATTGTAATCGCTCTTGTTTTGTTTTTTTTGTTTGTTTTTTTTCCTTCTCTTTTTTTCTCTTTTGAATTCTTGGATGGAATATGGGTGGGCAATATAAGCTGCGGCTTCAGCCATCACCCATTTCGGATAACTTACGTTGAATTGTATAATCAGAGGAGTTATTGTCTAATTTGACCTTGTTGGATTTTCTTTCCCCCTTTGTTATATTATTCAGTTTCTTTTAACCTGTACTATCCAAAATAAAGATTCATTCATTTATTCATTCATTCATTCAAAGAGATGTGGTTAGAATTCAAATGCAGCCGGCTTCATATGAAAGGAAAGGCAATGACGAATTGCTGAGGATATATTTCACCAGCCACTACAATATTAAGTTATGAGACTGGCAATTTCTCTCTTTTCTCGCACGAGCAGGCATGCCATTTTTGTTCTCCAGTGGCAGTGACAAAGCAACAGCTAAAAACACTAGCTCTAAACTGAGGTCCTTCAGCGGCTGCCTAGAGAGGTGCCTGATGAGAAAGCCTGAGCGCACAACTATAACTGGCCATTTATGTCTGCACTAAGTGGCCAGGATCCACTGAGTGAATGAAAAACCCATGTGCAGGAGTGGTTTTGTGCGTTGTATTGAACAAAACCCCAAAACAAATCAAACCACCTTTTATTGTCATTCAACCATACAACCAATCATGTACAGTAGAACGAGATTGTGCTTTTCCTATCTACAGTGTTAATCACACACACCCCATGTGTAGAATCAGAGGGCCGCTGCCATGCAAGGTGCCGCCACAGATTTCCCTCCTCCATTCCATTATTGCTGAGCACCAAGCTGGACGGCAGGAAGTTCCGTTTTTATATGGTCTTCGGCATTACCCGGCCGGGATTTGAACCCCTGCCTCCCGGGTGTGGGGTGGATGCTCTACCAACTGAGCCACCACTCCAGTGTGTTAATGGGAATGAATGAAGTGTGGATTTGCATATGTGTGAAACACCCAAGCTGCCGAGTGCCCGAGCTGTCAGGGACCGAAGGACCCAAAGGGCTCCCTGACGTGCCTGATGGAAAATAAATAAATATGTGCATTTTTAAAAAAAAATTTTTTAACCAAATTAGGAGGTATTTACTTGCATTATTAGCACATTTGTAATTTGTGTGTATTTTCTACTATTGAATAAAAAAAAAACCACATCATCAGTAGGGTAAAACTAAGCTGTCTCACGACGGTCTAAAAAAAACCCTCATGGATCGTCACCTTATCGTGGTGGGGGGTTTGCATGCCCCAGTGATCCCATGAGCTATGTTGTCCGGGGTAATTTGCCTCTGATAGGGTCACCCAAGACAAACTGGTCCTGGGTGAAGGGCCAGACTAAGAACGATCCAGCAGACTCTCATGATAAATTCTACATCAAGGATTCAGTGTACCCAGCCCGGCATGGGGTTACTGGGACCCCACCCCAGAGCCAGGCCTGGGGAAGGGGCTCGATGGCTAGCATCTGGTGGCCGGGTTTCCACCCATGGGACCCGGCCGGGCTCAGCCCGAAGGAGTTACATGGGTCCGCCCTCCAGTGGGCTCACCACCTGCAGGAGGGATCATGGGGATCCGGTGCTATGTGGATTAGGTGGCGGTCAAAGGCAGAGACCCTGGCGGACTGATCCCATGCTTTCTAAACTGGCTTTTGGTACGTGGAATGTCACCTTTCTGGTGGGGAAGGAGCCTGAGCTGGTGTACGAGGTTAAGAGATACCGGCTAGATATAGTCGGCCTCACCTCAACACACAGCTCCGGTTCCGTAACCAGTCTCCTGGAGAGGGGCTGGAGCTTAGCCTTTTCTGGAGTTGCCCCGGGCGAGAGGTGACGAGTAGGGGTGGGTATTCTTGTATCCCCCCACCTTGCTGCCTCTATATTGGAGTTTTCCCCGGTGGACGAAAGGGTTGCTTCTCTGTGCCTTCGGGTTGG
The DNA here is from genome assembly GCA_020510985.1 of Pholidichthys leucotaenia. Lineage (NCBI taxonomy): Eukaryota > Metazoa > Chordata > Actinopteri > Cichliformes > Pholidichthyidae > Pholidichthys > Pholidichthys leucotaenia. Next base: position 88,362,646 of record CM035846.1, on the reverse strand, counting down.
GAAACGGGTCCTGACCATCATTTGTGCCTATGCACCAAGTGATGTTTCAGAGTACCCACCCTTTTTGGAGTCTCTGACTGGGGTGCTGGAGGGTGCTCCTCTTGGAGACTCCATTGTCCTACTGGAGGACTTCAATGCGCACGTGGGCAACGACAGTGAAACCTGGAGGGGGGTGATTGGGAGGAACGGCCTGCCCGATCTGAACCCGAGTGGTGTTCAGTTATTGGACTTCTGTGCTAACCACAGTTTGTCCATAACAAACACCATGTTCAAGCATAAGGGTGTCCATATGTGCACCTGGCACCAGGACACCCTAGGTCGCAGGTCGATGATCGATTTTGTTATCGTGTCATCAGACCTGCGACCGTATGTCTTGGACACTCGGGTAAAGAGAGGTGCAGAGCTGTCAATTGATCACCACCTTGTGGTGAGTTGGATCCGATGGCAGGGGAGGATGCCATTCAGACCTGGTAGAAACAAACATATAGTAAGGGTGTGCTGGGAACGCTTGGCTGAGGCCCCTGTCCGGGAGGTCTTCAACTCCTACCTCTGGAAGAGCTTTGACCACATTCCGAGGGAGTCTGGAGACATGGAGTCTGAATGGGCCATGTTCTCCACCGCTATTGTTGAAGCGGCGGCCCAGAACTGCGGCTGCAAGGTGGTCGGTGCATCTCGTGTTGGCAACCCCCGAACCAAGTGGTGGGCACCAGTGGTGAGGGGGGCCATTAAGCTGAAGAAGGAGTCCTATCAGGCTTGGTTGGCTTGTGGGACTCCCAAAGCAGCTGAGGTGTACCAGCAGGCCAAGCGGAGTGCAGCTCGGGTGGTTGCTGAAGCAAAAACCCGGGTATGGGAGGAGTTTGGTGAGGCCATGGAACAAGACTTTCAGTCGGCCTCGAAGAGATTCTGGCAAACTGTCCGGCGGCTCAGAAGGGGGAAGCAGCTCCCTGTCCACACTGTGTATGGTGCGGATGGGGCGCTGCTGACTTCGACTGGGGATATCGTCGGGCGGTGGAAGGAATACTTTGAGGATCTCCTCAATCCCACTGATACGCCTTCCACAGAGGAAGCAGAGCTTGTGGATGAGGGGGATGACTCGCCTATCACAGGGGCTGAGGTCGCCAAGGTAGTTAAAAATCTCCTTGGTGGCTGGGCCCCGGGGGTGGACGAGATTCGCCCTGAGTACCTCAAGGCCCTGGATGTTGTAGGGCTGTCATGGTTGACACGACTCTGCAACATTGCGTGGAGGTCGGGGGCAGTGCCTTTGGCATGGCAAACTGGGGTGGTGGTTCCTCTCTTCAAAAAAGGGGACCGGAGGGTGTGCTCCAACTTTAGAGGGATCACAGTCCTCAGCCTCCCTGGGAAGTTCTATGCCAAGGTACTGGAGAGGAGAGTCTGGCCATTGGTCGAACCTTGGATTCAGGAGGAGCAGTGTGGTTTTCGTCCTGGCCATGGCACATCAGACCAGCTCTTTACCCTCTCGAGAATTCTTGAGGGTTCGTGGTAGTTTGCCCAACCAGTTTACATGTGTTTTGTGGACTTGGAGAAGGCATTCAACCACGTCCCTCGTGGTTTTTTGTGTGGGGTGCTTCGGGAGTATGGGGTATCAGGCTTGTTGTTACAAGCTATTTGGTCTCTGTACGACCATTGTGAGAGTTTGGTTCATATTGCCAACACTCGGTCAGACTCATTCCCAGTGAGAGTTGGACTTCGCCAGGGCTGCCCTTTGTCACCGATCCTGTTCCTAATTTTTATGGACAGGATTTCTAGGCGCAGCCAGGGAAGGGAGGGTGTCATGCTTGGTGACCACAGGATCTCATCCCTGTTGTTTGCAGATGATGTTGTTCTGTTGGCTTCATCCAGCAATGACCTACAGTTCTTGCTGGGACGGTTTGTCGCTGAGTGTGAAGCGGCTGGGATGAGAATCAGTACCTCTAACTCCGAGTCCATGGTCCTCAGCCGGAAAAAGGTGGATTGTCCTCTCTGGGTTGGGGACAGGCTCCTGCCCCAAGTGGAGGAGTTTAAGTATCTTGGGGTCTTGTTCACGAGTGAGGGGAGAATGGAGCGAGAGACTGACAGACGGATCGGAGCAGCATCTGCAGTGATGCAGATGTTGTACCGGTCTGTTGTGGTGAAGAAGGAGCTTAGTTCTAAGGCAAAGCTGTCAATTTACCAGTCAATCTACATTCCTACTCTCACCTATGGTCATGAGCTTTGGGTAATGACTGAAAGAACGAGATTGCGGATACAAGCGGCTGAAATGAGCTTTCTCCGTAGGATTGCTGGACTCACCCTCAGAGACAGGGTGAGGAGCTCAGTCATCCGGGAGAGGCTCAGAGTAGAACCGCTGCTCCTCCACATTGGAAGGAATCAGTTGAGGTGGTATGGGCATCTGATTAGGATGCCTCCTGGACGCCGGGAGACCCAGGACTCGGTGGAGGGACTATGTCTCCCAGCTGGTCTGGGAGCGCCTTGGTATCCTCTCTGAAGAGCTGGAGCAGGTGGCTGGGGAGAGGGAAGTCTGGGCTTCTCTGCTTGAACTGCTGCCTCCGTGACCCGGACCTCCGGAAAAGCGGTAGAAGATGGATGGATGGATGAATAAAAAAAGAATCGAATTGTAGGCACTTCCCAGCCAGATATTGTGATACTAGGAGACCGGCTCCCGGCCATGTAGTCACTTCGCAACTATAACTCCCTAAACAGATCATTCTGTAGGCTACATGAACACATATTGTGGTGAATTATGTCTTTAGAGTCTGCTACAGTTCCCTATTATGTACCTGGCAGGTTAAGATGACCGAAATTCACGAAGTCAATGACTTTAATCTGTCAGCAGCCTTCAGACAAACTAAACGTGTCAACATTTGATTTCAAAATAAGGGAGGTTTTTCCTGCTGTCTGGATGGTGAGGAGATTTCTAAAAAAAAATAAAACTATAAATATAAAGAAATATTATAAGAGAAATAATGGCATCCTTGGTCATTTAAGTTAATTTATTTCATTAAATACAATTTTATAATATTTTTTCTTTGTAATCAGAGTTAAATTATTGTTCTGTTCTGACTGCAAAATTATGGTCAAAAATGTAAATGTTATAAGGAAAAAGTAAAAAAAAACAAAACAGTCTGCTTCAAATGTATCTACCCCCCCCCCCCCCAGTGATTTTATTTTCAAAAACAGACAAAAATTAGTCATAAAATAATCCACAAATTTATAATGGAGTTTCAAATGTACAAGAAAAGTCAGTTTTACAAGAGGAAATTACAAATTTGAGGAACATGGTTTCAACTTTAGATTTACAGAGAAAAGTAGAAAACTATAAGAAAATTGTTATAAATTTTTGAGAAAAACCTCAAACCTTGAAGACTGAAGTCATTACTCAAGTTTTAAAGTGGGTGCTCTTTGTACCCTTAACTCAATTAGAAATTTTTGGTTGCCTGAAATTATTAATTTCAAAGCACTGCTTTTACATGAGTAGAATTTCTGGTTACTATACCCACCTGATCATATAATTTAAGTATGCATGAGTACATTATTATTATGAATGTTTCTTTACCTTCCCTACTCTCTCAATGGAAAAAAAAGAAACACTAGAATAAAAATATAAAAAAATACACATATTTTAGTCATTTATGTAAACCATGACAAAAAAATCCTGCAGGACAAAACATGACACTTGATTTTTTCTAACCTCTTTGTATACCACCATAGACGGAGAGAGAACCTGAATTAGACAGAGCTCAGAGAGGACAAGATGAGACAGAAGAGAGGAGCCAAGGAGAGGAAAGTGTTCAGGCAGAGGAAGGAGAGAAGGATAACACCACTAAAAAGTCTAAACACAGGATGTCTGGGTGGGACCCCAACTGGCCCAATATTCAAGCCTCAGTTGTACAATACTTCAAATGGTAAGTTCCATACGCAACGTTACAGTGTAAAATTTTGAAAAGAAATAAATAGTATAAAATTAACAAATTCCGGTATGTTTACAGGGGAAAAATATGTTGCCACCGCGCCAAGGTCTTTAAGCCAGAGGAAACACTGCAAAACTGAGTGAAAAAGTTGCAAATTTATGTGACTGGTGAAATTTACAAGTTTGCAAGATGGGAAAAGTCACAAATTTACAAGGGTGGGAGGAAGAGTCACAGATTTATGAAACTGGAGAAAAAATGAAAATGTTCAAAATGAGAAAGTCTTAAATTGGTGGAGGGGCCACAAATTTAACAGAAGTCAAAAAATTAAAGAAACTAGGGTAAAAAATATAAAATGGGGTGCAAACGTGGACAAAATGTACTGGAGGACCTTTAGCTGCCCCTCCGTGGAACACCACCTTATCGTGGTGGAGGGATTTTAGTGCCCTAATGATCCCAGAAACTATGTTGTCAGGGGCAACTTGCCCTTGGTGTCCCCCATGACAAATTGGTCCTGGGTGAAGGGCCAGACTAAGAGTGGTCCAGTGGATCCCAGTGGATGAAAAAAGTTACAAGGACACAGTGTACCCAAAAGCGCCACATGGGTCCATCCTCCAGTGGGCTCACCACCTGCAGGAGGAATCATGGGGATCATGGTGCTATGTGAACCGGGTGGCAGGCTAAGCTGCTCTATTTGGACTGCTGTCCCCATGACCCGGACCCCTGGATAAGTGGTAGATGATGGATGGATGGATGGATGGATGGATGGATGGATGGATGGGTGACCAATACCCAGCCCCCCAGGGCCTCATTACTGACACCTGGAGTCTATATAAAGGATAGGCATACAAAGCTGTAGACAGAAGGAAGTGCATGAGTAGGGCTGGCCCTAGCCATTTTTGCACCCCATGACAGCCCCCCCCCCCCCCCCCCCAGAATAAAACATATCCCACTATGTGTGGCACTGGGAATGAAACGTGACACACAAAATAAGAGTGCAAGCTTGTGCACACAAACACCCGCAAGAGCAAAGACAAACTTCACTTTATACAGCCACCACAATAAATGTTGTCCTGCCCTTGCTGTTTTGTTGTTAGAAATCATATTTGTGAGGCAGCGCACAAGATCAGTGGCTGGAGCTGTTTGTAGCCAGAGAGTTAAGTCCACACCATCTGCCAGATGGAGCTGGAAACGCCGCTGGTACTAGTCGCGCTGGTTATGCTGTATTGATCAGTTTTGCTCAAGCAGAGTTTGTCATCTGGTGTGCAGAAGAATAAGCAAAGCTGGACTGTCTTCTCTCTTTAGTCAACAGGAATATTTATTTAACTTTACAAATCTCAACAAGCTCCTCTACACAGTTTCTTTACATAAAGCTCACAAAAACTGGTCAGCCCTTGCCCCCCCCCACCCCCCCACCCCCCCACCACCTGGCCTTGGGCTCCAAGCATTTGTCTGCCTTGCATAGCGCCTCTGACTATTCTGAATTTTATTTTATTCATTTAAAAAAAATTAAAGGCTTGCAGCAGCTTTCCTCCAGCAGGTGGCACCCTAGGCAACCGTCTACTGTACACACGTGGACAAAATTGTTGGTACCCCTCTGTTAATGAAAGAAAAACCCACAATGGTCACAGAAATAACTTGAATCTTTCAAAAGTGGTAATAAATAAAAATTATGAAAATTAACCAATGAAAATCAGAAAATGCTTTTGAATTGTGGTTCAACAGAATTACTTTAAACAAACTCATGAAACAGGCCTGGACAAAAATGATGGTACCCCAAGAAAAGATTGAAAATAATGTGACCATAGGGACATGTTCAACCAAGATGTGTCCTCTAATTAACATCACAGGTGTCTACAAACTTGTAATCAGTCAGTTGGCCTATTTAAAGGGTGACAAGTAGTCACTGTGCTGTTTGGTGACATGGTGTGTATCACACTAAACATGGACCAGAGGAAGCAAAGGAGAGAGTTGTCTCAGGAGATTAGGAAGAAAATTATAGACAAGCATGTTAAAGGTAAAGGCTATAAGACCACCTCCAAGCAACTTGATGTTCCTGTGACTACAGTTGCACATATTATTCAGAAATTTAAGATCCATGGGACTGTAGCCAACCTCCCTGGACGTGGCCGCAGGAGGAAACTTGATGAAAAATGGAAGAGACGGATAATACAAATGGTAACAAAAGAGCCCAGAACAACCTCTAAACACATTCATGGTGAACTCCAAGGTCAAGGTACATCAGTGTCAGATCGCACCATCCGTCGTTGTTTGAGCCAAAGCGGACTTCATGGGAGACAGCCAAGGAGGACACCACTGTTGAAAACAAATCATAAAAAAGCCAGACTGGAATTTGCCAAACTGCATGTTGACAAGTTGCCACAAAGCTTCTGGGAGAATGTCCTATGGACAGACGAGACAAAACTGCAACTTTTTGGCAAGGAACATCAGCGCTATGTTCACAGACGCAAAAATGAAGCATACCAAGAAAAGAAGACTGTCCCTACTGTGAAACATGGAGGAGGTTCTGTTATGTTCTGTGGCTGCTTTGCTGCATTTGGCACAGGGTGTCTTGAATCTGTGCAGGGTACAATGAAATCTCAAGACTATCAAGGCATTCTAGAGAGAAATGTGCTGCCCAGTGTCAGACAGCTTGGTCTCAGTCACAGGTCATGGGTCTTGCAACAGGATAATGACCCAAAACACACAGCTAAAAACACCCAAGAATGGCTAAAAGCGAAACATTGGACTATTCTAAAGTGGCCTTCTATGAGCCCTGATCTAAATGCTATTGAACATCTGTGGAAGGAGCTGAAACATGCTGTCTGGAGAAGGCACCCTTCAAACCTGAGACAACTGGAGCAGTTTGCTCATGAGGAGTGGGCCAAAATACCTGCTGAGAGGTGCAGAAGTCTCACTGACAGTTACAGAAATCGTTTGACTGCAGTGATTGCCTCAAAAAGTTGTGCAACAAAATATTAAGTTAAGGGTACCATCATTTTTGTCCAGGCCTGTTTCATGAGTTTGTTTTTTTAAAGTAATTCTGTTGAACCACGATTCAAAAGCATTATTCTGATTTTCATTGGTTAATTTTCATAGAATTTTTATTTATTACCACTTCTGTCAGATTCAAGTTATTTCTGTGACCATTGTGGGTTTTTCTTTCATTAACAGAGGGGTACCAACAATTTTGTCCACAGCTGTATATGGGCTATACCATGGCCAGCACTGTACATGAAGAGTGTCTATGAGGAAAGAGTGCATAGGCTTATCTGTAAATCTTGTGACGTAGGAAAGGATTTCCATCAGTCTCAGAAAGCTGCACGGCTCCAGCTGTAAAGCTGCCTTCCTTTTCCTTTCACATTTTATTTTTCTAAAACATACAACATGAGTAAACAAAGCAACATGCTTATTTTCCATGAACATTTGCAAGTGGAAACCTATAGCCTCCATACAGCCCAACGTTCACCTAACTTTAACTCTCAATGGTGGGTCAATAGGTCCAAGCCCTTCAACTACAGAAAGAGCAGACATGACTTCCAGGTAAGCAGAGTCCTACTGATCCAATTTTAAGTGCGTCGAAAGAGTCTGTGAAGGACCATTTAGTTAAGTGAGTCATGCTAGTTCCGCATGTTAGCTTTAAGACCTGAGAAAAACCTCTCATACGCTAGACCAGTGGTAGGAACACATTAAAAAGATTATCTTTTTTTGCTCGAAGAACTCCAAAGTCTTGTCTTTCAGTGCAGGCTGCTTGGTCCTCATGTGCCAGAGCAGTTTTGGAGGCTTAATGGACTCACTTTTCGCCGCATACTGGAGCATGGGCGTCACCTGTGCCGATAAAGCCATATTTTAAATAGGAATCCCGGCATTTCCTCATAACCGCACCTTTCTTTTTCTTGGCAGTCTTGGGCTCTTCTGTGGTCTCATCACTGGGCCTTTTCCCTGGCTTTCCAAAGAAACTTGCTAATGATGACTGTTTTGTATTCATTTCGGCTAGCTAGCTTGCAGGTGTAGACCTGAGTAAAGTCAATGGTAATTACTGACTGAGGCAGGTGTGTGGATGCAGCACTGAGTGTAGAGACAGGCACATCAGGCAGGAAGAGGGCAAATATCTGTAAGAATTTTTCAAAATAAAACACCCGGCAGACTTTTATATTCATTATACAGAGGAACGGAATAAATATATATTATTTTTCCTCTGTAGCTCTCTGCGACCCAGTACCAAGTGGCCCACGGCCTGGTACTGGGTCACAACCTGGGGGTTGGGGACGACTGCTCTAGACCACCTACCTGTGCCTGGATGGCACAGATCTACAGATTGCATCTATTCATGCTCATTTCTCTGAAGCTTTATTTTCTTGTCACAGTAAATGTTATGCATGACTAACTCCAAGCTGTTTTATTTCACAGATTGCAAAAGAACATCTAATTAAAAGATAGTGAAAAAAAAAATCACACCCCTCTGTGGTACAGCAACACTTGCCCTGGCAGCACTGCAGACATACGTAGGCTTTTATCCTGAATAAACCTTCCCACTCTCTGCACTGCTGATGAATCATTTACAGGATTACCAGAAAACTGCATTTTGCATGTGTGCATAAGCCACCTTCAGCAGGGCTCCTAGTCTAGAGGATGGATAGCACTCCTTTATCATACACAGGCAGTCACCTTCAGCTCTGAACTGAGTAGGCTTGACAGGCTGGCACCCAAATGTGCCTGCTAATGATGCTCTCCCTGCGTGAGCAGCCTTTGAGCCAGCTGGACTCAAAACAAGGTCATGGCTGTGGATTTTGGTTTGGGTTACAAAAACGAAGGGTTTCATCAGCACTTCAAAAGTGGTAAATGATTTGCAGAAATAAAGACAGAAAAGTGCATCAGTACTTGGTTCAAGATAATACACCTGTTCCAAGTTCTGAAAATGTAGAAGTGGCTGTGCTTGAAACAGATAAATCTTCAAACTGTCATCTATGATGAATTTGCTCTTGCGACAGGCATAACCAAATTTGAAGTGTGTTATTTTAATGACTAACATGAAACATCCACACACTTTTTCCTCTTCAAGCAGAGGTGGCTACATTTATTCAAGTACAGTAAATAAGTAACTTTCACAAAAAAAATGTGCTTTTGTGAGTAGTGTTGTTGTATGATACTTTATACTCTTGAGTACACTTATGGATTAAAGCCTGCACTTTTACTCAAGTAAATTTGGTCATAACCTGAGTATCACCTACACCAGGGGTGTCCATTCATGTGCCATGGAGGGCCGGGACCCTGCAGGCTATACCTCCAACCAGTGTCTTCAGCAGCAGATTCCACTGAATTTCTTCTCACTGATTGCTGATAAGTGAAAACACCTGCTGAAGAGACTGGGTAGAAGAGAAAACCTGCAGGGTCTTGGCCCTCCATGGCACATGATTGGACACCCCTGACCTACACTAAGGAATGGCAGAAAGTAGGCCAACTGTTTCTGCCAGTCTTGTCTGTCTGTTTGTTGGCAGTGTTACGCAAAAACTACTGGATGGATTCGGATGAAATATTCACCAGAGGTGGGCCTTGGCATGAGGATGAACCCATTAGATTTGGATGTGACCCAAGCGCATTCCTCTGCCAAGGCCCTAAATTGCAATGTAAGGAGGGATGGAAGGACAAACAAGAGGAGGGAGGGACAGATGGAAAGAGCCTTGGCAGAGGTATGCACTCTCAGAGTCCCCTCTGATTTTGAATCTCTATAGGATTGCTGGACTCACCCTTAGAGATAGGGTGAGGGGCTCAGTCATCCGGGAGAGGCCCAGAGTAGAACCGCTGCACCTCCACGTAGAAATGAGCCAGTTGAGGTGGTTTGGGCGTCTGATCAGGATGCCTCCTGGACGCCTCCCACTTGAGGTGTTTCGGGCACGTCCCACTGGGAGGAGACCCCGGGGCAGACGTCTCTCAGCTGGCCTGGGAACGTCTTGGTGTCCTCTCTGACGAGCTGGAGCAGGTGGCTGGGGAGAGGGAAGTCTGGGCTTCTCTGCTTGAGCTGCTGCCTCTGTGACCCAGACCTCCGCAAAAGCAGTAGAAAATGGACAGATGGATGATTTAGAAAGTCATGCAAGTCCAGATTTTCTCCTCATCAGATAAAGAATATTTTTTCTTCATTCTGGCTCAGGTAATATTTGATTTATACCTGGCTTTTGTGTGAGTTTATCTGGGTCATATTAGAAGGTACATGTGGCTAATTTGCCTTTTTATTACCTCCACCAAGGGAGGAGGTGATGTTTTCAGTGACGTTGGTTTGTCTGTTAGCTACATAGCTCAAAAAGTTATGAACGTATTTTGATGAAATTTTCAAGCATGGTGTGTAATGGCCTGGGGAACAGGTGATTAGATTTTGGTGATGATCTGAGAGTGCATACCTCCAGCAAGGGCTTTGTTTGTATTTGTGCAGCAGGATTACACAAAATCTACAGGATGGATCTGGATGAAATTTGCACCAGAGGTGGTTCTTGGGCTACAGACGAATCCATTACATTTTGGTGATGATCTGAGAATGCATACCTCCGCCAAGGCTCACAGTGTGTTAGCAACAATGCTCCAAAACTAATGGACAGACTTTGATGCAGTTTTCACCACAAGTGGCTCTAGGCCTACAATTCAATTCAATTCAATTCAACTTTATTTATATAGCGCCATTTCACAACAACAGTCATCTCATAGCACTATCAACTGTAGGGAGGACCCCCACAGTTGCAGAAAGACCCCAGCAATCAGGCGATCCCCTGTGAGCAAGCACTTGGCGACGGTGGAGAGGAAAAACTCCCTTTTAACAGGAAGAAACCTCCAGCAGAACCAGGCTCAGGGAGGGGCAGTCATCTGCTGCGACTGGCTGGGGGGTGAGGGGACAGAGAAGAAGAAAAGAACAGACATGTAGAGAGCAAACAGCACGATGGGGACTCAATCTATGGGAGAGAACAAACAAATGTTAATGACCAGCAAAAAAAAAATATTTCATAGAGAGTGAGGAAAGGAGTGAGGCCCAGTACATTACTGGAGGTCCCCCGGCTGACTAAACCTATTAGCAGCATAACTAAGGGAGGGTTCAGAAACACATGATCCCTCCCTAATTGTAGGCTATATCAAAAAGGTAGGTTTTAGCCCTATTCTTAAAAACAGAGATCGAGTCTGACTCCCGAATCCAGATTGGCAGCTGATTCCACAGGAGAGGAGCTTGATAACTGAAGGCTCTGCCTCCCATTGTACTTTTGGAGATTCTAGGTATTACAAGTAAACCTGCATTTTGGGAGCGTAGTGCTCTGTTAGGATGATACGGTAGTATCAGATCTTTTAAATAAAAAGGAGCCTGATTGTTTAGAGCTTTGTAAGTAAGAAGAAGGATTTTAAACTTAATTCTAAACTCTATGGGAAGCCAATGAAGGGAGGCCAGAACCGGAGAGATATGATCTCTCTTTCTAGTACCTGTTAAAACTCTTGCTGCAGCATTTTGGATCAGCTGAAGACTTTTTAAAGATGTTTTAGGACAGCCTGATAATAAAGAATTACAATAATCTAATCTCGAGCTAACAAAAGCGTGGATCAGCTTCTCAGCATCACTCTGAGACAAGATGCTCCTAATCTTGGCAATATTACGCAAATGATAGAAGGCAGTCTTAGAAACAAATTTAATATGTGAATTGAAGGACAAATCCTGATCAAAAATAACTCCAAGGTTCCTCACAGAGCTATTAAGAGAAAGAGTAACTGCATCCAAACTGAAAGTTTGATTTGGAAAGGAATTTCTAAGGTTTTTTGGACCAACAAGAATGACTTCAGTCTTATCTGAATTTAATAGCAGGAAATTACAAGTCATCCAAACTTTGATTTCCTTAAGACAGGCTTCTAACTTGGCTAATTGATTAGTATCATCTGGCTTCATTGACAGGTATAATTGTGTGTCATCTGCATAACAGTGAAAATGTATACAGTGCTTTCTAATAATGTTGCCTAACGGAAGCATATATAAACTAAAAAGAGTAGGGCCAAGCACAGATCCCTGTGGAACTCCATGACTAAGCTTTGAGCTGAGAGAAAACTCATCATTTACATGAACAAACTGGAACCTATCAGATAAATAAGATCTAAACCACTGCAACGAAGTTCCATTAAGTCCAACATAGTGTTCTAATCTATCAAGTAGAATATTATGATCAATAGTATCAAAAGCTGCACTAAGATCTAAAAGGACAAGTACAGAAACTAGTCCATTATCAGATGCAATGAGGAGGTCGTTAGTGACCTTCGCTAAGGCTGTTTCAGTGCTATGATGGATTCTAAACCCAGATTGACACTCCTCAAATAAACCATTTCCCTGCAGGTGGTCAAATAATTGCGTAGCAACAACTCTTTCTAAGATTTTTGAAATGAAAGGGAGATTAGAGATTGGTCTATAGTTAGCTAAAGCTCCTGGATCTAGCGTTGGCTTTTTGAGTAAGGGTTTAATTACAGCCGTTTTAAAAGCCTGCGGTACATGGCCTAAAGTTAATGAAGAATTGATTATATGAAGAATAAAGCTACCAATAAGTGGGAAGACTTCTTTAAATAACCTGGTAGGAATAGGGTCTAAAAGACAAGTTGAAGGTTTGGATGAGGAAACTATTTTGTCTAACTCACAAAGGTCGATTGGAGTAAACTCATCAAGACAGACATCAATAGAAGGAGTTGTAGTAGTTACAGTATTTAAGTTAACTGTGGGAAGAATCTGATTGATTTTATCTCTGATGGATGAAATTTTATTATTGAAAAAGTTCATAAAGTCCTGACTAGTAAGCTCTAAGGGGATGCTAGGATTGACAGAGTCCTGACTCTTTGTCAACCTGGCTACAGTACACACACAAACACACAAACCCATTACATTTTGGAGGTGATCCATGATAGACGGAAGGAGCCTTGGTGGAGGTATGTGCTCTCTGGGTGCTTTTCTAGTATTTATTATTTTTAAAGAAAGAAACCCTGTCTATCAGAATGGTATGGCTTATGATTTGTGCCTTATGCATCTCGCACCTTGTGACAACATTTTGCTGTGATTAGGCGCTATGCAAAAAAAGTTGAATTGGGGAAAAAAAACTGGTGAGTGTAAATTTGCAAATTTATGCGTAAAATGTAAATGCACATGAAAGTCAAATTGATTACAAAATTGTCAAACTTGCAAGAAAAAAGTACAGTTATTAGAAAAAAATCAAAATGTACAAGAAAAACATTTACAACAAAGTCAAATTCATTGAAATAAAAAAAAAGATAAATTTATGGGGGTAAAGTACATTTACAAGAAAAATTTCAAATTCATGTGGTTGGTGGACCTGCAGCAGAAAGTTTAAGCTCTCTCTCCACAAATGCGGCGAGGCACCTGGATGTCTTTGGGCATGATGGTGACCCTCTTGGCGTGGATGGCACACAGGTTAGTGTCCTCGAACAGACCCACCAGGTAGGCCTTGCTGGCCTTCTACAGAGCCATGACAGTGAAGCTCTGGAAGCGCAGGTTGGTCTTGAAGTCAAGAGTGATCTCCCTCACCAGGCGCTGTAAGGGCAGCTTACTGATCAGCAGCTCCATGGAGTTCTGGTAGTAATGGATCTCTCTCAGAACCACGGTACCAGACCTGTAACGGTGAGGCTTCTTCACTCTGCCGGTGGCCGTGCAGCCTTGGTGGCCAGCTGCTTCCTGGGGCCTTTTCCTCCAGTAGATTTATGGGGGGTCTGCTTGGTTCTTGCCATGGGGGCAGCTCAGTGGAACAGTGGTTAACACTGTGGCAGCACAGTAAGAAGGTCGTGGGTTTGATCCCACCCCCTGACCATCAGTGACCCTTCTGTGTGGAGATTGCATGTTCTCCCCGTGTCTGCGTGGGTTTACCCTGGGTACTTCGGTTTCCTCCCACAGGCCAAAAACATGCAAGTTAGGTTAACTGGAGACTCTAAAGTGGCCCTAGGTGTGAATGGTGAAGGGATTGGTGCCGCACCGTGGCTTCCTCATCCATCTACGTGGATCCCCTGAATTTCCCTCTGGGATTAATAAAGTATACAGAATACAAAAAATTTAACAAAAAAAGTGCATACCAGAGAGTGCATACCTCCACCAAGTCTGTTCACCCAAACTCTGCCCTATAATATGCAGAAATGATCTATTTGCTTGTCAACAAAATTACCTCCTTAGCAGAGGTAAAAATGCATCCAAAATGTCCTAATCCATTGCTAGGATATTGAGCCTTGGTGGAGGTATGCACTCATGGAAAATGTAATGGGTTTTTGTGTAGGCCAAGAGCCACCTGTGGTGAAAATTTCAAACTCTGTCTAGTAGTTTTGAGTAATCTTGCTAACACATTGTGAAAAGAGAGCAACTACAGGGTCAACTACAGATCCTGATAATGAAAAGTTGTTAAAATTAATGAATGTCAGTTTTGGTTTTACAGGCCAAAAAATTTGTACATCTTCTTTAACCTGCATTTTCTGATTTTACATTTTTACATAATTTTATATAATTTATATTTTATATCAAAGGAAAATAATTTCTTATAGCTCTTTTAAAAACTAGAAAAGCACTCGGAGAGCGCAGACCTCCGCCAAGCGCCACAATTCCCCCCATACAGTGTTTGTGTGTACGTTTTCAGATTCCTTGAGCATGTAAACATATGACTAGCAATTGGATTCACAATGATTATTTGTTTATTTGACAGGGACAGTGCAATAAACACACAATTAATCAATGACAATCAATCTGATAGTGATAGGATTAGTGGTTCAGTAGTAAAAGCATTGCCTCCTTGGCGGAGGTAATAAACTGAAGTGTTGCTGTTGTGTTCATCTCCTCCACTGACGGATGCAAATTGGGTAGACAGGTTGCTGTGGGTTTTATATTATATTGTAACGTGCTGCTTGACATGGTGACATCCCACCGGGAGGTTTGAACTCACGCCTCCCGCTCCAGAGTCCCGCACTCTACCTGTGTCGCCAATAGGGTCAACCCACTTGGCAAGCCAAGTAGGGTGCTCATATTGAGTTCACTACAATATTATTTTTTGGGGGGGTTGCGCTCCGCGGCAAACGAGAATTTAGAAGCTTCGCCGGCAGAGAGCTCGTTTTTGCGCAGCGCCTATGGCTGGCCGGTGAATTTCTGCCAAATGCGCAGCTCCTATGGCTGGCCGGGGAATTTCTGCCAAAGAATCCGTCGGCGGACAGCTGCCCGTGTGAGGTTTTGCAGTTGCGCGCAAACACAGGCACGCTGGCGGGCCCAGGCCAGCAGTGTTTTCCGTGTCCTTTTGTGCCTAAAACGTTGAAGAACGCAGAGTTTGTGTTGCAGACACGACGACCAGCGCCCTCCATTGCGCCTGCGCACATGTTGAAAATGGCTGTATGTCACAGTGTTGAATGAAAAATGCTTTAAAAAATTCCTGTATCCAGACGGTGAACCGGATCACCCCCAAAATTTAATCAGTTCTTCCTTGTACCATTTCCAACAACGCCTGAAAGTTTCATGGAAATCCGTCCAAGATTTTTTGAGTTATCTTGCTAACCAACAGACAGACAGACAGACAGACAAACAAACACACAGACAAACCCCGGCAAAAACATAACCTCCTCCTGGCCTTTTCGGCCTGGCGGAGGTAATAAACAGAGAAGAATCCGATTACAAGAATAGACAGACTTGATTTTACAGGTGGATCAACAAAACTCTAACTCTCCTTCTCCAGAGTTAAACAAATGGAGACCATGTTTACAGAGTGAATTTAATATTCTCTCCACTAAGCAAAATAAAGAGATGATTTTGAAATTTAACCTCTTGCACTCCGGTGTATCGCGGGCGGTCACGTCTCTGCGTCCAGGTGCGCACTGAAAAAAAAAAGCTGCATTTCCGTTCTTCCACTACAGACACAGCCGCGAACAGAAAGCCAAAGGAGTGCTTTGATTGGTTTAGATGTGATTGACCTCTCATTTGACTAATAAGAGCCTTGAATTGGGTTTCTGAAACCTTGAAGAACCAATGACTGAAAACCTAGCAAGAAGGACCTGCCTACCAACGGCTGCGAATACAGCGAGCCAGTTGAAGCACAGAAGTTCGAAAGCGTGCGCCTCTTGCGTAAAATCTGTTTTGTGTAAGGCTGGGTGACACACACGCGTTCGCCAGTCTTTTTTTCTTACTACTGTTCTTATTTGTTTTGAAAAATCGTTTGCCAAAACTGCAATCATGGAAGCGCAAAACCACAATAATGGAATTATGGTTTGACTGGGTCGCGTGACCAGAACCACGAGTCCGTAACAAGTGGACCAGCGTCATGTTCGTCTGACAATGAGGAAGAGAAGTTCGCCAGCGACACTGCTGTTGTGGACAGGTAAGTGTTATAAGCTAAATTATTCTTTATCCCTGAAAATTGTAATCAAAATGACTTTTGACCAATCGGTAAATTACAAGTGTGCGTCATCACCACATGACGGACCGGTCCGTGCGCCGCGTCCGGACCGTGAACGCCCCCCCGCTACTCTTCTGTAGCGGATTGCAGATATTATTGCAGATATTTTAGTACAACTGTGCGTAGTAGACCGCGGCGCACCGTCCCTGCTTTCCGTCATGTAGCGATGGGCGATGTCCATCCTCTGCAGCGGGGGGGAGGGTGGGAGTTGTTATCTTCTACATTACAGATATTTTAGTATAATTTTTAGTGCACTGTAGGTTATTTTTTCTTGTAGAAAAAAAGCCACACATTTTTTACATGGCATGCTTCTTTGTGTGTGGGGGCTTGTTTGTTCATTCATTCATTCATGAATGAATAAACAACCCCCCCCACACACACACACACAGCCCTTCACCTTTCATTAGAGCCCAAGATGAAGCTTCTATATTGAATCATTCAAAAGACGTTTTTCCAATCAGAATCAGAATCAGATTTATTGCCATTGTTCATGTAGTACACAAACTAGGAATTTGTCTCGGTGCCATGCTGCAACATTAAAAACATGATGAGAAAAAGGGATAAACTAAAAAACTAAAGGACTAAAAACGTGCAATAAGTGTAGAAAAATAAGTAATAATAAGTAATAATAATAATAATAATAATACTAGTAATAATGAGTAGTACTAGTCAAGGCAGTTTTAAAAAATTAGCAAGTAGCAGATAATGTGAAGTACCACATAGTGCAGTCGATAATGCAACAGAACAGTATGTTTAGATGACTGTAACTCAGTGGCAGGAGCACTTAGAGAGATTATGACTGTTTTGCCAAAAAATTCAAAGTGTTTTCTTTTAAATGAGACCAACCCCATGAAGATGCTGCAAAGGATTGAAGAACAGCTTTTGATTTACTTTGGGTACGTTATTTTTAGGCGTTTTTGACCAGAGTGCAAGGGGTTAAAAGGCTGAATTATGAGTATGGTGAAAAACCATCAAAGATTCTTGCCTATCAGGTGCGTCTCTCAGAAAATTCACGGTTAATATCTCGTATTAAAACTGAAACAGGCAACTTGACAAGTGACTTTAATGAAATTAATAAATTTTTTGTGGAATTTTACAAAAAACTTCATAAATCTGAGGCCTGTCGAGACACACAACAGTTTAACAAATTCTTTGATGGAATTTCCGTCCCTGATGTGGGTGATGAGGCTAGGCAGTATCTTAAAGAACATATTACAGAAAAGGAAATTGAGGAAGCAATTAAAGTAATGCAGTCTGGAAAGTCACCTGGACCAGATGGCTTCCCAACTGAATTTTATAAGATCCTCATTAAAAATCCTTCTCTCATTCTAAAAGAAATGTACAATCAGGCATTTATAGCAGGAATTCTCCCTCAAACTCTGAACGAAGCTACCATCTCTTTGATACCAAAGTCAAATAAAGATATATCAGAACCCTCATCCTATCAGCCAATCTCTTTATTAAATGTGAATTTCAAAATCTTATCAAAGTGCCTAGCTAGGCGGTTGGAAAAATTGCTACCATCTATCATATCTCAGGATCAAACTGGGTTTATCACAGGAAGACATGGAATTTTTAATACACATAAATTATTTGATATTTTGTATACACCCTCCCCTTCCTCACCAAAGATTATTTTGTCTCTTGATGCAGAGAAGGCCTTTGACCGAGTGGAGTGGGATTATTTTTATTTCACCCTTATTAAATTTGGATTTGATAAAAGCTTTATATCGAGGATAAAATTATTATATTCATCTCCTATGGCATGAGTACAAATTAATAAAGATAAATCAAACTATTTCTGACTCCACCGCGGTACAAGGCAGGGATGTCCATCATCCCCCCTCCTTTTTGCAATAGTGATAGAACTGCTAGCAATTAAACTCCGTTCAGTGACACATTTCAAAGGTATACTTAGAGGTGAGTAAGAACATAAATTGTCTTTGTATGCAGATGACCTTTTGCTTTATATTTCCGACCCTCTAACATCATTACCACGTATTTTTAGCATACTTAACAATTTTGGTATAATTTCAGGTTATAGATTAAATCTCGGTAAAAGTAGACGGCTTCCCATAAATGCCATAGCAAAAAATCTGTCATTTCAAATTTAGGCTTGGGGCCATCATCAACATATATTACTTATTTGGCAATCAATGTCCCACAACAGCACAGTAAATTTTTTGATTTAAACATTGCAGTTCTTCTACAATCAGTTAAAAAAGATCTTCAGAGGTGGAATGGACTCCATTTATCCTTGGTAGGTCAGGTTAATGTGACTAAGATTAAGATGTTACCAAATTTTTGTATTTGTTTCAAGCTGTGCCGATTCTGATTAGGAAAAAATTCTTTGTAGAACATAATAAACACATTTCAGAATTTATATGGAGTAAAAAAATCCCAAGGATCCAGAGAGTTTTTCTGCAGAGATCAAAAAGATTAGGAGGACTAGCTTTACCCAATATTGAACACTATTATTGGGCAGCCAATATCTGTAGTTTGTTATTCTGGAAAAATCAAAGAGGTGACCAAAAAATATCATGGTTAGCTATGGAAGCTTATTTTTGTAAAATTTCCTCATTACATGCGCTTCTTGCAGGACCTTTGCCTATGGAGTTAGTTGATTACAGACTTAATCCAACAGTGGAAAACTCTCTTAAAATCTGGTTGCAATTTAGGAAGAAATTTGGCCGAATGTCTATGGCTCTGTCTGCACCAGTAGATCGGAATCCCTTTTTCCCCCCCATCTATGCAGGACTCAGCCTTTAGAATTTGAAATATGAAAAATATTAATTCCTTTACTGATATGTACAGTATATTGACAATGTTTTAGTCTCATTTACTCAGTTGACGTACAGTGGGGCAAAAAAGTATTTAGTCAGCCACCAATTGTGCAAGTTCTCCCTCTTAAAAGATGAGAGAGGTCTCCAATTTTCATCATAGGTATACCTCAACTATGAGAGACAAAATGAGAAAAAAAAAATCCAGAAAATCACATTGAAGGCTTTTTAATGAATTAATTGGTAAATTCCTTGGTAAAATAAGTATTTGGTCACCTACAAACAAGCAAGCTTTCTGGCTCTCACAGACCTGTAACTACTTCTTTAAGAGGCTCCTCTGTCCTCCACTGATTACCTGTATTAATGGCACCTGTTTGAACTCATTATCAGTATAAAAGACACCTGTCCACAACCTCAAACAGTCAGACTCCAAACTCCACTATGGCCAAGACCAAAGAGCTGTCAAAGGACACCAGAAACAAAATTGTAGACCTGCACCAGGCTGGGAAAGACTGAATCTGCAATAGGTAAGCAGCTTGGTGTGAAGAAATCAACTGTGGGAGCAATTATTAGAAAATGGAAGACATACAAGACCACTGATAATCTCCCTCCATCTGGGGCTCCACGCAAGATCTCACCCCGTGGGGTCAAAATGATCACGAGAACGGTGAGCAAAAATCCCAGAACCACATGGGGGGACCTAGTGAATGACCTGCAGAGAGCTGGGACCAAAGTAACAAAGGCTACATCAGTAACACACTACGCCACCAGGGACTCAAATCCTGCAGTGCCAGACGTGTCCCCCTGCTTAAGCCAGTACATGTCCAGGCCCGTCTGAAGTTTGCTAGAGAGCATTTGGATGATCCAGAAGAGGATTGGGAGAATGTCATATGGTCAGATGAAACCAAAATAGAACTTTTTGGTAAAAACTCAACTTGTCGTGTTTGGAGGAGAAAGAACACCATACCTACTGTGAAGCATGGGGGTGGAAACATCATACTTTGGGGCTGTTTTTCTGCAAAGGGACCAGGACGACTGATCCGTGTAAAGGAAAGAATGAATGGGGCCATGTATCGTGAGATTTTGAGTGAAAACCTCCTTCCATCAGCAAGGGCATTGAAGATGAAACGTGGCTGGGTCTTTCAGCATGACAATGATCCCAAACACACCACCCAGGCAATGAAGGAGTGGCTTCGTAAGAAGCATTTCAAGGTCCTGGAGTGGCCTAGCCAGTCTCCAGATCTCAACCCCATAGAAAATCTTTGGAGGGAGTTGAAAGTCCGTGTTGCCCAGCGACAGCCCCAAAACATCACTGCTCTAGAGGAGATCTGCATGGAGGAATGGGCCAAAATACCAGCAACAGTGTGTGAAAACCTTGTGAAAACGTTTGACCTCTGTCATTGCCAACAAAGGGTATATAACAAAGTATTGAGATGAACTTTTGTTATTGACCAAACACTTATTTTACCGAGGAATTTACCAATTAATTCATTAAAAATCCTTCAATGTGATTTTCTGGATTTTTTTTTTCTAATTTTGTCTCTCATAGTTGAGGTATACCTATGATGAAAATTGGAGACCTCTCTCATCTTTTAAGTGGGAGAACGTGCACAATTGGTGGCTGACTAAATACTTTTTTACCCCACTGTATATATACAATCTTGGAAGTAACCAGTTTTTTAGATATCTTCAAGTCAGGAATTTCGCTCGGCCAAACCTGACAAATTTTCCATATTTACCATCAAAAACTTTGCTGGATAGTATTTTGGATATAAACCCATTTGAAAGAGGTGTGGTTACGCATATATATGAGTTAATTTTTAATTATGAATGTCCCTCTTTATCTAAAATTAAAAGCCTTTGGGAAGAGGATCTTGGATTGCAACTGAGCGATGACACATGGGAATCAATCCTGGGAAGGGTCCATTCATCTTCCATATGTGCCCAACATGGACTTTTACAATTTAAAGTCGTTCACTGCCTTCATTATACCAAAGAGAAATTGGCCAAGATTTTTCCGAACTTGAAAAAATCAAATAGGAACACATTCATAGTTTTTGGACCTGCCCTCGACTTGGTAAATTTTGGAGGGAGATATTTAAAACCCTCTCAGATGTCATTGATATTTCTCAGGATTGATCCTCACTAATTGCAATATTTGGGATAGTTGAAGGATTATGTCTTCCAAAATATAAATTGGATACTATTGCCTTTGCTACATTGATAGCAAGAAGACTAATTCTTATCAGATGGAAGGATGAGGCTCCACCCACCCATACTCACTGGATCAGGGACCTAATGCAGTTTTTACATTTAGAAAAATTGAGATCCACTTTGACGGGATCCACCGACAAATTTTATAAAACCTGGCAGCCATTTACCTCATGTGAAGAATACAAACAATAACATTTGATATAAGTGGAATCAAATTAAAAATGTTTATTTTTCCTCCTGGCTTCTTTTTTTTGGGGGGGGGGGATTTGGGAAGTTCTGTTGCTTTTTTTTGGGGGGGGGGTGGATGTATAAAATGTCAAATCGTTAATATATAAAACTTGAATAAACGGTGTTAAAAAATTGTCAGTTTTGGTTTTACAGGCCAAAGAATTTGTACAGCTTCTTTTACCTGCATTTTCTGATTTTATGCAGTGATGCAAACTTGAGATTTCTCTCACACACCTATACAGTATTCTTTAGAGTCACCAAATTTCATGCAATCGCAGTCATATCCCACAAACCATCTTTATGAAAGGTCCGTCAGACTTTGTGACTTGTCAGTGGAACATTCTGAGAAAGTGAGACTGAACTGAAGCAGTCCTGTGGTGTAGTTGGTCAAGGCATCGGGTATGCTGGAGGGCCAGGTTCCAATTTTCCCAGGAAATCTCAAGACCAACCCATCCATCCATCTTCTTCCGCTTAATCCTTTTTGGGTCGCAGGGGGGGCTGGAGCCTATCCCAGCACCTTTGGGCGAGAGGCAGGGTACACCCTGGACAGTTCGCCAGTCCATTGCAGGGCCAACACAGACAGACAACCATTCACTCTCACAGTCATACCTAAGGACAATTTAGAATCCCCAGTTTGATGCCAATTAACCCAACTTGCATGTTTTTGGCATGTGGGAGGAAACCGGAGAAATCCCGGAGTAAACCCACGCAGACACGGGGAGAACATGCAAACTCCACACAGATCACTGTTGGTCGGGGGCTGGGATCGAACCCGGGATCCCCTGGCCAAGGGTGAGTTGCTGTGCTGCCGCAGTGCTAACCACTCTTCCACCGCGCTGCCTGAGGCAAATTTTTCATGGGGGGGGGGGGGTACATGTGAAGTTAATGTAATCATGCCAAAGACATGCAAATTTGCATCCGAGGGACAGAAGAAATTCGGCCGTCACAGGACTAAAAGCAACATTGGAGAGTAGTTTGAAAAAGACTTCCACTGACCTGCAGACAGATGAACCAGGAGCTCTGCAGCTGAACTGGAGTATTTGAGTCATTTACCCACGGACGTGCTAACATGGGCTAGTATTGTAAACCATCATCCAGGTGAAGTTTTGGAAGCAGGAACATCCCCCACCCCCACGGTGAGAGCCCCATCAGATAAACCAAAGAATGAGTGTTTTTCACAGCAGGTAGAACAGCTGCACAAGTTAAAGGCAACGCCACCCATCTGCAAATTCACATCACATCTACTCACAAGTTAACACTCTGCACGTGAAAGCCACCCATTTACATTTGAAACACACTTATTGTGGCAAATTACAACATGCCCATCCATTTTGAAACCAGTTTTAGCACACCTTAGGTTTTAAACAGAAGGTAAACTGTACAAAACCTGTAAACCTGCTTGGAACCCAAAGATTGCATCTTCAAGCCATCTAATTTTGAGATGCACTAGTATTTTTGATGACACCTGTGCATGTCCAATTTGTTTACTCCAAAACATCCAAGAAAAAATAAATTGCAACTGCACATATACATGAAAGATGTTGCAACTTTACATAAAATTTGCAGATGCATAAGAAAGCTACAGATTTGAGAAAAGTCAAATATATTGGAAGATGAGAAGTCTTAAGGTGTAATTTTCATGAAAAATGTCATTAAAGTTGTTATAACTCAACTAGATATTTTACATGCAATTTTTTGGTGACTCGTACTTAAATGAGGCATTACTTTTTGAAAGTACAATTTGTGGCTGCTCTACACACACCTGTCCAAGTCATTATGTACACAAAGCATTCTCAGTGACAGGTTTTATAGATTTCATTTATTAGACAATTCAAATCACATTCAACAGTAGCGTCATCACAATATTGCATATTAGGGGTACAAGGATATAATCTGATACAGTCCAATCCAAATAGGAGAAAAAAAATAACAAAAAATGTGAGAATTGGACACTATGCATTACAGCACATTAATAGAAAATCTCTAAAAAAGGCACATTTATGGAACAGCAGGACAATACTGCATGCACAGTCCCACAAAGATAAAAGCAGCATCAAAGTTACAAGTCTAATCACAGTTTAGTGGTTAACATGTTAAAGAGTACCTGATGTTACGCAACAGTTATTGCTTTTATTATTGCTGTAATAAAAGTGAACGAGAATGGGCATAATCAAGCAGTACAAGGACAGCAGGCCAAAGATTACATTCATACTGGTTAAAATACTCACATGGAATCTCACATTTTAAGGATGTGCAGTTTGCATAATCAGAAATATTGTCACTGAGGAAGATACATTTTTTGGGGGGGGGGAGGGGGGGCGGGTGTTGACTGACATCCGAGTTCCCTGAAAGAGCCACTAAGCTGCTGCAATTAGACAGTTCAAGTGATCAGACAAAGGTTGGAGCTCGAGTCATGACTATGTGTAGATTTAAAGTGGGCCAAGGATGATCTTCATAGTTACTTTCAAGCCACTTTTTCCTGTTAAGACCAACATGTTAATAGTTACAGTAATAAAACAATTTCAGAAACCAGAAATTTGCACGGCCAGTTTTGTTCATCTCTGAATGGAGTGCCTAGTTTTTAAGCAATGCTTTTCCTACAGACCCAAATCAATTAAACTAAGTCAATTTTAGTGTATGGTCTTCAAAGGAAAAAAACAACAAAAAAAAACCTAAACATTGATGACTTAAGAGTTTTGCCCATCACTAAAGGGGATTTTTCATTAAGTTCTGGTAGTCTGTCCATTCATCTTGCAGAAACTGACAGCTGTTTACATTTTGCTTCATGATCCCCAAGTTCAGGGAATTGTAGAAAGTGAAATTGTCATTTGATGCCATGTACATCCAGTAAGAAAAACTGTGAAATTGGATTCAATAAACAACTGCTGGAGTTTCTCCAAGATCAATGGGCAAGCTATTGGAGATAATTTTCAAATTGTTCAGAATTCCATCAATGTACTGTGACAAACTCATGGGACACTTTCAATAAATGGTCACCCATACAGTAGAATTGCCATTTACTGGTTAGACTATTAATCATGAGTAGGAACTGCATAAAACCATTTCCCTCATTTCAGAAAAAAAAAAAAAAAAAAAAAAAAAAATATAATTCTGAAAAAAACAAAACAGGTGTACAAATTCAGGACCACAGTGCATTTCATTCATTATATTAAAAGGGGAAGTCTTGAGCAATCCAAATTGGTGAATTTTGCCTTTTTGGTCAGGGGGAAAAAAAATAAATACATTTTATGACATTACGCCAGTCAGCTCAGCACTGGCAAATAAATGTCAAACTGTTAAAAGTCAGCCATATTTAACCCACATATAACCTATACCATCTTAATTCCAAATTAGATAAACCCTTACTTATGCAATGAAACTTAAAGACAACTCAGTTTTACCTGGTCCAGTCCCAAAGCACCACAATCCTAATGTCTTCAGCCCCGGATACAGGTTTCATTACAACGAACCCCACCATTTGTGCACGAGGATGTCTTCTCCAAATCCTGTATCGAGGAGGCGGTTGCCACATTCCTCCCAGCGACACACCTGCCCTTTGTCCACCACCACAAACTTCCACTCCACATGGCGCTCCGTGGGCAGTCTGATCACAGTGGACCAGAGCCCATCCTTTGCTTGTTCCAGCGGAATGAATTCCTTCCAGTTCCCCAACTCCTCCTGGCTCCCAGTGATTGCAACCATCTGGAAAGGAGACTGGGTGATGTAGTGGATGCAGAAAGTAACGCTGACATTCTGGGGCATGGGCTGGACTGCCACCACCTTTTTCTCATTTTCGTCAACAGGGGGAATAATTTCAGGGGAAGGAGGGCCATCTGTATCTGTACCAATAATATCAGGTTGACAAGAGCTTTGATGATTGGTTTCTCCAGTGGGAAGGGTATCATTTTGTGTGATGCTTTGTGCAAGAGATGAGACTGAAGTGTTCAGCCAGGGAAGAACTTGGTCATTGCCCTCCATGATCCATTCATTACAGTCCATAGTTGCCTCCATGATACTGATTTCAGTCTTTTCTTCTTCCTCTTTTTCTACCACTTCCTCCTCTTCAACTTCTACATTGCCTACCTTCTCTGCTTTCTTCTTTGTGTCATCACTGAAGCCAGTAACATTGTCAGCAATCTCTGTCATCAACCTCTCCATCTCTTTGGCATAACCATCCTCAACCTCGTATCCAAACATGTCCTCATTTCCTGCCAGAGAAATGTGTTCACTTTGGGGCTGCTGAGAATTATTCAGCAAGCAGCACCTAAACTCCAAACCTGCCAGATCTTCATTCATGATAGCTGTAGCATCAGCAGAGCAGTTATTCCCAGCATTGGACTGCTCCTGAGCGTTTGAATCGTAACCTGTAATGGGGAGTGCCACAGTCTCTGAAGTCACGTCTCTCTCCTGATCAAAATCTGGCTCCTCAGGGCTGACAATCATGCTTGAAATCCCACTCTCCACACCGCCACCAGAAGACGACCAAATTGGCTCACTTTTCTCAAAAGAGGGCAAGGAAATTTGAAATGTGGGTCGAATGTTCTCACTGGTGAGAACAGAAGCTTGGGCAATCCCATCTTCAATCTTTTCACTCTGATGTGATGATAGGCCTGCTGTGCATGAGACTTGAGCATTTTCAGGAGTTGTTCTAGCACAGAGATCAGCGTTTTCTGGATTGACTAGCCCTACTGAATTCTGTACAGCAGGATCCCATACCACATTTAGGTTGTTGCCACTTTCACTACAGGAAGCAATATTGGCCAGCATTTCCCCTTCCACATAACTATCCACTGGACTGCAACAACCACCATTCTGTTTTTCTGGTTCAGCATCCAGTTCATGTTCCTCACTTCCGACAGTCTGACTGGACACCATGACCTCACTCATCACGTCGCAATGCTTTTGTCCAGAGGCACCCAAATCCCCAACCTCAGCTTGTTGAGCAAGCACATCATCTACACACTCTTCTTCATTTTGATTTTCCTTCACTGAAGAGGGGTGATTATTGCTATAAGAATTGGTATCTGTGTTGTTTGGGTGGCCATTTGTGTCAGACGCTGCCTCTTGAATGCAAGTGATGACAACATTTTCAGTAGAGACTATGGGCTCCTCTGCGCTGTTCACAAGGATTTCCTCCTCAGGATAGTTTTTATAGTCAGTCTCATGTTTTGCTTCCAGAACCTAGAAATGTAAAAAGAAAATATAAGATACAAGTGAAGGAGAGCCATTTTCCTCCCAAATTTCCAACCATTTTCCAACAAGCCAACCTTTTGGTTAATGGAAGGCAATTATAAATTAAACTAGTAGCTTCATATTCATGTGTTACCACAAAGTCCGTACAGCCAATTTATAACCATGTTTAACTCCGAGGGGGCGCTTTAGTACCTTTACCACCCCACTGAGCTGCAGGAACATTGGCCTGTCTGGACTTCCAACTTTACAAATTAAGCACTGTCCCTAGGCATCAATCTCTGATAGGCCCTTACAATAGATGGTTAGAGTAGCTACTAGTTCAATGCTGTGGTCTTTGACTAGAAATGACACTATACAAAGCGCAGGTCCTTATCCAAACATTTCAGAAAAAAACATTTAGATGTGATTTTTTTCTTGTGCATATGAGACCATCGCAAATGTATGAGTTTCCCATTAAATTGAGACATTTGTCTCATAAATTTTTAACTTTAATCACCAGTTTGGGAGGATTTTCTTACACATCATAGGACAAACTATCCACATGTACAGGCTAATAAAATCCAAATTGTCAAGGATCAAGAGTAGAAACAAGCACCAAATGAACTTGAGTAAGGGTACAGTTTCATTCATTCATTAATGTACTCAAGAGTAAAGTCTCCTGCAATCAAACTTGAAGTACAATTTTGTTACAGCGTTACTTGGGTACACGATCTTGAGTAAATGTCAATAGTTTGCTCTGCTGCTCACAATAAAATGGACTTCTAAAATGTGAAGTTTGACAAGACATTTCTTGGACATTAAATAGCTGATCTTGTAAATATTCCTGCAGTCACAATGCCAAAAATTTAATTGCTTAAAACTGAACATGTGTGGCTTTGTGGTGAGATTCAACCATAAATTTCAGAAGTGAATGGCAGAGAATTTTCTACAGCTTAACCAGGACAAAACAGAAGTGTTATCATTGGTCCTGAAGACGAGGAACTTTTATCCAAACTTGGGTCTGAAACCTACCCAATGTGTCAAGAACCAGAGCATCCTTTAAGATTGATCTTAATTGTGTGTCACATATTTAAAAACTTAACAGGATTTTATCATCTTAGAAAAATAGTCGAATCAATGATACATGCTCTTATTACCAGTTGTATAGACCACTAATGCCCTGCTCGCTAATTCCCAAAAACATGTCAAATCTCCAATTGCTTCAAAATTCAGCAGCACTAGTGCTAATGAGGACCAAGACGTGGGAGCATATTATGCAGTTTTTAAACTCGCTGCATTGGCTCCAAGTCTGTCCTGGTCAGGGTGGCCCCTGTGGCGCACTCTGGTCGTGGGCTGTGCCGTCTCCTGCGTGAGGGGCTATACAAGATGACGTTCCATTGCATAGTGCCTCAGTGCCGAGCCATGCTGTGTATTTTATGTGTGTAAGAGAAGTGGGGACCGGTGCATTCGTCTGTATGTGCGCAGGTGTCTGAGGGCTGGGGTGGATCGTGTAAACGCATTTTGTTTCAATTTTTGTTTTTAATCCATGTAAAGGCCTTTGTGCAGCTTCTAATGTTTGAAAAGTGCTACACAAGTGAAGTTTGATTTAATGTGTTGCTCAAAGTATTGGGACACCCCTCCAATGACTGGGGCTCCAATGAACAAAGTGAGGTCCATAAAGACAGATTACTGCATTTGGTGTGGAGGAACGTGACTGGTCTGCGCAGCCTCAAACTCAACTCAACAGAAGACCTTTGGGCTCAATTACAACATCAGTGCCTGACCTCACAAATACGCTTCTAGAAGAATTGGTTTTTAAAAAAAACAAAAAATCCCATAAACACTCCTAAACCTTGTGGAAAGTCACCCTTTGCAGCTATAATTGCTGCAACTCTTCTGGGAAGGCTTTCCACAAGGTTTAAGAGTGCATTTATGGGATTTTTTACCAGTATTCCAGAAGCACATCTCTGAAGTTAAGCACTGATGTTGAAGAGAAGTCTCCGCTCCAGTTCATCCCAAAGGTCCTCTGTCGAATTAAGGTCAGGGCTCTGTGCAGACCAGTCAAGTTCCTCCACACCAAACTCGCTCAGCCATGTTTTTAAATGGACCTTGCCTTGTGCACTGGTGCCCAGTCATTTGGAGGGGTGTCCCAATATTTCTGGCAATAGAGTATGTTTTACCCATTGTGCAATTGGTCAGAAGACCGTTGTTCACTTAAACTTAAATCAAACCGATTGAAATTCAATGGAAATGTTTGTGTGCACCACAACATATAATCTGATACATAAACCTGTGTTTAAGGATGGATTTACATTTTATTAAATCAACCACTAACAGTTGTGTGTTCACATATCCAGAACTCAACTTTCATTAAGAATCATGAGTCATGGTGGAGCTCAATGCACTAACCTAGCATCTAGCTAGCATTTCTACTTCTGTTGCACTTGAACAGGTTAACATAAGCAACATGCAGATTCTGTTTGAAATAATGTGATGTTTTCTAGTGCTTACCTCATCTTCCTTTGTGTGGCTTTCACGCCTCATTGAGCCATCATGATCACGACCCTCTTCATTATAATTTTTAGCATCATCTATAAGAATCTGGTGGTCAACACCACCACCCTCCACAGCCACGCTGGTCAGAGGTTCTGGACTCCGTCTGGGTTCCTCTGCTCCCTTGGGACAGGCCACCTCAGCTGAACTGTTGTGCTTTGTGTCTGGTATAGAATCACTCTGGGGTGGAGGGGAAGGTGGAGGCGGCTGCGTCTTCACTGAAGCAGCATGACGATGTCTGATTTTAGGATCAGTACTCTCCTTCACATCTGATGGGTCATCATTGCTCATGACTAGAATAGAGTGACAAAGAGACCACAACACCATTACAGTCAAATGAATCTCATAATCTACCAGGTCAAGCAGACACGTCACAATTCGTTGCACATCTTCAGGATTTTATAAGTACCTGAATTCTTCCAGGATGTCACCAACTGAAAAATATTCATAATCAAGCAGATTCCAACTTCATCCCAAAGCTCGAGGCCAATTACATTTGTCCAAGGGCCAGAATTTTTCTCAGCAGACACTGAGGGCCAAATGCTCTCTTTAAAATAAAATATCCTTTCCCAATATATCATTTACAATACAAGTTTTCCTTCCAAATTTATGTTATTTTGTTTAGCCTTTGTCAGTGTTGGACCCATAATAATACAGTTAGCCATTGGGAAGATGTCAGGACAGTCAGCTGAGAAAACCACACATGAATAGTTTGACCAAGGAGGTTAATTTCTCAAAGAAACAAAATCTCCTTGGTCAAACTGATTAAACACACTTAAGTTAAACAATCAGAACTGGGCAGTCAAAATTGTAGTCCCGTGTGTGCCCCCCCAGAAAAAACTTAAGTGATCAAAATAGCTTAGCGTTGTATTTTTCTAATCACATTCTCAGGTTTTTACAAGATGGAAAAAAAAAATTAAGGGGAACTTTACACTTTCAGACTAATGCACCTTCTTCAAGATGGCTGACCTACTCATCAGTAATGGGTACCAGCTGCAGCAGGAGTGATTTGCTTCCTTTGCACTTAACGTTTTCTCTGACCTGGCCACCAGGAACTCTTGCACAGTTTCAGGTCAAGTTAGTCTGCATTTTTTTTTTTTTTTTTTTGGGCGGGGGGGGGGGGGGGTGAAGAAAACTGCCAGATCTCAGGGAACAAAAAAAAAACAACAACAAAAAAACAAAACAATGTTAATTTTTTCCCTATCCTGTTGCATTTCAGTTTAAAAGACGTCAATACCATGCAAACACCTACTAATGCCCCATGGTTGAAACAAACCAAACAACAGTGAAGAATGCCATCGACACCAGCAGAAGTCATTTAAATGTCTGTTTTAGTGCTCAGTTATTAACTCGCGTTAACGTGGAGGAGGCCAGAACAAACCCCTGCCGTATCTGCACAGGGCAGCGGTCCCTTCACCTCCTTTGACCCATTAACCTCACGTGGAATCGGTGTGATTAGTTTGGGGAGAGTGGAGGTCAGCGGCCTCTGCCGTGGAAACGTTGAGCAACTTCTGGCCATCAAAAACACAGCAAGTTGCTACAAGATATAACAGTATTAAGATTTTTTTTTTTTTTTTTAATTAAAGACTAAACTGACCCGTCAACATTTGTAAGAACACTTCTTTTTTGTTTGTTTTTAAATAGAAGCGGCTTAAAAAAAGGCACATTTCTTGCCTCACATTTTCCATCCGTTTCCCCTAAAGCAATAAGAAGCCATCGTTCGTTGACAAAATGTGGCTCTGGAGCCGCAGGTTTTAGACCCAAAGCAGATGACACCTTACATAAGGGCTGGTATATTATTGTCACCTTAAACACGTTCACAGATCGGACACCTGCTTCTGTCAGTCGTGTCACCCGTCTCCATTACCTGTTGACTCGGGGCTGCGTGGATCCTCCAGGCCCGGCTCCTCCCACTCCCGGTTCGGCCCAACAGGCAAGTCCGTCTTCGCTCCCCCGTTCCCGCCAGCGCCGTCGGCGTCTTCGGCTCTGGTCTTCCTCCGCTTCTCCCTCACCGTCCGGTAGATGAGGATGACGGACACCATGGCGAACACGGCGAGGGCCACGACCGGACCGTGCCTCCCGATCATGCAGAAAAGAGAGGCCAGGTCCCCGCGTCTCTCCAGGGCCGCGCCGTTACCGTTTTTCAGTGGCATCGCAAGCCTGCAGTGGAAAACGAGCAGCCCAACGGTCTGTCCTCCGCCGCTGTGAACTCCCACGATCGCCCCTTCACGGTTTTAAAGAGCGGCGGCGTATCCAGCTGCGGCTGAGCCGTGGAGCGCAGCTGATTGGCTGACAGGCTCACCAGAACGCAGCACTCATTCATAAAAAATGGGACTAGTTCATGGTGCGGTTACCTGGTTACCGGAGCTGGCGGTAACCACGCAGGCTGCTGAACTGTAACAGCTCTCACACTGTCAATAGTGTCCATGTGTGGCACATCCATTCCAGGATTTTTGAATTCCAACACAGTTAATGAGCAGCAGATTAGATGATCACGGAACCATTTTTATCTGAGACAAAGAAAAGGCTAAAAAAAAAAAACAACTTATGCTCATCCGAATCCTCTTACAGTATTGTTGTAGACTGAAAACTCTGTTAGCAGTACCTCAAAGGCATTGGGAATGTGTGTGTATATATATATATATATACAGTATATATACTGTATATATACAGTATATATATATATATACAGTGATGTGAAAAAGTGTTTGCCCCTTCCTGATTTCTCATTTTTTTGTATGATTGCCACACTTAAATGTTTCAGATCATCAAACAAATTTAAATATTAGACAAATATAACACAAGTAAACACAATATGCAATTTTTAAATGAAGGTATTTATTATTAAGATAAAAAAAAAATCCAAACCTACATGGCCCTGTGTGAAAAAGTGATTGCCCCCTAAACCTAATAACTGGTTGGGGCCACCCTTAGCAGCAACAACTGCAATCAAGAGTTTGAGATAACTGGCAATGAGTCATTTCCAGCACTGTGGGGGAATTTTGGCCCACTCATCTTTGCAGAATTGTTGTAATTCAGCCACATTAGAGGGTTTTCGAGCATGCTGTGGCATGACCTTTTTAGTCATGCCACAGCATTTCATTCAGATTCAGGTCAGGACTTTGACTAGGCCACTCCAAAGTCTTCATTTTGTTTTTCTTAAGCCAATCAGAGATGGACTTGCTGGTGTGTTTTGGATCATTGTCCGGCTGCAAAATCCAAGTGCGCTTCAGCTTGAGGTCACGAACAGATGGCCGGACATTCTCCTTCAGGATTTTTTGGTAGACAGCAGAATTCGTGGTTCCATTTACCACAGCAAGTCCTCCAGATCCTGAAGCAGCAAAACAACCCCAGACTGTCACATTACCACCACCATATTTTACAGTTGGTATGATGTTCCTTTTCTGAATGCTGTGTTACTTTTACACCAAATGTAATGGGACACACACCTTCCAAAAAGTTCAGTTTTTGTCTCAGTCCACAGAGTATTTCCCCAAAAGTCTTGGGGATCATCAAGATGTTTTCTGGCAAAACTGAGATGAGCCTTTATGTTCTTTTTGCTCAGCAGTGGTTTTCATCTTGGAACTCTGCCATGCAGGCTATTTTTGTCCAGTCTCTTTCTTATGGTGGAGTCATGAACACTGACCTTAACTGAGGCAAGCGAGGCCTGCAGTTCTTTGGATGTTGTGGGGTCTTTTGTGACCTCTTGGATGAGTCATCACTGCACTCTTGGGGTAATTTTGGTCGGCCGGCCACTCTTGGGAAGGTTCACCACTGTTCCATGTTTTTGCCATTTGTGGATAATGGCTCTCAATGTGGTTTGCTGGAGTTCCAAAGCTTTAGAAATGGCTAGAAAATTGAACTCAGCTTTCAAAGATGAGTTAAACCACAGTTAATTTATGTTTTAACAGGGGGGCAATCACACAGGGCCATGTAGGTTTGAATTTTTTTTACCCTTTATAATAAACACCTTCTTTTAAAAACTGCATTTTGTGTTTACTTGTGTTATGTTTGTCTAATATTTAAATTTGTTTGATGATCTGAAACATTTAAGTGTGACAAACATACAAAAAAAATGAGAAATCAGGAAGGGGCAAACACTTTTTTGCATCACTGCACACACACACACACACACACACACACACCCACCCACACACACCCACCCACACACACACACACACACACACACTGTATATGTACACTACCATTCAAAAGTTTGGGGTCACCCAGACAATTATTTTGTGTTTTCCATGAAAAGTCACACTTATTTACCACCATGAGTTGTAAAATGAATAGAAAATATAGTCAAGACATTGACAAGGTTAGAAATAATGATTTGTATTTGAAATAATAATTTTTTCCAGATACTCAACCTGCTCAAAGGAAGGTCAGTTTTATAGCTTCTCTAACCAGCTAAACTGTTTTCAGCTGTGCTAACATGATTGCACAAGGGATTTCTAATCATCCATTAGCCTTCTGATGCAATGAGCAAACACATTGTACCATTAGAACACTGGAGTGATAGTTGCTGGAAATGGGCCTCTATACACCTATGTAGATATTGCACCAAAAACCAGACATTTGCAGCTAGAATAGTCATTTACCACATTAGCAATGTATATTAGATATTAGAGTGTATTTCTGATTAGTTTAAAGTTATCTTCATTGAAAAAAACAGTGCTTTTCTTTCAAAAATAAGGAAATTTCTAAGTGACCCCAAACTTTTGAACGGTAGTGTATATAAACGATATATGTAAAGTTTTGGAAAAAATCAATTTAATATTGTTTGCCGATGACACTAATTACCTCCGCCAGGCCGTAGGCCGCAGGAGGTTATGTTTTTGCCAGCGTTTGTCTGTCTGTCTGTTTGTCTGTTGGTTAGTAAGATAACTCAAAAAGTTTTGGACGGATTTCGATGAAACTTTCAGGCGTTGTTGGAAATGGTACAAGGAAGAACTGATTAAATTTTGGGGATGATCTGGATCACCGTCTGGATACAGGAATTTTTTAAAGGATTCTTTAACATTGTGAGATACGGCCATTTTCAACATGTGTGCAGGCGCAATGGAGGGCGCTGGTCCTACATACAAGTTGTGTATGTAAGAAGTGCTGCAGTTTTACCCGTAAGGTAATAAATTTACAAATATGAAAATTTATGCCAAAAATACTCAAAATCTAGGGAAAATATAATTTATGTTAAAAAAAACACAAATTGGCAAGAAAAAAAGTCACAGATTGACCAGAAACAGCTCCAGTTTTATTAGAAAACAATTGCAAATTTATGTGAAAAAGGCAGAATTTTTACCTGAAAAATGTAACAAGCAGATAAGACAATCTTGTGAGAAAAGCAGAAGATTATGCCAAAACTATAAAAAAATTATGAAAAAAGCTTAGAAATTCATTGGGAAAAATAACAATTTTACATGGAAAAAGCCTTCAATTTTATTTGATAGAGGTAATAAATTTGCAAAGAAAAATATGCTAAATTTAGGGGGAAAGAGCAAAACACACTTATGCCAAAACACACTTATGCCAAAAATATAACAAATTTTATTTTAAAAAATTAGTTTAATGAGGAAAACACCAACACAATTTTGTAAGAAAAAAAGACAAACTTTTTACAAAAACCCCCCAGAAAATTTACCAGAGCAAGAAGGAATTTTGTGAAAAAAGGTGACAAATTTACAATTACAAAAAGCTGCAAATTTATAAGAAAAAAAACAACCTCTTAATCCTGATATTATTGGGCCAGATTGTAGTTGTAATTCTGCTGTTTTACCTGTTTTTAGACACTTAATCACTCACAGTGGCTCGTTTGTGTAGTACAGGTTGCCGACCGCTGCCTTATACCTTGTAATTTGCTCTTTTCCCCCTCACACAAATTAGAAACGTTTTTCTGTGGGAAAGGTAGGGTTTTTTTTTTAAAATGTGAGTTGGAATTGTTTTGCAATTAGAAAAAAAAAGATATTAAATAAGACTGTCTGGCCCCTTATTGTAGGCCTGAAGGTTAGAGGAGTTGAATCCCCCATCAGTTTGTACGCAGACGACGTGATATTAGACAATTCAGAAAAATCAATTTCCCCTCTCCTGGACCTGATTATTTCTTTCGGTAGACTGTCAGGTTACACTATAAAGTGGTCCAAGAGTGAATTTATGCCTCTTTCAGATGTTTTTTTCGCCAGGTTTTCTGAAAAATGCACCTTTTAGAATAGTTAATGATCATATTAAATACCTTGGCTTAATTATACCTAAAAATCCTAAATTGATATTGTGGCACACATATATGCACATATGTTGGTTTCAGATGCTCCACAGATATATCACTGTATGCTTATTGTATACTTAACGTCTCAGGGGAACAAAGGGACTGAGCCTCCTAGAGGTAACGGGAGGGTGTGAGATCTGGCCTTTTGTTTCAAGGAGATGGCCTTGAGAGATTTCCTGACCACCAGAGACTAGGAGGTGGATGGTGTTAAGATCGGGGGAAGTTACATTGTGACTGGGATTAAGCACCATGTGACTGTATGTTTGATTAAGCACCATGTGATTGTATGTTTGATGTCCTGGGTATAAAAGGACAGATGTGAGAAGATTCATCCTCTTTTTCTGTTTTTGAATGTTGGAGAATGTTATTGTGAATAAAGCTGAACCTGAGGAATAAACTCAGTCTCGTCCTTCACCATTCTCCACACTGGTGACCTTACGACGAAGCATGAGCAGAAGTAATTCTACTGAGCCGGACTCGTCAGAAGCCAGCCTGACGAATGCCGCCACGTTCCAGCTGCCTGACTTCTGGCAGAACAGTCCGCGCTCCTGGTTTAGCGCGGTCAAGGCGCAGTTCAACCTCCTGAGAATTTCGAGAGACGACACAAAGTTCTACCATGTGGTGGCGAAGCTGGACAACCACACAGTCCAGAGGGTGGAGAGCCTGGTCAACCACCCACCGGACAGCGACAAGTACAGCACATTGAAGGCTGCGCTTATCAGCCACTTCACCCCCTCGGTGCAACAGCGAGCAGAGGGGCTCCTGGCGTTGATGGAGTTTGAGAACGACAGACCCGCAGACCTGATGGGGAAGATGCTGAGGTTGAGAGACTCCGATGATGATGGCTTTATCTTCACTCACCTTTTCCTCAGGACCCTACCGTCAGCGGTGAGAGTGACCCTGGACGGTTCACCGCTGTTGGCCCGACGAGACTACCACGAGCTGAGCCAGGAGGCGCAATGACTCGTCGACGCCCACAAACGGAGCGCGGCTTCGGCCGCAGCAGCAGAGCTAGGCGCAACGTCCGGAGACGGCATGAGGCCAGAGGCTGCAGCACCAGACTCACCGATGACGGCAGCAGCAAGGGCCAGGCGACACGGAGCGGACGACGTCCTTTGCTTCTACCATCGCCGCTTTGCAGAGAGGGCGCGCAAGTGCATTCCACCGTGCCACTTCAAGCGCTCGGGAAACACCAAGACCAGGGGTCGGTAGCAGCTGCGGCCCTCGGAGAAGAGAACAAGCTGCTCTACCTGAAGGATGCACGCTCGGGGAGGCATTTCCTCGTGGACACAGGCTCCCAGCTGAGCTTCATCACGCCTTCCTACGCGGACCGGCTGGCGCCTTCCAGTGGTCCCCGGGTGACAGCAGCGAATGGCTCAGCGATTAAGACCTTCGGTGAGAGGACTCTGCTTCTGTCTTTGCAGGGCCGTGCATTCGAGTGGACTTTTGTCGTAGCGGCAGTCAATTTCAACATGTTAGGGGCTGATTTTTTGTGCTCACATGGTTTATTGGTTGATCTTGCTAACAGACGCCTGGTTAATGCACTCTCCTTTTATTCTATTCCCTGCACAGCTCGAGTGGCCCCGCCAACTGCACAAGCCAACGTCACAGCTGCAGGTGGTAAGTTCCACACACTCCTCACTCAGTTCCCAGCACTCACGGTCCCAACGTTTTCGGTGACAGTGGCTAAACATGGGGTGGAACATTTTATTACTACCACCGGCCCACCCGTTTTTGCAAAAGCTCGGCGCTTGGACTCAGCTAAACTGACCATAGCGCGCGAGGAGTTCGCCAACCTGGAAAGACTGGGCATCATCAGGAGGTCGAAGAGCCCATGGGCTTCGCCGCTCCACATGGTCCCAAAGGCTGATGGCTCGTGGCGACCTTGCGGTGATTTCCGCAGGTTGAATAACGCTACAGCGCACGACCGCTACCTGATCCCGCACATCCAAGATTTTTCGGTGCATTTGGCGGGGGCGCACATTTTTTCTAAAATAGATTTGGTACACGGTTACCACCAGGTTCCAGTGTGCGCTGAGGACATACCCAAAACAGCGGTAATAACTCCTTTCGGGCTTTTTGAGTTTTTGCGCATTCCGTTTGGGCTTAAAGGCGTGGCACAGACGTTCCAACGCATGATGGACGTGGTTCTGCGCGACCTCCTTTTCGTGTTCGTCTACCTGGACGACATATTGGTAGCCAGCGCGTCCGAACACGAACACGAAAACCACCTCACTGCAGTTTTCCGGAGGCTGGCAGAGCACGGGTTAATAATCAACCCAGCGAAGTGTCAGTTCGGGGTGGCGCAGATTGATTTTTTTGGGGCATCGCGTCTCTCCAGAAGGAGCGGTTCCTCTGCCCGACAAAGTGCGCGCAATAACAAATTTTCCCCAGCCACAAACGGTCAAAGCGTTACAGGAGTTTTTGGGAATGGTGAATTTTTATAACCGTTTCCTCCCCCACGCAGCGCAGCTCATGCAACCATTGTATGCTGCACTAAAAAAACAAAAACCCACAAACAAAATCAAATGGTCTCCGGAGCGAGAGCGTACATTCGCGGAAGTCAAAACAGCCCTGGCAAACGCTGCGTTGTTGGCACATCCAGACCCAATGGCCCACATAGCGCTCACTACTGACACGTCAGATGTGGCCATAGGAGCGGTCGTGGAGCAGTATGTAGCAGGAGCTTGGCAACCGCTCACCTTTTTCAGCAGGACCTTGCGCGATAGTGAATGAAAATACAGCGCATTCGACAGGGAGTTGTTAGCCCTCCACTTGGCCATTCGCCACTTCCAGTTTTGGCTGGAGGGACGCAGTTTCACCGCGTTCGTTGATCACAAGCCACTGACCTTCGCGATGGCCAAGATTTCAGAACCGTGGTCGGGCCGGCAGCAGAGACAGCTGGCCGCGATCTCAGAGTTTACTACCGATATCCAGCATGTAGTGGGTAAACTTAATGTGGTGGCAGACTGCCTCTCGCACGCCGTGGTGGCTCCAGCCCGTGCAGGGGTAGATTTTGCAGCCATGGCCACGGATCAGGTTAGCGACGCGGAAGTGCGCGCGGCCCCAGTCCGCGTAGGGATAGATTATGCAGCCATGGCCGCGGATCAGGTTGCCGACGCGGTCGTGTGCGCGCTCCAGTCTGGACCAACAGGGTTAAGGCTGGAGAACAGGGTGCTACAAGATGGTATGCCCCCTCTAATCTGCGATGTCTCCATGGGACGACCGCGCCTGGTGGTGCCGACCGCGTGGCGCCGCCGCGTTTTTGACTCGATTCATTCGCTGGCGCACCCAGGGGTGCGCACGTCGGTCAAAATGGTAGGAGAGAAATTTGTATGGCCGTGCCTGCGCAAGCAAGTCAAGGAGTGGGCAACAGCCTGCGTGGCTTGTCAGCGAGCCAAAATACACAAACACACTAGAGCTCCCTTGGAGCCTTTTCACATCCCGGCTAAGCGATTCGATCATGTGCATGTCGACCTCGTAGGCCCCCTCCCGCCGTCACAGGGGTGCACACACCTTTTGACAATGGTGGACCGCACCACGCGTTGGCCGGAAGTGGTCCCACTGGCATCAACCACAGCCGAGGAGGTGGCGTGCGCGTTTCTAACAGCATGGGTAGCGCGTTTCGGAGTTCCGTCGGACATTACGTCCGACAGAGGTCCTCAATTTGTTTCCGAGCTTTGGTCAGCGACGGCCCGCAGCCCGGGGGTAACGATCCACCGCACTATCGCATACAACCCGCAGGCTAATGGTTTATGCGAACGTTTCCATAGGTCATTGAAAGCAGCCCTCAGAGCGTCGCTTACGGATGCAAATTGGGTGGACAGGCTACCATGGGTTTTATTGGGGTTGCGTTCTGCACCTAAAGAGGATTTAAAAGCCTCCCCAGCGGAGTTAGTTTTTGCGCAGCCACTCCGGCTGCCCGGGGAGTTTCTCCCGGATAATCCTGCGAAAGAATGCCCCCCCGTCCAGCGGTTGCAGAGCGACACGGGAGCGAGCACTCTTCCTGGCCCAGTTCATCACAGCTTCCTGCGCGTTTTTGTGCCTAAAGCTTTAAAAAATGCGGAGTTTGTTTTTGTCAGACATGATGCCCACCACCCACCCTTACGCCCACCTTATGACGGACCATACAGAGTGCTGGAAACAGGGGACAAGCATTTTTTGCTGGATTTGGGGGGCAGGAAAGAAATGATTGGTATAAACAGGCTCAAACCCGCTTTTGTGCTGGCTGACGAAGTGGTGCAGTTGGCGAGGGCTCCTCGGCGCGGCAGACCCCCTAGAGAGCATTCCCCAGAACACCCACAGAGATTGACTAACAGTTCTAATCCTCAAGCAGCAGCTCCACAGCGGGAAGACGCCGCGGGGGTGGTAAAGCCCGCTTACAGCAGATATGGAAGGCGACTGAGGCCCAAGCAACATTTGGACTGATGTGTAATAATGTGACCATGACTTGCAAACTGTTATTACGTTTGTTCCATCTTAGACGTTTGGGGGTGGGTCATGTGGCACACATATATGCACATATGTTGGTTTCAGATGCTCCACAGATATATCACTGTATGCTTATTGTATACTTAACGTCTCAGGGGAACAAAGGAGCCTCCTAGAGGTAACGGGAGGGTGTGAGATCTGGCCTTTTGTTTCAAGGAGATGGCCTTGAGAGATTTCCTGACCACCAGAGACTAGGAGGTGGATGGTGTTAAGATCGGGGGAAGTTACATTGTGACTGGGATTAAGCACCATGTGACTGTATGTTTGATTAAGCACCATGTGATTGTATGTTTGATGTCCTGGGTATAAAAGGACAGATGTGAGAAGATTCATCCTCTTTTTCTGTTTTTGAATGTTGGAGAATGTTATTGTGAATAAAGCTGAACCTGAGGAATAAACTCAGTCTCGTCCTTCACCATTCTCCACACTGGTGACCTTACGACGAAGCATGAGCAGAAGTAATTCTACTGAGCCGGACTCGTCAGAAGCCAGCCTGACGAATGCCGCCACGTTCCAGCTGCCTGACTTCTGGCAGAACAGTCCGCGCTCCTGGTTTAGCGCGGTCAAGGCGCAGTTCAACCTCCTGAGAATTTCGAGAGACGACACAAAGTTCTACCATGTGGTGGCGAAGCTGGACAACCACACAGTCCAGAGGGTGGAGAGCCTGGTCAACCACCCACCGGACAGCGACAAGTACAGCACATTGAAGGCTGCGCTTATCAGCCACTTCACCCCCTCGGTGCAACAGCGAGCAGAGGGGCTCCTGGCGTTGATGGAGTTTGAGAACGACAGACCCGCAGACCTGATGGGGAAGATGCTGAGGTTGAGAGACTCCGATGATGATGGCTTTATCTTCACTCACCTTTTCCTCAGGACCCTACCGTCAGCGGTGAGAGTGACCCTGGACGGTTCACCGCTGTTGGCCCGACGAGACTACCACGAGCTGAGCCAGGAGGCGCAATGACTCGTCGACGCCCACAAACGGAGCGCGGCTTCGGCCGCAGCAGCAGAGCTAGGCGCAACGTCCGGAGACGGCATGAGGCCAGAGGCTGCAGCACCAGACTCACCGATGACGGCAGCAGCAAGGGCCAGGCGACACGGAGCGGACGACGTCCTTTGCTTCTACCATCGCCGCTTTGCAGAGAGGGCGCGCAAGTGCATTCCACCGTGCCACTTCAAGCGCTCGGGAAACACCAAGACCAGGGGTCGGTAGCAGCTGCGGCCCTCGGAGAAGAGAACAAGCTGCTCTACCTGAAGGATGCACGCTCGGGGAGGCATTTCCTCGTGGACACAGGCTCCCAGCTGAGCTTCATCACGCCTTCCTACGCGGACCGGCTGGCGCCTTCCAGTGGTCCCCGGGTGACAGCAGCGAATGGCTCAGCGATTAAGACCTTCGGTGAGAGGACTCTGCTTCTGTCTTTGCAGGGCCGTGCATTCGAGTGGACTTTTGTCGTAGCGGCAGTCAATTTCAACATGTTAGGGGCTGATTTTTTGTGCTCACATGGTTTATTGGTTGATCTTGCTAACAGACGCCTGGTTAATGCACTCTCCTTTTATTCTATTCCCTGCACAGCTCGAGTGGCCCCGCCAACTGCACAAGCCAACGTCACAGCTGCAGGTGGTAAGTTCCACACACTCCTCACTCAGTTCCCAGCACTCACGGTCCCAACGTTTTCGGTGACAGTGGCTAAACATGGGGTGGAACATTTTATTACTACCACCGGCCCACCCGTTTTTGCAAAAGCTCGGCGCTTGGACTCAGCTAAACTGACCATAGCGCGCGAGGAGTTCGCCAACCTGGAAAGACTGGGCATCATCAGGAGGTCGAAGAGCCCATGGGCTTCGCCGCTCCACATGGTCCCAAAGGCTGATGGCTCGTGGCGACCTTGCGGTGATTTCCGCAGGTTGAATAACGCTACAGCGCACGACCGCTACCTGATCCCGCACATCCAAGATTTTTCGGTGCATTTGGCGGGGGCGCACATTTTTTCTAAAATAGATTTGGTACACGGTTACCACCAGGTTCCAGTGTGCGCTGAGGACATACCCAAAACAGCGGTAATAACTCCTTTCGGGCTTTTTGAGTTTTTGCGCATTCCGTTTGGGCTTAAAGGCGTGGCACAGACGTTCCAACGCATGATGGACGTGGTTCTGCGCGACCTCCTTTTCGTGTTCGTCTACCTGGACGACATATTGGTAGCCAGCGCGTCCGAACACGAACACGAAAACCACCTCACTGCAGTTTTCCGGAGGCTGGCAGAGCACGGGTTAATAATCAACCCAGCGAAGTGTCAGTTCGGGGTGGCGCAGATTGATTTTTTTGGGGCATCGCGTCTCTCCAGAAGGAGCGGTTCCTCTGCCCGACAAAGTGCGCGCAATAACAAATTTTCCCCAGCCACAAACGGTCAAAGCGTTACAGGAGTTTTTGGGAATGGTGAATTTTTATAACCGTTTCCTCCCCCACGCAGCGCAGCTCATGCAACCATTGTATGCTGCACTAAAAAAACAAAAACCCACAAACAAAATCAAATGGTCTCCGGAGCGAGAGCGTACATTCGCGGAAGTCAAAACAGCCCTGGCAAACGCTGCGTTGTTGGCACATCCAGACCCAATGGCCCACATAGCGCTCACTACTGACACGTCAGATGTGGCCATAGGAGCGGTCGTGGAGCAGTATGTAGCAGGAGCTTGGCAACCGCTCACCTTTTTCAGCAGGACCTTGCGCGATAGTGAATGAAAATACAGCGCATTCGACAGGGAGTTGTTAGCCCTCCACTTGGCCATTCGCCACTTCCAGTTTTGGCTGGAGGGACGCAGTTTCACCGCGTTCGTTGATCACAAGCCACTGACCTTCGCGATGGCCAAGATTTCAGAACCGTGGTCGGGCCGGCAGCAGAGACAGCTGGCCGCGATCTCAGAGTTTACTACCGATATCCAGCATGTAGTGGGTAAACTTAATGTGGTGGCAGACTGCCTCTCGCACGCCGTGGTGGCTCCAGCCCGTGCAGGGGTAGATTTTGCAGCCATGGCCACGGATCAGGTTAGCGACGCGGAAGTGCGCGCGGCCCCAGTCCGCGTAGGGATAGATTATGCAGCCATGGCCGCGGATCAGGTTGCCGACGCGGTCGTGTGCGCGCTCCAGTCTGGACCAACAGGGTTAAGGCTGGAGAACAGGGTGCTACAAGATGGTATGCCCCCTCTAATCTGCGATGTCTCCATGGGACGACCGCGCCTGGTGGTGCCGACCGCGTGGCGCCGCCGCGTTTTTGACTCGATTCATTCGCTGGCGCACCCAGGGGTGCGCACGTCGGTCAAAATGGTAGGAGAGAAATTTGTATGGCCGTGCCTGCGCAA
Source organism: Pholidichthys leucotaenia (assembly GCA_020510985.1). Lineage (NCBI taxonomy): Eukaryota > Metazoa > Chordata > Actinopteri > Cichliformes > Pholidichthyidae > Pholidichthys > Pholidichthys leucotaenia. The sequence goes on along the minus strand of CM035846.1, from coordinate 88,319,253 downwards.
GCAAGTCAAGGAGTGGGCAACAGCCTGCGTGGCTTGTCAGCGAGCCAAAATACACAAACACACTAGAGCTCCCTTGGAGCCTTTTCACATCCCGGCTAAGCGATTCGATCATGTGCATGTCGACCTCGTAGGCCCCCTCCCGCCGTCACAGGGGTGCACACACCTTTTGACAATGGTGGACCGCACCACGCGTTGGCCGGAAGTGGTCCCACTGGCATCAACCACAGCCGAGGAGGTGGCGTGCGCGTTTCTAACAGCATGGGTAGCGCGTTTCGGAGTTCCGTCGGACATTACGTCCGACAGAGGTCCTCAATTTGTTTCCGAGCTTTGGTCAGCGACGGCCCGCAGCCCGGGGGTAACGATCCACCGCACTATCGCATACAACCCGCAGGCTAATGGTTTATGCGAACGTTTCCATAGGTCATTGAAAGCAGCCCTCAGAGCGTCGCTTACGGATGCAAATTGGGTGGACAGGCTACCATGGGTTTTATTGGGGTTGCGTTCTGCACCTAAAGAGGATTTAAAAGCCTCCCCAGCGGAGTTAGTTTTTGCGCAGCCACTCCGGCTGCCCGGGGAGTTTCTCCCGGATAATCCTGCGAAAGAATGCCCCCCCGTCCAGCGGTTGCAGAGCGACACGGGAGCGAGCACTCTTCCTGGCCCAGTTCATCACAGCTTCCTGCGCGTTTTTGTGCCTAAAGCTTTAAAAAATGCGGAGTTTGTTTTTGTCAGACATGATGCCCACCACCCACCCTTACGCCCACCTTATGACGGACCATACAGAGTGCTGGAAACAGGGGACAAGCATTTTTTGCTGGATTTGGGGGGCAGGAAAGAAATGATTGGTATAAACAGGCTCAAACCCGCTTTTGTGCTGGCTGACGAAGTGGTGCAGTTGGCGAGGGCTCCTCGGCGCGGCAGACCCCCTAGAGAGCATTCCCCAGAACACCCACAGAGATTGACTAACAGTTCTAATCCTCAAGCAGCAGCTCCACAGCGGGAAGACGCCGCGGGGGTGGTAAAGCCCGCTTACAGCAGATATGGAAGGCGACTGAGGCCCAAGCAACATTTGGACTGATGTGTAATAATGTGACCATGACTTGCAAACTGTTATTACGTTTGTTCCATCTTAGACGTTTGGGGGTGGGTCATGTGGCACACATATATGCACATATGTTGGTTTCAGATGCTCCACAGATATATCACTGTATGCTTATTGTATACTTAACGTCTCAGGGGAACAAAGGAGCCTCCTAGAGGTAACGGGAGGGTGTGAGATCTGGCCTTTTGTTTCAAGGAGATGGCCTTGAGAGATTTCCTGACCACCAGAGACTAGGAGGTGGATGGTGTTAAGATCGGGGGAAGTTACATTGTGACTGGGATTAAGCACCATGTGACTGTATGTTTGATTAAGCACCATGTGATTGTATGTTTGATGTCCTGGGTATAAAAGGACAGATGTGAGAAGATTCATCCTCTTTTTCTGTTTTTGAATGTTGGAGAATGTTATTGTGAATAAAGCTGAACCTGAGGAATAAACTCAGTCTCGTCCTTCACCATTCTCCACACTGGTGACCTTACGACGAAGCATGAGCAGAAGTAATTCTACTGAGCCGGACTCGTCAGAAGCCAGCCTGACGAATGCCGCCACGTTCCAGCTGCCTGACTTCTGGCAGAACAGTCCGCGCTCCTGGTTTAGCGCGGTCAAGGCGCAGTTCAACCTCCTGAGAATTTCGAGAGACGACACAAAGTTCTACCATGTGGTGGCGAAGCTGGACAACCACACAGTCCAGAGGGTGGAGAGCCTGGTCAACCACCCACCGGACAGCGACAAGTACAGCACATTGAAGGCTGCGCTTATCAGCCACTTCACCCCCTCGGTGCAACAGCGAGCAGAGGGGCTCCTGGCGTTGATGGAGTTTGAGAACGACAGACCCGCAGACCTGATGGGGAAGATGCTGAGGTTGAGAGACTCCGATGATGATGGCTTTATCTTCACTCACCTTTTCCTCAGGACCCTACCGTCAGCGGTGAGAGTGACCCTGGACGGTTCACCGCTGTTGGCCCGACGAGACTACCACGAGCTGAGCCAGGAGGCGCAATGACTCGTCGACGCCCACAAACGGAGCGCGGCTTCGGCCGCAGCAGCAGAGCTAGGCGCAACGTCCGGAGACGGCATGAGGCCAGAGGCTGCAGCACCAGACTCACCGATGACGGCAGCAGCAAGGGCCAGGCGACACGGAGCGGACGACGTCCTTTGCTTCTACCATCGCCGCTTTGCAGAGAGGGCGCGCAAGTGCATTCCACCGTGCCACTTCAAGCGCTCGGGAAACACCAAGACCAGGGGTCGGTAGCAGCTGCGGCCCTCGGAGAAGAGAACAAGCTGCTCTACCTGAAGGATGCACGCTCGGGGAGGCATTTCCTCGTGGACACAGGCTCCCAGCTGAGCTTCATCACGCCTTCCTACGCGGACCGGCTGGCGCCTTCCAGTGGTCCCCGGGTGACAGCAGCGAATGGCTCAGCGATTAAGACCTTCGGTGAGAGGACTCTGCTTCTGTCTTTGCAGGGCCGTGCATTCGAGTGGACTTTTGTCGTAGCGGCAGTCAATTTCAACATGTTAGGGGCTGATTTTTTGTGCTCACATGGTTTATTGGTTGATCTTGCTAACAGACGCCTGGTTAATGCACTCTCCTTTTATTCTATTCCCTGCACAGCTCGAGTGGCCCCGCCAACTGCACAAGCCAACGTCACAGCTGCAGGTGGTAAGTTCCACACACTCCTCACTCAGTTCCCAGCACTCACGGTCCCAACGTTTTCGGTGACAGTGGCTAAACATGGGGTGGAACATTTTATTACTACCACCGGCCCACCCGTTTTTGCAAAAGCTCGGCGCTTGGACTCAGCTAAACTGACCATAGCGCGCGAGGAGTTCGCCAACCTGGAAAGACTGGGCATCATCAGGAGGTCGAAGAGCCCATGGGCTTCGCCGCTCCACATGGTCCCAAAGGCTGATGGCTCGTGGCGACCTTGCGGTGATTTCCGCAGGTTGAATAACGCTACAGCGCACGACCGCTACCTGATCCCGCACATCCAAGATTTTTCGGTGCATTTGGCGGGGGCGCACATTTTTTCTAAAATAGATTTGGTACACGGTTACCACCAGGTTCCAGTGTGCGCTGAGGACATACCCAAAACAGCGGTAATAACTCCTTTCGGGCTTTTTGAGTTTTTGCGCATTCCGTTTGGGCTTAAAGGCGTGGCACAGACGTTCCAACGCATGATGGACGTGGTTCTGCGCGACCTCCTTTTCGTGTTCGTCTACCTGGACGACATATTGGTAGCCAGCGCGTCCGAACACGAACACGAAAACCACCTCACTGCAGTTTTCCGGAGGCTGGCAGAGCACGGGTTAATAATCAACCCAGCGAAGTGTCAGTTCGGGGTGGCGCAGATTGATTTTTTTGGGGCATCGCGTCTCTCCAGAAGGAGCGGTTCCTCTGCCCGACAAAGTGCGCGCAATAACAAATTTTCCCCAGCCACAAACGGTCAAAGCGTTACAGGAGTTTTTGGGAATGGTGAATTTTTATAACCGTTTCCTCCCCCACGCAGCGCAGCTCATGCAACCATTGTATGCTGCACTAAAAAAACAAAAACCCACAAACAAAATCAAATGGTCTCCGGAGCGAGAGCGTACATTCGCGGAAGTCAAAACAGCCCTGGCAAACGCTGCGTTGTTGGCACATCCAGACCCAATGGCCCACATAGCGCTCACTACTGACACGTCAGATGTGGCCATAGGAGCGGTCGTGGAGCAGTATGTAGCAGGAGCTTGGCAACCGCTCACCTTTTTCAGCAGGACCTTGCGCGATAGTGAATGAAAATACAGCGCATTCGACAGGGAGTTGTTAGCCCTCCACTTGGCCATTCGCCACTTCCAGTTTTGGCTGGAGGGACGCAGTTTCACCGCGTTCGTTGATCACAAGCCACTGACCTTCGCGATGGCCAAGATTTCAGAACCGTGGTCGGGCCGGCAGCAGAGACAGCTGGCCGCGATCTCAGAGTTTACTACCGATATCCAGCATGTAGTGGGTAAACTTAATGTGGTGGCAGACTGCCTCTCGCACGCCGTGGTGGCTCCAGCCCGTGCAGGGGTAGATTTTGCAGCCATGGCCACGGATCAGGTTAGCGACGCGGAAGTGCGCGCGGCCCCAGTCCGCGTAGGGATAGATTATGCAGCCATGGCCGCGGATCAGGTTGCCGACGCGGTCGTGTGCGCGCTCCAGTCTGGACCAACAGGGTTAAGGCTGGAGAACAGGGTGCTACAAGATGGTATGCCCCCTCTAATCTGCGATGTCTCCATGGGACGACCGCGCCTGGTGGTGCCGACCGCGTGGCGCCGCCGCGTTTTTGACTCGATTCATTCGCTGGCGCACCCAGGGGTGCGCACGTCGGTCAAAATGGTAGGAGAGAAATTTGTATGGCCGTGCCTGCGCAAGCAAGTCAAGGAGTGGGCAACAGCCTGCGTGGCTTGTCAGCGAGCCAAAATACACAAACACACTAGAGCTCCCTTGGAGCCTTTTCACATCCCGGCTAAGCGATTCGATCATGTGCATGTCGACCTCGTAGGCCCCCTCCCGCCGTCACAGGGGTGCACACACCTTTTGACAATGGTGGACCGCACCACGCGTTGGCCGGAAGTGGTCCCACTGGCATCAACCACAGCCGAGGAGGTGGCGTGCGCGTTTCTAACAGCATGGGTAGCGCGTTTCGGAGTTCCGTCGGACATTACGTCCGACAGAGGTCCTCAATTTGTTTCCGAGCTTTGGTCAGCGACGGCCCGCAGCCCGGGGGTAACGATCCACCGCACTATCGCATACAACCCGCAGGCTAATGGTTTATGCGAACGTTTCCATAGGTCATTGAAAGCAGCCCTCAGAGCGTCGCTTACGGATGCAAATTGGGTGGACAGGCTACCATGGGTTTTATTGGGGTTGCGTTCTGCACCTAAAGAGGATTTAAAAGCCTCCCCAGCGGAGTTAGTTTTTGCGCAGCCACTCCGGCTGCCCGGGGAGTTTCTCCCGGATAATCCTGCGAAAGAATGCCCCCCCGTCCAGCGGTTGCAGAGCGACACGGGAGCGAGCACTCTTCCTGGCCCAGTTCATCACAGCTTCCTGCGCGTTTTTGTGCCTAAAGCTTTAAAAAATGCGGAGTTTGTTTTTGTCAGACATGATGCCCACCACCCACCCTTACGCCCACCTTATGACGGACCATACAGAGTGCTGGAAACAGGGGACAAGCATTTTTTGCTGGATTTGGGGGGCAGGAAAGAAATGATTGGTATAAACAGGCTCAAACCCGCTTTTGTGCTGGCTGACGAAGTGGTGCAGTTGGCGAGGGCTCCTCGGCGCGGCAGACCCCCTAGAGAGCATTCCCCAGAACACCCACAGAGATTGACTAACAGTTCTAATCCTCAAGCAGCAGCTCCACAGCGGGAAGACGCCGCGGGGGTGGTAAAGCCCGCTTACAGCAGATATGGAAGGCGACTGAGGCCCAAGCAACATTTGGACTGATGTGTAATAATGTGACCATGACTTGCAAACTGTTATTACGTTTGTTCCATCTTAGACGTTTGGGGGTGGGTCATGTGGCACACATATATGCACATATGTTGGTTTCAGATGCTCCACAGATATATCACTGTATGCTTATTGTATACTTAACGTCTCAGGGGAACAAAGGAGCCTCCTAGAGGTAACGGGAGGGTGTGAGATCTGGCCTTTTGTTTCAAGGAGATGGCCTTGAGAGATTTCCTGACCACCGGAGACTAGGAGGTGGATGGTGTTAAGATCAGGGGAAGTTACATTGTGACTGGGATTAAGTACCATGTGACTGTATGTTTGATTAAGCACCATGTGATTGTATGTTTGATGTCCTGGGTATAAAAGGACAGATGTGAGAAGATTCATCCTCTTTTTCTGCTTTTGAATGTTGGAGAATGTTATTGTGAATAAAGCTGAACCTGAGGAATAAACTCAGTCTCGTCCTTCACCATTCTCCACAATATTTGCATTAAATTTTGGTGAGTTTATTGCAGACCTTAAGCGGCATATAGACAATTGGAAAATCCGACCTTTGTCTATGATTGGTCGAATAAACTCAATCAAGATGGTCTCTCTCCCCAGATTTCTTTATCTCTGTCAAAACCTTCCTATATTTCTCACATCAGCATTTTTCAAGGAATTGGATACAATTATCTTATCTTATGTTTGGAACTATAAAAATCATCGGATTTCTAAATCCCACTGTATTGATATGTGAAGTTCATATGGAGTCACCACTAGAGGGCAGTATGACCCCGGCCATGACCTGACTATAAAAGGAGATGTACATGTGTCACTGTGTGGTTAGCTGTTAGTTGCACTTGAAGTGACAAGTAAAAAGTCCTAACTGACACCCGGTGTGTGCGCCTCGTCATTAAATGTTCCAAGAGAACATTACATGGTACCAGGAGTAAATTACATGATACCAGGATAAAACTACGAACCGACGGCGAAGATGAACGCTCTTCGACAGCCGGACGAGTTAAAGTTGACCGGTAACGTCAACGAGAACTGGAAAGTATTCAAACAGAGTTTTGAACTTTATTCGCTTGCTATCGGTCTCCGTGACGAGGAGAGGAAAATAGCATTACTGCTAACAGTAGCAGGGCGAGCGGCGCTAAATGTGTTTAACACATTCATCTTCACGGAAGAAGAAAAAGGCAACTTCGACGCCGTAATGAAGAAATTTGACGATTATTGCACACCGAGAAAGAATGAAACGTACGAGAGGTATGTGTTCAGAAAAAGACTTCAGAAAGAGTCAGAGTCCATCGAGCTGTATGTCACAGACCTACGGTTGAAATGTCAGTCATGCAACTTTGGAACATTGAATGAGTCAATGATACGGGACCAAATTGTAATAGGGGTCCAAGACAACAAATTGCGGATGCAATTACTGAAAGAGACTAACTTAACGCTGGAGAAAGCGATACTGATTTGCCAAGCGTCTGAGAGTACAAAGGCACAATTAAAGACTTTTAGCAGCAAGGAAAAAGAGACTGCTGAGGTCGGTGCAGTGCAGCGCGCGAAGCCGAAAGGAACGTTGCAGGCAAGAAAAAGGGAGGCAAACCCAGAGCGCGCGCGCGGGAACTGCGAGCGGTGTGGAAGGCAACACGCGCTGAAACAGTGTCCAGCATTCGGGAAGGAATGTCGCAAGTGTGGCGGAAAAAATCACTTCGCAAAGACCTGCTTCTCAAAGAGGAGGGTGCAACTCGTGGAGAAAAAGAGCGACAGCGAGGAGGATCAGTTTTACGTGGACGCCATCGAGGGAGAGACGAGCGCTGACGAATGGATAGTGTGCCTGGAGATGAATGGCACGGACATGTCACTGAAGCTCGACACAGGTGCGCAGGTAAACATCCTGCCAATGAAAGATTTTAAAAGACTAAAAAACAAGCCGAAAATAAGAAATAAAAAGATTAATCTGAGAACATATGACGATAAGCCAATACCCACTAAAGGAATGTGCAGGGTTACACTGTCAAACAAAGGTAAAACAGTGAATGCATTGTTTGTACTTGTTGATGGAAATAGACAAGCAATTTTGGGTTTAAAAACATGCGATCAGCTAGGTCTGATCAAAAGGGTGAATGTCATTGATACAGACAAATTGACAACACGAGAAAATACAGAGGCTACAATAAGTAAGCACAAACACACTGACTGGGTGAAAGAATACAAAGAGGTGTTCAAAGGAATAGGCCGCCTACCAGGCAAACAAAAAATTAGGCTGAAAGAGAATGCAGAGCCAGTCATACATGCAGCAAGAAAAGTGCCAATAGCTCTTAAAAAGAGGCTGAGAGAAACACTAGACTCACTGATAGCAGACGGAGTGGTCAGAAAAATAGAAGAACCAACTGAATGGGTTAACTCACTAGTTATAGTGGAGAAGCCAAATGGAGATTTGAGATTGTGCATAGATCCAAAAGATCTAAATAAAGTAATACAGCGGGAGCATTACAGCCTACCAACAAAATCTGACATAACCAGCACAATGAGTGGAGCAAATTACTTCACAAAATTAGATGCCAAATCTGGGTTTTACCAAATAGTGCTCGACGAGGAAAGCGCTAAATTGTGCACATTTAATACGCCATTCGGAAGGCATTGCTTTCTACGAATGCCGTTCGGGATTAGCTCAGCCCCTGAAATTTTCCATAGAACTGTGCAGCAATTGTTTGACGGAATAGAAGGGGTGGGAGTTTTTCTTGATGATGTGGTAGTCTGGGGAAAAACAAAAGAGGAGCACGACGAAAGGTTGGCAAGAGTTCTCACACAGGCGCAAAAGTCAGGTATGAAACTGAATAAGAGTAAGTGCCAATTCGGGGTACGGGAGATTACATACCTGGGAGAGAAATTATCTGGGGCAGGCGTGCAACCAGATCCGGAAAAAGTGCGGGCCATAGCAGAGCTGCCAGTACCGCAGAACAAAAATGACTTGCAAAGAGCCCTAGGACTAGTCAATTACATGGGAAAATTTATTCCAAATTTATCAGCTAACACAATAGCTCTTAGAAGCTTGTTAGAGACCAATACAATGTGGCAGTGGATGGCAGAGCATGCCAGAGAATGGGAGTGGCTCAAAAGCAGTCTAATAAAGGAGCCAGTGTTAAAATTCTATGATCAGGACAAACTGCTAAAAGTGTCCACAGATGCGTCCAAAGCCGGCCTAGGAGCTGTGCTATTGCAAAAACATGACACAGAGTGGTATCCAGTCGCATACGCATCGCGCACCATGACAAGCGCAGAAAAAAATTACGCGCAAATAGAGAAAGAGACTCTAGGTGCAGTGTTTGGATGTGAGAAGTTTCATGAATATGTGTATGGACGGTCAGTAATACTAGAAACAGACCACAAACCACTGATTGCGATCTCACAGAAGCCACTGGGTGACGCACCACCGCGCATCCAGCGTCTAATGTTAAGATTACAGAAATATGACTTGAAATTTGAGTTTACACCAGGCAAGCAACTAATTGTAGCCGATGCGCTGAGTAGGGCTAGCTTGAGCAACACCAGCAGCACAACAGAGGAAGCTGTGCAAATACATGTAGACTCTATTAAGGCACACATGCCAGTGTCAGATGCAAAATGGACGAAGATAGTGAAAGAAACACAAAAAGATGAGAAACTAAAAAGAGTAATGGAACAGATACATCAGCCAGGACAGGTTATGATTGACAAGCCTTACCAACACTTTAAAGGTGAACTGTCTGTGTTAGATGGGGTTCTGTTAAAAGGTACAAGGATAGTCATACCTACCTCCATGAGATCAGAAATGGTTAAATTAGTGCATGAGGGGCATTTGGGTATTGAAAAGTGCAAAAGACGTGCACGTGATGTTTTGTATTGGCCCAGCATGCACAAGGACATTGAGGCATATGTGCAGCGCTGTGACATTTGCCAGCGCCACAGGTATCAACAGCCAAAGGAGCCTATGAGGCCCCATGAGAAGCCTCAAGGGCCATGGAGAAAAGTGGGCATGGATCTATTTCAGCTTAAGGGCAAGGACTATCTGTTAGTCATGGACTATCATTCCACCTACCCAGAGTTTGCAGGGTTGAGTGACACAACAGCAGAAAAGGTGATTGCACATACAAAGACAATGTTCGCACGCCATGGAATTCCAATGACTGTTGTGAGTGATAACGGACCACAATTCACGAGTCAGTGCTTCAAAGACTTTGCAGACACATATGGGTTCAAGCACGTGACCTCAAGCCCTCTGTACCCACAGTCAAATGGGTTAGCAGAGAAAGGGGTGCAAATTGTGAAGCGCATACTGAAAAAGGCTGCAGACAATGCAGAAGACCCACATCTGGCGATCCTGAATTACCGAGCATCACCACTGGAGAATGGACTGTCCCCAGCAGAAATGCTCATGAACAGAAAACTCAGAACGCGACTTCCATCAGCATCTCAGGTGATGGAAAAGAGAGATGTGAGGCGTGATGAGAGGCAAACTGAACTGTACAACAGAACAGCACGACCTCTGAGACCACTTGCACATGAGGACATAGTGCGAGTGAGATGTGATGGAGAATGGGGACCGCTGGCAAAAGTGGTTAAAGAAACAACTCCCAGATCATATGAAGTCATCACAGAGCATGGGAAAACAATGAGGCGAAACCGACGTCACTTACTGAAAGTGCCTCAGACAAAAATGAGAGTCACAGACAGTGAAATAAGCGACATGCTAATTTCCAGCCAAACCGAACAACCAGAAATGGCTGAGAACCAAAACTTAGAGACAGACAATAACGAACAGACTGAGGTGACACAAATCAGAAGATCACAAAGGCAAATTGTGAAACCGAAAAGACTGATTGAGGAAATATAAGGAGTACTGAAATGAAAAAAAAAAAAAAAAAATGTGTTGATATTGAATTGTAAACAGAAAAAAAAAATGTGTTGATGTTGAATTGTAAACAGAGAAAAATTGAACTTGTGATTCAGAGTACAAGGTTGAAAAAAAAATGTAAATAGAAATGGAGTTTATTTTGTATATAGAAATTTGAGAAAAAGTTTATAGTTGGACATGACCTTACTTGGAAAAAAAAGGGAGATGTATTGATATGTGAAGTTCATATGGAGTCACCACTAGAGGGCAGTGTGACCCCGGCCATGACCTGACTATAAAAGGAGATGTACATGTGCCACTGTGTGGTTAGTTGTTAGTTGCACTTGAAGTGACAAGTAAAAAGTCCTAACTGACACCCGGTGTGTGCGCCTCGTCATTACATGTTCCAGGAGAACATTACACCACTTGCAAAAGCCTAAACTGGAAGGTGGGCTGGGCCTGCCATCGTTCAAGCATTATTACTGGGCCGCCAATGGCAGATCACTATTGTTTTGGTCACATGCTGACGTGGATAAGGTGGCATTTGAGGCCCCCTTGTGGTTGCACATGGAATCTGACTCTGTCACTAACTCTTCTTTGCCTGCCCTGCTGTTCAATAAATTGGATGACTTGAAAATTCTGAAATGTTTAAGCTTTACAATAAGAAATTCGGTTAAAATTTTAAATCAGGTACGGGCATTTTTGCATTTACCAGAGACCTCAGCAGATACACCAATTTGCTATTATGGCAACACATGGGGAAAGCATAATGTGTAACATCTTAGATAAGAACAAAGAGCAGAGGTTCCCTGGTGAGATAACAGGGAGGTGTGAAGGATGAATGCAGTGTGATCATTTGTGTATCAGAAACTTCTAGAAGGATGGTAAAGGATTAAGGAAGTGAATGCAATGTGACCTTTTGTGTGTTAGAAGCTTCTGGAGGAATGCCATAATATTTAAGAGAAGTCTTTGCTGAGATAGCTTTCTGACTATGCTTCTGTGTGAGATGTGTAATAAACTGTCTGAGTCAAATCCACCTCGTTATTTACATGCTCCACACTGGTGACCCAAGACGAATCATGGAACACGACGAAAGATCCCCGGAGCCAGCCTCGTTGGGAGCCCCCAGCCAAGCATATGCTGTTGCAATCAAGCTACCAGATTTTTGGCAGCACAATCCGCGCTCCTGGTTCCACCTAGCTGAGGCGCAGTTCGCCCTCTGGGGGATATCGGCGGATGACACGAAGTTCCACTATGTGGTCGCAACGCTCGATGCCCACACGGCTCAGCATGTGGAGAGCCTGCTCGATCAGCCACCAACCAACGACAAGTACGGCGCGCTGAAGGCTGCACTCATCCAGCACTACACACTCTCGGATGGTGAGAGAGCAGAGAGACTCCTGACGCGGACTGGGTTAGGAGATGGGTCGGCCATTGACCTGATGGAGAAGATGCTGAGATTAAAGGGCACGGACGACGACCATTTCATTTTTACCTACCTCTTCCTCCGGAACCTTCCGTCAGCGACGAGAGCGACCCTGGCCAATTCGCCGTTGCTGGCCAAGCGGGACTATCGTGCGCTGGCCCGAGAAGCAAATCGGATCATCATCGCCAGCAGAGAGTTCACGACCATGGTGGCAGCGACGGAGCTCGGCGCGACGGCCGGAGGAGGCAAGGAGCCATCGACAGCAGCAGCAGAGCCACCGACGACAGCAGCAGCGGGGGCCAAAGAACGAGGGGGAGACACCCTTTGTTTCTACCACCGCCGCTTTGCAGAGAGGGCACGCAAATGTATACCACCGTGCCAGTTCAAGCGCTCGGGAAACGCCAAGACCGGGGGTCGGTAGCAGCTGCGACCCTCGAGGAGGAGAACAAGCTGCTCTACTTGACGGACGCACGCTCGGGGAGGCATTTCCTCGTGGACACCGGCGCCCAGATGAGTTTCATCATGCCATCCTACGCCGACCGGCTGGCAGGATCTAGCGGTCCCGAGATGGCAGCAGCAAACGGCTCGGAGATTAAGACCTTTGGTGAGAGGACTCTACTCCTGTCTCTACACGGCCGTACATTTGAGTGGACTTTTGTCATAGCAGCATTGAATTTCAATATACTGGGGGCTGATTTTTTGTGCACACATGGTTTGTTGGTTGATGTCGCTAACAGACGCCTAGTTAATGCACTGTCCTTTGATTCTATCCCCTGTATAGCTCGAGCGTCCCGGCCAACAGCACAAGCCAACGTCACAGATGCATGCGGTAAGTTCCACACACTGCTCACTCAGCTCCCAGCACTCACTGTCCCGACATTTTCGGCAGCCATCGCTAAACACGGGGTGGAGCATTTTATCACAACCACCGGGCCGCCCGTTTTTGCAAAACCTCGGCGCTTGGACGAAGCTAAACTGGCCATAGCGCGCGAGGAGTTCGCCAACCTGGAGAGGTTGGGCATCATCAGGCGTTCAAACAGCCCATGGGCTTCCCCGCTACACATGGTGCCTAAAGCTGAGGGTTCGTGGCGACCTTGCGGGGATTTCTGCAGGTTGAACAACGCCACAGCGCATGACTGCTACCCAATTCCTCACATTCAGGATTTTTCCGTTCACCTGGCAGGAGCGCGCGTTTTTTCTAAAATAGACCTGGTCCGCGGTTACCACCAAGTCCCAGTGCGCGCTAAGGACATACCCAAAACAGCGGTGATAACTCCGTTCGGTTTATTCGAGTTTTTGCGCATGCCATTCGGGCTTAAAGGGGCTGCACAGACGTTCCAACGCATGATGGATGCAGTGCTGCGTGATCTCCCTTTCGTGTTCGTCTACTTGGACGATATCTTGGTAGCCAGCGCGTCCGAAGACGAACACGAAACCCACCTCACGGTGGTTTTCTGGAGGTTGGAAGAGCACGGGTTAATAATCAACCCAGCGAAATGTCAGTTTGGGGTGACGCGGATTGATTTTTTAGGGGCACCGCGTCTCTCCCAAAGGAGTGGTTCCGCTGCCTGACAAAGTGCGCGAGGTAGCAGATTTTCCCCGGCTGCAAACGGTCAGGGTGTTACAGGAATTTTTGGGAATGGTGAATTTTTATAATCGTTTCCTTCCCCGCGCAGCGCAGCTCATGCAACCACTGTACGCCACGCTCAAAAAACAGAAACCCGCGGAAAAGATCGAATGGTCCCCGGAGCGAGAGCGGGCATTCTCGGAGGTCAAAGCAGCCCTGGCAAACGCTGCGTTGTTGGCACATCCAGACCCAATGGCCCACATAGCGCTCACCACTGACGCGTCAGATGTGGCCATAGGGGCGGTCGTGGAGCAGCGCGTAGCCGGGGCTTGGCAGCTGCTCACCTTTTTCAGCAGGACTTTGCGCGACAGTGAACGTAAATACAGCGCGTTCGAAGGGAGTTGCTGGCTCTCCACTTGGCCATTCGCCACTTCCAGTTCTGGCTGGAAGGGCGCTGTTTCACCGCGTTCGTTGACCACAAGCCACTAACATTTGCGATGGCCAAGGTTTCAGAACTGTGGTCGGGCCGGCAGCAGAGACAGCTGGCCGCGATCTCAGAGTTTACTACCGATATTCAGCATGTGTCGGGTAAACTGAATGTAGTGGCAGACTGCCTCTTGTGCGCCGTGGCTGCCCCGGTCTGCGTGGGGATAGATTACACAGCCATGGCCGCGGAGCAGGTTAGTGACGCGGACGTGCGCGAGCTCCAGTCTGGACCAACAGGGATAAGGCTGGAGAGCAGGGTGCTGCAAGACGGCATGCCCCCCCTAATCTGCGATGTCTCCACGGGGCGCCCGCGTCCCGTGGTCCCAGCCGCGTGGCGTCGCTGCGTATTTGACTCGGTTCATTCTTTGGCTCACCCGGGAGTGCGTGCGTCGGTCAAAATGGTAGGGGAGAAATTCGTGTGGCCGATCCTGCGCAAACAGGTGAAAGAGTGGGCGGCAGCCTGCGTGGCGTGCCAACGAGCCAAAGTACACAGACACACGAAGGCTCCCTTGGAGCCATTTCATATTCCGGCTAAGAGGTTCGACCATGTCCACGTGGACCTCGTGGGCCCCCTCCCGCCATCACAGGGGTGCACGTACCTCCTGACAATGGTGGACCGCACCACGCGCTGGCCGGAAGCGGTTCCGCTGGCTGCAACCACAGCCGAAGAGGTGGCGCGTGCGTTTTTAACAGCATGGGTGGCGCGTTTTGGAGTCCCGTCGGACATTACGTCCGACACAGGCCCTCAATTTGTTTCCGAACTTTGGTCAACAATGGCCCGCAGCCTGGGTGTCTCAATTCACTGCACTACCGCGTACAATCCACAGGCTAATGGGTTATGCGAACGTTTTCATAGATCATTGAAAGCGGCTCTCAGGGCTTCACTGACGGATGCAAATTGGGTAGACAGGCTACTGTGGGTTTTATTGGGGTTACGTTCTGCGCCTAAAGAGGATTTGGAAGCTTCCCCAGCTGAACTCGTTTTTGCACAACCACTTCGGCTGCCCGGGGAGTTTCTGCCAGATAATCCCACGTCGGGCATTTCCCCGTCGCAGCTGTTGCAGCGTAGCATAGACACAGGCACGCTGCCGGGCCCTGCTCACCACAGTTTTCCGCGTGTTTTTGTACCTAAAACTTTGAAAAATGCAGAGTTCGTGTTTGTCAGACACGACGCCCACCGCCCGCCATTGCGACCACCCTATGATGGACCGTTCAGAGTGCTGGAAACAGGAGATAAGCATTTTTTGCTAGATTTGGGGGGTAGGAGGGAAAAGATTGGCATAGACAGACTCAAACCCGCTTTTGTGGTGGCGGACGAGCAAGTGCTGTTGGTGAGGGCCCCTCGTCGTGGAAGACCCCCGCGGGGAGCTTCCCAGAGAAAAGTTTCCCCAGAACACCCACAGGGACAGACAAAAAGTTTTCACCTCCAAACATCAACCCCACAGCATGACAGCGCCGCGGAGGCGGCGAATCCTGGTTACAGCAGATACGGGAGAAGACTGAAGCCCAAGCAGCATGTGGATTGATGTTTAATGGTTCTGTCACAGCATACCGACTGTTGGTCTTTTGTTCTATCCAATATGCTCGGGGGGGTGGTATGGCGACGGGAGGTGTGAAGGATGGTGTGAATGTGTGAAGGATGAATGCAGTGTGATCTTTTGTGTATCAGAAACTTCTAGAAGGATGGTAAAGGATTAAGGAAGTGAATGCAATGTGACCATTTGTGTGTTAGAAACTCCTGGAGGAATGCCATAGTATTGAAGAGAAGAGTCTTTGCTGAGATAGCTTTCTGACTATGCTTCTGTGTGAGATGTGTAATAAACTGTCTGAGTCAAATCCGCCTCGTTATTTACACGCTCCACACTATAACCATTCATTTTTACCCCCATGGTCAGATAAAACTTTCCACGTCTGGAGGGAGAGGGGTTTGGTATCCATTGGGGACTTGTATATTAAGGGGAGTTTAGCGTCATTTAATTTGCTTACAGAAAAATTTGGCCTTCCTCATTCACATTTTTTTCGATATCTACAAATCAGACATTATGTTCAATCCATAGTTAATGAATCTGGTGCAGTTCCAGGAAAACATGTCTTCTTTGATCTTATGAAGAACCCCCCTCGCTCCAGGCACCTAGTCTCTAAATTTGTGAATATGTTTGACAGTGTTTTCACTGCCTCTTCTGAGAAGATCAGGACAGCTTGGGAGGAGGAGTTGGGAATTGAATTATCTGGAGGCATTTGGGACAGAAGTCTGTCAGCAGTTAAGGATTGCTCGGTCAATAGCAGACACCAGCTGATACAATATAAAGTGGTTCACCGCCTTCATTACTCAAAGCACCGACTGCATAAGATTTATCCTTCTATTTCTTCACTGTGTGACAGATGTCAAATGTCAGTGGGTACATTGTTCCATGCTTTTTGGTTCTGTCCCTTGCTTTTTGACTTATGGTCTAGAGCACAGGTGTCAAACTCATTCCATGGAGGGCCAAGACCCTGCAGGTTTTACCTCCACCCAGTGTCTTCAACAGATGATTTCATTGAATTTCTTCCCACTGATTGCTGATCAGTGAAAACACCTGCTGAAGACACTGGATGGAAGTAAAACATGAAGGGTCTTGGCCCTCCATGGAATGGGTTTGACACCCCTGGTCTAGAGTGTTTGATTGGTATTCTACGGCTTATCAAATCACTCTGGATGCAATTCTCGCTATCTTTGGCTTTTCCCAACTTACTCAACATTTTTGCAAATCTACACAACAGTCATTGATGTTGGGCATGACTGTTGCCAAGAGACTTATTTTGAAGGAGTGGAAAGCCACTTCCTCTCCATCTTTTCGTCAATGGTTGATGGACATGATGAATGTTATAGAGATGGAAAGACTCAGGTATATAAGAAACAACTCATTGCAAAAATTCTTTGATATTTGGGGTCCCTTTATCACTCACTTTGATAATTGCAAGGCCTAAAGGTTTGAGTTAAGCCAATGTTAATGAATGGGCATCTATGGCCACCTGGTGACACAACAGTGTGACATTGGCAGATTTACTATATATACATGTAATTTGTATATGTGTATGTGTATATACATATATATATATATATATATATATATATATATATATATATATACAGTGGGGCAAAAAAGTATTTAGTCAGCCACCAATTGTGCAAGTTCTCCCACTTAAATGATGAGAGAGGTCTCCAATTTTCATCATAGGTATACCTCAACTATGAGAGACAAAATGAGAAAAAAAAAATCCAGAAAATCACATTGAAGGATTTTTAATGAATTAATTGGTAAATTCCTTGGTAAAATAAGTATTTGGTCACCTACAAACAAGCAAGATTTCTGGCTCTCACAGACCTGTAACTTCTTCTTTAAGACGCTCCTCTGTCCTCCACTCGTTACCTGTGTTAATGGCACCTGTTTGAACTCATTATCAGTATAAAAGACACCTGTCCACAACCTCAAACAGTCAGACTCCAAACTCCACTATGGCCAAGACCAAAGAGCTGTCAAAGGACACCAGAAACAAAATTGTAGACCTGCACCAGGCTGGGAAGACTGAATCTGCAATAGGTAAGCAGCTTGGTGTGAAGAAATCAACTGTGGGAGCAATTATTAGAAAATGGAAGACATACAAGACCACTGATAATCTCCCTCCATCTGGGGCTCCACGCAAGATCTCACCCCATGGGGTCAAAATGATCACGAGAACGGTGAGCAAAAATCCCAGAACCACACAGGGGGACCTAGTGAATGACCTGCAGAGAGCTGGGACCAAAGTAACAAAGGCTACATCAGTAACACACTACGCCACCAGGGACTCAAATCCTGCAGTGCCAGACGTGTCCCCCTGCTTAAGCCAGTACATGTCCAGGCCTGTCTGAAGTTTGCTAGAGAGCATTTGGATGATCCAGAAGAGGATTGGAAGAATGTCATATGGTCAGATGAAACCAAAATAGAACTTTTTGGTAAAAACTCAACTTGTCGTGTTTGGAGGAGAAAGGACACCATACCTACTGTGAAGCATGGAGGTGAAAACATCATACTTTGGGGCTGTTTTTCTGCAAAGGGACCAGGACGGCTGATCCGTGTAAAGGAAAGAATGAATGGGGCCATGTATCGTGAGATTTTGAGTGAAAACCTCCTTCCATCAGCAAGGGCATTGAAGATGAAATGTGGCTGGGTCTTTCAGCATGACAATGATCCCAAACACACTGCCCGGGCAACGAAGGAGTGGCTTCGTAAGAAGCATTTCAAGGTCCTGGAGTGGCCTAGCCAGTCTCTAGATCTCAACCCCATAGAAAATCTTTGGAGGGAGTTGAAAGTCCGTGTTGCCCAGCGACAGCCCCAAAACATCACTGCTCTAGAGGAGATCTGCATGGAGGAATGGGCCAAAATACCAGCAACAGTGTGTGAAAACCTTGTGAAAACTTACAGAAAACGTTTGACCTCTGTCATTGCCAACAAAGGGTATATAACAAAGTATTGAGATGAACTTTTGTTATTGACCAAATACTTATTTTACTGAGGAATTTACCAATTAATTCATTAAAAATCCTTCAATGTGATTTTCTGGATTTTTTTTTTTTCATTTTGTCTCTCATAGTTGAGGTATACCTATGATGAAAATTGGAGACCTCTCTCATCTTTTAAGTGGGAGAACTTGCACAATTGGTGGCTAACTAAATACTTTTTTTCCCCACTGTATAAATATATATATATATATATATACAGTATATATACTGTATATATATACACATATACACTACCGTTCAAAAGTTTGGGGTCACCCAGACAATTATTTTGTGTTTTCCATGAAAAGTCACACTTATCTACCACCCTGAGTTGTAAAATGAATAGAAAATATAGTAGTCAAGACATTGACAAGGTTAGAAATAATGGTTTGTATTTGAAATAATAATTTTTTCCAGATACTCAACCTGCTCAAAGGAAGGTCAGTTTTATAGCTTCTCTAACCAGCTAAACTGTTTTCAGCTATACTAACATGATTGCACAAGGGTTTTCTAATCATCCATTAGCCTTCTGATGCAATGAGCAAACACACTGTACCATTAGAACACTGGAGTGATAGTTGCTGGAAATGGGCCTCTATACACCTATGTAGATATTGCACCAAAAACCAAACATTTGCAGCTAGAATAGTCATTTACCACATTAGCAATATAAATTAGATATTAGAGTGTATTTCTGATTAGTTTAAAATTATCTTCATTGAAAAAAACAGTGCTTTTCTTTAAAAATATTTAAAGAAAATATTATATAAATATATTTATATAAAATATTTTCTTCCTTATTTTTGAAAGAAAAGCACTTTTTTCAATGAAGATAACTTTAAACTAATCAGAAATACACTCTATACATTGCTAATGTGGTAAATGACTATTCTAGCTGCAAATGTCTGGTTTTTGGTGCAATATCTACATAGGTGTATAGAGGCCCATTTCCAGCAACTATCACTCCATTGTTCTAATGGTACAATGTGTTTGCTCATTGTGTCAGAAGGCTAATGGATGATTAGAAAACCCTTGTGCAATCATGTTAGGTCTGCAATGCTGTAATTGCTGCAAATGGAGGATTCTTTGACGAAAGCAAAGTTTGAAGGAAAAAAATATTATTTCAAATACAAATCATTATTTCTAACCTTGTCAATGTCTTGACTATATTTTCTATTCATTTTACAACTCATGGTGGTAAATAAGTGTGACTTTTCATGGAAAACACAAAATAATTGTCTGGGTGACCCCAAACTTTTGAACGGTAGTGTATATATATACTATATATATATATATATATATATATATATATATACAGTATATGTGTGTGTGTGTGTGTGTGTAATTTTTTTTTCTCTTATTGGTTTTATGTGTCTGTTTTGGTTTTTGTATGTTTGTGTGTTTATACATGAGCCTGTTAAAATGTGTCAATAAAAAATATTATGGAAAAATAAGACTGTCTGGCCCCTGGCTTTATATTTTTTATCCTCTCGTTGACCCTCAGTAATAATGAATTTGACACCCCTGATACAGAGGGACACAAATGCACCTTTTGACGAACACTGTAGTTATTCATTTTTGTTTTTCTTATTTCAGACAGGGATAAGGAGGAGATGTTTTTACCTTTACATGTTTTGACTGGCATCTGCAGTCTTCCTCAGAAGAAGAAAAACTAATAATTGAAAAAGAAGACAGAATGACCCTACTTGAACTACAAATGCTGTAGCCTCCATCAAACCCATGTCTGCTCTGTGAAGGCCAAAGTCTTAACACTGCCCCATCAGCCTAATCCTCAAACATTGCCAGGGTCTTAACACATTTAGGCTGTCAGACAAAGCCTTCAAATCGGCAGCCACCATGTCTTTAGATTTTTGCGTAGGCGTAAATCAAGTTTTAAACGTTTTTCTTTTAAATTTGCAATTTTTTTTCCATAAATTTGCTACTTTTTTGTTGTAAAGGTGCAACTTTTAATCAAATTGTGACTTTTTCTTGTAAATTTGTGTTACAGGTATCACGGTTGCTGCCAAGTAACAGATTTCTGAAAACCAGGGTAAAAGTGATGAGACAGGGGAGACTTTGCTGTCTGACAGTTCTTCTGGTTAACTATCTTTTTATTCAACATTTTCCAAATAACATCATGTCTTGTCTTTCAAAATAATATAATCACGTTAATCAGTTAGCTTTCACATTAGTGCGCAGGAACACATTCACCAACTTAAAGACCTTTTAAAATAACATTGCCTAATACATTTACACTACAATGTCAGATTCTCTTGCTTAGAATATTAACACAATCTCATTTTACAATGCTTATAAAATTAGATGCACCATAAAGTGCTCACAGAAAGACAATTATTTGTTATTTGATATTTATGGTAAATCAAATTATCGTAAACAGTTACAAACTTAGATTTAACCCAAAACTTATTGGACAATATGTTTTTTGAAAGATAAAATGTACAGGAGCCAAGTGACTCAGCAGAACATATTTGAGGAGGATTACACAATAACCGTTACTCATAGAAACTCACCAGTCATCACAAACAAAAATGAATATTTATGCTATTCAAGTCAAGTGTAAGACAATTTAAGTTCTTTTTTGATAATTACTAACCTGAAAACCATGATAAAAGTGATGAGACAGGAAGACTTAACTGCTCTTTGAGAATTCTTCTGGTTAACTGTTGCCCCAACCAACAGCATGCGCAAACCAGAATTCCAACTTAGAGCAGCAGTCCCTTGTCGTCCCCTGCAGTCCACATCTAGGCACTGCACCGGCGCTTCCCTGACCACATTTTGAGATACCTCAAAAACAACTGCTTATTTACATCAATAGAATAAAGGAATCACAGATAAAATATCAACTTTACACTGTCACCAAACAAATACATTTATGTGCATGTCACATTTGCTATTTTTGCCTCATAAATTAGCATTTTTTTCATATGAATTTGTCACTTTTTTCATGAATTTGCAACTTTTTTCTGATAAATTTTCAATTTTTTCTTGTAGACATGAAAGTTTTTAAAATAAAATTGTGACCTTTTCAATATGCAACTTTTTTCCACATGATTTTGATAATATTTTCTTGTGAATCGACAACTTTTTGTTGTAAATTTGTGATTTTTTCTTTTAAATATGCAACATTCACATGAATGCTGGTTAAGTTTTTTATTATTCTGTGTTATGCCTTAAATTTTCTCTCTTCATCAATAATTACTTAAGTTTGTTTAAATACAGTTTTTTGTTTTAAAAGGTTTGAACTCTTATCTGTTACAAAAATAGGGGCCCCTCAATACAATTTTGCAATCTTTACTCTAGAGAAAATGTTCTGTTTACTTCCCTCCAACAGTGACATGAAATATCCATCCATGGATTGATGTTCATATAATTTCATTTCTGTCAGTCATCATAATTTCTACAAACAAATAACTCAAAGATACAGTGGTATTCTAAATGTTGTCCTGCCTTGACAATTAGCATTTTTTTTACAATCAAAATATGTAGAAGATTAGGGTTAAGCCGCGAGACACCAGAACGTTCTCTTTTCCTCTTGGTCAGATTTTTTTTTTTTTTTCAGCAAGAACAGGAAAGGTAAATACAGGAAGTAGGATGACTACTGTGCATTTATGGGGAGAAAATAATACAATGGAGTGAAATCTACAAGAGGTTTTCATCCACTTGGTTATGAGCTATTACATTACGTAAATGGTGTTCACTTATATAGCGCTTTTCTTTTCATTGAGGATGACCAAAGCACTTTACAGATCCTGCAATCCACCCATTCACACACTGATGGCGACAGAGCTGCCATACACACAGGCACTAACCAGGAGCAACTGGGGGTTCAGTGTCTTGCTCAAGGACACTTTGACAATCAGGCAGCGTGGGAATCGAACCCATGACCCTCCGATCAGTAGTCGGTCACACTACACCTGCGCCACTGCCGCCCCACGTGCCTATATCACTTTCAGCAAATCGTGAAGTTGGAAAATGAAGTGCGGCTACAGATGGAAAATAACAGGTATGCATTACCTGATGACACCAATGCATTAGCATTGGTGTCATCAAAAGCGCATATCAAGACGGTACAGGAGATGTACAATGGCATAGAATGTTTTACCGTTTGCCGCCGGTGCTGTTTTAGTGCGGTCCCTTTCTCACCTGGAGAACAGCACCAGAGTTTGCCAGTTGATTGGTAGGTTGTTTTGGTGTGCACACAAGTGCGGTTACCATGTTCTCACCAGACAAAAAGAACCACACTAACGGAGAAAACAAACTTAAGTTCGAGTGAAACGAACTAAAGTTTGTAGGTGTGAAAGCACCCTTAGATATTCATTGTTTTTATGTTGGCTGTGTTTACTATCAACTGTTCCTTATTAATAATGCATGTCTTTTCTTTTAATCATATATCTATATCTATCTATATATACTGTATCTATATATATATACACACACACACACAGCGGGAAAAATAAGTATTGAACACGTTGTGGCGGGTTTGGGAAAACCCCCACAACAGACTAAGGACAGACAGCTCGCTACTCCTGGTTTTTTCCGCTGCACTACTGAGATGTAGTGTGCCATTCATGCATTGTGTTCATGCGTCCTGTCCTTACTGTGACCTAGAGGCTGAGATCAATACCCATACCAACTGCTGTGAATGTTCTTTCATGTATTGTTGTAACTGGGTATATATGCTGCACGATCCTGTCTCTCATTCTCTCTCATTCACTCTTCAACTGCTGCTGGACACACACACTCTGTGTCCCCTCACGAGAGCCTGAGGACCCCGCTCCAGTCTGCTCACACTTGGGCTGGAGCGGAGTTTCTGTGACGGTGGTGTGATTTAATAAACCTGCTTAAAACCTTCACCACGCTGCCTTTATTTTATCATGCCGCTGCACTGGTGACCCCGATAGAAAGCACACGTTTTGTGCGACGCAACCTTCTGGTCTGGACAGCTACACTGGTGACCCGTTCTTCATGGTGAGATCTGCACGTCTGAGATCTGCACATCCACGCTGGACCGGCCGCTCTCACAGCTCCTCCACACGAGAGCACACGCACCTCGTCCTCTCTCCACGACGGCGACCTCCAGGGCCGGCGGAGAACGCAGCGCGTGGACCTGAACGCACCATGGCCGAGCGAGTGACAAAGATCGTCTATTCCCTCTCACCGCTCCAACGCACCATGACCAACCTACAGCCACAGCTCAACTTGGATATTATTGGCGCCGACTGCGCTGATCTCCACCAAGATTCTGGACCCTGACTCGCCCCTCCAGCGGCCCACCCACGCACGGAACCCCGGCACACGCACCGGGGAGTTACGAGGACGGCGCACCACGCACGGGACAAATACGGCTCTACAGACCGCCATCATCCTTCGCCGCTGCACACAGAGCCTTCAGGGCTGCTCACACACCTGAAGCACGCTCGCAGCTCGCCCACAGGATTCTGTAAAGGTCTCAGCCATGGCGCACAAGGGATTCAGCCGTCAGCTTTCTCGAGGGCTTTAGGGCTGCGCCCGCACCTAAAGTCAACACACCAAGTCCCTCTGCTTTTGTTTCTTTTTTTTTCTTACAGCCGCTACGCAGCCTCGCCGCTCCTTTTTTTTTCTTCATGGCCACGAGAGGAGTCAGAGACAAATTTTTCTTCTTGTGATCTCCGCACGTGCAACGGGACAGCCCCTCGACGTCGCGGAACAACAAGCAATTTTTGCGCGGCCCGGACGATTTTGCCGTCCCCGGCCGGCATTTACTACCCCCCACCCCCCTCCACCTTCGCTGGCACAGAGCCTTCCCTGCGCGCTGCCAAAGCTGCACTATCGAGGTCTCGGCCCCCTGCCGAGCCCTCTGGGGGGGGAGCGTGTGGCGGGTTTGGGAAAACCCCCACAACAGACTAAGGACAGACAGCTCGCTACTCCTGGTTTTTTCCGCTGCACTACTGAGATGTAATGTGCCATTCATGCATTGTGATGTTAATGTGCCATTCATGCATTGTGTTCATGTGTCCTGTCCTTACTGTGACCTAGAGGCTGAGATCAATACCCATACCAACTGCTGTGAATGCTCTTTCATATATTGTTGGAACTGGGTATATATGCTGCACGATTCTGTCTCTCATTCTCTCATTCACTCTTCAACTGCTGCTGGACACACACACTCTGTGTCCCCTCACGAGAGCCTGAGGACCCCGCTCCAGTCTGCTCACACTTGGGCTGGAGCGGAGTTCTGTGACGGCGGTGTGATTTAATAAACCTGCTTAAAACCTTCACCACGCTGCCTTTATTTTATCATGCCGCTGCAACATCAACATTTTTCTCATTAAACATACAGTGGTGTGAAAAAGTGTTTGCTCCTTCCTGATTTCTCATTTTTTGGTATGTTTGTCATACTTAAATGTTTCAGATCATCAAACAAATTTAAATATTAGACAAAGATAACACAAGGAAACACAAAATGCAGTTTTTAAATGAAGGTGTTTACTATTAAGGGGAAAAAAATTCAAACCTACATGGCCCTGCGTGAAAAACTGATTGCCCCCTAAACCTAATAACTGGTTGGACCACCCTTAGCAGCAACAACTGCAATCAAGCATTTGCGATAACTGGCAATGAGTCTTTTACCACGCTGTGGAAGAATTTTGGCCCACTCATCTTTGCAGAATTGTTGTAATTCAGCCACATTGGAGGGTTTTCGAGCATGAACCACCTTTTTAAGGTCATGCCACAGCATCTCAACCGGATTCAGGTCAGGACTTTGACTAGGCCACTCCAAAGTCTTCATTTTGTTTTTCTTAAGCCATTCAGAGGTGGACTTGTTGGTGTGTTTTGGATCATTGTCCTGCTGCAGAACCCAAGTGCGTTTCAGCTTGAGGTCACGAACAGATGGCCAGACAGTCTCCTTCAGGATTTTTTGGTAGACAGCAGAATTCATGGTTCCATTTACCACAGCAAGTCTTCCAGGTCCTGAAGCAGCAAAACAGCCCTAGACCATCACATTACCACCACCATATTTTACAGTTGGTGTGATGTTTCATTTTTGAAATGCTGTGTTACTTTTATGCCAGATGTAATAGGACACACACCTTCCAAAAAGTTCAGCTTTTGTCTCATCAGTCCACAGAGTATTTTCCCAATGTCTTGGGGATTATCAAGATGTTTTCTGGAAAAACTGAGATGAGCCTTTATGTTCTTTTTGCTCAGCAGTGGTTTTCATCTTGGAACTCTTCCATGCAGGCCATTTTTGCCCAGTCTCTTTCTTATGGTAGAGTCATGAACACTGACCTTAACTGAGGCAAATGAAGCCTACAGTTCTTTGGATGTTGTTGTGGGGTCTTTTGTGACCTCTTGGATGAGTCATTGCTGGGCTGTTGGGGTAATTTTGGTCAGTCGGCCACTCCTGGGAAGGTTCACCACTGTTCCATGTTTTTGCCATTTGTGGATAATGGCTCTCACTGTGGTTCGCTGGAGTCCCAAAGCTTTAGAAATGGCTTTATAATCTTTTCCAGACTGACAGATCTCAATTACTTAGTTTCTCATTTGTTCCCGAATTTCTTTGGATCGCAGCATGATATCTAGCTTTTGAGGATCTTTTGGTCTACTTGACTTTGTTAGGCAGGTCCTATTTAAGTGATTTCTTGATTGAGAACAGGTGTGACAGTAATCAGGCCTTGGTGTGGCTAGAGAAGTTGACCTCAGCTGTCCAAAGATGTGATAAACCACAGTTAATTTATGTTTTAAAGGGAAGGGTGGGGGATCACTTTTTCACACAGTGCCATGTAGGTTTGGATTTTTTTTTTTTACCCGCAATAATAAACTCCTTCATTTAAAAACTACATTTTGTGTTTACTTGTGTCATCTTTGAAAAAATGAGAAATCAGGAAGGGGGCAATCACTTTTTCACACCACTGTATTTCTGATGGAGCCATTGACCTGAGATTTTCACCATGTCTTCTATGAACTCTGAGCTTCAGTTTGTTCCATACATTTTCAATTGGATTCAGGTCAGGTGATTGACTGGGCCATTCTAGCAGCTTAATTTTCCTTCACTGGAGCCAGCTGAGAGTTTCCTTGGCTGTGTGTGTGGAATCTTTGTCTTGCTGAAATGTTCACCCTCATTTTATCTTCAGCATCTTGGAAGAGGGCAACAGGTTTTCATCAAGGATGCCGTTGTACAATTGTCCATTCATCTTTCCTTCAAGTATATGAAGTCTGCCTGTACTATGTGCTGAAAAACACCCCCACACCATGATGGGATGTGCAGTGCCAATTCTCATCCAAACATGCTATGTGTTGTGGCATCCAAAAGGTTCAATTTTGGTCTCATGTGACCCGACTATATTCTCTCAGTATTTTACTGGCTTGCCCAAATGTTGTGCAGGAAATTTTAAACGAGCTTCAAAATGCTTTTTCTTCAGCAATGGAGTCTTGTGAGGTGAGCAGGCATAGAGCCCATGATGAATGAATGCATTACTTATTGTTTTTGTTGAAACAGCAGTACCTGCTAAGTCCAGGCCTCTTTGAAGCTCTCCACGAGTGGTCTTTGGCTCTTGTATAACTCTTCTGATAACTCTTTTGACTCCTCTGTCAGAAATCTTGCAAGGAGCTCCTTGTAGTGGCCGGTTTATGGTAAAATGATGTTCCTTCCACTTCTGAATGATGGTTCCTGTAACCAATGCCATCATTATGTTTTACATAAGGTTGCCAAGGTCTAGAGAGAGCTCTTTGCTTCTACCCATCATGAGTTCTTGTGTTGTGACAATCTGATATTCACAGACCTTTTTACAGACTAAGGGTGCTTTCACACCTAAATTTGTTTAATTTGGTCCTAATCAGTTGACAAGTTTATTACTTTATATCATTTTCTCCTTGGGTTGGTTCCCTTTCACACAGGCAAAAATTCAAGCAGACCAAACTGTGTGACGTTAAATTCCGCGAGACTTACATCAGAACATTCTCTGTTCTTATTGGTCAAATTTTTTTTGGCCATGAGAACAGGAAAGGTAAATACAGGACGTAAGACGACTACTGGGTATTTATGCATTTTTGGGGAGAAAATATAAATCGTAGCGTAATCTATGGGGGGTTTTCATCGCCCTGATTATCGTTTATTACATACATGCATATACCACTTTTGGCAAATTGTACAGTTTGAAAATGAAGTGCCGCTATGGATGGGAAATAACATGTTAACGTTCATTAATCCTCCAGAACCGTGAAGTGCTCAGCCACAGATACTTTCAAAGATCTATCAGGTACAGTGACATAAAATGTTTTACCATTTGCCACTGGTCTCCTTTTAGTGTGGTTGTTTTCTCACCTACAGGACCACACCAGAGTTTGCCATTTGATTCGAACCAAGACTACCTCTTTCAGGTGGTCTTTGTACGGTTGTTTTGGTACGCACTTAAGTGCGATTACTGTGTTCTCACCAGACAAAACGAACCTCACTAACGGAGAAAATGAACTTGAGTTCGATTGAAACGGACTAAAGCCTGCAGGTGTGAAAGCACCCTTAGAGTCAGGACTAAACCAGCTGAAATGAATTTGCATTGATGGGGGATGTGATGGCTTCCTAGATTTTCATGGATTTCAGCTGGTTTGTTGGCTTTCTATGCCTTTTCAATGATTCAAAGAATTTATTTGTCATTGATACTGTACATACAGGACATACAGGAGAATTGAAATGGCGTTTGTCTCTCTCTTCAGTCGTGTGCACAATATAAAAAAAAGAAAAGGAATAAGGCTGGTGAAACAACAACAGCACTCTATGTACAGTAATGGTATCCGCTGTGCAAATGGTGACAAAAGATAGACCCAGACATCCCATAGTGCAAATAAAGATAAATTATTAACAATGAGACCCAGCAATCCTATATACAGAAAAGTAGAGCAGTGATACTCATAGTAGCAAGTTCAATGTGGTAGTGTAGGTGCAGACAGTGACAGACTGGACTGCAAATGATCAATAGTGCAATACAGACAGCAGCAGATATGGCATTTGTGCAAATTGTTGCGGTAAAGTCCGGAGACATACAGCAGCAAATGTATTACTGTTGGTGTGCCAGTCTTTCTGTGCCAACAGCTGAGGTAGTTATTGTGCGGGTGAGTGCGTTATAGTCCGGGGATGGGGGGGTGGGTGGACAGAGTTCAGGGTCCTGATGGCCTGATGAACAAATTAGCAATCTTGTGGGGCAGGCCTGTAGGCTCCGGTACCTTTTCCCAGAGGGCGGAGGGCTGAAGAGGGAGTGTGAGGGGTGGGATGTATCGCTTGCCATGCTGATGGCTCTGCGGGTGAGGAAGATGTCTGAGAGGGGTGGCAGAGGGGCACCGATGATTTTGCTGGCTGCTTTCACTGTACATTGCAGTGTCTTCCGGCAGGAGGCGGTGCAGCTTCCATACCACACTGTAATGACTAATTAAGATTGACAGCTCATGTGCACGATGTCAAAGCACAGGAAGGAACCACACAGAGGGGCACGTTTGAAAGTTTTATTAAAATAGCAAAAACCAAAGCACACAGCTGCAGAAACAGTCACTCACCAGAGGAATAGCCCTGTGGAGAGAAGATGAGAGCCATGAGCAGAGGAATGGAGTAAGGGGAAATGGGCGAGCCAAATTGCCACTTCCTTGGGAAATCCAGGAAGAACCGGCAGGGACCCAGTGAGGAATAGACGAACCAGTAGGGTGGGGGGAAGATGAACTGATGATGCCTGACCGGGTGGAGTAGGAAGCTGAAATACGGTGAGATGTGGCAGGAGAGCGCGCGCAGTCCTAGAGACACACCTACACAGTGGCAGCAACCTGAGAAAAGAGGAGAAATAAGGTTAATGACGTGTCAACACTTATAACTTTATTTTAGCTTGCCTAATCACGGGCAGTACACCCAGATGAGCCAGTGTTGACTGCGTGGAGAGAGCCTCCTTAAGTACGCTGGCTGATGAGTGGGTGCAGGTGTGTCTTCTGCCTCAGGTGCAGTGATGAGTTGGTGAATCTGAGGCAGGATGGGAGGAGCGTGCTCTCGCTGCCCATGACAGGGCCCCCACTTCTAGGAGCACCTCCTGGCGGTCTGGAGGGTTTCTCCGGGTGAGCACGGTGATAGGCCCGGAGCATCCCTTTGTCCAGCACTCGTGACGAGGAGACCCAGGACCGTTCCTCTGGGCTGTAGCCCTCCCAGTCCACCAAATACTGTCGGCCCCGGCCCCGACGGCGAACATCCAAAACACGTTGTACAGTGTAGGTGGGGTGGTCGTCGATGATCCAAGGAGGAGGAGGTGGCTTCGGGGGGGGGGGGGGCAAAGAGGACTGGCCGAGAGGGGCTTGAAGTGGGTGACGTGGAATGTAGGGTTCACCCGTGGGGCCGGGGGCAGCTTCAGCTGGACCGACACGTCTTTTATCACCCAGGAGATGGTGTATGGCCCAAGGAAGCAGGGGGACAGCTTCTTCGATTTCTCTTTCAGAGCAATCTGACTCGCTGCCAGCCAGACCTGCTATTCAACGATGTACTTAGGAGCCAGAACCCGCCTCCTATCAGCAGCAGCCCAAGTGAGTTCTGAGGTGCAAGCCAGGGCAGCCCGAGTAGACTTCCAGGAGTGCCGGCAGCGACGAGCATGGGCCCTTATGGATGGAACCGAGACCTCCCTCTCGGCCATGGGTAGAAGAGGCGGTGTGTACCCCAACGATGCCTCGAACGGGGTGAGTCCAGTTGCTGAGGATACCGCAGAGTTCATGGAGTACTCCACCCACGTCAGATGTGTGCTCCAAGATGATGGGTTGTTGACTGCTATGCACTGCAAGGCGGCCTCTAAGAACTGATTGGCACGCTCTGCCTGTCCATTGCTCTGTGGATGATTTCCTGAGGAGAGACTCACAGTAGTTCCCAGGGTCTGGCAAAAGGCCCTCCAGACCTGGGACATGAATTGTGGACCCCGGTCAGACAACAATGTCCATAGGGATGCCGTGGACCCAGATCATGTGATTGGTGAGGAGGACCGCCGTCTCCAAGGCCGAGGGGAGCTTCGGGAGGGCCACCAAATGCACCACCTTGGAGAAGCGATCCACAATGGTCAGAATCATCCTCTTGCCACGGGAGGAGGGGAATCCGGTGACGAAGTCCAGGGCGATATGAGACCACGGACGACCAGGGATGGGGAGGGGGTGGAGGAGACCCGATGGGGAGGAGGAGTCCGATTTCCCCCGGAAGCAGGTCTGACAGGCTTTAACATATTCTTGTACATCCCTCTGTAGCGTGGGCCACCAGAACGCTCGCCGGACGAAGTCCACAGTTTGAGCGATGCCTGGATGGCATGTGAAGCCACTGGATGACATCGCTCCGGAGGGTGGCCGGGACATACAGACGGTTCCGGGGGCACCCTACTGGCACAGGCTTCTGGGACTGGGCCTGACGGACCCTCCGCTCGATATCCCAAGTAAGGGCTCCAAGGACGCACGAAGGTGGTATGACGGTTTTGGGGGGGGGGGGGGGCTTCCTCCTTGGAATCAAACTGGGACAATAGCGCGTCTGGTCTGGTGTTGCGGGCGCCAGGCTGGTAAGTGATGGTAAAATTAAATCGCTGGAAAAATAGTGCCCAGTGAGCCTGCCTGGCATTCAATTGGTGGGCCGACCGCAAGTACTCCAGGTTCTTGTGGTCGGTCCACATGATGATAGGGTGAATGGCCCCCTCTAACCAGTGCCTCCACTCCTCCAATGCCAACTTAATAGCAAGCAGCTCTCTGTCCTCTATGTTCCAGGTTTGAATCCCCAGGCTGGCAGGGGTAGGAACCTTTCTGTGTGGAGTTTGCATGTTCTCCCTGTGCTGCGTGGGTTTACTCCGGGGGCTCCGGTTTCCTCCCACAATCCAGAGACATGCATGTTAAGTTAATTGGTTGTTCTAAATTGTCCCTAGATATCTGTCTCCTATAGGCCCTTAGAATAGAGGGTTAGTGCTAGTGAAGCGCTTTGAGTGGTCTTTGAGACTAGAAAAGCGCTATATAAGTACAGGTCCTTATCCTTATTCCCTCTATGTCATAATTCCTCTTGGCCGGCGTAAGCCAATGAGAGAAATATGCACACGGGCAAAGCTTCTGATTGGGGGGCGTGCGCTGCAACAGCACAGCGCCAACACCTGAATCAGATGCATCCACCTCAAGAACAATCTGGAGTTGCATGTCGACCTGGGCCAAGATAGGTGTTTCCGTGAACAGGCGCTTTAATTTGACAAACGCCTGTTCAGCTGCCTCAGTCCACCGAAAGGGAACCTTAACGGAGGTCAGCTGCGTCAAGGGCAGTGCCACCCCACCATAGTTCCTGATGAACCTGCGGTAAAAATTTGCGAACCCGAGGAAGCGTTGGAGCTCCTTACGGGAGTGGGGAGTTGGCCAATCTAACACTGCCCTCACCTTGGCCGGGTCAGCAATCAGTCTCCCTTCTGCCGCTATGAAGCCCAAGAAGGTGGTAGATGTGAACTCACACTTCTCGGTCTTGACGTAGAGCTGGTTCTCCAAGAGCCGTTGTAAAACGGCCCTGACATGGGCTACATGTTACTCTGGTGAGCGGGAGAAAATAAGAATATCATCAAGGCAGACAAACACGAATTGGTAAAGCATATCGTGGAGGACGTCATTTATTAACTGCTGGAAGATGACAGGGGAACAGCATCACTAAATATCTGAATTGCCCTTGGTGTGTTTTAAAAGCCGTCTTCCACTCATCGCTCTAGCGAATGCGGACCAGATGGTATGCGTTCCTATGGTCTAGCTTGGTGAAAACCTGAGTTCGAATGCTGAATTAATCAAAGGCAAAGGGTACTTATCTTTGATGGTAATTGCATTGCGCTCCCGGTAGTCGATGCACGGGCGCAACGAGCCATCCTTCTTCCCGACGAAGAAGAATCCGGCTCCGAGTGGAGCCAAAGATGGCTGAATAAGGCCGGTGTTCAGCGATTCCTTAATATATTGCTCCATCACCTCCCTCTCCGGGCCAGAAATGCTATACAATTCAATTCAATTCAATTCAACTTTATTTATATAGTGCCATTTCACAACAACAGTCATCTCATAGCACTTTCAATTGTAGGGGAAACCCCCACAATTGCAGAAAGACCCCAGCAATCAGGCGATCCCCTGTGAGCAAGCGCTTGGCGATGGTGGAGAGGAAAAACTCCCTTTTAGCAGGAAGAAACCTCCAGCAGAACAAGGCTCAGGGAGGGCAGTCATCTGCTGCGATTGGCTGGGGGGTGAGGGGATAGAGAAGATGAAAGGAGCAGACATGTAGAAAGCAAACAGCACGATGGGGGACTCAATCTATAGGAGAGAACAAACAGATGTTAATGACCAGCAAAAAAAAAAAAAATCAAAAAAAATCATTGAGAGTGAAGAAAGGAGTGAAGCCCAGTGCAATTACTGGAGGTCCCCCGGCTGTCAAAACCTAATAGCAGCATAACTAAGGGAGGGTTCAGAAACACATGATCCCTCCCTAGTTGTAGGCTATATCAAAAAAGAAGGTTTTAACCCTATTCTTAAAAACAGAGATTGAGTCTGACTCCCGAATCCAGATTGGCAGCTGGTTCCACAGGAGAGGAGCTTGATAGCTGAAGGCTCTGCCTCCCATTGTACTTTTAGAGATTCTAGGTATTACAAGTAATCCAGTATTTTGGGAGCATAGTGCTCTGTTAGGATAATAAGGTAATATCAGATCTTTTAAATAAAAAGGGGTCTGATTGTTTAAAGCTTTGAAAGCAAGAAGAGGGATTTTAAACTTAATTCTAAACTCTGGGAAGCCAATGAAGGGAGGCCAGAACCGGAGAGATATGATCTCTCTTTCTAGTACCTGCTAAAACTCTTGCTGCAGCATTTTGGATCAACTGAAGACTTTTTAGAGATGTTTTAGGACAACCTGATAATGAAGAGTTGTGGAGAGCGTGAAAAGATGAGGCTGAGTTTATCTCTCAAATCAGATTTATTTACTTGTCTCCAACATCCTCCAAACCGAAAAAGAGAGACATCCTCCCACATCTGTCCTTTTTACAATAATCTAATCTCGAGCTAACAAAAGCGTGGATCAGTTTCTCAGCATCACTCTGAGACAAGATGCTCCTAATCTTGGCAATATTACGCAAATGATAGAAGGCAGTCTTAGAAACAAATTTAATATGTGAATTGAAAAACAGATCTTGATGAAAAATAACTCCAAGGTTCCTCACAGAGCTATTAAGAGAAAGAGTAACTGCATCCAAACTAAAAGTTTGATTTGGAAAGCTATTTCTAAGGTTTTTTTGGACCAACAAGAATGACTTCAGTCTTATCTGAATTTAATAGCAGGAAATTACAAGTCATCCAAGCTTTGATTTCCTTAAGACAGGGTTCTAACTTGGCTAATTGATTACTATCATCTGGCTTCATTGACAGGCATAATTGTGTGTCATCTGCATGACAATGAAAATGTATACAGTGCTTTCTAATAATGTTGCCTAACGGAAGCATATATAAACTAAAAAGAGTAGGGTGTAGCATCATCTCACTTTGGCTCATCAATGAAATTATTCTTCAGCTTAAAGACATTGTTTCACCCAGGAAAAGGACAGTCAAGAGCTGCTGTTTTATCCCAAGACCACAGCTGAACTAACATTCCTTTGTTAAACCAGTCTCAGGAATTCTTCCTGAACCTTTTATTGGCCTATAAAACTTGGAGACAAAGAACAGACTCTTGTGGAGTACCTCATATGGCCTACAAAATAACCACAGCTCAACATTGCCCTACTGACAACTCTGGGACATGCTGGATTTAACCAGTGAACTTTTAACCACCATCCATCCACCCATCTTCTTCCGCTTAACCCTTTTTGGGTTGCGGGGGGTGGGTGGGGGTGGAGCCTATCCCAGCATCTTTGAGCGAGAGGCAGGGTACACCCTGGACAGATCGCCAGTCCATTGCAGGGCCAACACAGAGAGACAGACAACCATTCACTCTCACAGTCATACCTAAGGACAATTTAGAATCCCCAGTTTGAGGCCAATTAACCTAACTTGCATGTTTTTGGCATATGGGAGGAAACCGGCGAAATCCCGGAGTAAACCCACGCAGACACAGGGAAAACATGCAAACGCCACACAGATCACTGTTGGTCGGGGGCTGGGATCGAACCCAGGATCCCCCGGCCAAGGGTCAGTTGCCGTGCTGCCGCAGTGCTAACTACTCCGCCACCGTTCTGCCAACCTTTTAACCACATTATTGTTAAAAGTCTCAATTTTCAACATTCTCTTTTTCAGGACATCATGGAAAAGCAGGTGGACTCTGATGTTTGATGTGGACAATAATGAGTTTGAACTATATTAATCCTTGATTTTAAATATGTGCATGCTAAAATGTTCAAATGAATGTTTATTCTTGCATATTCATTTAACCCTCCTGTTGTCCTCGGGTCAAAATGACCCGCCACTGTGTTAAAAACCAAAAAAAATCCCCCTAAACAATATTTTTTCAACTTAAAATTTTATGACTTTTCCTAGATTGATCCCAACATTAGGATAAGTGAATTGATGCCTTTATTCACATTTCCATGTAAGCTGTACAAAAAAAAGGTACAAAGGTCGTCTTCGAGTCAAAATGACCCGACAGTCAAATTGAGTTGAAATCACGGTCACTGAGTTATTTACACACCACAGAATGTGAGAATGTTTTAGTTCTGTCTCAGATCAATCAGTAGCAGATGTAAACAACACAATAGCAGATGTAAACAAGACAAGACAGGTGGCCTTCTCGCGGACTGCAGTGCCTTTGATCGGTTTCAGATCAATCAGTAGCAGGCGTAAACAACACAATAGCAGACGTAAACAAGACAAGACAGGTGGCCTTCTCGCGGACTGCAGTACCTTTGATCGGTCTCAGATCAATCAGTAGCAGACGTAAACAAGACAAGACAGGTGGATTTCCAGAGGTTTTAAAGGTGCTGCAGATGACAGTACCCCAAATTCTCTCTGTGCTGAAGCCATGAGTGCGTGTTATACTGTCGAACAGGCTATAGAGCTGATTTTTTCAAATGTCCAGCAAGACAACTCTGATTCAGAAGAGGAAGTGGAGGATGTATCAGAAGAAGAAGATGGGGAGGAATACAACCTAGAGCATGATGAATCATCTTCAGAAGAAGAAAACCCTGAAGCTGAAACAGAGACTTTCCTTTCAAAAAAACGGCAAAATAACATGGTCCTCGGCAGCATATGACCAACATGGCAGGGAGGCAGAACAAAATGTCAAAGATGACCCCAGGACCCACAAGGTATGCCGTTTCTCATGCCCATGACATTGTCTCTACATTCTACCTGTTCATCACACCAGCAATACAAAAAATAATCCTGGAGATGACAAATCTGGAGGGTTTTCGCAAATATGGAGACAGCTGGAAAAAGATGGATGAGATTGACCTGCAGGCCTACTTAGGGCTGCTAATCTTAGCAGGTGTATACAGGTCCCGAGGTGAGGCTGCAGCTAGTCTATGGGATGCAGAGAGTGGAAGGCCAATTTTCCGAGCCACAATGCCACTCAAAGTCTTTCACACCTACTCAAGACTGCTACGATTTGATAACCATGAGTCAAGACCAGCAAGACGTGTGACAGACAAACTTGCAGCCATAAGAGAGGTCTGGGACAAGTGGGTGGAGCGGCTGCCTTACCTCTACAACCCAGGGCCTGACGTAACAGTGGATGAGCAACTGGTTCCATTTAGAGGTAATTTATTTTCATATTTGTAATAAAATATAATAATGTAATAGTTTTCACTATTGATTTCTATGACTGTTTTCTGTGACACTGATACTAATCACTGATGCTAATCTCTTCTGTCCAAAGGTCGTTGTCCTTTCCGGCAGTATATGCCCAGCAAGCCAGCAAAATATGGGATCAAGTCATGGGTGGCTTGCGATGCCAAATCAAGCTACGCTTGGAAGATGCAAGTCTATACAGGGAAGCCGACCAGTGGAGGCCCAGAGAAGAACCAGGGGATGCGAGTTGTGCTTGATGTGACAGAGGGACTGAGGGGTCACAATGTGACATGTGACAATTTCTTCACCTCTTATGAACTCGAACAGCAGCTCCTGAAGAGGAAGATCACCATGGTTGCCACAGTTCGAAAGAACAAGCCTGAGCTCCCACTTGCACTGCTTGCATCAAAGGAGAGAGAGGTCTTCTCATCAAAGTTTGCCTTCACGCCCACCACCACTCTAGTTTCCTACCTCCCAAAGAAAAACAAGAATGTAGTACTTCTGAGCACACAGCACAAAGACGCTGCCATTATCGATTGTGAGGACAGGAAGCCAGCCTAGACTACAACTGCAACAAAGGAGGTGTGGACAACCTAGATAAGGTGATTAGGACATACAGCTACAGAAGGATGACTCCCCGCTGGCCCCTGGTTATCTTCCACAACATCATTGATGTTTCCTCCTACAATGCCTTTGTGATTTGGAGAGAGCTCAACCCAACCTGGATGCCTCGTAAGCAGAACAAGAGGAGGGTGTTTCTGGAGCAGCTAGGAAAGGCACTTGTAACTCCACTCATTGAAAGAAGGAAGCATGTCCCCCGCACAGAACCCTCTGCAGCAGTTGTGAAAGCTATTCAGAGTGCAGGAACTCCTGATCAACCTGAGGATCCAGCTGCCACAGCCGCTGCCCCAGCTGGGGCAAGTAAGAGGAAGAGATGTCAGTTCTGCCCGCCAAAGAAGGACTGTAAAACACATACAGTGTGCTGCAGGTGTAAGAAAAATATCTGCAAAGGCTGTGCACTTGCATACTGCCCTACATGTGCTAATTAGTTGAATGAGTTATGTTGTTTTTCACATTTTTGGATTGTATATTTTCTTACATTGTTCACTAGCAAAAAAAAAATAAAAATCCAAAGAAACTGAATCATTGGGATGAATAAAATGCATTCAAAACTCATTTTTGCACATTTCTATTCTTTCTTATACTGGTGAAGAGGGAAAACTCAGGTATTCACACATTTTGTGGTGAATGACAAGTTGTTTCTTCAAGCAAAATAAAATTTGGTGTTTAAAATTCAATTAAGCTGCTTATATTGGGGGTTTAGTGAAGACGGGTCATTTTGACCTGGAGGACATGGGGTGTATACAGAATATGAGGAAAACAGGAGGGTTAAAAGCACTAGCTATAAGTTGCATGAATCACTAAGGCTAGCTTAGATGTTATACGTAAGTGTATAGAGGAATCTTCCAGTATTAAAATGTATGTATTAGATTTGTAAAACGTCTCTCAAATCATGACCGATCGCGGCCAATCCATGCTTGACAACGGCTTTCTCAAGGTTATTGGCTGTTACAGACAAAAGCCCATTTGTTTGTTGGACTAAAGTTCTTAAAGCCCGTCCACGAAGGAAGCCTATTGGCTGAGCTCTTGTCAATCCCGGAAGCCCGTGAAAACTCGACTGAAGTTATAAAAGGAGGGAGACCCCTCGCTTCTCTCTCTTTCGCCACTTCTCCCACTTCTCATCTACACAGCAGAGCACTTTCGGGAGAACAAAGACCTGTGATCTCTTCACCACTGGAGAACAAAGGACATTTCCCCCACGTGTCTTCTTGTTTTTCTTTAAACGCCTAGGAATGAATGTCTTTCCTTTCTTGAGCTCAAATTCTAAACTTGGAGTCAAACTCCATTTCTAGGTGTTTATTTTTATAACTTTTTCCTGTTAAACTTTCTTTAAACTCACCATTTTTAATCTTGACTTTATTTTTAATTTTTTTGTTGACCAACTTACACACTAGAAGCTAATTTCATCTCCACAAAGTCCTAAGATCTGTTAATTTTGTTATTGGATCAGATTTTTAATTATTCTTGAATTCCTCATAGGAAGCTGCTGATCCACGACCACGCGCAACTGAAGAA
Source organism: Pholidichthys leucotaenia (assembly GCA_020510985.1). Taxonomy (NCBI): domain Eukaryota; kingdom Metazoa; phylum Chordata; class Actinopteri; order Cichliformes; family Pholidichthyidae; genus Pholidichthys; species Pholidichthys leucotaenia. The sequence continues at coordinate 88,280,919 of CM035846.1, read as the reverse complement.
ATCAACACTCCATGAAAAGGGAGACGTTTCGGCTGGACTTCAGCCATTGGGATCAAACATACCAATCTCATCCCGCATCAAAGAATATTTGCTGGTCAAATATTTCGACTTTTGGAGCCATCTAAGAACTACAGGATGATGCAGAAGGATCTTCACTAATTCAGAGTCACGTGAGCGACATTCTTTATCCATCTGCTGAATGAAACGTCCGAGATTTGAGAATAATTTTAATATCTGATCAGATACAAAATTAAAGAACACTTAACATAACTCTTCTTTCCTAAAAATTCAGTTTTCATTTTCTTAAGAGTAATCCACAATTTTCCATATAATTAGTTTAATTTTCCCCATAAATTTGCATTATGTTTTCCATAATCTGTTAACTCAAACTGATCTAAATTCAGTTTACAGTTTCACCCTGGTTCTGCAAATGTTTACATTGTTAATCTATCATTTACAAGTTTAATTTCATAGTTAATGAAATCACTGTGATGCCTTTCAATCATCATTTCATTTAATAAATATGTGAAAATGAGAGAAGTTGTTGGGAATTCATTTCATTCTGAGTCTGGTTTCAAAGTCCCCAGTATCGAATTCACTAAAATTTTGAGACTGAGTATTAATTAATTTATTGAGTGATTAAACAGGTATAAAGTGAAATTAAGGATTTAAGTGCTCCCTAAAAGGAGCTGGTGCCCCACGAGTGTTTATTAACTTTTTATGTGTGTATGAACCCAGAGTTCATCTCAGGTCCTGATACATTAATACAAATTAAATAATTTTTATACCTGATCATAATTATTAATCACATATTGTTACAAAAGCCTAGCACAGATCCCTGTGGAACTCCATGACTGAGCTTTGAGTTGAAAGAAAACTCATTATTGACATGAACAAACTGGAACCTATCAGATAAATAAGCTCTAAACCACTGCAACAAAGTTCCATTAAGTCCAACATAGTGTTCTAATCTATCAAGTAGAATATTATGATCGATAGTATCAAAAGCTGCACTAAGGTCTAAAAGGACAAGTACAGAAACAAGTCCATTATCAGATGTGATCAGGAGGTCATTAGTGACCTTCACTAAGGCTGTTTCAGTACTATGATGGATTCTAAACCCAGATTGAAACTCTTCAAATAAACCATTCCCCTGCAAGTGGTCAAATAATTGCGTACAACAACTCTTTCTAAGATTTTTGAAATGAAAGGGAGGTTAGAGATTTGTCTATAGTTAGCTAAAACTCCTGGATCCAGCATTGGCTTTTTGAGTAAGGGTTTAATTACAGCCGTTTTAAAAGCCTGCGGTACATGGCCTAAAGTTAATGAAGAATTGATTATTTGAAGAATAAAGCTACCAAAAAATGGGAAGACTTCTTTAAATAACCTGGTAGGAATAGGGTCTAAAAGACAAGTTGAAGGTGTCACCATGGGTTGAGATGCCGTCTTGGCACTCAGCCCATGTTTTCCCTCATCCCTGCTTCCCATTGAGCAGCGTCTCAGCTGGCCCCCAGCTGGCAGCATTATGGACGGCTGGGGCCAATTAGTCTTCATCAGCTGGGGCGCTGCCAATGAGGATAAATAGGAGCAGCCTCGATGACTCGGGGCTGCGACATAAACACATTGCTAAGCTGAAGCCCCTTCGTCTGGTGTCAGCTTATACTCCTCTTGCAGCATTCCTGTGTTTGTATCCCGCTGTGAGTATGTACGTCTTGTTACCCCCACGTCCGGTACGAGCTGCTTACCTCTGCGCTGTGCAACCTGTGAGTGTACGTCTGCATGAGTATCTGTGCTCTCCTCATCCCTTCCCCTTTTCCCTGAATAAAATATCACGACTCACTGGCTTGTCCCTGGCTCTGATTGCCCGGCTCCCTAGAGCCGGATATGACAGTATGTCGCAGCCAGAAGAGTTGCCGGCGGCCGTGAGTCGCTGTGGAAATGTACCTTTCTGTCCGGGTGTCAGCGCTGCTAGCATGCCGTTTCCCAGGAGTCACTTCCGGCGCCAGGGCGACGAGCTGAGGTCCATCTCGGAGGCTGTCGACGGGACGCTCTTCACCCTGCACGACGCCTCCAACGCGAGACGCTGGCATCCGGGCCGTGCTGAGGAACTCCTGGACTGTCACCCTCACTCTCTGTACCATCTGGAGGACAGTGCCAGGATAGACGCTGCAGGTACACAGCGAGAGAAGCTCCACGGGGTGGATGGAAATCCCGGCAGGGAGTCGAAGTGGGCGACGTCTTTCCCCGCTTCGGAGTCCCGTTCCTGCTGCCATTCCAGTCCGGGAGTTCGCGCCAACCAGAGGACTTCCCCCGACCTGCGCCACGTCACTCGGGATTCCCTTCAAGGAGCCGCAGCTGACAGCAGTTATGTCCGGGGTCGAGTGGCTGTTGCGAGCTCTACTGTGTTTCCTGTCACCACCTTCAGGCATGTGGCGGCGGCAGTGAGGTTGATGGAGAGGACTTCAGGGCTACGAAGCTTTCCCGTGCTCGGCGCCTTCCTCGCCTCGATCTCCAATCTGGAGCGGCGAATCCTGGGTTTCCCCCTCGCTTCGTTCCCCGGGAATAGCCGCCATCACATCGCCGAGTCACCTCTGCACGAACCTCGTCCGGATCCAGTTCTGAGCCATCGTCAGGACAGTTCCTCCCACGCAGCTGTCACCTCTTCGCCTCGTCTGTGTGGAGATTCTACAGCCCCGTTCCCTGAGCCTCATTTCCCCGCTGTCATTCCTGGACATTCGGGCTGGCTCACCCCGGCTGTTTTCCCCTCCTCCTCGACGCGCTTCCTGACTGCTGTGTGTGCCTGGAATTCCGGCCTGGTGAGCTCTCTGCTGGAGACAACGCGAGCGATCCTCAGACGAACTCCCGGGGGGTCCTCCGTTATCGCCGGGCGGGGAGAGGAAGAAGCAGAATCCACTACAGCAGGCGATACTCAACCTCCAGGGGGCAGGCAAGTCATTGTTTTTTCACACCTGCTTAATGATTTGCTCTGTCACATCCCTGGAGGAGAAGTTCAGGGTTCGCAGCTCCCTGAACTCTCCCCACCTGCTGTAACCTGTATGCCTAATCCCGCATCCTCTGTGTCTCTCTCCGCCGAGCGGTCCCCGGCTCCGGGTCAACGTGGTGGGATATGGAGAGGGCCTGTGGTTCCGCAGCTACATTGCGGACGGAGGAGGGGGACTGACTGCTGCGTGGAGTCTACGCCGATGATTGAGCGTCCCCGGGTCTCCACGGAGGAGCGGTTCGGTCCAGCGGGACGAGATTCTTCTGGCTTCACGCCGAGTGGATCGTCGGCGGGGTTACCTGAGCTGGAGGGATCTCAAGCTGCGCTGACCATCGTGCTGGCTGCGGGGCCCGACGCGGCTAGATGGGAGCCTGACAACGACCTCCTGACGACGGATCCTGGATCTTCGCAGTCCTGGACGGCGTCAGAACCCGAGATCAGGCGAGTGCTCTCCTTTCTTTTCTCTCTTTTTATCCTCGAGCACTTCAGCCTATCTCCAGGGGAGATGAGCAGGGTGCAGCCGTCCGCTGCGTCTGAGCTCGTCTCGCCGGGTTCTGGCGCTGCCGGTGATCCTGATCCCGGTTCTGTTTTCTCTTCTGAGCCTTCTTCCAGGGTCACCGGCAAGGAGTTGCTGTTCCTCGTGGTGCTGGAGGGTCCGGGTTCAACGTTGGAGGTCGGTTCTGGTGCAGTATTCAACGTGGGTTCGCCCGAGACCCAGTCGGGGTCCAACGTGGGTTCGCCTGAGGCCCGATCGGGGTCCGACGTGGGTGCTGCCCCAGTATTGTCCAGGTCCGGTGAGGAGGTGGCCGTTTTCCTGCGGCCTGACGCCCACCGCCCTCGTCATCGGCTCTCCCCTGAGCCTCTTCCACCGGGATCCGCTCTGATCCTTCGCCCGTCTCAACGGTCCTGGTGGTTGAGTGGTGCGGGTCGACGACCCGACCCACAGAACTTTCGGTTCGGTGATCTGGTTCCCCCCACTGGTCTGTGTTTCCCTCTGGGCAGCCTGGTTCGGCTGCCGGTGGACTGGATTCCTGGGATCTGGGTCCAGAGTTCGCCGTCCGAACACTTCTCTTTCCCTGATTCGCCAGCTGGACAATGGGCGGGGAGATCTCCGGAGCCATCTCGGCCATTTTTGGACTCTGCCTGCCATTCACCTCGGGTGTCACTTTTTCTTTTGTTATTAAGGTCACTCGGGTGTAATGTGTTGTCCTGTTGGTGGATTCGTTTTTATAGTGCTGTGTTTTCCATCGCTCATGCTCAGCATTTTACTTTTTGTGCCATGTTTTTAGCCTCGTTTTTTGTATTGTAGAGTTATGTTTTGTTTTCCGTAACACCATGCTCTGCAGTTATCCATTTATTCCAGTCACTTTCATTTCTTTAGGTGACTGGGTATTTATATATTCGTGTGTGTGGGTTTTTCTTTGCCTGCACTCAGTATTTCTTTTTTGTCCTGTTGGTTCATTATAGAGTCATGTGCCTTGTTTTCCGTAACACCATGCTCTATAATTGTCATTTGTTCCAGTCACCCTCACTTTTCTTGGTGACTGTGTGTGTATGTACTTAAATTAGCGCTGTGTATAGGTTCCCCTTTATTTAACCGTACTCAGCATTTTTTGCCCTGTACCTTTTTGGTGGTTCTTTTTTCCTTGCTCTGGGTCACGCATGGTTGGTACTCTCTGGGTAGTATGTAACCGGCGTGCTGACCCAGTTCTTCTCCCCATCTGTACCTGGGTTAATTATTCTGTTTTGTCAGTATTGTATTTGGGTTTTTCTTTCCCGCTACCCTACATTGCCCCATTGGTGTTGTCCTTCCCTTGGCTTCTTCCCCTCCGGTCCGCCTCCCTTCCTCCCACCCTAGGTGGGGGGGGGGGGGCTGGGATGTTCCTGGTCGTTCAGGAGCCCGACCTTGAGGGAGGGGCTCTGTCACCATGGGTTGAGATGCCGTCTTGGCACTCAGCCCATGTTTTCCCTCATCCCTGCTTCCCATTGAGCAGCGTCTCAGCTGGCCCCCAGCTGGCAGCATTATGGACGGCTGGGGCCAATTAGTCTTCATCAGCTGGGGCGCTGCCAATGAGGATAAATAGGAGCAGCCTCGATGACTCGGGGCTGCGACATAAACACATTGCTAAGCTGAAGCCCCTTCGTCTGGTGTCAGCTTATACTCCTCTTGCAGCATTCCTGTGTTTGTATCCCGCTGTGAGTATGTACGTCTTGTTACCCCCACGTCCGGTACGAGCTGCTTACCTCTGCGCTGTGCAACCTGTGAGTGTACGTCTGCATGAGTATCTGTGCTCTCCTCATCCCTTCCCCTTTTCCCTGAATAAAATATCACGACTCACTGGCTTGCCCCTGGCTCTGATTGCCCGGCTCCCTAGAGCCGGATATGACAGAAGGCTTGGATGAGGAAACTATTTTGTCTAACTCTAAAAGGTCAATTAGAGTAAACTGATCCAAACAGATGTCAGCTGAAAGAGTTGTAGTAGTTACTGTATTTAAGTTAACGGTGGGAAGAATCTGACTGATTTTATCTCTGATAGATGAAATTTTGTTATTGAAAAAGTTCATAAAGTCCTGACTAGTAAGCTCTAAGGGAATGTTAGGATTGACAGAGTCCTGACTCTTTGTCAGCCTGGCTACAGTGCTGAATAGAAACCTGGGATTATTCGTGTTCTCTTCTATTAATGCAGAGTAATAACTCATTCTAGCTTTTCTAAGAGATTTTTTATAAATTAAAAGATGATTTCTCCAAGCTAAATAGATTTCATCTAAAGTAGTGGAGCGCCATTTTCTTTCTAATTGATGAGTCTTCTGTTTTAAGCTACGAGTTTCTGTGTTGAACCAAGGAGTTAGAAATCTCTGATTAGACTTTCTTTTTTAAAGGGGCCATCATGTCTAGAGCCTGATGCAGAGAAGCTGTAACGCTATCTACCATGCTATCAATTACAGAAGGAGCAAGCTGTCAATAGCTTATTTCTGTTGTGTTGACACATGGCATAGAGGAAACAATGTGCTTAAATTTGGTAACAACATCATCTGAGAGGCATCTACTATAGTAATAGTTTTCCTTAGGAGCCAAATAGTCAGAAATAGTAAAATCAAAGGTTGACAGACAATGGTCTGACAGTACAGGGTTGTGAGGAGACACTACCAGATTTTCTATTTCTATGCCATATGTCAGAACAAGGTCCAACGTATGGTGGAGATAATGAGTAGAATTTCCTACTTTCTGAGAAAACCCCATCGAGTCTAATATTGAATTAAATGCCAAATTAACACAATCACTATCTACATCTACATGTAGATACAATCTGTACAATCTGTACAATCTGTACAATCTGATTTCAGCACTAAATCAGCTAAGAATTCAGCAAATTTGGATAAAAACTCTGAGTAGGTTGATGGAGGACGATAAACTGTGGCAAATAAAATTGGGTTTAGCCTAAAATTGTTAAAATGCCCAATACTGAGGACCAGGCCCTCAAAGGAATTATAGCGTGTTTTTTGCTTTACATTAACTAGTAATTTGGAATGGTAAATTGTTGCTACTCCTCCTCCACGACCAGAACTTCTGGGATTTTGACAGTTTAAATAACCAGAGGGAGTTGATTCATTCAAACCAACATAATCCTCTTGTCCTAACCAAGCCTCTGTAAGGGATATTAAATCAATCTGATGATCACAGATCATGGACTAGCAGAGACTTGGGATTTAGAGACCTAATATTTACCAAACCGCATTTAATTTTTTCATTATGACAAGGAACAGAGGCCAAATCATTAAATTTAGAGGCTTCATGTTCAATTTGAATTTTACCAACTTTTTGTTTAATCACTTTGGGATGTTTATTGATTATATTTTTATTTACTTTGGAGGGGGCAGACAATGATTCTCTGATGGGGAAGACAGGGGCTAAGTTGAGGGGTGGCGGATGAAGAGGAGCTGCAGAGAGGTGTATAACCTCTTGCGCTCCGTTGTACCGCGGACGGGCAAGTCTCTGCGTCCTAGAGCGCACGAGGGCACTCTCGTGTGCTCTAGGACGCATGATGGAGATGGTGATGTAGGTGGTGATGGTGATGTAGTGGCGTCCAAGCGCGCACTGAAAATAAAAGCTGCAGACACAGCCACGAACAGATTAGTTCATCTGATTGACCTTTCATTCGACTAATAAGAGCCTTGAATTGGGTTTCTGAAACCTTGAAGAACCAATGACTGAAAATCTAGCCAGAAGGACCCGCCTACCAAGGCTGTGAATGCAGTGAGCCAATTGAAGCAGAGAAGTTCGCGAGCTGTTTTTTTTTAAGGCTGGGTGAAGACTGACTGCTGGAGCGGATCAAAAAAGGACCCGCAGGAAGAACCCCACAGACCCAGCAGCACGGAGACCACCCACAAATGCAACCTGTGTGACAGGGAGTGCCATTCGCGCACCGGCATGTTCGGCCACAGGCGGTGCTTATTTTGTTTTGGTTCCAGCAGAGTAGACGTTATGATTTCTTCCATGGTCATAGACCGACGGAGGCTGACGACGAAGGCTGAGTGACCACACGCCTTCGCCAGTCTTTTTTTAATTACTACTGTTATTTGTTTTGAAAAATCGTTCGCCAAAAACCACAATCATGGAAGCACAAAACCGCAATAATGGAATTATGTTTTGATCGGGTCACGAGACCAGAACCACGAGCGGACCAGTGTAGGCTCATTTGTAATTTCGTGTAATTTTTTTGGTAAAAGCAAAAACTCATTTGATTTTGAAAGAAGATATCATAAGTTTTTTAAAAAATTAGGGTGCCATTTTTTATTCACATTCTAAGGGTCCGAAATCCAAGATGGCGGCCAAAATAGCCGCTGTTTAGCAATAATTCAATATCTTCACTAGTAACACATGATATAATTACAAACAAAGTATCTAAACATAGCTTTTCTGACACAAGAAAACCAATGGAATCATCAAATTTAGGCTGAAGTTGTGATTTACATGCCTAATTTCAAGATGGTGTCCAAAATGGCTACTGTTTACACTAAATTCTACTTATTTCGACACCGTAGTCCATACAATGATATTGGAAATAAATGTTCAAAGACCTTATGTGTTTGATTAAAGTAATGTATTGGTCACGTGGTACACATTATATGAACAAGTCAATAAACAAATCTATATAACTATAGTGAAACCACGTTAGTTATTGTTCAGTCATTTTATGAACGAAAAAATGCAAAAAGTCACATGGTATATAGATGTAGTTTTAGCAGTGGACATCAAACGTCTTCACACTCTTCATTTATCCCTGGTTGGCTTGTTTTGTTGTTGCAAGTGAAAACCCAACATCCACAGAATTCTGTACATGGGATATTGTTTTTGCGACAACTGCACCTTCCTTCGCATACACTTTTGCATCCACACTTTATCAGGTGCAGTACTGCCTCAGGAGCTGGTGGATTCAAACATCGAACAGGAGAGAAGTGACTTGAACCTGCGTCAAATGTCCAACCAAATGCAGCAGGTGCTGGGAGGCGTGGGTGATTTTCATCAGCTTTCCTCCAAATCATGGCTATGTAGTGTGCACACCGAATATGTAAGTCCAGTGAACCAGAAGTTGGTGGAAGGTTTTCTCCTTCGGCTGCACGATTTGAGTAGAGGAACCAGCGAAGCTCTTTTACTGTTGTGTGGATTTTTGATCGATACAGCACGCAAACAAAACGTTCCAGCTGACAGCATGCATCAGAGGGCAGATCGTTGTCATTTCCTAGCATTGCTAGTGCATCCAGGATCTCATCGTCACAAGACATGAATGCCTTGAAGTACCAGTCTTTGGTTCTGCCAGCAAATCTACCAGACATGTTGGAGCCTGTCAGAGCATGAAGACCCAACAGTGCAGAAGTGCGCTTTTGTCCTAAGTTGTTGTATATGTTACAGACAGAAATGTTCCTCTTCAGCCTGCCCTTTCCAGTGTAGTGTAGGTCTATGGGACAATGAGGTCTAGTTGGGCTAGCTTCTCTACAAGGGACTTTGATCTGGTGCTTTTGTGTACCTCTAGACCTAATCCGACATTGAGGGGAGTTTCAGTTCGGTGTTTGAAAGCGACGTTTTCGTGGTTTGTTTCATAAGTAACCTGCCGATCAGTCTTGTATGCACACACGAACTGCTGCGCCAGCACAGATGCACTTTGATTCATAGATTCGGCCCTGCTGGTAGTTTTAACTTCATGCAAACCTTGGATAGCATGTTTGCAGAAGAGTTGGAGCAAAGCCGGTGGTTCATAATTATCAAATGTTCCTTGAAATTTCCACGGAGGTGTGTTTGCAATGTCTTTTCTCAGGATTTTAGCAGCTTTGAGAAGGACTTTCACATCTTCTCTTATGTGTTTTGGGTCGCTGGCAAGAGCACCAGCTAACAGGGTTTCCTTGGCCTTTGTAGAAAGTACTTGTTCTGGTTTTGTTTTGTCTGGAGATCTGGTGAAGTGCACATCAGGGATATTGTCCAAAATCAGTTGCTTTAGGTATGGTTTGTATCGCGGATAATCGGGTAAAGTAAACCCGTTTGCTTCCAGCAAACATACATAAGATTTTTCAATGTCGTTCATATTCAAAACAGATTCATGCGTTGAGTTGTTAATTTCTGTTTCCACCATTTCGAGAATCTCTACATCAGACACTAACTGTGCGAACTTAATATCATCTTTTGGGAGTTGTCTCTTCGCCTTTTCTATGTCTCGTTTTGCATGGCTTAAGCACAGCAGGTGATATTTCATGTCCTCTGCAACTGCTGTTAAAAGATCTGATGATGCAACAACATTGCTCAGTCTGACTTTCAACTGTTCATTTGTTGTCTGTTGGCCAATTGCATTGAGCTGAGCTCCCATGTTTTCAGTTGAGACATCATGCAAGTTGTCTGCTCTCTCTTCTTGGCAAATGACACACATCTCCTTGTCGAAAGTCTGACGTCTGGTACATATAGGTAGTGACGTAGAAGTACAGGTAGAAGTGGATTTTGATGGTCGTCCTTTTTTCTTCTGTTTTACGTCACTGACACTGCCTGTTGCTTGTCCCTTCTCATATCTCCTTTTTGCTCGTTCAACGTGTGTTTTGTTTGTGAGATCCTTGTAACATGTCTTGTGGTAGGAAACACTTTTCTGTAGCAGTTCATCGGCAGATGAACCACTTATGCGATCCTTTAATGCAGAGAACTCTGTTTCCCCGTATGAACATCGAACATCAGTTGATGCAATTAGTTTCTCTACTGAAAGCAAAGAAGGGTGAAGCACATAGTTTGTATAATCTGTTTGTTTGCTCCTCAGCTGACAAATGAAGCAAAGTTCAAAGTCCACAGTTTTTGACTTCTTGTTAGATGAAGACTCTGCCATGTTGGTTAATATATGGACTCTAAGCTACGTTTTGGTTGCTGTGGGTAATTGTTTCCTGCAAATACAAAGAAATACATCTTTGTATACACATATACACCAAATGTTCAAACCTTAAGCTAATGCGGAAAAACTGCGTCCAGCGACTGCATTCAAACATCAATTATGGGGCCGCCGTGTTTAATTCAAGATGGCAGTCTGTCTGAAACACAAAATAAAAAGATTAGTAATCACAGGGAAGTTGTTATCCATGTGGAAATCTCTATTTAAAGTTAGTTTTATAAGTAATAGATGCTGAAAAAAATATTGGAACCAGATTTATATCAATCATAATGTCTAATTTATGCCGTTTTTGTATCATAGCAGCCATCTTGGATTTCAGGGCATTAGAGCGCGAAAAAAAATGGCACCCTATATTTTTTCTTATGTTTATATCATATTCTAACAGAATCAGGCGAGTTTTTGCTTTTACCAAAAAAAATACACAAATTTTTATTTCATGACAAATGAGCCTACACTGGGGGGGGGGGGGCCGCGGTGACTGAGCTGCTGTCCCACATCCCACATGAGGCTAATCCGTCATGTAGCGATGGCCGATGTCCATCCTCTGTAGCGAGGGGGGGGGACCCCCCCCCCCCACACACACACAGCCCTGAGTGTCACCTTTCATTGGAGCCCAAAATGAAGCTTCTACATTGAATCATTCAAAAGTTACAGACGTTTTTCCAAACTGTGCCATTTGGCACAATTTGGCACAGTTCCAAAACGCCTGGGAACAGCCTGAGGAAAAAGCTGTGTAATATATTCATTTTTTGTGGTATTGTTACAAAATTTGGACCTCAGCTGGATAACACTTGGTTCTACATTTTTGTTGCATTTTCCAGCCCGGATCTGAAGCTGTGTGTTATTTGCAAGCATTTGTATCTAAAAAAACACCCAGGCCAAATTTATTTTCTTCAAGTTCACTATGTTTAGATGACTGTAACTCAATGGCCGGAGCACTTAGAGAGATTATGACTGTTTTGCCAAAAAATTCAAAGTGTTTTCTTTTAAATGAGACCAACCCCATGAAGATGCTGCAAAGGGTTGAAGAACAGCTTTCGATTTACTTTGGGCACATTATTTTTTGGTGTTTTTAGGAAAAATTGACCGGAGTGCAAGGGGTTAAGACTGTGACTCTGCTTCTTGGTACCAACTCTGAGTTGTCAAGGTTTTGGAAATTTGGATAAAAATGATGCCAGATTGTTAGATAAATGAGATGCACCATCCAAAGTGGGATGGACGCCGTCTCGTCTAATAAGACCAGATGTGGTGGAAATTTACAATTCATGTAGTAATTTGCTGTGTAAATGATGATTCAGACGCTATGCATCTATAATCGTCAGGAACACGTGCCCATATGGTGTGGCCACAGTGAGTGGAAAATAACTGCCAGATGGCTTCTTTGTGGTTTAGTGGAAAGTTACTGCCAGAATGTTCTCGTACCTGCCGGTCTCTATGTATCCATCTAAAGTAATGTGGGGGGGGTGCTCTGAGGGGGCCTTTAAAACCGGAGGCATCCTTTGTTTGAGCAGGGCAGTGCAGAGACACCAGGTCTGTTTCCCCACTCCTCTCCTACATGCAGTAATAAAGGCTATCCAACTTGGCAGAGCCGTCTGATTATTTTCTCCAGGACCTTATAAGCAGGGCTAGACACAGGTTTTCCCCAAAATGAGCTCCAATTGTCTATGTAGCCCACATTGTTTGCAGGACACCACACAGACAGCCAGCGGTTGAAGGATGACAAGCGGCTAAACATGTCATCACTGGTCAGATTGGGAAGGGGCCCAGAGAATACTACAGAGGCAGACATTGTTTTTGCAAAGTCACACACCAATTCCACGTTAAGTTTTGAGACTTCCGACTGCCGGAGTCGGACGTTGTTAATCCCGGCGTGGATAACAATTGTGGAGTATTTACAGCTACTTTTAGCCAGCATTTTCATATTTGACTCGATGTCGCCTGCTCTGGCCCCAGGAATGCATTTGACTATGGCCGCTGGAGTCTCTAGGTTCACGTTTCTGACTACAGAGTTGCCAATGATCAGAGTTTTTTCCTCAGCGGGTGTGTCGCTGAGCGGGGAAAAGCGATTAGAAACATGAACAGGTTGGTGGTTAACCGGGGCTTTGCGGCTAGGCTTCCTTCTCACCGTCACCCACCCAGTCTCCTCACAGCTGAAGAGGACCGGAGGACCGCTAGCAGGCCACCCTAAGCTAGGGAGCTCCGCTGCAGCTAAGGGACATCCATTGTTATTAACTGGCACAGACGGAATTTCAATACAACGGAGCCGGGATTCCAAATCAGACAACCTCACCTCGAGCGCCTCAAAAAGACAACATTTATTACATTTATCATTATCACTAAAAGAGGCAGAGGTGTAGCTAAACATCTGACATAGAGTGCACACCAGAGGAGGAGAGGAAGGAGAGCTAGTAGCCATAGCTAGTGGCTAACCCGAAGCTAACAAAAACACCGATGAAGGTGAACAGAAGGCTAAAAAGGGTGATTAGATGACACTGAGTGCGCACACAGGTGCAAGAGGTTTGATAAACAGAAGTGAGAGCTAACGGTAGATGAAAAAAAGTGATTAAAATACAATTAAAAGCAAAATCCTCGGGAGAATGAGGAGAGCAAACTACAGACAGCCAGCAACACAGGAAGTGACGATACGTTACCACAGGAAGGTCCCTCTCCCAGCAACTGACTGGACAGCAGCCTCGCCCCCGGGATGAAGTCTATAGCACAATTTCATAAGAGCAATGAGGCGACAGCGACAATGCTCTCGATTTGCTAAAGACCTCTCCCAAATTGTGATAAGCCCGGGGAACGAGGCTGAGGTCCGGCAGCTCGACCGGGGAGAGGGAAACAAACAGAAATGGGGAACACTCCGCTGAACGCATACAATGGGCCAAACAAAATGGGCTACAGGAGGAGATGGTGTTTTTGTCCCAATTAATCATTGGGTTATGCCTCCGGAGCCACGGGTAACCAAGAACCACCGGGGAAGATGACACAGGGAGAACCAGGAATGAGAGTTCCTTCTGGTGGTTCCAGGAAAGCAGGATGGAAATAGGCACCATGCTATGAGTGACCACCGTAACCTCTCGGCCAGATATGGTTGTGATCTTCTGACCATGGGGCAATTTACATGTGGGAATCCCCACCTGCTTAACGAACTCAGCAGACACGAAATTACCCTCTGACCCTGAATCAACCAGCGCCATAGTCCTCTCGACCCCCGACAATTGCACGAGGGCTGAAACTGAAAAATTACCGGGGGGGGGGGTATATTTAATCCCACCCACCAGACCCCCCATGGTTACCGACGGGCCGTGTCTTTTAGCCGCTGGTGGCATTTGTCCAGACTGTGGTTCATTAAACCACAGTATGCGCACGCGCCAACTCTTCACCTTCGCCCACGCTCATCGTCTGTCAAGTGCCGAGAGAGCTCCATCAGTTCGGGTGAAGAGCCGCCAGCGCCAGTGCCAGTAACCACTGTGGATACACGCTCGGCGTACGGGCGAGAGGAGGACTCGTGCTCATGGTACCGGTTGTCCAAACCAACTGCCTGATCTACGTATGAGACAGTCGAGAGTCTCCGGGACAGGGTGAAAAGCCAGATTATCACGGAGTTGATCATTCAATCCGTGGAGGAACGCACTGCGTAACGCAATATCGTTCCACCCCAAATCAGACGCTGCAACTCGGAATTCCACCAAGTACTCAGCCACTGACTGAGTGCCCTGGTGGAGTGTCATCAGGTGGCTCATAACGTTGCCCTGACTCTCGGTCCTGCCAAACGCACTAGAGAATGCGGGCCACAAATTGATCAAACGTGTACCACCGCCCTTCAAGGTTGTCTAAAGTGGACCTTGCCCACTCAAGGGTTTGATCCCTGAGCAACAGAGTAAAGAACTGGATCTTGGCTACGTCCCCGGATACTCCCCACCGACCTGCTCCAGGTACATTTGAACTTGAATAAGAAACCCCTTACATTTCCCCACCTCCCCCGCATACGGGGAAGGTGTGGGAATGGAGGTAGTACAGCGCACCATAGTGCGCAAAGTAGGCTGAGGGGGAGAGGCTGGAGGAGGCGCTGTAGACCAAAGCATCAACATGTTCAACACCTGTTGCGTTAGCACAGTGAGCTGGTGCTCGGTTGCCGCTAGGCGATCCATAGCTGACTGTGGTGAGGCACCGGCTGAGCGACCGTCCTGGCTGGCTCGTTCTGTCATGACTAATTAAGATTGACAGCTCATGTGCACAATGTCAAAGCACAGGAAGGAACCACACAGAGGGGCACGTTTGAAAGTTTTATTAAATAGCAAAAACCAAAGCGCACAGCTGCATAAACAGTCACTCACCAGAGAAATAGCCCTGTGGAGAGAAGACAAGAGCCATGAGCAGAGGAATGGAGTAAGGGAAATGGGCAAGCCAAATTGCCACTTACTTGGGAAATCCAGGGAGAACCGGCAGGGACTCAGTGAGGAATAGATGAACCAGTAGGGTGGGGGGAAGGTGAGCTGATGATGCCTGACTGGGTGGAGTAGGAAGCTGAAATACGGTGAGATGTGGCAGGAGAGCGCGTGCAGTCCTAGAGACACACCTACACGGTGGCAGCAATCTGAGAAAAGAGGAGAAATAAGGTTAACAAAGTGTCAACATTTATAACTTTATTTTAGCTTGCCTAATCATGGGCAATATACTCACACGAGCCAGCGTTGACTGTGCGGAGAGAGCCTCCTTAAGTATGCTGGTTGATGAGCGGGTGCAGGTGTGTCTTCTGCCTAAGGTGCAGTGATGAGTTGGTGAATGTAAGGCAGGATGGGAGGGACGCGCTCTAGCTGCCCATGACACCACACCATGATGCAGCTGGTGAGGGTGCTGTCAACGGTGCCTCAGTAGAATGAGCACATGATGGGGGGTGGGACTCGTGTTCTCCTCAGTTTGCAGAGGAAATGGAGGCGAGTTTGAGCCTTCTTGGCTAGTGATGTGGTGTTGTTGGACCAGGAGAGGTTCTCAGAGATGTGCACCCCCAGGAACTTAGTGCTGCTCATCTTCTCCACAGCTGCTCCATCAATGATCAGAGAGGGATGCTGTGTATGCCCTGATAGAAAAATTTCATATTTGTGTTATATTTGTGATTTGCTTTGTCTCAGAGTCTGCCTCAGAGTCTGTGTAAAAGTGTCAAGGATGGAGCTGTACTAGTTATCATCTTGTTTTTAGTCCATTCTGTGCAGCTCCCATGTGACTGGTACTGAGAAAAAGATAATTTGTACACCAAGTTTTGACCAGATGTACTGGACCAATCATGATGAACAAATTGCTCCTCCACCTCTCAGATAACGGAGGGCTTAAAGAACTGAGTGATGTGTGCTTGAGTTAGAATGGTGCGCGAATAGGCTATGGGTCTATTTTTGTATTGTTCTCCACTGGCCAGTATAATTAAATTTGCTGAAACTCTGATCAAGCCTGGTTTTTGACTGAAGGTTTAGAAGAATTTTTCTAACAGCTCCGTCCTGAAGTCAACCACAATTTCCTTGTTTTTTTTCCCACGTTCAGGAAGAGGTTGCTGTCTTTACATCACTTGACCAGTTGGGTCACCTCCTTTCTTCATGTGTTGAATACTTATTCCCTGTGTCATTCCACATTATTAAATATAACTTGTTTTGTGAATACAGTTACCTTGGTTTCTTTGTATGTATGGATTACTTGAGATGTTACTGATATCTGGTGAAAATCTCAGGTCAATGACTCCATCACAAATATGGTTAATGACAAAAATGGTGAATGGTGAGAAAGAATACACACACACACACACACACACACACACACACACATATATATATATATATACACATACATACATATATATACATATATGTACTGTTATCAAGCAACCGCTCAATTTGAGGAGTCAAGTTGTTATTTGGGGGCTTGTTTCCACAGAGCTGGTTGCTTGTTTCTCTCGTTAGATCTGGCAACACTGTCTGTCTCTTCTTACAGAAGCCAACCAGAAAGAGCAGGTTTCTCATTTCAACTTGAACTCTGACACAGAGGTACTCTATGATATCTGAGTATGTCACTGTGGGTGCCTGAGTTTTTTGGACCTACTCTGCCTGTCACGGTGTTTGAACACAGCTCTATTTATAACCGCA
The DNA here is from genome assembly GCA_020510985.1 of Pholidichthys leucotaenia. NCBI lineage: Eukaryota > Metazoa > Chordata > Actinopteri > Cichliformes > Pholidichthyidae > Pholidichthys > Pholidichthys leucotaenia. The sequence goes on along the minus strand of CM035846.1, from coordinate 88,264,366 downwards.
CCCTATACTTTAACTCATAGTTTATTCGACATTCCCAGTTGAGTAGGGGACTGTGTTTAAACAAACTGCTGGTTATTTTTGATGCAAAAAATAATAATGACAAGGTAATAAAAGTCAACTGGTGGACGATGGGCCATATCTTGCCTGCCAGAGCTTTCCATCCGACCTGAATATTGAATTCAGGAATAGTTTTGTTGCAAATGAGAGAGAGAGTTGGCGGTCATACGTGGGTCCTACTCCAACCCCCCCTCGAAAAAACAAAAACAAAAACCCCAGACTAAGCCTCTGACATTGAACTTTGTTTTATTAATTATTATTAATAATATATATATATATATATATATATATATATATATATATATATATAAAATAAAGGGAACACTTTAAAAACACATCAGATTTTAATGGGAAAAAATAAGCTGGATATTGAAATTGTGGCAGTCTAGTCCAGTTTACTCAGATTAAAGGAACACTTTTTAATCTGAGTAAGCTGGACTAGCCTGCCACAATTTCGATATCCAGCTTATTTTTTTCCCATTAAAATCTGATGCGTTTTCAAAGTGTTCCCTTTATTTTTTAGTACACTTTATTAATTCAAGAGGGAAATTATACGGCATCCACCCGGATGGATGAGGAAGTCAAGGTGCAACGCCAATCCCTTCACCATTCACACCCACATTCACACCTAGGGCCACTTTAGAGTCTCCAATTAACCTAACTTGCTTGTCTTTGGCCTGTGGGAGGAAACCGGAATACCTGAGGCAAACTCATACAGACATGGGGAGAACATGCAAACTCCACACAGAAGGGTCACTGATGGTCAGGGGGTGGGATCAAACCCACGATGGTCAGGGGTGGAATCGATCCCATGACCTTCTTACTGTGTTGCCACAGTGCGAACCACTGCACCACAGAGCTGCCCTTATTTATGAAAAAATCAGATTTCTGCGTGTAAGTGAATGCAGCATAATGGTGCTCCTGTGCACAGCAGAGCCAGCCAGCTCCTCCCAAAAGTAATCTGTGCTTTTAATTTATGATTCCAGCCTTGGCTTTTATGATTATTGTGCAAAATGTTGACTTTTTGGGTCTGTCTGAATTTATTTTTGGCAGCGTTTCTTTCACGGTGTCAGTTTACATTCCAAAAATGTAAAAAAAAATCAAAATAAAGATAAATACAAAACTAAGATTGCTTTGAAACCTATAATGTTTTGGCAATTTGATGTGAAAATTTAATGAAATAACTCACCCTTGGCTGGGGGATCCTGGGTTCGATCCCAGCCCCCTACCAACAGTGATCTGTGTGGAGTCTGCATGTTCTCCCCATGTCTGCATGGGTTTACTCCAGGATTTCTCCGGTTTCCTCCCACATGCCAAAAACATGCTGGTTAGGTCAATTGGCATCAAAACTGGGGATTCTAAATTGTCCTTTGGTATGACTGTGAGAGTGAATGGTTGTCTGTCTCTCTGTGTTGGTCCTGTGATGGACTGGCGATCTGTCCACGGTGTACCCTGCCTCTTGCCCAAAGATGCTGGGATAGGCTCCAGCCCCCCCGCGACCCGAAAAGGATTAAGCGGAAGAAGATGGATGGATGGATGGATGGAACTTAGGAGGGTTTGAGGCTATTCAATTCAATTCAACTTTATTTATATAGCGCCATTTCACAACAACAGTCATCTCATAGCACTTTCAACTGTAGAAAGACCCCAGCAATCAGGCGATCCCCTGTGAGCAAGCACTTGGCGACGGTGGAGAGGAAAAACTCCCTTTTAACAGGAAGAAACCTCCAGCAGAACCAGGCTCAGGGAGGGGCAGTCATCTGCTGCGACTGGCTGGGGGGTGAGGGGACAGAGAAGATGAAAAGAACAGACATCTAGAGAGCAAACAGCACGATGGGGATTCAATCTATGGGAGAGAACAAACAAATGTTAATGACCAGCAAAAAAAAAAATAAAAAAATATTTCATTGAGAGTGAAGAAAGGAGTGAGGCCCAGTGCATTATTGGAGGTCCCCCGGCTGACTAAACCTATTAGCAGCATAACTAAGTGAGGGTTCAGAAACACATGATCCCTCCCTAATTGTAGGCTATATCAAAAAGGAAGGTTTTAACCCTATTCTTAAAAACAGAGATCAAGTCTGTCTCCCGAATCCAGATTGGCAGCTGGTTCCACAGGAGAGGAGCTTGATAACTGAAGGCTCTGCCTCCCATTGTACTTTTAGAGATTCTAGGTATTACAAGTAATCCTGCATTTTGGGAGCGTAGTGCTCTGTTAGGATAATACGGTAGTATCAGATCTCTTAAATAAAAAGGAGCCTGATTGTTTAGAGCTTTGTAAGTAAGAAGAAGGATTTTAAACTTAATTCTAAACTCTATGGGAAGCCAATGAAGGGAGGCCAGAACCGGAGAGATATGATCTCTCTTTCTAGTACCTGTTAAAACTCTTGCTGCAGGATTTTGGATCAGCTGAAGACTTTTTAAAGATGTTTTAGGACAACCTGATAATAAAGAATTACAATAATCTAATCTTGAGCTAACAAAAACGTGGATCAGGTTCTCAGCATCACTCTGAGACAAGATGCTCCTAATCTTGGCAATATTACGCAAATGATAGGAGGCAGTCTTAGAAACAAATTTAATATGTGAATTGAAGGACAGATCTTGATCAAAAATAATTCCAAGGTTCCTCACAGAGCTATTAAGAGAAAGAGATTGGAAATGAAGAAGCGATGTGACTTTTATAAATCAAAGTTTAATATCAGCTTCACCTCCCTAACATGTCTCATCTCGGTGCAGAAGCAGAATAAGAGGTCGAACGCAGTCAGACCTTCATACTTATACCCACACTCAACAAAAGACATTGCATATCAAAGCTGACATCCCGCATTAACATAATCCCCCCTCCATTGTCCTCCGTCTCCTCCACCTGACCCTGGGTGGTCAGGGAGATCGATCCGGTCTCCGCCGCTGCGACTCTGTCTGCTCTCTGATCCTCGCTGGCGGTTGAGACCTCTTGTCCTGTTCATAGGCGTGAGGTCATTCCACATATGTAATCACTAAACATTCTAATATGTCTATACATATGTAGGTATGGAATATATGATTAATATAAGCCACAGCCCCCCCCAAACGACTAATAAAAGGATAATCAAATTAAGTTTACAGTTTAAGATCATCTCTATGACATATTATACTGTTAAACCTCTTGACAGGGAAAACGGGGAAAAATCTTTCCAGCAGTCATGCTCCTGTAGAGAATTCAGTGGTAACAACAACAGTATAGTAATATCACAAATCAGCCTTAAAACTGTCACGGCACAATCTGATAACATAGTTAACAACTTTTGGTCAATTTGTATCAGTCCCTGTGCCGTCTGGGTTTTAATCTTCTCCCGAATCTGCTGTGGGTCCGCTTTGGCGTCGTGGTGGGACCCTCCTGTAAGGAATCTGCAGCTTGGGGAGGAGAGTGGTTATTTGTTCCCTGCAGGGGGGCTGAGTTTGTTTTCTTGGGGGGTCTACCCCGCCGAGGTGCTCTCGCCACCCATGCAGGTTCGTCTCTCAACAAGAAGGCAGGTTTAAGTCTGTCAATGCTGACTGTTTCTTTTCTGTCCCCTAAATCAAGCACAAAATGCTTATCACCAGGTTCCAGCACTCTGAATGGTCCGTCGTATGGTGGACGGAGGGTTGATTTTAAAGCTTCGTGCCTAACAAAAATGAACTCGGCGTTTTTTAAAGCTTGGGGGACAAAAACCCGTGGAAAGGAGTGATGTGCCGGTCCGGGGAGAGTGTCCGGTCCGGTGCTGCCTAAAGGCCTCAGGGCTGGAAGATGCCCGGGCTCTGGGTTCTCTGGTAAAAACTCACCTGGGAGTCTGAGAGGTTGTGCAAAAACTAATTCTTCTGGGGAGGCGTCTAGATCCTCTTTAGGCGCAGAACGCAACCCTAATAAAACCCAGGGAAGTTTATTCACCCAATCTGTATCCGTCAGTGAGGCCCTGAGGGCGGCCTTTAAAGATCTGTGAAAACGCTCGCATAACCCATTAGCCTGAGGGTGATAAGCGGTGGTGCGGTGAATTGTCGCCCCTAAGCTGCTGGCCATGGCTGACCAAAGCTCTGAGACAAATTGAGGCCCCCTATCGGACGTGATGTCCGATGGGACGCCGAAACGTGCCACCCAGTTTGTTAAAAAAACGCGAGCGACTTCCGCAGCTGTGGTTGACGCCAAAGGGACCGCCTCAGGCCAGCGCGTAGTACGGTCTATCATTGTTAACAGGTGTGTGAAACCCTGAGACGAAGGTAGTGGTCCCACGAGGTCGACCTGAACGTGGTCAAACCTTCTGGCTGGGATTCGAAAAGGCTCTAGAGGAGCTTTTGTGTGTTTGTGTATTTTGGCGCGCTGACAAGACATGCAAGTTTTTGCCCATTCCTTTACATTTTTGCGCAGGCCCGGCCAAACAAACTTTTTTGCGACCATTTTAACCGAGGCGCGCACCGAGGGAGTGAACCGAGTCGAAAATGCGGCGGCGCCATGCAGCTGGGACTACCGGGCGAGGTCGGCTGGTTGAAACGTCGCAGATTAGGGGGGGTACACCGTCACGTAAACCCCTTTCCTCCAGTCTTAACCCTGTTGGTCCAGACAGGAGCGCGCGCACGTCCGCGTCGCTGCTTTGTTCCTCTGCCATGGCTGCGTAATCTATCCCTACGTGAATTGGGGCCGCGTACGTGTCCGTGTTGGCGAAGAGTTCTGCGGCTGAGGTAGTATAATCTGTCTCCTCATGCTCTGGCGATGTCGAGAGAGGCAGTCTGCTACCACGTTAAGTTTGCCTGCCACATGTCGAATGTCTGTGGTGAACTCTGAAATTGCAGCTAGCTGTCTTTGTTGCCTGCCTGACCATAGTTCTGAAATTTTAGCCATCGCAAAAGTGAGCGGTTTGTGGTCTACAAAAGCCGTGAAGCGCCGCCCTTCTAACCAGAACTGGAAGTGGCGGATGGATAAATGAAGCGCTAGCAGCTCCCAGTCAAAAGTGCTGTATTTATGCTCGGTTTGGTTTAAAGATTTGCTAAAAAATGCTAAAGGTTGCCAGGTTCCGCCAACATGTTGTTCCACGACTGCCCCTATGGCCAGGTCTGAAGAGTCTGTGGTTAACGCTATGCGGGCCGAGGGATCGGGGTGAACCAACAATGTGGCATTCGCTAGAGCACTTTTTACTTCCGCGAAGGCGTGTTCGCGCTCCGGGGTCCATTCGACCGCGCTGGAAGGCTTTTGTTTTCTGAGCGCGGCATACAGGGGCTGCATGAGTTGAGCTGCGCGGGGGAGGAAACGATTGTAAAAATTCACCATTCCCAAAAATTCTTGCAGCGATTTGACCGTTTGTGGTCGCGGAAAATTTTTTACCGCGTGGACTTTGTCTGGCAATGGGACTGCCCCCTTCGGTGAAACTCTGTGTCCCAAAAAATCAATTTGTGACACGCCGAATTTGCATTTGGCTGGGTTGATTATTAACCCGTGCTCTTCTAGTCTCTGAAAAACTGTAGTGAGGTGTTGTTCGTGTTCTTCTTCTGACGGGCTGGCTACCAGCATATCGTCGAGGTAGACGAACACGAAGGGGAGGTCGCGTAATACCACGTCCATCATACGCTGAAAGGTTTGAGCAGCGCCTTTGAGGCCGAACGGCATCCGCAAAAATTCAAAAAGACCGAAAGGGGTTATTACAGCCGTTTTAGGAATGTCTTCCGCTCGAACGGGGACTTGGTGATAGCCGCGGACCAGGTCTATTTTAGAAAAAATGCGCGCACCCGCCAGATGTAGTGAAAAATCTTGGATGTGAGGAATTGGGTAGCGGTCATGCGCTGTCGCATTGTTTAATCTGCGGTAATCGCTGCAAGGTCTCCAAGAACCGTCGGTTTTCGGGACCATGTGGAGTGGCGATGCCCAGGGGCTTTTCGAGCATCTAATAATGCCTAATTTTTCCAGGGTGGCAAACTCGTCCCGTGCTATGGCGAGCTTGGTCGCGTCTAAGCATCGGGCTTTGGTGAACACGGGTGGGCCTGTTGTGGGAATGAAGTGTTCAACCCCGTGTTTCGCTACCGTTGCTGAAAATTTTGGAACTGTGAGTGCTGGAAATTGGGTGAGGAGTTGGTCAAACTTACCTCCTGCTGTTGCGACGCTGACCTGCACGGGTGGTGGAGAAACTCGAGCTGAGCAGGGGATAGAAGAAAATGACAGTGCATTAACCAAGCGCCTATTTGCTAGATCGACTAACAACCCATGTGCACGCAAAAAATCAGCGCCCAACAAGTTAAAACTCACCGCCGCTACAATAAATGTCCATCTATAGTTGCGGCCGTGGATGCAAAGAGGCAGGCTCCTTTCGCCGAAAGTGTCGATGATTGAGCCGTTGGCTGCCATCGCTCCATTTCCCCGGGGACCCATGGCCCGGTCTGCGTGGGAAGGGGTGATAAAACTCAGCTGAGCTCCGGTGTCGATCAGGAACTGTCTCCCGGTGTGTCCATCAGTCACATAAAGCAGCTTATTTGTCTCGCCGAGAGCCGCAGCTGTTAACGGTTTCTCGGCTTTGGCGTTTCCCGAACTTTTGAATTTGCAGGGGGGCACACATTTATACGCCCTCTCGGCGAAACGGTGGTGGTAATAGCAGAGGTCGTTCCGCCTGCTGCGCCTTGGTCGTGTTGCCGCCATGGTGGGCGGGCTCTGCTTGGTTGTCTGTGGTTCTCCGCTGCTCTGGGCTATCGCGCTGAGATCTGCGGATGCTGCTGTGGACATCTGTTTGCCGCAGGCGTTGATGAGCCGCTGCGCTTCTCGGGCCAGCGCGTGGAAGTCCTGCTGGGTGCTGCACCGCATGTTGACCAGCGTCCCTCTCATGTGTGGCGGCAGGGTGCTGAGGAAGATATGTTGGAAGAGGAAGTTGTCATTGTTCTCTTCCTTAAGCTGCAGCATGTCCTCCATGAGGGCCTTGGGTCTGCATCCTCTGTGGCCGTAGATCGCCAGGATCTTCTCTGCTCTCTCCTCGGCTGAGGGGACGAAGTTCTCGACGATGGTCGCCTTAAGTTCTCTGTATTTGTCATGGGCGGGCGGCTGTTGGATTATGCTCCACGCACATCTTCACGTGGCAGCGTCGAGTTTGGCGACGATATGATAAAATTTTGTCTCGTCCGCCGTTATGCCCGCTAGTGCAAACTGAGCCTCAGCTTGCTGGAACCACGAGCTCGGGTCGTCTCGCCAGAATTCTGGCAGCTTGATGGTGACGGCGCTTGTGTGGGCCATCCCTGATGTGTCCGCCGGGTGAGAGCGCCTTTCTTCTGCTCTCACGGCGGGGCTGGGGATGGTGCTCGGTTGAGCCCTCTCTGTAGCTTCTGCCGTGGTGGAACGTCCTCCATCCGTTCCCCTGTCTGCATGGGCGCCGGCGCTTGCCTGGGTCGCCACCGCTCCACCGGTCATTGTATATGACATATGACATATGTTTAGTGATTAGTGTTTAGTGACATATGTTTAGTGACATATGTTTAGTGATTACATATGACATATGTCATATGTAATCACTAAACATTCTAATATGTCTATACATATGTAGGTATGGAATATATGATTAATATAAGCCACAGGATTATTCTTTTTCTCTTCTATTAACGCAGAATAATAACTCGTTTTAGCTTTTCTAAGAGATTTTTTATAAATAAAAAGATGATTTCTCCAAGCTAAATAGATTTCATCTAAATTAGTGGAGCGCCATTTTCTTTCTAATTGACGAGTCTTCTGTTTTAAGCTACGAGTTTCTGTGTTGAACCAAGGAGTTAGAAATCTCTGATTAGACTTTTTCTTTTTTAAGGGGGCCACCAAGTCTAGAGTCTGATGCAGAGAAGCTGTAACACTATCCACCATGCTATCAATTTCAGAAGGAACAAGCTGTCTATAGCTTATTTCCGTTGTGTTGACACATGGCATAGAGGAAACAATCTGCATAAATTTGGTAACAGCATCATCTGAGAGGCATCTACTGTAGTAATATTTTTCTTTAGGAGCCAAATAGTCAGAAATAGTAAAATCAATGGTTAACAGACAATGGTCTGACAGTACAGGGTTATGAGGAGACACTACCAGATTTTCTATTTCTATGCCATATGTCAGAACAAGGTCCAACGTATGGTGGAGATAATGAGCAGAATTTCCTACTTTCTGAGAAAACCCCATCGAGTCTAATATTGAATTAAAAGCCACATTAAGGCAGTCACTATCTACATCTACATGTATATTAAAGTCCCCTACTATAATTATTCTATCTGATTTCAGCACTAAATCACCTAAGAAATCAGCAAATTCGGATAAAAATTGTGAGTAGGTTGATGGAGTACGATAAACTATGGCAAATAAAATTGGGTTTAGCCTAAAATTGCTAAAGTGCTGACTACTGAGGACCAAGCCCTCAAAGGAATTATAACATGTTTTTTGCTTTACATTAACTAGTAATTTGGAATGGTAAATTGATGATCAATTAACAGATCATGGACTAACGGAGACTTGGGAGTTAGAGACCTAATATTTAACAAACTGCATTTAATTTTTAAATTATGAGGAGGAACAGAGGCCAAATCATTCAGTTTAGAGGCTTCATGTGTAATTTGAGTTTTACCAACTTTTTGTTTAATCACTTTGGGATGCTTATAGATTATATTTTTATTTACTTTGGAGGGAGCAGACAATGATTCTCTGATGGGGAAGACAGGGGCTAAGTTGAGGGGTGGCAGATGAAGAGGAGCTGCAGAGAGGCGTGTAAGACTGCGACTCTGCTTCCTGGTCCCAACTCTGAGTTGTCAAGATTTTGGAAATTTGGATAAAAAAGATGCCAGATTATTAAATAAATGAGACGCACCATCCAAAGTGGGATGGACGCTGTCTCATCTCATAAGACCAGGTTTTCCCCAAAATGAGCTCCAATTGTCAATGTAGCCCACATTGTTTGCAGGACACCACACAGACAGCCAGCGGTTGAAGGATGACGAGCGGCAAAATATGTCATCACTGGTCAGATTGGGGAGGGGCCCAGAGAACACTACAGAGTCCGACATTGTTTTGGCAAAGTCACACACCGATTCTACATTAAGTTTCGTGACTTCCGACTGCCGGAGACGGATGTCATTAATGCCGGCGTGAATAACAATTGTGGAGTATTTACAGTTACTTTTAGCCAGCATTTTCAAATTTGACTCGATGTCGCCTGCTCTGGCCCCAGGAATGCATTTGACATATGACATATTACAACAGAAGCGATGCATCTTTGGCCATTTTAATGAATTTCATTGAATGAAACATAATTTTATTCATAGTTTTGTTCAAAATCAGAGGTAAACTCATTGTTCTGTTCTGACTCCTATGCCCAGATGGGCAGGGTTGTGTCAGTGTAAAAATCCTTGCCAAATCAACATGCGAATCATCGCAGTATATAACATGATGATATGCAATGGCAACTCCGAAAAGGAGCAGCTGAAAGACAAAGAAGATATGTTCTGCTAGAGGTTTCTTCCTGTTAAATGGGAGTTTTTCCTCTCCACCGTCGCTACACAGGTGGACAAAATTGTTGGTACCCCTCTGTTAATGAAAGAAATACCCACAATGGTCACAGAAATAACTTGAATCTGACAAAAGTTGTAAAAAATAAAAATTCTATGAAAATTAACCAGTGAAAATCAGACAATGCTTTTGAATTGTGGTTCAACAGAATTATTTTAAAAAAACAACTCATGTAACAAGTCTGGACAAAAATGATGGAACCCCTAGAAAAGATTGAAAATAATGTGACCACAGGGACATGTTCAACCAAGATGTGTCCTCTAATTAATATCACAGGTGTCTACAAACTTGTAATCAGTCAGTCGGCCTATTTAAAGGGTGACAAGTAGTCATTGTGCTGTTTGGTGACATGGTGTATACCACACTAAACATAGACCAGAGGAAGCAAAGGAGAGAGTTGTCTCAGGAGATTAGAAAGAAAATTATAGACAAGCACGTTAAAGGTAAAGGCTATAAGACCATCTCCAAGCAGCTTGATGTTCCTGTGACTACAGTTGCACATATTATTCAGAAATTTAAGATCCACGGCACTGTAGCCAACCTCCCTGGACATGGCCTCAGGAGGAAAAATGGAAGAAACGGATAATACGAAGGGTAACAAAAGAGCCCAGAACAACCTCTAAACACATTCATGGTGAACTCCAAGGTCAAGGTACATCAGTGTCAGATCGCACCATCCGTCATTGTTTGAGCCAAAGTGGACTTCATGGGAGATGGCCAAGGAGGACACTGCTGTTGAAAACAAATCATAAAAAAGCCAGACTGGAATTTGCCAAACTCCATGTTGACAAGCCACAAAGCTTGTGGGAGAATGTCTTATGGACAGATGAGACAAAACTGGAACTTTTTGGCAAGGGACATCAGCTCTATGTTCACAGATGCAAAAATGAAGCATACCAAGAAAAGAACACTGTCCCTACTGTGAGAAATATGGAGGCGGTTCTGTTATGTTCTGGGGCTGCTTTGCTGCATCTGACACAGGGTGTCTTGAATCTGTGCAGGGTACAATGAAATCTCAAGACTATCAAGGTATTCTAGAGAGAAATGTGCTGCCCAGTGTCAGACAGCTTGGTCTAGGTTGCAGGTCTTGGGTCTTGCAATAGGATAATGATCCAGAACACACAGCTAAAAACACCCAAGAATGGTTAAGAGCGAAACATTGGACTATTCTAAAGTGGCCTTCTATGAGCCCTGATCTAAATCCTATTGAACATCTGTGGAAGGAGCTGAAACATGCCTTCTGGAGAAGGCACCCTTCAAACCTGAGACAACTGGAGCAGTTTGCTCATGAGGAGTGGGCCAAAATACCTGCTGAGAGGTGCAGAAGTCTCACTGACAGTTACAGAAATCGTTTGATTGCAGTGATTGCCTCAAAAGGTTGTGCAACAAAATATTAAGTTAAGGGTACCATCATTTTTGTCCAGTCCTGTTTCATGAGTTTGTTTTTTAAAATAATTCTGTTGAACAACAATTCAAAAGCATTGTCTGATTTTCATTGGTTAATTTTCATAGAATTTTTATTTATTACCACTTTTATCAGATTCAAGTTATTTCTGTGACCATTGTGGGTTTTTCTTTCATTAACAGCGGGGCACCAACAATTTTGTCCACGGCTGTAAGTGCTTGCTCACAGGGGATCGTCTGATTGCTGGCTCTTTCTGAAATTGTGGGGTTTTCTCTGCGTTTTGTAGCGCTATGAGATGACCTTTGTTGTGATGTGGCGCTATATAAATAAAGCAGAATTGAATTGAATTGAATATGTATGAAAAAGTCACAATTTTATCACAAACTTTTCAGGAAAAGTTTCTGTACATGATTGGCTGTATGGATTGAATGACAATAAAGCTGGCTTCTGGCTTCTTCTTAAAAAAAAAAAAAATCAATAAATTCATTCTAAAGTAGAAATAAAATTAGGAGGAAAAAAACCCATAGATCAAGGAGAAAAAAGTATTACACATACAAGAAAAAATAATGTTTTGAGAAAAGCTCATAAATTAATGAGAATAAAGTCTCAAATGTATGAAAGTCCTACATTTACAAGGGCAAAAACACAAATAACTAGAAAAGCACTCTGAGACCGCAGACCTCCACCAAGCACCACAGTTCCCCCCATACAGTGTTTGTCTGTACGTTTTCAGATTCCTTGACCATGAAAACATATGACTAGCAATTGGATTCACAATGATAGGATTAGTGGTTCAGTAGTTATTGACGAAAATGGCATTTTCCGTAATGGCGGTTTAGCGCCACAGTTCCCCCCATACAGTGCTTGTATGTACGTTTTCAGATTCCTTGACCATGAAAACATATGACTAGCAATTGGATTGACAGTGATAGGATTAGTGGTTCAGTAGTTATTCACGAAAATCGCATTTTCCGTAATGGCGGTTTTCTTCTGGACGGTGATCTGGATCACTACCAAAATCTAATCATCTGTAGGATACCCCATCGCTGACAATCTGTGAAAATTTCATGAAAATCCATCCATAATTTTTTGAGTTATCTTGCTAACAAACAAACAGACAGACAGACAGACAGACAAACCAACGCCGATGAAAACATAACCTCCTTGGCAGAGGTAACTAAAGGCGCTTTTCCACTTGGAACCCAAAGGCCCCGTTTGGCCCCGATCGGCCTCCATTGTCCGGTTTCCCACTCGGAACCCAAAGGCCTCACAGTTCCCTTTTTCGGAACAGTTCCAGTTTAACCGACACTTTTTTCGGCACCGTAAAAAGCAGGTCCGAAGGGTACCGGCCCCGTTTCGTCACGCCACTGCTGGCCATTCATTGGTCTGTGCGTAGCGTCATGAGAGTGGGCTTTACACTGACTTTCGAGAATCGCTTGCTGGTCGCCATTTGCAATTTTTCGTCAGTGAGCCCGCGAACAAGTGATATTATAAACCACAATGAGAGAATGGCTTAACAGAAATCAGCAGAAATCCAACACCGCAGTCCAGCAGAGTTTCCTGTGCATTTCGGCTGATGAGAGAATGCAGAGGGAAGCAGACTGAGCTTACAGTGGTGCGCACAAACAGACGCACCAGAAATTACACGGAGACGCACCGGGAATTAGACCCAGCCACCCCAATTGAATTGAATGTGCAGCCGCGACGCACCCAACTTCAGCAGTTGAAGCCGTGATATTGTGATATACGGGACGGTGAGTGATGTGATATTCATGCTTTATGTTATTTTTTCCAACAGTGGAAAGTTCACTTAGGACAGACGAAAACTTAATCGTGTTTAAACGATGACCTAGCTTAATGCTATGTCCGTCCTGGTATGTTGCTTTTTTGTGTTGACAATATCTGATGAAATAAGCTAGTTGTAATCCTGGTAAAAAGTTTATTTTATTTTATTTATTTTTTTTACATGTTGCACTTTCGTGCTGTGCATGTACTTAAAGTAGAACTGAACTCACCTTTTTGCCAAAAAAGTAGAATAGCAGATTAATTCCTTATTACCTATTGTATTTTTCAACACATAAAAGAAATTTTTAGGCCGTGCGATGGCCAAGCTATAAGCCGATAAACTTTTGCCTCTGGCTGGCAGTGCCAAACAAACCGGAAGTAGTGCAGACGACGCTGTGTGACGTCACGAGTGTGACCCTTATCAAAACAACAATGGCAGATGATAGCAGTTCCAGCAGTCAAGAACACCAGTTTTCAGAGTGAAGAGGCATTCAGGATCGGTGACAAGACAGAGGAGGATGCAGGAGTGTCAAGTGAACAGGAAGAGAGCGAGGGAAGCATCGAACCGTACAGATTAGAGCCAGAATTTTCGGGGGATTCCGGCACCGACTCAGACCGCAGCAGTGATGGGGAGGAGAGTCGCTTATTGAATACAGAATGGTGAGTCTTTACTTTGGCATGTTTGGGGTGTCAGGATAAGGAAAATTAACAATAAAAAAGAAAGGGAAAAAAAACCATCAGCATTTTTCCAACTTATTACAGTGATCCCTCACTTATCGCGTTTAATGGGGACCACAACCGACCGCGAAAAGTGAAAAACCGCGAAGTAGCGTCACCCCCCCCCCCCAAGGGCGTCACAAGCACTATTTTGCACAAAAAGGCACAAGAGAACAGCGAAAAGTGCCACTAAGCAACACGAGCGATAAAGAACAATGAATGCGGTCTTCCTTCGCTGGGTATAGGCACTTGGCAGGGAGCGAAGCTGGGTAAAACGTCTCGGCCAATCAGCTTGCGAGGTAAAACGTCTCGGCCAATCAGCTTGCGAGATTCCCGAGCGGGCTGGGGAGCCGGGGAGAGCGGGCTCTCCGTGTTGATACCTGATGTTCTAATGTAGTCTCCCTGCCTTCTCATTAGAACATCAGGTATCAACACGGAGAGCCCGCACAACTCAAAATCTACCTCCCTGACCACCGCTCCACTCCTCTCCGCCCACCTCTTCACCGCTCAGGAATCTCGCAAGCTGATTGGCTGAGACGTTTTACCTCGCAAGCTGATTGGCCGAGACGTTTTACCCAGCGAAGGAAGACCGCATTCATTGTTCTTTATCGCTCGTGTTGCTTAGTGGCACTTTTCGCTGTTCTCTTGTGCCTTTTTATGCAAAATAGTGCTTGTGACGCCCTTGGGGGGGGGGGTGACGCTACTTCGCGGTTTTTCACTTTTCGCGGTCGGTTCTGGTCCCCATTAAACGCAATAAGTGAGGGATCACTGTATATCTAGAAACGCATCGCTTCCCTGTCACTTTTCCTCCCCCTTTCTTTTCTTTCGTCGCCATGACAGCTTTCCTTGGCCACTGAATAGATCTTCCCAGGTGTTGGAAGTGTTTTGTAGTCGACTATCACGACAAAATGCACCAAAAACAACCAGTGTCGATGTGCTCGCAATGGTAAACATGAGAACTGGGTCACACTCGTGACGTCACGTGGAACTCCGGCTGCACTTTGGCGGATTTGTCTGATTTTTCAGGGCGGGAAATTCAAAATCGCGATTTTCTCCAAGATTCCGGGATTTGTGGAGGGGGTGCCAATGATAAATTATCTTTATAATTGTATGTACTATCACCCAGTGCCGTTCAATGCCGTTCAGTTCAGTTCTACTTTAATTTGTGTGTATTTCATTGTAGAGTCCAAACCGGATCTGCTCAGTATGGCGACGTTTTGACACCAATGTATTGTGACAGGTAAACAACACATCATATTTATAGTCAAATCTTTTGCTTTTTAAAGCGAGGTAGTCGGATACGCAAAAGCCGATGGTGTATAGAACACGTATATTAGGATGTGAAATGTCGGCATCTCCCATTTAGCTGTAATTAATATTCAAAAATGATATTTTTGGGAGGAAAGAATTCAATTTAAACAGCCAAGGACCAAAAAACGTACAGTTGCTCATGGAAGAGGTCATTCACACTTGCAGACAATCACGCTATATGTGTCTGTAGGATTTTCTTTCCATGCACGCAAAAAAAGCATTTTTTTCCCGGATCCGACTACCTCGCTTTAAGTTAAAGTTTAGGTAAAGTGCCAAATTTAAAGGAGCACAATTTCCACTTAATATGAAAGGGACTGAACTGAGATGTATGTGTGTGAATATTAATTACAGAGTAATTGAAAATGAATGGCACATCCAATAATAGCCACCATAAAATAAACCGCTTGTTTATTTATTTTTATCAGATCATTTCTGTGATCCTTTATGAGTTCTAGTCAAAATAGTGTATCTTGCACCTTGGGGAATGGGAGATGTTCAGTCACCATTAGAATTTAGTTTATATGTGTATAGTATTTCATCTTTAAACTCATTCAGTAATAGAACATATTACAAATATTTGAGAGCCATTGTAGTGCTTCCTTTTATATTTTAGCAATACAAGCACAAAACACCACCCACACTTGAAAGCAGGGCGACACAGCTGTGGCTAAATTTTATTGATAACGCTATTTCACACCATCACAACAACTCAGTATTTAAACTCAGTATAAATGGTGTAGAGATTGAAAGGGTATCCAAAATTAAAATCCTTGGTGTAATAATTGATAATAAACTGTGTTGGAAGTCACATATTAATTATATTAAAGGTAAAATATGCAAATCAGTCACAATACTGCGCAGAGTGAAATATTTGCTGAATCAACCCACACTATAGACTTTGTATCATTCATTAACGCTCCCATACATGACATCCATCCATCCATCTTCTACCACTTTTCCAGAGGTCCGGGTCACAGAGGCAGCAGTTCAAGCAGAGAAGCCCAGACTTCCCTCTCCTCAGCCACCTGCTCCAGATCTTCAGAGAGGATACCAAGGTGTTCCCAGACCAACTGGGAGATGTTGTCTCTCCAGTAAGTTCTGGGTCTAAGAACTACTACCAAGCAACACTGTGTTTCAGTGCAAGGAGTCAGACTGTGGAACGCTTTTGGACCTGAATTAAAATCATGTACAAAGCTTGGACAATTTAAACAAAAACTAAAGGAATAAATACTCCAAACACACACACGTGGACAAAATTGTTGGTACCCCTCTGTTAATGAAAGAAAAGCCCACAATGGTCACAGCACAATGACTACTTGTCACCCTTTAAATAGGCCGATTGATTACAAGTTTGTAGACACCTGTGATGTTAATTAGAGGACACATCTTGGTTGGACATTTCCCTATGGTCATGTTCATGTCCCTATGGCCCATTTTCAATTTTTTCTAGGAGTACCATCATTTTTGTCCAGGTCTGTTTCATGAGTTTGTTTTTTAAAATAATTCTGTTGAACCACAATTCAAAAGCATTGTCTGAGTTTCATTGGTTAATTTTCATAGAATTTTTATTTATTACCACTTTTGTCAGATTCAAGTTATTTCTGTGACCATTGTGGGTTTTTCTTTCATTAACAGAGGGGTACCAACAGTTTTGTCCACGGCTGTATATACAAAACGACATGTAAAATCACACAAGGATTATCATATCCAGTCTGTGTTGTGCTGTTGCTTATTTTTTGTCACGTTTTGTCTGTTTCTTTTTTTTTTTTTACAGTTTGAATTTTGCACATTCTAAATAATCTGTAATTTGCTGCTGATTGGAATAAACAATTTAGTGATTTATGTGTTTGCATCATGATTTTCTATTTTGTCTCTTCAGACACCGGTGGGAAAAGAGTCAACAGTACGAACCATTTATCAGTGACTTTGAAAATAATGTGCTCATTTTAAGAAAAGTAACCAAAACAATTATTTGCTGAAGACTGTAAAACAAAATAGAGACATCTGCAAAAGTACAAAGGTTTATTGTCAAACTTCCCAGGGCAATACTACATGAATACAAGTATAGTTCACTGTTGATGCAGAGAATATACAGTATATTTATACAGTATCTACATGTAGTCAGCAAAACTCCGATATATGTTATGACCCGAGCGTCGGTTCTGATCGCGCTCGAGCTAAGCTATGTCTCGCTGCCGGCCTTGACAGCTGCGGGCGGTATTCTGGCCTCTCCGGGCTCTTATTGTGAAAGTGCTCGTGGGGTTTCCGCCTGTCAACGGTCGGTCAGCTGAGTGTCATTATCGTCATTAGTGCTTCGTCCATTTAAGCCCAGCACTGGCGTCGGTAAGACGCAGCAGTGTCTGGTTACTTATCTGATCACTTATCTGGGCACTAACCTGTTCACTTACCTGTTCACCCACCATCACGTTGCGGATGCCTGGACTGTTTTCACACCTCGTCTGCTTTGGGCTTGACCGTCGTTCCCCGGTACCAGTAAGTGTGCTGTATTAGCCTTATTCCTCCCGGTGTGAATTGATCTGTAAGTCCCTGCCTCAGCAGCCTGTGTGTTATTATTACCAAGCCTGTCTGTGTGTGACCGTCTCCTGCTCTGGACCTATAGTGTGCTGTATAGCCCTATGCCTCCTGTTCTGTGAAGACTCTTGTCATTATCTCAGCAGCTTGTGTTATCACCTTTTCACCGTAATAAAACTCACTGAAAACTCACTGGTGACTCTGTGGCGTCTTATGGTGGCTCGCGAGGGCCACCGCATGACAATATATTTCCAGTTAATCCACATATTTCTCCATGTAACCTTGGGACTGCTTTATTTTAATTACTTCTGATCCTAGATCCATTTGTTTTGGCTTAAAATGCATCATAATTGCTAAATATATCTTATGCCCAACTCAGTACTGTTTACCTGTTGAAATATATATTTAACGGCTCATATGGCACCTGATCCATGTTTTGCCACGACACCACTGGCTGGAGCAGATAAATTCCATGACGTCTCAACAGTCTCTCCATGATTTTGACATAGATCATGTATTTTTACCTAACCATCTATTTGTCGAGAAAAGTAATTTTTGATATTCATGCGCTGTGAGCCAATAAATGATTAAAATCTAACAATACTTCACTGTCTGATTAATGATTCTGTATAATATATGGGTCTCACTTTCTGGCATGAGTGTCCAAAAATATTTAACTTTTGCATTATTTTTGGAGATGTATTGCTACATGTTTTGATGTTGATTTTTTTCCCCACAATATCTTTATTGAACCTTTTTTTTTTAACAAACATGATACAAACAATCAAACACTAACACTAAAGTACTACAAAAAAAAAAGAAAAAAAAAAGATGCACTAAAAACACCAACAACCACCAGCAAAATCAAATCTTCAACAATGCTCCTCTGTTTAGTCTAGACAATCCAATACATGAGTATACATATTATGTTCACCAGTTTGGAATTTACAAGGTCCACACACATCATTCACCTTCTTCTTCAAAAGTTATGTTTAAATTTTTTACATAATCAATAAAAGGTCTCCATATATTCTCAAACACAATTTCCTTTGATTTCAGTATATATGTTATTCTTTCTAATGGAAGGTTTGTTAACATCTGTCTTAACCACTGAGTCACATCTGGTCTATGAGTCTTTTTCCATAATAGTGCAATACATTTTTTGGCATTAAGCAAACTGAGGTCTATGAATGTTCTTTCACTTTTATTAAAATTATGCTTTTCTGGGTACAGACCCAACAAAAACAATTTAGGATTCAATATGATTTGTTTTGAGATTATTTTTTCAATTGTTACCCTCACCTCTTCCCAAAACATTCTTATTAATCTACATTCCCATACACAATGAAATAGAGTTCCTTTACTTTCCATGCATTTTGTGCATGTATCTGGTATATTTTTGTTATATTTATTTAACTCCTCCGGTGTAACATACATCCGCATTAACCATTTGAAATGTATCAATTTAAGGCGTACATTTATTGATTTGGTTTGAGCTTCTGTACAAGCCAATTCCCATTGTTCCTCTGAAATTTCAGTTTGCAGATCTTCTTTCCAGTAGTTTAATCTTTTCAGTGAATTTTCACTTGAAGATAGTGTCAATGAGTTATAAAACTCTGAAATAATACCCTTTCTTTTACTATCTTTCATCATCATTTTTTCCAAGGATGAATAAATAGGTCGAGTGAGAGCTTTATTTTGATTTGATCGAATAAAGTTTCTAAGTTGAAGATATTTAAAAAAATGTGTTCTATTGAGATTAAATTTGATCCTCAGCTCTTCAAAAGACATTATGTTATCTGCACATGGCAAATATAAATCCTGAATCTTTTGTATCCCTTTTAAATTCCATACTTTAAATACAGCGTCCGCTCTCCCTGGTTTAAAATATTGATTACCCCATATTGGACTAAATTGTGACAATAACTGTGGTTCTTTTAAATAGTTTTTAGCTTCACACCATATTTTGATCATATGCTTTACAAATGGATTTTTAACTTGTTTTTGTAATTTTTTTGCCGAATCTGAGTATATGAATATGGGTAGAGGTAAAGGTAAATTGTATGATTCCATTTCAGTCCAGTGAGGGAGATCATTTGATGAAAAATAATATGTCATAGACCTCAGTTGTGCCGACCAATAATACAACATAAAATTTGGACATTTCAGACCTCCACGATCAAATGGTAAATATAATAAAGACAGACGTAATCTAGCCCTCCTGTTGTTCCATATAAATTCCACTAACTTTTTTTTTATTCTTGAGAATAAATCTAAAGGTGGTGATAAGGGAATGTATTGAAATAAATAAAGTATTTTAGGTAAAATATTACTTTTAAGTATATTGATTCTCCCGATCATCGACATTGGTAGTGACATCCATCTCTGAGTTAACTCATTGATATCTGTCATTAAGGCTTCATAGTTGACACTGGCGACTGATTCTAGCTTAGGCACAATTTGGATTCCTAAATATTTAAACTGATTTACAACATTGAACTGATTTACCTCAGGGGCTGGGTAATTTCTCTGGGTCTCATTTAGCATTAATATTGAAGATTTAGTTTTATTTATTTTATATCCTGATATTTCCCCAAAATTCTTTATTAAATTCAACAAGGTTGGAATTGATTTTTTTAGATTCGACATAAACAAAATTATGTCATCGGCGTACAGGGAGATTTTATGTTCTGTTGGTCCAACTTTAATTCCATATATTTGTGAATGTAAACGTATCGCTATCGCTAAAGGTTCAATTGCCATAGTAAACAGTAAAGGTGAAAGTGGACAGCCTTGTCGACATCCTCTATTGATTTTTATTGGTTTTGAAATATTGTTATTTGTTAGGATTTCTGCTGTAGCATTATTGTATATTATTTGAACCCATTTTATGAAATTATTTCCAAGTCCAAACCTTTGTAGGACTTCAAAAAGAAAGGGCCATTCAACTCTATCAAAGGCCTTTTCGGCGTCCAGTGATAGGAGAGCTGTATCCGGTGCTTCTTTATTAGAATAAATAATATTGAATAGTCTTCTTACATTATGGAAGCCTTGTCTTCCCTTTATAAAGCCATTCTGATCTCGATTAATAATATTTGGTAAAATTTCTTGTATTCGTCTTGCTAAAATTTTACAGATTATCTTAAGGTCGGCGTTTAATAGGCTTATTGGTCTCATATTTTCACATTTATTAGAGGGCTTACCTGGTTTTGGCAGCAGTATAATTAAGGCATTATTTATGTATGATGGTAAATTATTATTTTGAAATGCTTCTTTTTTTCCGGTTCCGGTTCCGCCGGACCGGCGGCGCCACACGAGTCGGCTGCCTGTTGCAACAGCCTTTTTTTTATCTTCCTTCTTCTTTCTACACCTTTCACTCTGTATATATATCACGGACGCACGGATCACCCCGGGGGTCTCCCGGGTCGGCGGACGGAGCCACGGTTTGCAGCGGGAGACGTTACAGCGGGGAGGAGCTAGTGCTAGCTAGCACTTGGCCGCCGCCCGGTGCTAATGGGAAACTCGACATACCGGGAGCTGTAGCGAAAATGACGCGGGTACCGGGCTGGAGTTTAGGCGGCATGAAAGAAATATAAGACAGAATAATAAAGAGCGATGGCAAGAACCAAGCAGACCGCCCGTAAAATCTACTGGAGGAAGAAGCCCCCCCCCCCCCCCCCCCAGGAGACAGCTAGCCACCAGGGCTGCTCAGAGAGGCGCTCCGGCCACCGGCAGAGTGAAGAGGCCTCGCCGTCACAGGCCCGTGGCTCTGAGAGAGATCTGTCGCTGCCAGAAATCCACGGAGCTGCTCATCCGTAAGCTGCCCGTCCAGCGCCTGGTGAGGGAGATCGCTCAGGACTTCAAGACCGTCCTGCGTTTCCTGAGCTTCGCCGTCATGGCTCTGCAGGAGACCAGCGAGGCCCACCTGGTGGTCTCTTCTTCGCTAAGGGGGTCACCATCATGCCCAAAGACTTCCAGCTGGCCCACCGCATCCGCGGAGAGAGAGCTTAGACTTTCTGCTGCACATTCACCAGCCATAATGCTCTGCACTGTGTGTCTATATATATATACATTTATAGTAATATGGACATATGTTTACTAGATGTTGTTTTTTCTTGCCTTCTGATTGTTGCTCTGAGTGTTGCTATCCCTATGCTGTTGCAATCCTGGAATTTCCCCATTGTGGGACTAATAAAGGCTTATCTTATCTTATCTTCTAAAACCATTTCCAAAAAAGGTTTTATTAATTTATTCTTAAATTTTTTATAAAGGTCAACTGGAAGACCATCTGGTCCTGCACTTTTTCCTGATTTCATATTATCAATGGCTAGCCCAACTTCTTCTTGACTAATTTTAGACTCCAATATCTCCCTGTTTTCATTTGGAATACACGGTATAGATAGTTCGTTCAAAAACCCATTTAGTTTTGTTAAATCAAATTCATTTTTAGTATCATATAATTTTTCATAGTAATCTCTAAAGGCTCTGTTAATTTCTAAAGGATCTATAACTACCTGCCCGTTACTTATAATACTAGTAATTGGTGTTTTAATTTCTAATTGTTTAATCTGCCATGCCAATAATTTTCCTGATTTTTCACCTTGTTCATAAAAAGATTGTTTCAATCTTAGAAGACTCGAGGCAGCTCTATTCGCTGATTTTTTGTCGTATTCAGCTCTCAGAATCAGTAATTCATTCTCCAACCTTGGATCACTTCCTGCATACACTTTTTCCTGAAGACTTTTCATTTTATGTTCCAATTTAGCTCTCTCCTCTCGAGTCTTCTTAGATTTTGATCCTGTATAACTAATAATATGTCCCCTAATAAAAGCTTTGAAAGCCTCCCACTTTACACATGCTGATGTTTGTGTAGTATTGATGTCAAAGTACTCGTCTATCTGTTTTTCTATATACTTGACAAATTCCTCATCCTGAAGCCATTTATGCTGAAATTGCCATGTACCTGATTCCTTTGTCAATTTTTTATCTACATATATTAGACAACAGGGTGCATGATCAGAGATCACGATGTTATCATAAAAGCAGTTTTGAATGTTGGATCTTAATTCTGTGGAAATCAAAAAATAATCAATACGTGAGAATGTCTTGTAGGTACTGGAATAACAAGAATAGGCTTTAACTTGTGGTTTCATTTCTCTCCATATATCTAACAATCTCAATTCTTTCATAAAATGATTAATAGTCATCCTACATCCATTGTGCGTACAGTCCAGGCCTGTTGATCTATCTATACCTGGATTCAATGTACAATTAAAATCCCCTGCTATTATATGTTGCCCTGTAAGTGATGATAAAATAAGAAATAAATTAGCAAAGAACTTTTGATCATCTATATTGGGACCATATAAGTTCACAAGATTTATATTTTCTAATAGCAAAGAACCTTGAATGATTACATATCTTCCAAGTTTGTCTCCAATTACATTTTTCACTTGAAAAGGGACTGATTTATGTATGAGAGTCATAACTCCCCTGGCCCGGGATGAGAATGATGAGGTGAATACACTTCCTGGCCATCTACTCCTAATTCTTTTTATATCCTCCTCTATTAGATGAGTTTCTTGTAAAAACACAATTTTTGAACCCATGTCTTTTATTTTATTCATAACTTGTTTAAGTTTTTTTTAAATTTTGTAGACCTCTGCAATTCCATGAAGTTAAATTAAGATTAACACTTTGATTTATGATCAATAGAGAGTTTGGGATTACCTTGCAGTGTAAACATGCTCATACAGAGAAGCAAAAACATGAGTGGTTGAACATTCATCCTACAAACTACACACAAACAAATTCCCCCTTCCCACACTTGTGGCGAACCCCCCAAAATCAAAAGAAAAATTCTGTCTCCCGATATAGCCATCGACCGCTCCACACCCACGGGGAACAGCCTAAGCCACTCCTTCTTCATCCTCCCAATCACCCTAACTCTACTGCTTTTAATGACATAGCATTAACTCTCCTCTGTAGTTTTCCAACTTAACTCCAAAATTTTTAACAACTTTGTACATCATAGTTTTTTTTTGTTTGTTTTGTTTTTTTTTTTTTTTAATATATAATACAATCTATATTTTGTAAACTTGCTATTTACTTCAAGTCAGTCAGATGCCTGTGCAAATGCTTAATTATTCTACCTTATATTTTGTTCATGCTTAGCTCCCACCAGTCTCTTCTTCTTCTTTGATCTTCTTGATGAACTCCTGCGCCTCCTCTGGGGTCTTGAAGATGTGGGTTCTGCCCTCATACGTGGTCAGCAGTCTCGCAGGATAGATTACACCATGACGAATCCCAAGGTTGCGCAGCTCCTTACGTATGGGATCAAACTGCTTCCTCAATTGTTGGATTCCTGTGGCCAAATCTGGGTAGAACCGCACCTGCTGATCCTGGTGTTTAATCTCTCCTTTAGCTCGTGCAGCGTTGAAGATCTTCATCCTGTCTCTGTTGCTAAGAAACTTCATAATTAAGGTCCTCGGCGGTCCCTTATCTCTCCGTGGGCCAATACGATGTGCTTTTTCCAGAACCACTGCTGATTGCAACTCCTCGCTGCCCAGCACCTCCGGAATCCACTTTTCCAGAAAGGAATATACGTCCCGACCTTCTGATTCCTCTGGAAGACCCACCAGCCTCAAGTTATTCTGTCTCGACCGAGATTCCAAATCCAAAATATTATCTTCTAGACATTTATTTTTTTTTTCCAAAGTGCACACCTTTAATTGAAGACGGGTGACGTCATCTTCAGCACTAGCGAGACGGAGCTCCATCTGCGCCGTTCGTTCTACACAGTCACCCAATTCCTTTCTTATTCCTTCCAACGCTGTCATAATCCCATCAAATCTAGAGGAAAAGTCCGCTCTCATTGAACTCATGGCAGCCATCAGCGCATCTGTGCCGCTCCTCGCAGATTTCGCACCGTTGCCAGCCTCCTCCGCCATATATGGAGTTTTGTTTGCTGCGTCACAGACCTGAAAGTCCGTTAATTTGGACTGTTTCGGCGGCTCGCTTTTTCCTTTACCTGGTTTTCCAGCCTTAGGCTTCGCCGACATATCCTCGCCCAAACGCTGGGATACGTTCTGTCCCAAATGAGAGAGTTATTTGCCGATTTTTTTCTCCAGGAGCAGAGCAGAGTGAGACACGTCCGTCTTACGTGGCAGCCATAACCGGAAGTGTTTTGATGTTGATTTTACTGAACAGGAATATGGCGCCACCTCATGGGAAGCGTAGCACCGCCTCCAACTCCCTCCAAATCCCGCCTCCAACTCCCTCCTTCTCCCACCCATGCTACAGTGAGCCTTGTGCTGTGGAAAACCATGGGTGCTGAACGGTACTGTTCGGTTCCAGGCCAAAGGAGGCCTTTGGGTTCCAAGTGGAAAAGCGCCTTAAGAGGACACTCAGAGAGTTCATACCTTAGCCAAGGCTCTGTCCTTCCCTTCCTACCTAAATCCATCCAGCCGTCAGTGCAGCTGTATAGCTGTCCCTCCATGCGTCCATTGTGAGATAAGATAAGCCTTTATTAGTCCCACAATGGGGAAATGCCAGGATTACAACAGCAAATGGATAGTCACACTCAGAGCAATAGTTAATAAGATAATAAGAACTGGTTAGCCAAAGCAGTAAATGAATGAATATACATATATACACAGATATATACACAATGGAGGAGCATTGCAGCTTGATGGAATAAACAGCATTACAGTTTGTTAAATTACCTTGCAGAATATGAATATGTACACAGACAGTATATTTCACATTTGAATCAACAGTGTTGTTGTCACCCTCAGTAAAGATTGTTATTGTCCTAGATGTGTATTGGAGGGGACGATCTCTATTGTGCAAAGTTGTTATGTTTAGTACATTTAATATGACCTCTACGAGCAGCCCTGGTTAGGTTATAAAGTCTGACAGCCATAGGTAGGAAGAACTTGTGGAACCTCTCTGTCTTGCACCTAGGATGGCACAGCCTACTGTTAAATGAGCTCCTCAGTGCGTTCACTGTGTTCTACATGGGGTGGGACTCAGACTCCAGCAGAGATGACAGCTTAGCTACCATCCTTCTCTCTTCTATCTCCTCCACTGGGTCGAAGCGTGGCCCCAGAAGAGAGCTGGCTTTTTTGATCAGCCTGTTCAGTCTCTTCCTGTCAGCTGCCGTGATGCCACTGCCCCAGCAAACCACTCCAAATGTGATGGCTGATGCCACCACCGAATAGTAGAAAGTCTTCAGGAGAGCCCCTTGCACTCCAAAAGACCTGAGTCTCCTCAGGAGGAACAGCCTGCGTTGCCCCTTCTTGTAGAGCGTGTTGGGGTTGTGTGACCAGTCCGGTTTATTGTTCAGGTGAACACTCAGGTACTTGTAAGATGTCACCATCTCAATGTCTGTTCCCTGGATGTTTACTGATGCTGTGGGGGGTTGTCCTCGGCTGTGGCAGTCCACCACCAGTTCCTTAGTTTTCCTCACATTGATCTGGAGGCAGTTCCATTGGCACCAGTCCACAAAGTCCTGGATAAGTCCTCTGTACTCCACATCATCCCCATCAGAGATGAGGCAGACGATCTCAGAGTCATCAGAGAACTTCTGTAGATGACAGTGTAGTGTGTTGTGTGAAAAGTCAGCAGTGTAGAGGGTGAACAGGAAGGGAGCCAGAACTGTTCCCTCGGGGGCCCCTATTCTGCAAATGATGGTATCAGACACACAGTCCTG
The DNA here is from genome assembly GCA_020510985.1 of Pholidichthys leucotaenia. Lineage (NCBI taxonomy): Eukaryota > Metazoa > Chordata > Actinopteri > Cichliformes > Pholidichthyidae > Pholidichthys > Pholidichthys leucotaenia. The sequence goes on along the minus strand of CM035846.1, from coordinate 88,238,326 downwards.
GGTTCTCACAAACTATGGTCGGTTTGTGAGGTAGTCAGGATCCATGATGACAGGTGCTGGTCCACCCCTGCACACAGCAGCTTGTCCCTCAGGATCACTGGTTGGATGGTGTTGAAAGCACAGGAGAAGTCAAATAATATGATCCTCATAGTGCTCCCAGGCTTCACCAGGTGGGACAGGGAACAATGTAGGAGGAAGATCACTGCATCCTCCACACTGATACTATGCTGGTAGGTAAACTGAAGTGAATCCATCGCTGGTTCCACCATGGGAAGGAGGTGGGTGAGGAGCAGCCTCTCCAGGGTCTTCATTAGGTGTGATGTGAGGGCCACTGGTCTGTAGCTGTTCAGGTCCTTGGGGTGTGGGGTCTTTGGTACAGGTACCACACAGGATGTTTTCCACAGCTGTGAACCCTCCCCAGCTTCAGGCTCAGACTGAAGATGTGCTCCATGATCCCGCAGAGCTGGTCTGCACAGGACTTGAGGAGCCTTGAGCTGATGCTGTCTGGACCTGCAGCCTTCCTCGCCTTGATCTTCTTCAGCTCAGCTCTCACCTGGGTCTTAGTGAGAGTCAGGTTGGGGCAGGGGGGCTGTGTGCTGGGAGGGATGGGGGTGTTGGGTCTGTGGGGGGGGCGGTTAGTGGGTGATGTACGGGTGGAGCTGTGGACAGCGGGGCTAGATGAAGGTGGAGGCAGCAGTGGTTGGTGGACAGGCGGAGAAGAGGGCGGTTGGTCAAACCTGTTAAAACAGGTCCAGGTTGTTCACCCACTCCCTTCCCCCATGGCCTCGGAGGAGGTATTCTGGTGCCCAGAGACAGTTTTGAGGCTTCTCCAGAAACCGATGATGTCACTCTGCTGCAGCTTGTCCTCCATCTTCTTCCTGTAGCTGTCCTTCCCTTCTCTGATCTTCCTCCTTAGCTCCCTCTGTATGGACTTCAGCTCCACCTTGTTTCTCGACCTGAAGATCTTTTCTTCTCCTTCAGCAGTGACTTTATCTCAGGGTTGATCCAGGGTTTGTTGTTTGAGAAACACCGTATGGTCTTGGTGGGTACAATGTCCTCTACACAGAAGTTGATGTAGTCTGTGATGGTGTGTGTGAGGTCATCAGTGCCCTCACCATGTGTATCACAGAGCTGCTCCCACACAGTGGATTCAAAACAGTCCTTCAGAGCGTCCTCCACCTCCTCAGACCATATTTTCACTGTGCGGGCAACAGGAGGTTTTCTGTGTACCAGGGGTTTGTATACAGGCAGGAGGTGAACCGAGTTGTGGACAGATTTTCCGAGGGGGGGAGTGGTGATGTGGTGTATGCCTCCTTGGTGTTTGCAATAGATAAGTCCAGTGTTTTATTGTCTCTGGTGTGGCACATGACATACTTGGTGAAAGTGGGCAGAATGGAGGACAGTGAAGTATGAAAACTGATTTTGGAGGACTTTTGGATCCTCTGCAGTTTGCTTATAAAAATAATAGAAGTACAGAGGATGCCATTTTAACCTTAACTCATTCTGTGTTTAAACATTTGGAGGAGACAACCTCATATGCATGTCTTTTATTGGTTGATTTTAGTTCTGCTTTTAACACACTGCAGCCACACCTTTTAAATTAAGAGGTTAAATGATTTTAAAGTGCATCCTGTCATTATTAAATGGTACCACTCATTTTTAACAGTAAACAGCAAGTTAGCGTAAATGGAACTTTATCTAAATCCAGAACCCTCAGCACAGGAGCTCCCCAAGGCTGTGTTAGTTCACCATTTTTGTTCACCTTGTACACTGATGAGTGCAGAAGTGTCTATCCAGGCAATCAAATTATTAAATTTTCTGATGGCACTGCTATTTTATCACTACTTTAAAAGATTCATGATCTGTCAAGCTATTTTATAGAAATTCAGAGGTTTGTCAGTTGGTGTGATGACAGTCATCTCATTTTGAATACTGATAAAACAAAGGAGATGGTGTTTGACCCTCGGGGAGTTGGTGACCACAGGCCTGTGGTCATCCACAACCACACTATAACACAGGTTAGTTCCTATAAATATTTGGGAGTATTTATTGACAATTCATTAACCTGGAGCACACTATATTTATTACCTCTGTAGTAGACTACAACAGCAGCTGCATTTCTTGCGTAGATTAAGAATACATGGCGTTGATAAAAGGATTATGCTAATATTTTACCAGGCTGTGTTAGAGAGCTGTATTAGATACAGCATTACAGCTTGGTTTGGCAACCTCTCTGTGAAACTAAAGAACAGAGTGTTGCATTTAATTCATACAGCATGGAAAATTATTGGAGTTAAAGAGTATTTACCCATGCAGATCTTACATGACCAGGCAGCCTGTAGACAAGCTCAAAAAATAATCAGTGACATGAGCCATGTACAAAACAATGAATATGTGCGGCTGCCCTCAGGGAGGAGATACAGAGTCCCCAAGTGCAGGTTCAATAGATACAAGAACTCATTTATCCCGACGTCAGTAAAACTTTTAAACTCAGATAAATAGGTCAGGGACATTTATAACTCCTGTTCTTAATGACTGCTGTTATATATTTATGTATGTATGTACTTGTATTATTTATTGGGTTTTATTTCATTTATTATGTACTACATCCATTGTCTATGTGTGGATTGTGTGGTTGCAGCATGAGTGTCAAGCCCAAGACAAATTTCCCCTTGAGGGACAATAAAGTTTATCTTATCTTATCTTATCTTATCTTATGATCAAAATCACCAGAGATGAGCAGGAGAGCATTTGGGTGCTGTGTCTGCAGCCTGCTGGTGACTGAGTGGATGACGCCACGCTGCCTCAGCTCTCGCAGAGGGGGTACATAAATAACAATCACAATGACATGTGAGAACTCTCTGGCGAGATATGCTGGTCGCATGCTAACAGCTTGCAACTCAATGTCCTTGTTACAGCGTTGTTCTTTAATCATGATGTGTCCAGGATTACACCATCCTTTATTCACATACATTATCAGCCCCCCGCCTCTGCTCTTCCCGCTATCTGGTGTCCAATTTGCCCGTATTAAGTGGAAACCCTCCAGTCCAATTTTAGCAGCTTTTGCTAGTTCTGTTAGCCATGTTCCAGTAAACAACATAATGCTAATCTCTCTGAAGACACTTTCATTGTCATATGTCTAGGCACCTGTTCTCAGCGCCCAGACTTTCTCCTACTGTTCTGAGTGTTTTTCCATGTTTATTATTTGTCTATCAGTTCTGTCAGATTGTGTTTTGACTGAGCCTCTTCCCTCCATTCCAGACATCCATCATCTCTCTCAGCCTGTTATCCCAGCTGCGAGTGATTATGTTTCTTTTCATCTCTCCTGCCTCTCTCTCTCTCTCTCTCTCTCTCTCTGCCCTCAGCTCTTCAGCCTCTGTTTCTGTCTTCCAGCAGCTGAGGGCAGTTTGTAATCCGTGCTCACCAGCTTGACTCGCGCACCTGCATCTCATCACTGTTAAGATAAGATAAGCCTTTATTAGTCCCACAATGGGGAAATTCCAGGATTGCAACAGCACAGGGATAGCAACACTCAGAGCAACAATCAGAAGGCAAGAAAAACAAGAGCAGCGAGTATACATATGTACATATTAATATAAATATATATATATATATATATATATATATATATATATATATATAGACACACAGTGCGGAGCATTGTGGTTGGTGGATGTGCAGCAGAAAGTCTAAGCTCTCTCTCCGCGGATGCGGTGGGCCAGCTGGATGTCTTTGGGCATGATGGTGACCCTCTTGGCGTGGATGGCACACAGGTTGGTGTCCTCGAAGAGACCCACCAGGTAGGCCTCACTGGCCTCCTGCAGAGCCATGACGGCGGAGCTCTGGAAGCGCAGGTCGGTCTTGAAGTCCTGAGCGATCTCCCTCACCAGGCGCTGGAAGGGCAGCTTACGGATGAGCAGCTCCGTGGATTTCTGGTAGCGACGGATCTCTCTCAGAGCCATGGTACCGGGCCTGCCTGTAACGGTGAGGCTTCTTCACTCCGCCGGTGGCCGGAGCGCTTTTCCGAGCAGCCTTGGTGGCCAGCTGCTTCCTGGGGGCTTTTCCTCCAGTAGATTTACGGGCGGTCTGCTTGGTTCTTGCCATCGCTCTTTATTATTCTGTCTTATATTTCTTGCACGCCGCCTAAACTCCAGCCCGGCACCTGCGTCGTTTTCGCTTCAGTTCTCCCGGTATGTCGAGTTTCTCCGTTAGCACCGGGTGGCGGTTGAGCGCTAGCTAGCTCTTCCCTGCTGTATCGTCTCCTGCTGTAAACAGTGGCTCCGTCTGCTGACTCGGGAGACCTTTAGGGTGATCTGTGTGTCCGTGATATATATATATATATATAGAGTGAAAGGTGTAGAAAGAAGAAGGAAGATTAAAAAAAAAAGGCAGTTGCAAAAGGCAGCCAACTCGTGTGGCGCCGGAACCGGAAGTGTTATGTTGTATTTAAACTCTGCCTGGTCACTCGTTTGTTGTCGCTGCCACGCTAATGTTCAGATTAGACCTAGTTCCACGGTCATCCTCCCCCTCCATTCTCTCCAGAGCATTCCCTGCTCTCCAGCTATCATGTAAATTCTCTTTATTGCATTTTTGGGTTGTGTATGCACTGTGATTTTGGACTGTCATGTGCATGTTTTTCCCCAATAAATTGCCTTACTGTGGTTAAGCATCTGAGTTTGTTATTGTACCGGAGGGGCGTACAATAACAAACTCAGTACATTTTTTCACCCTTTTGTGTGTACTCACTCACCTGTGTTTTGGACATGGCAAAGGACGTAGTGGGCCGGAGCTACCCAATGAGCCTGGGGTGGGGGTGCTGTCAAGCCCTGATGGCCATAGACGGGCTAATTTTCTCGGCTAGCAAATATTCCACCCCGGAAGATGTTCTCTGGTATGTGGACCTGGCGGAGGCAGAGGTTCGGCGTTGCCCTCAGCTCTCAGAGCACCCTGAGGGAGCTGAGAGGATAACCCGTTTAGCAGCGCTATGGCGCGAGAACGGCGAAAGGGGGAGGAAGTCCCAGAAGAAGTCCGGGCTTGCAACAAAGGGAGAGCGCTCCCGGGATGCCGCTGTGACTTTCTCGCCAGAATCCTGTGCCCACCCCCACTCCAACTAAACCAGTTCCAGCAGGCAAAAGACAATGTTGTCCTGTTCTGAAACCCCGGTGGAGTAATCCAGCTTCCTTGACACCCTCTTGACACCCTCAGCGGACCCTCACTCTTCTTTTTCCTTACTGGCACTTCCGCCTGCCAAACCTTCCTCCACTTCCGCTGCAAGGCCTCCTCCCTCGGTGCCTTCTCCAAATGTTGAGGGGTGTTTGATTTCCTCACCAGCACCGCCCATTCCCGTGGCCACAGGGGTGGCTCCTCCACGATCCTCAGGGGCCCAGAATCGTTCCAGTCACGGAGAGGGACGACTTTTCACCAGCTGCAGCAGGAAACATCGGTTACCACGAGAACAGGCAAGTTTCCTCCCCTTATACTTCCAATTTTGATAATAAATTTTGCCTTATCCCTGGTAGAGAGTCTCTGGGAATGCAGTCCCCAAAGACCTCTCCACCTGCTGCAGCCACTCACTACCCACCAGCTCTATCTGTGTCTCCTCGTATTTGCCTTGCGTGCCCGCTGGTCCTGAATTCTGACCACCAGACGATGAAGGAGGCCATGGCCCTGGAGACTCCAGTTCCTGCACCAGAGGAGAGCCGTATCCCAGCTGCCACACCGGGGAAGTCACCAGCGTGGTCCCCTTCGCCTGGGAGTCCTGAGACTGCATTGACCATCACGCCTGCTGCGGAGGCTGCCGCAACAGTGTCAGCACCTGAGCTGGCCCTCCAGAGGGCCGAGCCCAAGGAAACATCATCATCCTGATCGTCGGAGCCCTGGACCCCAGTGGAGCTCGAGCTCAAGCAAGTGCTCTCCCTTGTTTTCTTATTGTCTGTATTAGAGCATTCTTGCCTGGCTCTTGTTGAGGAGAGCCAGGTGCAGCCACCCCCTGCACCTGAGCTCACCTCGCCGGGCTCCGCTGCTGCCGGAGACCCTGACTTCTCCTCTCCTTGTCTTCTGTCTGAGTCCGCTCCCAGGATCACTGGAGAGAACCTAGCTCTTCTGGACGTGTCTGATGATCCAGGCTCGCCGCTGGAGGTTACCTCAGGTTCTGCTTTCCCCACTGTGGAGGTCATCATGGGTACTCATTTCCAGCCCAGGGTGCCTGTGATTGACCGCCTCCTGGCTCGGGTGCTCATGTGGGTCGGCTGGCCCACTGTAAAGGCAGCGTTGGCCCAGCTGGGGTCCACCATGGGTGGAGCCATGGCCCAGCTGGGCCCCATCATGTGTGCAGCCGTGGGCCAGCCGGGCCCCACCGCAGGTGCAGTCATGGCCCAGCCGAGTCCCACCATGGGTGCAGCTGAGCTCCAGCCGGAGCCACTGCGGGTGCTGCAAAGATCCAGCCCAGAGCCACCGTGTGTCCCAAGCCGGGACCACTGCGGGTGCAGCTGTGTCCCAAGCCAGGACCACTGCGGGTGCAGCCGTGTCCCAGGCCGGGACCACCGAGGGTGCAGCCGTATCCCAGGCCGGGACCACTGAGAGTGCAGCCGTGTCCCAAGCTGGGGCCACCGAGGGTGCAGCGTGTCCCAAGCCAGGACCACTGAGGGTACCGCCGGCCAGCCTGAGGACGCCGAGGCCTTGTCCCCTCTTCCAGATTCCTTTGGGGTGCCTCTTTTTCCTCTGCTGGGCGCCGTCGTGATCCACTTGCCTCCGCCACCGGACGCCGTTGGGGTTCCTCTCCTCCAGTCGGGCTACCCACCTTTGAACCTTCCGATGGGTAAGCCACCTCCTGATTCACCCCTCCAGCCCTGGTGGCTCAACAGCGCTGGCCGGCCACACAAAGACTGGGTCTCTGGGTCAGGTGGCCCATTTTTCGTGGCAGGCCGCCTGACTCTGTGCTGCGGGCCGTCTGTTTGGCCTGGGACTTTAGCTGGCCGCCTGAACCCTGGAGCCCTGGGACTGTGGGGGCTTAGGGGTTTGCCAGGGTGCAGGTGTGAGTGTTTGAGCTGGTTTATTTTTCCCTCCTAGCCATCCCCCCCCACCTCCCTCCCGGGGGGGTTTTTGCTGTACTCCGTCTTTTATGGGGGGAAGGGGGGTTCTTTTTGGATGTTACCTTGGGGTGTCTGGACTCCACCCCTTGGGGGGGGGGCTCTGTCATGTGTCTGGGCATCTGTTCTCAGCGTTTGTTTACATTGAATTAGTAGGTGAGTTCAAAATATATTAGATTCGATTAGATTAGATTCAACTTTATTGTCATTACACATGTTTGAATACAAGGTAACGAAACACAGTTTAGCATCCAATCAGAAGTGCAAAGGACAGTAGTGCAGTATATACAGTAATTGACAGTATGTGCAATTTAAGCAAATATATGCAAATATATGCAGCAGTGCAGGAAGTTAAGAGTACTGTTATGTGCAAATAATGTACTATAAGTTAGATGGGCAGTTATGTACAGGTGAGGATGGTAAGAGATGATGGTAAGAGAGTCAGCGGGGAACTAAGTTCAATAACGTGACAGCTGTTGGAAAGAAACTGTTCCTAAACCTGCTGGTTCTAGTCCGAAGGCTTCTGAAATGCCTTCTGGAGGGGAGAAGCTGGAACAGTCCATGAGCAGGATGGTTGGAGTCCCTAAGAATGCTGCGTGCCCGGCGCAGACATCTTTTCCTGTAGACGTCCTCTATAACTGAAAGTGGAGTCCCTGTGATGCGTTGGGTGGTTTTCACCACCCGCTGCAGCACCTTACGGTCAGCGACAGAGCAGCTCCTATACCAGACTGACACAGTTGGTCAGGGTGCTCTCTATCACGCAGCGGTAGAAGTTGCCCAGGATGTCAGTTGACAGATGGTTCTTCTTCAGTGTCCTCAAGAAGAAGAGGCGCTGATGGGCCTTCTTGATCAGGCTGGTGGTGTTAACTGACCAGGACAGGTCCTCCGAGATGTGGGTCCCCAGGAATTTGAAGCTGGGGACACGTTCAACAGCTATGCCATTGATATGGATGGGGTCATGTGTCTCTCCCCTCTCCTTCCTGTAGTCCACTATGAGCTCCTTGGTTTTGCTGGTGTTAAGGAGCAGGTTATTGTCAGTGCACCAAGTAGCCAAGTGCTCAACCTCTGCCCTGTAATCTGACTCATCATTGTCCCTGATGAGTCCGATCACCGTGGTGTCATCTGCGAACTTTATGATGGAATTGGATCCATACATAGGCCTGCAGTCATGGGTGAAGAGGGAGTAGAGGAATGGGCTGAGCACACAGCCCTGTGGTACACCAGTGTTGAGTGTGATGACGGAAGAACGGTTGGGGCCTGACCTAACATGCTGGGGTCTGTTGGTCAGAAAATCTATGATCCAGTTGCAGGTGGAGGTACTGATTCCCAGGTCCCCAAGTTTAGTGATCAACTTGGAGGGGATAACTGTGTTGAATGCTGAGCTGAAGTGAGCAAACAGCATTCTTGCGTAGGTGTTCTTGTCATCCAGGTGTGAGAGTACATAGTGCAGCGCTGTAGAAACCGCATCCTCTGTACTCCTGTTGCTCCGGTAGGCAAACTGGTGAGGGTCCAGTGTAGGGGGCAGGCATTTTTTGAGCTGTGCCAAGACCAGTCGCTCAAAGCACTTCATGACTATGGGCGTCAGTGCCACAGGGAGATAGTCATTTAGGCACGATGGTGTTGAATGTTTCGGCACTGGTACTATAGAAGTGGTCTTGAAGCACGCTGGTACCACGGCCTTGGCCAGGGACAGGTTGAAGATGTCTGTGAAGACCCCTGCCAGCTGCTCAGCACATGCCCTCAGCACACGCCCAGGAATGCCGCCAGGGCCAGCAGCCTTACGTACGTTGACATGACTCAGTGCGTTACGGACGTCGGTGTGGGTGAGTGTGAGGTGGTGGAGGTCGTCAGAGGGTGGGAAATTGATGTTCTTTTCATTATTGTCCTTATCAAAACGAGCATAGAAGTCATTTAGCTCATTGAGAAAGGACACAGTCATGGCTATAGGTATGGAGTTACTGGGCTTATAATCAGAGATAGCTTGAATGCCCTGCCACATGCGTCAGGGGTCAGAGTCCCCAAAATGTTCCTCCACCTTCAGCTTGTAGCTGTGCTTGGCCTTCTTGATACCCCTCTTCAGATCTGCCCTGGATGAACTGTAGGCCTTTGCGTCACCAGATCTAAAGGCATTGTTATGTGCCTTTAGCAGAAGCCGCACTTCTCTGTTCATCCACGGCTTCTGATTTGGGTACGTGGTGATCTGTCTTTCCGTGGTGACACTGTCAATAGTGGTGTTGATATGGTCCAGGACTGAGTGGGTGTAAGAGTCGATGTTTATGTGGGAGCCACAGGTAGCCTGAGAGGTGAACATACTCCAGTCTGTGTTCCTAAACTTTTCCTGGAGTACAGAGTCAACCCCCTCTGGCCACACTTTGATGGTCCTCACTGATGGCTTCACCCGGTTGATGAGCGGTACATACTTGGGGGTAAGGAACAAAGATAAGTGATCAGACTGACCTAGGTGGGGGAGGGGAGTTGCTGTGTAGGCTCCCACAATATTGGTGTAAACATGGTCCAATGTTTTGTCCCCTCTTGTGTGACAGGAGACATGCTGGTAGAATTTAGGAAGCACTGTCTTGAGGTTAGAGTGGTTAAAATCACCCGCCACAATAAATGCTGCCTCTGGGTGTGCAGTTTGTTGTTTGCTGATAGCTGCATGCAGTTCTTTCATAGAAAGCTTAGCATTAGCATCCGGAGAAATGTAAGCAGCTACTAAAAATGCAACTCTTGCTATAGTTTCTTGCTATAGTCAAGTTATTAAATACTATTGGAGTGAATCAACATATAAAACAAAATTACAATGGAGTAACAACTCATCAGTAAGCAAGTTTGTGTAACAAATAGCAGATTAATTATATAATGATAGGAGTTGCATTTTTAGTTTTTTCTTGAAGATGGGGATGGAAGGTGACATTTTTAGATTCTCATCAAGCTCAATCCAAATCTGCGGTCCTCTTCACAGAATACTAAATCTAGTGGATTTTAATCTTCGTTTTTTTCCCAGTAATTTGGTTTTTATTTCTAGTGGTATAGGTGTGTATGGGAAGGAAGGTTGGAATGAGTTCACATAATTTATAGTTGAGTTTGTGGACAACCTGATACATTATACAGGCATTCTGGAAGTAATTATGCTCAGCAAGTCTTTGACAATTATAATGATGGAAAAGATGACTAGTAGGAGAGTTATATTCAGACCATGATAAGGCACGTATGACTTTTTTTTTGGATAATTTCTAGCTTTTTTAGGTGAGTTGGAAATGTGTTACCCTATATGATATTACAGTAATGCAAGTGAGGCTCAAATAAAGTTTTATATAGAGTGAGAAAGTGGTGCTTCGCGGACCCACAACTCTTGCAATGGGAGTTTTCTGGGGCAGACGTTTGGCCGGCAGCATTGATTTCCCAATAATCTTTGTCCAAGCTATCCTCGCTATCAGGGTCCACAACATTAGCTGAGGTGGGCGGCCTCGGCGGTTTCTGTGGCTGGCGTCAATTTAGCTCCACAACTAGCTTATCAACGGCTTCCAGTTGGAGAGCTAGCTCAATTGCTTTAGCTAATGTCAAGTAATTAGGCACCTCTAATAGCCTAGCACACAGCTCAGCATTGCACGTGCACTCTGCTAGTTGGTTGCATACCATCTCGTCTTCAAGCGGTCCAAAATGACACTCGCTAGCTAGCTGCTTCAAGTCAGTGGCATACTGGTGGATAGGCTCACCTACACGCTAGCATCTCCAGCGAAAGCGAATTTTCTGAACAGTTACACTGTCTGGGGTGGAGAAACGTTTAACTAGCAGCTCCACAACGTCCTCATACGAGTTGTGCCGAGTGTCCATAAGACCCTCCGGCCTACAATACCCAGGTTGTGGATGAGATGAGCCCATGCCCTCACCTTATCGAGCTTCCCGTGGTCCAGCACTGTAATATACATTTGATAGGCCTCCAACCAATGTGGCCATGGAACCAGTGGTTCAAGGAAGGGACGAAATGGTGTAATGCACGCCTCCATACATTAACCTCTTGCACTCCGGGATACCGCAGGCGGTCACGTCTCTGCGTCCTAGTGCATCCTAGTGTGTCCTAGTGCGCACTGTGCGTCTCAGTGCGCACTGAAAAAAAAAAAAAAAAGCTGCATTTCCATTCTTCCAGTACAGACAGCCGCGAACAGAAAGCCAGAGGAGTGTTTTGATTGATTTAGATTTGATTGACCTCTCATTCGACTAATAAGAGCCTTGAATTGGGTTTCTGAAACCTTGAAGAACCAATGACTGAAAACCTAGCAAGAAGGACCCGCCTACCAACGACTGCGAATACAACGAGCCAATTGAAGCAGAGAAGTTCGACGATTGAAAGCGTGCGTCCCATGCGTAAAATCTGTTTTGTGTAAGCCGCTGTGTGTAACGGTAGCGTGCACCAGTCTTTTTTTATTACTACTGTTCTTTTTTGTTTTGAAAAATCATTCGCCAAAACGGCAATCATGGAATCATGGTTTGACCGGGTCGCGTGACCAGAACCACGAGTCGTAACAAGCGGACCAGCGTCATGTTCGTCTGACAATGAGGAACAGATGTTCGCCAACAACACTGCTGCTGTGGACAGGTAAGTGTTATAAGCTAAATTATTCTTTATCACTGAAAATAGTAATAAAAATGACTTTTGACCGATCGGTAATTATAACGGTGCGTCATGGCCACATGATGGACCGTTGACGGACCATTTTTTTGTGCGTCGAGCTCCTCTGTAGTGGGGGGGGGGAGTTGTTATCCTCTACATTGCAGATATTTTAGTATAATTTTTATTGCACTGTAGGTTATTTTTTCTTGTAAAAAAAGGCCACACATTTTTTTACGTGGCATGCTTCTTTGTGTGTGGGGGGCTTGTTTGTTCATTCATTCATTCATTCATGAATGAATAAACACCCCCCCCCCCCCACACACACACACACACAGCCCTGAGTGTCACCTTTCATTAGAGCCCAAGATCAAGCTTCTATGTTGAATCATTCAAAAGTTATAGACGTTTTTCCAAACTGTGCCATTTGGCACAATTTGGCACAGTTCAAAAACGCCTGGGAACAACCTGAGAAAAAAGTTGTGTAATATATTCATCTTTTGTGGTATTGTTACAAAATTTTGACCTTAGCTTGATAACACTTGGTTCTACATTTCTGTTGCATTTTCCAGCCAGTATCTGACAGCTGTGTGTTATTTGCAAGCATTTGTATCTAAAAAAAACACCCAGGCAAACTTTATTTTCTTCAAGTTCAGTATGTTTAGATGACTGTTACTCAGTGGCAGGAGCACTTAGAGAGATTATGACTGTTTTGCCAAAAAATTCAAAGTGTTTTCTTTTAAATGAGACTAACTCCATGAAGATGCTGCAAAGGGTTGAAGAACAGCTTTTGATTTACTTTGGGTGCGTTATTTTTAGGCGTTTTTAGGGAAATTGGCCAGAGGGCAAGGGGTCAATCCTCAGTCACAAATGTTATGTATGGAAACTGCTGGTCATTCACATCTGTTTGTTCTCTCCCATAGATTGAGTCCCCGTCATGCTGTTTGCTCTCTATATGTCTGTTCTTTTGTTCTTCTTCTCTATCCCCTCACCCCCCAGCCAGTCGCAGCAGATGACTGCCCCTCCTGAGCCTGGTTCTGCTGGAGGTTTCTTCCTGCTAAAAGAGAGTTTTTCCTCTCCACAGTCGCCAAGTGCTTGCTCACAGGGGATCGCCTGATTGCTGGGGTCTTTCTGCAACTGTGGGGTTTCCTCTACAGTTGAAAGTGCTATGAGATGACTGTTGTTGTGAAATGGCGCTATATAAATAAAACTGAATTGAACTGAATTGAATTGAAATACCTGGTGATGAATGAGGCAAGATGGGTTAGCGTCAAACACAGCTTTATTTAAGAACTATGTACACAGCAATACACAGCAGGCACCAGTGGGATTATCCAGCATTAAAAGGCTGTGCTATAGTGGCTAGTCCTGCTATATAGGGCAGTGCAGTGACGTGACAGGAAGTCCACGTCACCACACTGCACTTCACAATGAAGTGCCCCAAATATATATACCACAAGGCCCATTGTCAATTCACACACGTGGCTTGCAACGACATAGCCACGTGTGTTAAATTAGCAACTTGACTCTCACCATTTTGCGAGATTTTTCTCTTAAATGTGTAACTGTAGATAATATTTTTTGTGCAAATGGACAGTTTATTGTCCTCACAGTTACACATTTACAGTTTGTAGATAATATTTTTTGTGCAAATGGACAGTTTATTGTCCTCACAAACTGTAAACTGTTTCTTAGCTCAGAACTGACTTTTTGCAGCTGTCAGCGCTCCTTGGTCAAAGACTATGGCTTTAATTTTAACTCCTGTGTTAAAAAGATGGATCTCTTGTCTCTAGGGAGAAAAAATACCATTGAGATGACACGGATAATAGAGGGTGAGCAACTTGGCTTCAGACAGCTATGTGTTAGTTTCAGCGCACTTCGCTCGCTTTTTTTTCCACATCTTCAGATGAAATAAAGAATCAGTCATTACATACTATGTGGATGGAGACCACATTTCATGACAAGCCATTTTACTTTTTCCTCGTGCCTGCGCACGTAACTCTACGGGCAATCTTAAAGGGGAAGTACTGACATAACGTTTGGCTCAGGAGACGCACACACACAGGCTCAGAGTAGTTCAAACTGTTTATTAACAACAGGGATGTTTGGGTGCGTGTCTGCGGAATGTTAATGTGTTGGTGGTGGCGTCTGCTTCGGACCCAGAGGCAGGAGACCGTTCAGCCGGCAACCCTATGGGAGAAATCAGACACAGGGTGATGAGCACACACCAACACAGGAGGAGAATAGGCGAGGGAGAGAAGCTTACTTGTTGGGACAGATGACTGGCGCTTCAAGGATGGAAGCCCGGGAGACAGCCACCTGCAGGGCTCGGTGCAGCAGCGAGGAGAGACGAGGGACGGGATTGTCCGCCGCCGAGGAATCCACCTGTGCACAGGGGAGCAGACTGGAGAGATGAGGTAAGCGATTTTCTTACCGGTGACGAGGATGCTGAAGAGAATGTGGTAGAAGCCCATGGAAGGGGAATGAAGTCTACAGCTTCAGGCCGAAACTCAGGGCGAGGCGGCTTTTATCCCTCGCCGCTGACGAGTAGCAGGTGCGTGAGCAGGTGGCGCCGCTGATGAATGGCGCGGCGTGACAGTACTCCCCCCTCTAGCAGCGCCTCCTGGCGATGGCTTATCCGGGTGCGCTCGGTGGAAGTCCGCGATGAGCGATGGGTCCAACACAAACGACGGGGGCACCCACTGTCGATGCTCGGGCCCATAGCCCTCCCAGTCCACCAAGTATTGCAACCCACGACCCCGGCGCCGGGAGTCCAGGATGGAGGAGGCGGACCAGGCCGGATGGCCACCAATCATCCGGGGCGCGGGTTGCGCTGCAGGAGGAGGGCAAAGAGGGTCAGAGACTGCCAGTTTCACCTTCGACACGTGGAAAGTAGGATGAATGCGGAGGGAGGGGGGAATAGCCACGCGCACAGCCACCGGGTTGATGATCCGGGTGATGGGATAGGGACCCATGAAGCGCTGTGCCAGCTTTCTCCTCTCGCCTTTTAGAGTGACGTCCTGGGTGGAAATGTAAACAAGCTGCCCAACTCTGTACGCTGGGGCAGGTCTTCTACGCCGGTCCGCCACAGTCCTGTTGCGCTCCGCTGTGCGTAATAGCACATGGCGCGCGGCAGCCCAGGTGGAGCGGAACTGCCTGAGATGGGCCCTAACTGACGGGACAGTTACTTCACTCTCCTGCTCCGGAAACAGCGGGGGGTCGTAACCCAGGGACGCTTTGAAGGGGGACATCCCTGTAGCAGAAGAGCGAGCGGTGTTGTGGGCATATTCAACCCAGGCAAGATGGTTGCTCCAGGACGTGGGTTTGGATCTGGACACACAGCGGAGCGCAGCCTCCAGCTCCTGGTTGGTCCTCTCACACTGCCCGTTGGATTGGGGGTGATGGCCGGAGAAGAGGCTCACCTTGGCTCCGATGGCGTTGCAGAAAGACCTCCAAACCTCAGATGAAAACTGGGGGCCCCGGTCCGAGACCACGTCCACCGGAATCCCATGCAGCCTGACCACGTGTTGGACGAGGAGGTCCGCCGTCTCCAGGGCAGTAGGGAGGCCTCGCAGGGGGACGAAGTGCACGGCCTTGGAGAAGCGGTCCACGATGGTCAGGATGGTGTCATAGGAGTTGGAGACAGGGAGTCCGGTGACGAAATCCAGCGCGATGTGCGACCAGGGCCTGCCAGGGATGGGCAGGGGCTGGAGCAGACCCGCTGGAGGGGCATTTCCCGACTTGCAGGTGGCACAGATTGGGCAAGCCCGGGCGTAGCGGGCTGCATCCCTCCGCAGGCCTGGCCACCAAAAGGACCGTTGGAGGAGATCTATCATCCGGGAGGTGCCAGGGTGCCAGGTGAGCTTGGAGGTGTGGAGCCAGTGGATGACCTCTCCTCGGACCGCGGATGGCACGAACAGCCTCCCCTCCGGTCCGCCGCCAGGGTCAGGTTCCACCTCCTGTGCCTTCCGGATCTTGCTCTCGATGTCCCACGAGATGGCTCCCACGACGCACGACCTGGGCAGGATGGAGTGGGGCGCCTCCTCCGACTCCACGGGGGCGAACTGCCTGGAGAGGGCATCAGGCAGGACGTTCCTAGAGCCAGGCCTGAAGGTGATGGAAAATTGGAACCTGGCGAAGAACAGGGACCAGCGCGCCTGGCGGGCGTTCAGGCGCTTGGCAGATCGTAAGTATTCCAAGTTCTTGTGGTCCGTGAGGACCACAAACGGCAGGTTTGCCCCATCTAACCAGTGGCGCCACTCCTGCAGGGCGA
The DNA here is from genome assembly GCA_020510985.1 of Pholidichthys leucotaenia. NCBI lineage: Eukaryota > Metazoa > Chordata > Actinopteri > Cichliformes > Pholidichthyidae > Pholidichthys > Pholidichthys leucotaenia. The sequence continues at coordinate 88,222,356 of CM035846.1, read as the reverse complement.
GCTTGATGGCCAAGAGCTCTCTGTCCCCCACATCGTAGTTTCTCTCCGCCGGGGACAAGCGCCGGGAGAAGAAGGCGCACGGTCGTTTGGCGCCATCGTCCGGTGACCGCTGGGACAGCACTGCTCCCACTCCCGTGTCCGAAGCGTCTACCTCTACGATGCACTGCAGCGCGGGGTCGACCTGGCGAAGGACCCGGGAGGAGGAGAATTCCGCCTTCAGCGCCTCAAAGGTGGCAGCGACCTCTTCGGTCCACCGGAACGGGACCTTCGGGGACGTGAGGCGGGTCAGTGGTCCAACGATGGCACTGAAATTGGGGACAAAGCGGCGGTAGAAATTGGCGAAGCCAACAAATTGCTGCACCTGTTTCCGGGATGCAGGTGTGGGCCATTCCACCACCGCCTTTACCTTCTCTGGGTCGGGGAGCACCTTATCGTGGGCGATGATGAACCCCAGGAAGGACGTACTCCTGGCGTAAAATTCACACTTTTCTGCCTTAACGTACAGACGATTCTCCAGCAGCCTTTGGAGGACCCGCCTCACGTGGACCTGGTGCTCATCCCTGGACTTGGAGAAGATGAGAATATCGTCCAGGTAGACGAACACGAAAAGGCCAATGAAGTCCCGGAGGACGTCATTAATGAGGCGCTGGAAGACTGCAGGAGCGTTGGTCAACCCGAACGGCATCACCAGGTATTCAAAGTGGCCCTTCGGGGTACGGAAGGCCGTTTTCCACTCATCTCCCTCCTGGATCCGGATGAGGTGGTAAGCGCTGCGTAGGTCCAGCTTGGTGAACCAGGTCGCCCCCTGGAGGGAGTGGAAAGCAGTGTCCATGAGAGGCAGGGTGTAACGGTCCTTCTCTGTGATATTATTGAGGGCCCGGTAGTCGATACAAGGGCGGAGAGACCCATCCTTCTTTCCCACGAAGAAGAACCCTGCCCCCACGGGTGACGATGATGGGCGGATAATCCCAGCACTTAATGACTCCTTCAGGTAGGCGTTCATCGTCTCCTTCTCCGGCGCAGACAGGCTGTAAAGGCGACCAGAAGGTAAGGGAGCCCCCTGGCGTAGGTTGATGGCGCAGTCATAGGGCCGATGAGGGGGGAGAGACATAGCTTTCGCTTTGCTGAACACCATACCCAGGTCGTGAAATTCTGGGGGCACCAGAGACAGGTCCGGGGGTGCAGCGTCCGTCGCAGGGGGAGGAGCGGACGGAGAGCAGGCAGGGGACTGAAGGCAGGTGCCCATACAGAACGTACTCCATGCCGATATCCCAGCTGATTTCCAATCCAGGACCGGATTGTGAAGGCGGAGCCAGGGATACCCCAGGATGACGGGCGACACAGAGTTGGGAAGGACGTAAAAGGTCATCTCCTCCCGGTGGTTTCCCGAGATGATGACCGGTAGGGGGACAGTTTGATGTGTCACTCTCCCAAGGGTGGCACGGGAGAGGTGGACTAGGGAGATGGGAGTGTTGAGTGCCTGGCAGCGGATGCCCAATCGGGTTGCCAGGCTTTGTGAAATGAAGCTGCCTTCTGCGCCCGAATCCACCAGTGCGTGGGTGAGGTGCCCAGTGGGGTTATGGCAGAAACGGATGGGCAGCTTCAATTGAGTGAGTGATCCTAACCGATTGACGTCCGCGAGGCTTCCAACAGTGACTCGCGGACCCCACCGACTGGCTTTCCGTGGACAACGCTCCACGGTGTGTTGGTCGCCTCCGCAATACATGCAGAGGCCCAACTCACGGCGGCGTTGTTTCTCCACAGGGGAAAGTTTAGTCCAGCCCGTCACCATCGGCTCCGACTCCTCGGGGCGCGATGCTGGCGGCGCCGCCAGGGGGCGAGCTTGGAACAGGTGCGGCGAGGCTCCACGAGGGCGAGAAGAAGAAGACCTCCGCCCCGAGGAGCGCTCGCGCAGCCTGTTATCCAAACTTACCGCTAAGGACGTCAGCTCCGCTAGCGTCCCAGGGATATCCCGACCAGCCAGTTCATCCCTCAGATCACTATTGAGGCTGCGGAGGAACAGGCCACAGAGGGAGCGTTCCTCCCAGCCCAATTCCTCCGCCGCTACCCGGAAGTCGACCGAGTGGTCCGCTGCCGACCGGCTTCCCTGCTGGAGAGCGAGAAGCCGATCGACCTGGACCGTTTCGGTTTGAGAATGGTCAAAGACCTCCAGAAAGCGCCTCACGAATTGGTCATAGGTGAGGGTGGCATAACTGGGCCTCGCCATTACGGCGTAGGTCCAAGTTAACGCACGCCCCTCCAGAAAATTCCCTATGTAACCAATTCGACTGTGATCCGAGGGAAAATCTCCGGGCACACGGTGGAACACGGACTCACACTGCATAATGAACCCCCGCGCTCCGCCGAGCTTACCGCTAAAGCGGGCGGGGGTCGGAATCGGTGTGAGCCGAACCGGTGCCACTGGAGCCGGCTGGACGGCCGCTGGAACAGCAGGAGCCGCGCCACCCTGGCGAGTCGGGAGGAACGGCTGTTGGGGGTCCAAGCGGTTCAATCGGTTAGTTAATTCTAATAATTGATTAAGAACCACCTGTTGCTGAAAAACAATCTGATCCACCCGAGCCTCGAGGATGGTAAACCGGTGTGCGAGCCCGCCGTCTGCCGAGCCGCTCTGCTGAAGCCGTACTGACATAACGTTCGGCTCAGGAGACGCACACACACAGGCTCAGAGTAGTTCAAACTGTTTATTAACAACAGGGATGTTTGGGTGCGTGTCTGCGGAATGTTAATGTGTTGGTGGTGGCGTCTGCTTCGGACCCAGAGGCAGGAGACCGTTCAGCCGGCAACCCTATGGGAGAAATCAGACACAGGGTGATGAGCACACACCAACACAGGAGGAGAATAGGCGAGGGAGAGAAGCTTACTTGTTGGGACAGATGACTGGCGCTTCAAGGATGGAAGCCCGGGAGACAGCCACCTGCAGGGCTCGGTGCAGCAGCGAGGAGAGACGAGGGACGGGATTGTCCGCCGCCGAGGAATCCACCTGTGCACAGGGGAGCAGACTGGAGAGATGAGGTAAGCGATTTTCTTACCGGTGACGAGGATGCTGAAGAGAATGTGGTAGAAGCCCATGGAAGGGGAATGAAGTCTACGGCTTCAGGCCGAAGCTCAGGGCGAGGCGGCTTTTATCCCTCGCCGCTGACGAGTAGCAGGTGCGTGAGCAGGTGGCGCCGCTGATGAATGGCGCGGCGTGACAAGTACATGAAAAGTGCAATATCAATATAAGAGAATCATGAATAAAAAAAATCCTGGATCTACACAGTGATCTGGATCAGCACCAAAAACTAATTGTTTGTTCCCTGGCCCATTTCCTACCTTTCCTGAAATTGTCACTTAAATGCATTCAACACTTTTTGAGTAATGTTGCTAACAGCAAACAAACAAACAAACAGGCAAATGCCCGCAAAAATATTACCTCCTTGGCGGAGGTAATAATGAGGAAAAAACTTTACCATTTAAGTGGAAAAAACTTTCAAATTTACAAGGGAAAAATAGTAAATTTAAAAGAAAAGTGCTGTAAAAATTTTTAGGAGAAAACAACTTCTGAAATAGATATAGTACTTTCTTATTCTTTAACTATTTTTTTTTGGGGGGGGGGTCACTACTACTCTTATACTTCAGTAATTCATATCATAAAGTAACACTACTTTTACTTGGCTACAATTTCTGACTACCCTACCCAGCTCTGATTGGATAATTTAACTTATTAGTATTCCAGCCAATGTAAAACATTCCATGGGTGGAATACCGGAATTTTAAGAGGTTGTGTGTGTGTGTGTGTGTGTGTGTGTGTGTGTGTGTGTGTGTGTGTGTGTGTGTGTGTGTGTGTGAATAAGTATGACCAAGGAGGTCAACCTCCTTGGTCAAACTATTCATGTGTGGTTTGCTCGGCTGAGCACCGTCCTGTCCTCACATTTTCACAACAGCTAACTGTACAAGTAATAAGAGTCTGTTAACACTGACAAAGGCTAAAAAATAAATGGTAAATGGTAAAATGGTAAATGGTGTTCACTTATATAGCGCTTTTATTCTCATCTCTTGATGACCAAAGCGCTTTACAGATCCTGCCATCCACCCATTCACGCACACATTCACACACTGAAGAAAATAAGAAAATTAATATATCAAATAATAATATATTACCTGGGAAACAGGTTTAATTTTATTTTATGAGAGCAGCTGTCCCTCACACTGTCTGGCGAGAAAAATTCTGGCCCTTGGATAACCCCTGACATACAGCATTGATGTGGTTCCTTTTTCCCCTTCATATCAATTTTGCCAATCCATTATGTTGAGCATCAAGCTAAAAGACAGGAAGTACCATTTTTATATGGTCTTTGGTATGACCTGGCCTTGACTTGAACGACCTCCCAATTGTGGGACAGCCACCACTCTGGTAGTTATGATAAAGTTATGCTAAACAATCTAAAGATCATAATGAGAAAACGATAGCTGTCAACACACTATGTCACAGTTGGGGTGTGCCGCACTTGAAGGCCTGTTATACAAGATGCTAAATGTGCAATGACCTTTACTGGAATGCCAGACCTGCTGACTGCGCTGCATTGCATTAACACAAGGAGCTTTGAGTCAGGGTTCAAGTGGAGGAGAAGAAAAAATGATTTTCACTGTTAAAAATCAAACAAAAAAATCAAATGTTTGATATTTTCTTCATACTTTGTAAAGAACTGCATTCTCCTGTTTAATGTCTTCACTTTCTGGGTTTCATAAATTGTACATTTTTCTAGTGAGCTACGACATGGGACAAACAGTCTTTATCCTGTGAAGCATTAAGCAGACTGATGGCTCTTCTGGATGTGAGCCATAAGGGGGCCATCAGTGAGGTCATCACTCACCGTGCCTGACAGTGGGACAGTGGTGGGACATGTGGGTGGAAAGTGTGTGAAAGGAAAATGGAATATGCTGAGAGAGGGCTGGGATGTAAGTCTGCAGCACTGCAGACAAAAATGCGACGGAAAGTAAAAAGAGGAGGTTTGTGTAGCACTATCATGAGGTGGGGACACCATTGATTATTATATATATCATGTACTATATATTATATAGTACATGATTATTAATAATTAATTGGAATTAATAATTATTAATAACTCTTGCATTACCTCGTTTGTAACACTAGTTGAGGCACCATCCACGTTTTATAGTGGTGGAAACTCTTATGAACAAAGACTTAAGCTTAAGAATTTGGCAATTGGTAAGTTAAGCCTTAGTTAATAATTCTATTGACAATATTTGATCAGTCTCATAATCTGGGCATCACTTCTTGACACTGTGTATTTCTTAAAATCTGGACAGAGAAAACACCGATGAAGAGATTAGTAAATTTATTACAGAAAAACCCAAAAAGGCAAAAGACGTATGTATAGCTTGTAGAATGGGAGGATAACCAAATTAGCATGAACAGTGGTAATTTTGCATATATGAAGAAACAGCAATATTTACATATTTACAGGTCTTGCATATGTGGAATAAGGGTGAAGTGAAAACAGTGGTAAAAAAATAAGTGGAATGCAAAGTTAAAGAAAAACGAATTTGGAAAAAAATTATGAAAAAGAAAACAGATTAACTTTACCTTGTGTTCAAAAAGGGATGGTTGTTACAGAAAAAGGTTATGGCTTTCCTTGAAACTAATGCTGTTAATTGCCTTACTCTCTTGGTGTTACTTGGTTCCCAAGAGGTTTGGAAAAGGACAAAATGGTCGAGCCTTAGGAGGGGTCACAGGCATGGGAGGAATGACTCTGGGTAGCCTGGCATTGGTCCAACCTGGGCTGGAGATGAGCCTTGGCAGCAATGGTTCTCCCTGCTGTCCTATGCCCCGGGGTCTCGGCCTGTATATCCTCAGTGAAGTGGGGCCTGATTCAGGCCCAGAGCTTGTGTCTGCTAGAGGTGGCTGGGACAATGGATCTCCTCTAGGCCTGCATTTGGCAGTGCAGGATAGCCAGACGGAAGCCTTAAAAATGGAATAAGCTCTAAAAAGTGTGATCACGCTTGACTTACAGAAAAATTAGGATTAAAGAAGAAAATCATGGCTTGGTTGGCTTTAGAAAAGATAAAAATTGAAGATTACTTCCACTAGTCATGAATTGCTAGAGAAAGTGTTGAAGTTTTAAAGAAAAATCCCAAAAGTATCAAAGTTCAGGTAGTTAAAGCATGCTAGAAAAAGGGAAAGCTTCAAGTGTTACCTTCAGTCAGATAAGAGCTGGATTAGAGGCCTTCAGGCCTCTGAGGAGAGAGAGAGAGGGTCGATGACCTCTCTCCTCAGAAAACAGCAGCAAAAGAGAGAGAGAGAATTCTAGGTAGAGACATACGATAAAGGGGTATTGGCCCCTACCCCCAGGGCGGTCCTGATGGGTCGGCCAGTCAGGGCTTTGCATGACTATCTCACTGCCCCCTTGGTAAACTCACTCGTCCCACTTGGATAAGTGAGACAGTCATCAAACAGACACTTATCCCAACTAGACACACATTATCAAAATACCTCCATCTGAATTTTCTAATCTGTGGAGGTTCATAAGTAAGAAAAGCATGCATAAATAAAACATTTATGACGACAGATAATGCAGCAACATTGTAAGCACATTTAGGAAGTCTTCAGGAAAAATTCCTGTTCTGCAGGAATTTCGCTGCCATGGTTTTAAAATAATGTCTCAGTGGGGGAGTTTGTTTCCTGCTTCTCTCTTCTCCATGTTAAGGATCTGCGTTGAAAGGAAGGAAGAGAGGGGGCAGGGGTGCTGCATATGGTCCTCCATCATAGCTGGATCCTGTTGGGGGTGATGAAACTGGGCAGAGGTTAGACAGTTCGTTCATACATGAAGCAAAGTTCCAATTTTAGTGTTCAATCCAGCTTGAGTCTGCTACAGTCTGATATTTTGATGATTCATACACTCATGAAACTGTGCTCCATGATGCAACATGTGTGAGTCAAAATATACAGTGGAACTTTTATTTTACGTTATACACTAATCCTTGTTACATTAACGTTTGCTCCAATGGCAGGAGTGTCTAGCCTTTTTTACACCTCTGGGCTATTTAAAAAATGCTATTTTGATTTTGTATTTATTCTGCTATTAAAAAATCCATCTCAAATTAAGTCAGGTAAGAAAAACTACTTTTAACATGAACACTTACTAAAGGGACATTTCATATATAAATAGAATACAATAGATTATGAGTACAAAGCATAGAAAATCAAGTACTGTAAATCTGTTAAAACCAATTAATTTCTTTAGCGAACTGCTGGACCAAAGAAAAGTTATTTTTACGAGCTGTTTAAGTTAGAGACATATACACTACCGTTCAAAAGTTTGGGGTCACTTAGAAATTTCCTTATTTTTGAAAGAAAAGCACTGTTTTTTTCAATGAAGATAACTTTAAACTAATCAGAAATACACTCTAATATCTAATATACATTGCTAATTTGGTAAATGACTATTCTAGCTGCAAATGTCTGGTTTTTGGTGCAATAACTACATAGGTGTATAGAGGCCCATTTCCAGCAACTATCACTCCAGTGTTCTAATGGTACAATGTGTTTGCTCATTGCGTCAGAAGGCTAATAGATGATTAGAAAACCCTTGTGCAATCATGTTAGCACAGCTGAAAACAGTTTAGCTGGTTAGAGAAGCTATAAAACTGACCTTCCTTTTGTTACGCCGCGCCGCTCATCAACGGCGCCACCTGCTCACACACCTGTCAGTCATCAGCGGCGAGGGATATAAGCCGCCTCGCCCTGAGCTTCGGTCTGAAGCCGTAGACTTCATTTCCCTTTCATGGGCTTCTACCACATTCTCTTCAGCATCCTCGTTACCGGTAAGAAGATCACTTACCTCATCTCTCTAGTCTGCTCCCCTGTGCACAGGTGGATTCCTCGGCGGCGGACTATCCCGTCCCTCGTCTCTCCTCGCTGCTGCACCGAGCCCTGCAGGTGGCTGTCTCCCGGGCTTCCATCCTTGAAGCGCCAGTCATCTGTCCTAAACAAGTAAGCTTCTCTCCCTCGCCTATTCTCCTCCTGTGTTGGTGTGTGCTCATCACCCTGTGTCTGATTCCTCCCATAGGGTTGCTGGCTGAACGGTCTCCTGCCTCTGGGTCCGAAGCAGACGCCACCACCAACACATTAACATTCCGCAGACACGCACCCAAACATCCCTGTTGTTAATAAACGGTTTGAACTACTCTGAGCCTGTGTGTGTGCGTCTCCTGAGCCGAACGTTATGTCACCTTTGAGCAGGTTGAGTATCTGGAAAAAATTATTATTTCAAATACAAATCATTATTTCTAACCTTGTCAATGTCTTGACTATATTTTCTATTCATTTCACAACTCATGGTGGTAAATAAGTGTGACTTTTCATGGAAAACACAAAATAATTGTCTGGGTGACCCCAAACTTTTGAACGGTAGTGTATATCTCTACAGGTATTTGTTTGTGGTTTGACGATGGATGGCAGCAGAAGTTTACAAAAATGGAGGTCAGTTCCAGACTGTGGATGTCCTTCGTGAAGCAGTCTTCACCATATGGAGCAACATTCCACCACCAGCTTCCTGCAAACACTCACATTATGCATGCCCAAACAAAATTTTGAAGCGATCAATAAGAACTGTGGGACTACTCACTACTGAGTCCTTTTTGACTCTTTTAATTCTGTTTTGGGGTTGTTTTGAGCATTGGTCTTAAACTTTTGATTAGCTGATGAACAGAGTTTAAATGCAGTTTTCAATAAATTGGCCACTCTCTTATTTTTGTCTGTTGCTCCTGTTTCTTCTTTTTGTATGTTGAAGTTCTGCTTACAGTCTGGTTACCATCCACCAGCACAAGGTGTGAATACTTGTAATTTTTCTCCTGGTCTTAAGATTTTGATCAGGTGTATATATCAGAGAGTGTTTTGGAAAAATGTGAGAACCTTTGTCCAAAAGTTAGGAGGTGAAGGTAGAGCATCCCAGTCAGCATGCCCATATGGGCCCCACTATAGGTTTGAACTGGGCTGTCTTATGGGGTCCATGTGGGTTTGTCCACAGGTTCCACATTGGCCCCATCTGTGTTTGCCCATGTGGACTTTACCTGTGGTACAGGGAAGCAGGTAATCTACTTACCCACTGTAAACCCATCTGGGCCCCACATGGGTTTATGCGGATGAACAGGTTTCAGCAACACTGGCCCACAAAGACACGGTCTATGTGGGCATACACACATGGGGCCAACGTGGAACCTGCGAACAAACCCACATGGGGCCCATGAGACAGGTCTGGTTAAACCAATGGGGGGACCCACATGGGCATGCTGGCTAGGATGCAACATGACGGATGCCCTTAATCTGATTGGGTCAAGGTTTTTTCAATGGGCCAATCGCAATTAAAGATGCCATCAGGGTGCATTTGTTTTGCTAACTTAGAGAACAGAGAGCCTAAGTCATGCTCCCTCTACTTCCACATATGGGACCTTTAATTGAAAAAAATCTGCATTGAAGTGAATGGCAAGAGATAAATTATCTTTTGATCCTGGTCAAATTTTGCCACGAGTTACACATATGATGCTTGTCAATTTAAAAGACAAATTTTCATGAAAATAACAGTGTAGGTTGTTGTCTAACTTAAAGAATAAGGATGTGAAAATATGTAAATTGAAAGACTACAAACACAGACTCATGTAAGTTACTTCGTTCTCAAAGTGTGCCCAGGGGGCAGTAACTAACAGTCCTCTGGACTCTGAACAGCTGAACCTCAAAATACATGCGTGTTGTTTTTCTCCTCTTTGGATCCTTCTTTCAGAAAACAGGAGGTGAGCTTTGATATGGGAACCGTTGTAATTGTGTTCGGTGTGTTTGATTTTATTTTAGTCAATAAAGAAAATGTACATATAAATAAAATATATACAAGATACTGTATATCTACATACATTATATTGATTAGGATAACACAATAAAGTGCAAGCACTTGTTTCCATTGTGGTCCCGAAACACAGATTAAAACATGATATGATTGGCGACATGTATAGTCCAAGACAACTGGGGATGTAGTCCACTAAGTGGTTCCACAAAACTAAATATATGACAACCTACAACTTTAATTACGTGGAAAATTATCTTTTAGATTGACAAACATTGTAACTTAAGGTGAAATCTGCCGGAATCAAAAGATAATTCCTCTCCACTTTTTTTTTATAATCCCTTTTTAGTCCCACAACGGGGAAATTACAGGGCATCCACCTGGATGGGTGAGGCAGCCACGGTGCGGCGCCAATCCCTTCACCACTCACAAACACATTCACACCTAGGGCCACTTTAGAGTCTCCAATTAACCTAACTTGCATGTTTTTGGCCTGTAGGAGGAAACTGGAGTACTCGGTGTAAACCCACGCAGACAACATGTAAACTCCACACAGAGGGGTGTGTAACCACTGCTCCACCAAGCTGCCCAATGGAGCTTCAATGGAGAATTTTTCCCAATTTATGGTCCCATATGTGGAAGTGGGGGGGGGGGGGGGCGCTTAGGCTCTCAATTGAAGGTGTTTTTTATGACATCTATGGCATTATAAAACTGAGAAAGTGTAATTTTCTTGTTTCTTTTATTTATTCATTTATTTATTTATTTACCATTACTTAACCAGGAAAAATCCCATTAAGATCACAGATCTCTTTTACAAGGGGGTCCTAGCCAAAAGGCAACATCACAACCACAGTTTCTTTAAGAGTTTAACTAATTAAAGGCAGTGTGTATGTCTTTTTGAAGTGAACATTTAAATATTTTAACAGTATGCATGTACTGTATAGTTCAAACACACAGAAATGCTTTTGCACAACATGGACACTTTAAAAAAAAAAAAAACATACATGCTTCCAGACAGTTACCAGCTCAGGCTTTACCATGCAGCAAGGTAGCACTGCGCACTTCTATCATGTTTTTGTGTATGAGACAAAGAGGCACTGTCAAGCTGATGCAGTGTATATTATGTGCCTTAATTAACATCTGATTAGCCAAAAAAATGTTCATTGCCATTAAACTCAATGCTGAATCTAAAATGTCTCCACACCACAGATTTCGAAAAACTGTGACACTGCAACTCTTCTCCACCTGCCATGTTTGAGTGAAGCTTCCGCCATTGTTAGTGACTGGAAATTTACTTGGTCTTCATCTTCAGGCAAGGACTCACAGGCACACATGAACAGAACCATTTTGGAGAGAAATATGCATGCACACTAATTAAATACAAAACCAAAATACTGCAATTCACAAGTACGTATCAAGCCATGGATGCTGCACCTGCTGGTTTTGGTATTTTTTTGAGACTTGCAGTATCTTTTTACATGACAGTGACCCAAATCATTCCTATAAATCCACCATGGACTGGTTCAAAAGAAAGAAAGGGGGAGTTTTCGAATGACCCAGTCAAACCTTGGATTGTTATCCCAGGGGGGAGAATGAGGAATTAGGGCAGAACTTTTTCTTATTGGAAATTAGCATCTTTGCTAATTTTGTTTGTTTTATAAGTAAACTGCTGTATCAGTGTTTTTACCCCTGTGTAGCTCCTCACGAGGGCTTTGTGGTTCCTCAGGCTCCTCAGCAATGGTGCTGTAGTATTGTGGCTGACTTTCAACTATAGTAGAGGGTTTTTGAGTAAACAGAGCCGGCCTCTTCGGGGATCGTTTTGGCAGGAATTTCTGCGAAGTCACCAAGTCACCGTAGCCCCGGGCGTGGGAGAAGGCATAGCTGGATCGACGTGTGCTGATACGTCTGACAGGAGGGCGGTGAGGAGCAGGAGCGGGCAGTCCCTCCGTTTGTGTCTTACGTCTCACCTGGACAAGACAAACAGGCAGAAGGTACATTTACTAATTTTGGACAATCTTTTCATTAATGCAAATAGCTGATAACATAACGTATAATAAAACATAAGAATGCTTTCTCATGTCTAAAACTACGGTCACAAATACCCTTGCGAATGGCTGCAAACACCATACGATTGATTTTTGGACCATTTCGTATGGCCTTCTTAAGGCGGCCGTAGGACAATCCAGCGTTCGTAGACCATTCATAAGTTCATGGCCAAGTCAGTGGTTTTGGCCAAGATTTCTACAAACGCCCCATGAAAACCCCTCATCATAGGGCGGCAGCCTACATAACCCTATATTAATGTGAAAATTTATAAGCAAAAGCTACAATTTTTATGGTGAAACAATTACATTAAAAAACTTGTAAAGTTCAGGTTCAGGTTACTTTATTTGTACCCGTAGGTAGATTTGTTTTGCAGTCTGGTGACATCCATATTTACAAGCCACTAATTACATTCAACATAGACACAAACACAGGCACACATGAAGCTGACTATAAACATGATAAAAATACTCAAGGCTCCATCAATCAGGGTATAAAAAGACAAAGAGATGAGGGAGAAACCAGAGGTAAGAGAGAAGGGTCATATTAAAAGTTAAAAACTAGTCAAAGAGGTTAAAAAACTCAAAGGTCTAAAACCCAACAAAATATTTAGAACCCAAGTGACATCCTACAAAAATAAGTAAATATAAAATGAAGTTAATAAACAGGTTCCTAAATTATGTACAATATATTTTTACAGCTTGTTCAACTCTTTGACAGCAGCAGGGACAAAGCTGTTTTTGTAGTGCTGGGTTTTACGTTTTGGGACAGCAAACCTAAGTCTTGTGGGAAGAAGCTGAAAGTGGCAGTGCAAAGGGTGGGAGTCATCATTTAAAATGGAGGTAGCCATCCTCTGTACTTGTCTGGTGTACAGGGATGTCAGGCTCAGCTGTGACTCACCAAGCAAACGACTGGACCATCTAACTACCTGATTCAAGGATTTCCTCTGTTTCAGTTTTATCTGACCAAACCATGACACTAAAGAAAAGGATAAAACAGATTCAATAAAAGCCCGATAAAACATTGTCATTATAGTTCGGTCAACTTGGAAGCGTGCAAGTTTTCTCAAGCAATGCAAATTTTGCTGACCCTTTTTGCACACCCTTTCACAGTTCACCTCAAAGTTCAATCCACTATCAATAATTGTCCCAAGATATTTGTACGATTGTACACATTCGGTGGTCTGGCCTTTTAGTATGGTGACTTTGTGCCTGGGAGTTTTCCTCCTAAAGTCAATAATCATATCTTTAGTTTTTGTCATATTCAGCTGCAGGTAGGAATCCTCACACCAGTGAACAAAATCATCAACTACTGGGCCGTGGCCACTCTCACCATCCTGAAGGAGACTGACAATAACTGAGTCATCAGCATACTTTATAATGTGTCTGTTGTCATGTCTGCTCCGACACATGTTTGTGTACAGGATGAAGAGTAGTGGTGACAACACACACCCCTGAGGAGAGCCAGTAGAAGAGCACTTTAGGTCAGACAATGTACCATTGACCCTTACTCTCTGCGTCCTGTTGGTTAAGAAATCCAGAATCCAACCCACCAGATTATTGCTCAAGTCAAATTGTTGCAGGAGCCTTTCAACTAAGATATGAGGTTGGATTGTATTAAAGGCGGAAGAAAAGTCCACAAATAACAGCCTGGCATGTGTCCCATTAAAATCCAGATGTTTAAAAAGCATGTTAAACAGAGTGACAGTGGCATCCTTCACTCCTCTGTGAGGCCTATAGGCAAACTGCAAAGGATCCAATGCATGCTCAGTCTGCTTTAGGACCTCACATCTGACCAGTTTTTCAAAAATTTTCATTAAAATTGAAGTCAAAGCAACTGGTCTAAAGTCGTTTACCGTTTTAGGACAGCTGGTTAAGTTAAAGGAAAAAATATGATTTTTATTACATAAAAAATCTAATTTATTGAAAAAGCTGCATAGTTATTATAAACATTAATAGCAGTTATTACTTTTTACCTATTGTCTTAATTTTAGGGCTCAAATACTGTTCCATGCAGATTTTTACGAACACTATTTGGTGAAAAAAAATGCCCTTTTCCACAGTAGATGTTGCTGAAATAAAAATAGTGCTTGTTCTCATTTGATTTATTTTTTAAGTGGGATGGTAGTGGTGGTGACTCACAAATTCATCATAAGTATTGTGGTGTTTGGACGTGGTGCCATGCACACAGGTGATGTCATCACGTTGCGAACTGGCCATGGCGCTATACGGCACCACCCTTCTGCATATAGTTAGTTGTGTGATGAATAAAGGAGAGTTGAGTTCACGTCTGTTGTCAACACCTCATTTCAGACATAAGTATTATCAAGTAGAGCCTATAAATGTAAATTAAGCATAAATTTGCAAGAATAAAGGTGCAAAAATTAGATGACGTATGCTAATTTACAATTAAAAATAGTGAGGAAAAATGTTACACTTTTGTGAGGGGAAAAAATCATGAATGCAGGAACGAAATAGCAGATTTCCACGGAAAAAATTAATCACAATTTCACAAGAATTAAGTCACAAATTTACAAGAACAAAAGCTGCAGATCTGAGGTTTTCCTTGAAAATATTTTTGGACATTTATAGCTTTTTGTGGTAAATTTGGGACTTTTCTCATCAGTTTATTAATTTTTTCTATAATATTGCCACTTTTTGGTTAATTAAGTTGATTACATTTTTTTTTCTACAGAAGTTTATACCTACGTATATACACAAATATAAAACTTTTTTCTATTAAAATATCATTTTCCCCCTCAAATTTTCAAAAGTTTTATTGCACATTTGCAACTATCTTCTCACCAGTTTGGGGCAGTTTCCTCTTAGAAGTGTTAATCTGATGAAACATACAAAAACCACAGGAGTCATGAAAGTACAACTAAGTGAAAAAGCTACTTGAGTACATACAAGTATTAGAATGTCATTGAAAAGTTGATTTTTTTCAGTAATTCAGTTCAAAAATTTTTTTTGTATATATTAAGTGAGTGTATGGAATAGTATTATGTGTATATTTAATATCGTGATCGTACCCAGTAATTATATTGAATTGTTGGACATGTATTTATATATTTTTGTTACTGGGCTTACCTGTCCTGGGACTGCAGATGGAAATTTGCCAGTGGCTAAATTTGGTACGATGCATCTCTTCTCTTATGAGATTAATGTTTGTTATACATGGTCCCTGACAAATAAATAAAAACCAAAACCAAACCAAAAATTAAACTCATATAGACTGACTACACACAGAGTGATATATTTCAAGTGTGTATTTCTTTTTAATTTGATGATTATGGCTTATAGCTCATGAAAACCCCAAATTCAGTTTCTCCAAAAATTAGAATATTGTGGTCACCCAGCACAATGCAGACTGATACTATTCATGCTCAGCAGGGCTGGAGGAAACGGAGGACAAATTGCATACGGACAGAGAGCCCCTGGGGGACAACCAGAACAATGGACTATTGTTTATACATCCCCAGATTAAGGCGAGAACGTCCGGGCGCCAGTTGGTCATGCTAATCATGTGCATTGACTGATATGTACAGTATACCAATATGCTAATGTGCTCAGACCTAAATGAAACAGTCATTGTCGCCCACGACAGACTGCTATGATGATGATGCTAATGTGCCATGCATTCTCTCTATCTGTATGAAAGAGCTTACTATACATGCCTCAACAGCACAGCCAACAGCACAGCAGAACACAGTAGCTCAGAGCTACGATGTGTGTCTCATTTTGATGGAGGAAATAAAACTCTGCAACCTTCCAGCTCGTCGCATCTCACCTGATCATATTCCTCCACGATATCATATAAAATTAATTTTAAAAATAGATTTTTTAAAATGTAAATGTTGTCCGACTGAAAAGTATTAATGGTGTCATGTCAGTTCAGTGTCAGCAATGATACACTGTAGAGGGTGCAAGGAAAGGATGTGAGGCGAGGCACATATATGAGGCGAGGCACGAGTGTAGGTCGACACAGGTTCTTTATTGACCCTTTGACATAAATACAGCCTGTGGACCCCAGCATTGCCCGCTGGGGCCGCGTGTCTGGTAGGAGAGTTTCCGCATGCCTGAGGCATGTATAACAAGCTCTTTTATACAGTTATACAGACAGAGAGAATGCATGGCACATTAGCATAGTGATATACATATCAGTCAATACATATCATTAGCCTGACCAGCTGATGCCCAGATGTCCTCTCCGTCGTCCGGGGACGTATACATAACAGTCCATTGTTCTGCTCCTCTTCCTGCTTCTGGGTGTGAGAAGAATGTCCACCCGCTGTGTGTAGTGTCACCACACAGCCCCTCCCCCCCGCCGAACGCCCAGAAAGGGCTGTGACCCCCCCCTGTCATTTGGGCTTAAGTCGACACCAGAGGAGCAGCGGGGGATTGCTGCTCCGGTCGAACTGTCTGCTGGTAAGGAGTGTCGGAGGGCATGTAAGTCTGTGGAGGGAAAGGGGGAGGGGTGAAAAAGACAGTGTGCTCCGGTCCGAGTTCCAGCACGTTGAACGGCCGTGGATCGTGGGCGCACAGGGCCGGTGCACGTCGTGTGTAATGGAACAAACCGGCGATCGGCCAGCTTTAGGGAGTGAGGTGCGGGAAGAGCGATGTGGAGGAGGAGGGGGAGGTGGATGGGAATAAGCAAGTGCTGACCCGGGACGTCAAAAGTGTCTGGGCTGCGCAAAAATTGCGTGTGGATCCGCCATGGTGAGGGACTTTCCCGGTAAACCTGGCCGTGATCCGCAGCAGCTGTGAAAAAAATTAATTCTCTGACTCCTCTTGCGGCTCAGTCCTGCGAGGATGTGGGGAAGGCGCATGGCCAAATTCCCTGAGGATGCGTAGTGGCTGTGAAAAAAAAAAACCAAAACTGAAGCTGTGTGAGGGACTTGGGGGTTTGGCTTTAGGTACAGAAGCAGCCCTAAAGTCATCGGGGAAAGCAATCGGGTAAATTCCCATTGTGTGCTGTGGCTGATAAACCCATACAAAGTCCCGTGTGCGGGCTGCATGTGTGCTTCAGGTGCATGAGCAGCCCTAAAGGTTCTGAGGATGGCGATCGGCCGTGTTTCTCGGGCATGTGCAGCGGCAGAGGACGATGTATAAGTCTGTGGAGCCTGTTTGTCCCTGGTGCGTGGCGCGCGCCTGGCGCAGTGACCGCATAGCTGAAAGTTGCGCTGTCCTCGTAATTCTGTGGTGTGTGCGCGGGGCTTCTGTGCGCAGAAAGTCCACTGTCGGGAGGTGAGTCATGGTCGGGGAGCTTGATGGAAATTAACGCAGACAGCGCAGATGATCTTCCCCGTTCAGGCTGTTTCTGTGCGTTGCTCGTGTCGCTGATCCTCGTGCGTCTCGGTCCCAGTGCTGCACTCTCCATCCGGCCCTGGAGGTCGCCATCGTGGAGAGAGGATAAGGCACGCGTGCTCCAGTGTGGACGTGAAGGATGTAGGTGATCCCCTGTCTCTGGAATCCACAGCGTGGTGAAAGTTTGCAGACGGTCATCCCACGTCAGTTCACCATGTGGTGTGCGACGTAAGGGAGAGGCAGTTCATCTCCGTCAGGTCACCAATGTGGAGAAAAAGTAATCCACGGCACGGCGAAAGGGAGAGATAGTCCATTTCACGTCAGGTCACCAATGTAGAGGGTGTAAGGGAAGGATGTGGAGGCGAGCCACGAGCGCAGGTCAACACAGGTTCTTTATTGACCCTCTAACATAAATACAGCCTGTGGACCCCAGCGTTTCCCGCTGGGGCTGAGTGTCTGATAGGAGAGTTTCCGCATGCCTGAGGCATGTATAACAAGCTCTTTTATACAGTTATACAGACAGAGAGAATGCATGGCACATTAGCATAGTGATATACAGATCAGTCAATACATATCATTAGCCTGACCAGCTGGCGCCCGGATGTCCTCTCCGTCGTCCGGGGACGTATACATAACAGTCCATTGTTCTGCTCCTCTTCCTGCTTCTGGGTGTGAGAAGAATGTCCACCCGCTGTGTCTAGTGTCACCACAATATCATTGGGCAATTTCCCCATATAGATTTTTGTCCTGATCAAATACAGTGGGGCAAAAAAGTATTTAGTCAGCTACCAATTGTGCAAGTTCTCCCACTTAAAAGATGAGAGAGGTCTCCAATTTTCATCATAGGTATACCTCAACTATGAGAGACAAAATGAGAAAAAAAAATCCAGAAAATCACATTGAAGGATTTTTAATGAATTAATTGGTAAATTCCTCGGTAAAATAAGTATTTGGTCAATAACAAAAGTTAATCTCAATACTTTGTTATATACCCTTTGTTGGCAATGACAGAGGTCAAATGTTTACTGTAAGTCTTCACAAGGTTTTCACACACTGTTGCTGGTATTTTGGCCCATTCCTCCATGCAGATCTCCTCTAGAGCAGTGATGTTTTGGGGTTGTCGCTGGGCAACACGGACTTTCAACTCCCTCCAAAGATTTTCTACGGGGTTGGGATCTGGAGACTGGCTAGGCCACTCCAGGACCTTGAAATGCTTCTTACGAAGCCACTCCTTCATTGCCTGGGCAGTGTGTTTGGGATCATTGTCATGCTGAAAGACCCAGCCACGTTTCATCTTCAATGCTCTTGCTGGTGGAAGGAGGTTTTCACTCAAAATCTCACGATACATGGCCCCATTCATTCTTTCCTTTACACGGATCAGTCGTCCTGGTCCCTTTGCAGAAAAACAGCCCCAAAGCATGATGTTTCCACACCCATGCTTCATACTAGGTATGGTGTTCTTTCTCCTCCAAACACGAGAAGTTGAGTTTTTACAATAAAGTTCTATTTTGGTTTCATCTGACCATATGACATTCTCCCAGTCCTCTTCTGGATCATCCAACTGCTCTCTAGCAAACTTCAGACGGGCCTGGACATGTACTGGCTTAAGCAGGGGGACACATCTGGCAC
The DNA here is from genome assembly GCA_020510985.1 of Pholidichthys leucotaenia. Taxonomy (NCBI): domain Eukaryota; kingdom Metazoa; phylum Chordata; class Actinopteri; order Cichliformes; family Pholidichthyidae; genus Pholidichthys; species Pholidichthys leucotaenia. The sequence goes on along the minus strand of CM035846.1, from coordinate 88,203,521 downwards.
TGCAGGATTTGAGTCCCTGGTGGCGTAGTGTGTTACTGATGGTAGCCTTTGTTACTTTGGTCCCAGTTCTCTGCAGGTCATTCACTAGGTCCCCCTGTGTGGTTCTGGGATTTTTGCTCACCGTTCTCGTGATAATTTTGACCCCACGGGGTGAGATTTTGCGTGGAGCCCCAGATCGAGGGAGATTATCAGTGGTCTTGTATGTCTTCCATCTTCTAATAATTGCTCCCACAGTTGATTTCTTCACACCAAGCTGCTTACCTATTGCAGATTCAGTCTTCCCAGCCTGGTGCAGGTCTACAATTTTGTTTCTGGTGTCCTTTGACAGCTCTTTGGTCTTGGCCATAGTGGAGTTTGGAGTCTGACTGTTTGAGGTTGTGGACAGGTGTCTTTTATACTGATAGAGTTCAAACAGGTGCCATTAATGCAGGTAATGAGTGGAGGACAGAGGAGCCTCTTAAAGAAGAAGTTACAGGCCTGTGAGAGCCAGAAATCTTGCTTGTTTGTAGGTGACCAAATACTTATTTTACCGAGGAATTTACCAATTAATTCATTAAAAATCCTTCAATGTGATTTTCTGGATTTTTTTTTCTCATTTTGTCTCTCATAGTTGAGGTATACCTGTGATGAAAATTGGAGACCTCTCTCATCTTTTAAGTGGGAGAACTTGCACAATTGGTGGCTGACTAAATACTTTTTTCCCCACTGTACATGCATGTCTGTGTACTTAACAAAAAGGATATTTAAAACCTAAGGTACTATGTTGCTCCTTGTTCACTGTGTATTAATGAAATCTATAGGTCCCAACTGATAGATGCACTACAGGAAACTCAAATGTTCAGACATTGTGGATTAAAATGAAAACAGACACCTGTCATGTAATTTAAAATGTAGTTAATATCTAGTTGAATCAGTTTTGTATACAGCCGTGGACAAAATTGTTGGTACCCCTCTGTTAATGAAAGAAAAATCCACAATTGTCACAGAAATAACTTGAATCTGACAAAAGTGGTAATAAATAAAAATTCTATGAAAATTAACCAATGAAAATCAGACAATGCTTTTGAATTGTGGTTCAACAGAATTACTTTAAAAAATAAACTCAGGAAACAGGCATGGACAAAAATGATGGTACCCCTAGAAAAGATTGAAAATAATGTCACCATAGGGACATGTTCAACCAAGATGTGTCCTTTTATTAACATCACAGGTGTCCACAAACTTGTAATCAGTCAGTCGGCCTATTTAAAGGGTGACAAGTAGCCACTGTGCTGTTTGGTGACATGGTTGTATCACACCAAACATGGACCAGAGGAAGCAAAGGAGAGAGTTGTCTCAGGAGATTAGAAAGAATATTATAGACAAGCATGTTAAAGTTAAAGGCTATAAGACCATCTCCAAGCAGATTGATGTTCCTGTGACTACAGTTGCACATTATTCAGAAATTTAAGATCCACGGGACTGTAGCCAACCTCCCTGGACATGGCCGCAGGAGGAGACGGATAATACGAATGGTAACAAAAGAGCCCAGAACAACCTCTAAACACATTCTTGGTGAACTCCAAGGTCAAGGTACATCAGTGTCAGATCGCACCATCCGTCATTGTTTGAGCCAAAGTGGACTTCATGGAAGATGACCAAGGAGGACACCACTGTTGAAAACAAATCATAAAAAAGCCAGACTGGAATTTGCCAAACTGCATGTTGACAAGCCACAAAGCTTCTGGGAGAATGTCCTATGGACAGACGAGACAAAACTGGAACTTTTTGGCAAGGCACATCAGCTCTATGTTCACAAACGCAAAAATGAAGCATACTAAGAAAAGAACACTGTCCCTACTGTGAAACATGGAGGAGGTTCTGTTATGTTCTGGGGCTGCTTTGCTGCATCTGGCACAGGGTGTCTTGAATCTGTGCAGGGCACAATGAAATCTCAAGGCTATCAAGGTATTCTAGAGAGAAATGTGCTGCCCAGTGTCAGACAGCTTGGTCTCAGTCACAGGTCATGGGTCTTGCAACAGGATAATGACCCAAAACGCACAGCTAAAAACACCGAAGAATGACTAAGAGTGAAACACTGGACTATTCTAAAGTGGCCTTCTATGAGCCCTGATCTAAATCCTATGGAACATCTGTGGAAGGAGCTGAAACATGCCTTCTGGAGAAGGCACCCTTCAAATCTGAGACAACTGGAGCAGTTTGCTCATGAGGAGTGGGCCAAAATACCTGCTGAGAGGTGCAGAAGTCTCATTGACAGTTACAGAAATCGTTTGATTGCAATGATTGCCTCAAAAGGTTGTGCAACAAAATATTAAGTTAAGGGTACCATCAGTTTTTGTCCAGGCCTGTTTCATGAGTTTGTTTTTTAAAATAATTCTATTGAACCACAATTCAAAAGCATTGTCTGATTTTCATTGGTTAATTTTCATAGAATTTTTATTTATTACCACTTTTGTCAGATTCAAGTTATTTCTGTGACCATTATGGGTTTTTCTTTCATTAACAGAGGGGTTACCAACAATTTTGTCCACGTGTGTATAGCATTTTTCACATTCATAAACCCAAGGCAGTCCCTCCAGGATTTCGCGATGTTGCAATTGCACCAATTCGCGTGAAATCAGCCAATCAGCACAACTATTGCGCGACCTTGCAACTTTGTCCAATCACCGCAACTTTCTCACAATTTTGGCCAATCCTCATCAACTTCCACCAATTTCACCAATCAAATTTGTCTCTAACTGGTGCTGAAACGGGCATCACTGCACCGCGTTCACTTCCGTGTTTACAGTGAGTAGTGAGTTTATAGTTTACAGTGAGCAACAGAACACATCAGCAAACCGAGTGTGTGATTTAAAAAAAACACTCACCCGCAAGGTTTTCAACACCATCCCTTCCTCCGTCTCCCCCAGCCTGCCCGTGGATGCCTCACCACATCTCCGTCCTGACTGTGTGTACAAAGTGCTGGGTTTGTGTTGAAAAACATGTGCCTGTCCAAAAGCACCCCAGTGCGGGAGCGCGCGTGAGGAGAGTACACTACACTACAGCCAGTGTTTGAACATTTATACATCTTTAGAGGTAAAATCATTACTACGTCTGGTCAATGAGCTTTAAAACTCAATCTGGACAGTCTGGACGGACAAACGCACCCCCCACCCCCCCTCGTCGTCCCACTGTAAATGAAAGATGTGTGTGTGTGTGTGAAGACCGACATGCAGCAGACAGACAGGTAGGCATGGAAAGAGAGAGAATATTCTCTAGCTTTTTTTTTTTTTTTCTCAGAAAAACACAGACTCCAATCCATCTTAATCCCGGGGGTGCCGCTGTAGGAACGATTATGGACGGAACTTCCGGTTTCGGCTGACTAAGTGTTAAATCAGTCAGTTTGAGTGGAGTAGCATGGGCATTTAAAATAGTGTTTGTAAAAGTTTTTCAAATTCATTTTAATGTGTAGTCCACATATGTGTTTTGCACTCAGGTGGCAGCTAATTTCAGCTCTTCTAGTTTTGTATTTTTTGAATGTTTTGGCATCATTCTGGCACTTGCTGGTGTTCGTGATTGTGCCATAGACTGTATAAATGGAGGCTTCTTTGTGGCTCAGACTAGATTCTACATCTCCTCTGAGGTAAATCTGACTATGTCCAACATATTTTAACAAAATGCAGCCAACTTTATTGCGGTGGAGACATTGATATTGTGACCCGTGCTGGCACAATGAGTCAGAATGTGCACCGCGTCATTATGAGTACAGGCAACAAGAAGTCATAAATCATGGCTCTTTCTCTGTTTGAGAGTGGCAAAGTCCCAGTAAACCCCCCATGAGTGTCTGGTATCATTCTAAAGCTTAGAAATCGTACTTTCTAAAAACACCTATGTTTTTGTGGAAGACATAACTCCCGACCGATCGAACGTGAGTTTTCAACCTAGCTAAAATATAAACAAATCATCGTTTTCTGGGTCAGTTTTTGCACACTACCTACAAATTAAATATCATTTTGGAGGTCTTTCAATACAGAATATGGCAATAATGTTACATCAGTTTTGACAATTGTCATGAACTGGGCTTGATGTTCAAGCCCAGTTCTGTGACGCTGTGGCTATTTTGTCTCTTTGTGTGTTTTTGCTTCCTATTTTCCATCAGGTGCTCTCAGGGAGCCACTCGAGTCTGTTTGGCTCCCTGACAGCTCAGCCACGCCTCCCTCTCATGCCAATCTGATCAGCTGTGTGTCATTAGCGCTGTACTCCTCTGTTCACGCACGCACGCACACACACACACACACACACACACACACACACACACACACACACACACACACATACATGCTTCCTCTCATTCTTACACTCATTCACTCTCCTGCACGCATACACACACACACACACACACATTTATTCTTACTCTTATGCTCACAGACGTTATTTCACACAGCTGTTTCCACTTTGTACTGGCCACTAATTACCACACTCACTCTCACTACACACACCGGCAATCTCTTTCCTCATTAGGGTTGGCATTATTTAGCCCTGCCTCTGCTGGAAAGGATTGCCGGATCATTGCCCAACACTGTGCTAGTTTCCCTAGGAAAACCTGAGATTTTCACCAGACATCAGTAATAACCCAGGTAATCCATACATACAAAGAAATTAAGGCAAATGTGTTCACAAAACAAGTTATATTTAATAAAGTGGAATGACACATGGACTATGTATTGAATGTATGAAGAAAAAGAGGTGCAAAAAGGCACAGAAAGCCAAGAAACCAACTGAAATCCATCAGAATTTAGGAAGCCATCCCATCCCCCATCAGTGCAAATTAATTTCAGCTGGTTAAATCCTGACTGATAGACTTTAAAAAGGTCTGTGAATATCAAATTGGCACACCACAAAGCACTCATGATGGGTAGAAGTAAAGAGTTCTCTCTAGACCTTGGCAACCTTATTGTTGCAAAACATAATTATGGCATTGGTTACAGGTGCATTTCTAAACTGCTGAATGTTCCAGTGAGGACTGTTGGAGCCATCATTTCGAAGTGGAAAGAACATCATGTGACCATAAACTAGCCACAACCTGGAGCTCCTCGCAAAATTTCTGACAGAGGAGTCTAAAGAATTATCAGAAGAGTTATCCAAGAGCCAAAGACCACTTGTGGAGAGATCCAGAAAGACCTGGAGTTAGCAGGTACTGCTGTTTCAAAGAAAACAATAAGTAATACACTCAATCGACACAGGCTCTATGCCCGCTCACCTTGCAAGACTCCACTGCTGAAGAAAAAGCATGTTGAAGCTCATTTAAAGTTTGCTGCACAACATTTGGGCAAGCCAGTAAAATAATGAGAGAATATAGTTGGGTCAGATGAGACCAAAACTGAACTTTTTGGATGCCACAACACACAGCATATTTGGAGGAGAAATGGCATTGCACATCTCAATCATGGTGTGGTGGTGTTTTACAGCACATGATACAGGCAGACTTCATATATGTAAATGAAGGAAAGATGAATGGACAAATGTACAGAGACATCCTTGATGAGAACCTGTTGCCATCTGCCAAGATGCTGAAGATGAAACGAGGGTGAACATTTCAGTAAGACAATGATCCCAAACACACAGCCAAGGAAACTCAACTGGCTTCAGAGAAGGAAAATAAAGCTGCTCCCATGATCTGAATCCAATTGAATCCAATTGAGAATCTATGGAACGAACTGAAGATCAGAGTTCATAAAAGACACCCACGATTTAAAGACAGTTTGTGTGGAAGAATGGGCTAAAATCACTCCTGAGCAATGCCTGTGCCTAGTTTCTCCATACAGGATGTGTGTGGAAGCTGTTATTACCAACAAAGGCTTTTCTACTAAATATTACTAAATATTAAACGAGTTCTCCAGTTGTGTTCATTACTTATTCCCTGTGTCATTCCACTTTATTAAATATAACTTGCTTTGTGAACACAGTTGCCTTGATTTCTTTGTATGTATGATCACTTGGATTGTTAGTGATATCTGGCGGAAATCTAAGGTCAATGGCTCCATCAGAAATATAAAAATATTGACATGTTCAATAGTCATTTTCTCCGCTGTAAGAGCCTAACCCTAAAAACCTCTAAAATTATTAATTTAGTGCTCGGTTAAAGTTGTCTAATGAATAGTTGTTTTGTCCCCGTAACATTTTTATGCCACTGAATTGATTTTCCAGTTTGTCATCAGTCTTTCAGTTTCTCATTTATTTGACAGCTGCTTTACTGAGGTGAACTATTATCTAAGTTCTATATTCTTGTCAAAACATGTCTGCAATAAAAACTATTTGATTGAAATAGAACTTTTGCTCCAATTTCCTTGACCTGGCAAAAAAAAAAAAAAAAAAGAAAGTGGGCTGGTCTTGAGTATGAAACTCCCGGGCTAAGAAATGGTCCCACTCCAGCCCTGGTAAGAACTACAGAAGATGTTGGCCGTAAGTACGCCTCAAGAACAGCTTAAGTTGTTCTTGAGGGCCCCTTACCATGGTCGTAGGAAACGCTGTACAAATCCCCATTTGTACGGAGATTCCTACAACGTGCGTAATGCGGTAGTGAGGCACTCATAAGGTGGAAGTAAGTAATTCGTGTGACATTTGTGCTGACAAAATGTGCTGAAAGCTGTACGATATTCCTACTAATTACTTGAGAGTGCCGTGAGTTGCACATAGGGGTGCCCTACAGCCACCTTACGACAAAGATGGCAGTAAGTATGCTGTAGGAAGATCTGAAGACATCCTGAAGAATATAAGAACTCTAGGGCCATCGTATGACAGAAAAGCACCTCATTTCTCAAGAATGCCTCAAGTTGCTCTTGCGAATTGAATGGCAGCCATAAGAAGGCCGTAAGAAATGATGTCCCACTCCATGAATGTCTGCGAACTCCAGAATTCGCAGGACCCGGGAGATTCTTATGAATCCAACATTCGTAAGAATATTGTTGACCATAATTTAAACACCTTGTCATTGATGGTGGGACGAAGCTGGATGAGAATGAAGTGGTAGGCCGCCACAGGCACGAGGCAGAGTAGAGCAGTCAGGAGTATGGTCAGCCACACATTTGGTTGGCTGAACGAGTTATTTCCTACACCTGGAGAAAAAAAAAATACATATATCAGTCGGCAGAATACAGTATCGGAGTTGATTATTTTACACAACTTATAGGATGGAAATAAAGTATAAAGATTTGCACATTTACAAACCACAAGCAATAGACCTTGAATTTCATGTCTCATATTTCTGTTGATTCAAAAAATAAAATAAAATTTGTTTCCCATTATGCTTTTCTTTCCTCTCACTTGGGATGCTTCTATTGGCGTTTCTGAAAACATCTGAACACACCTAATAGATGCCTGCCATGTTTCTGCTGTATTCTGTTGGATTGTGCTGATTTTGTATTTGATGTATGAATGCATGGGATTTCAAGAAGAAAACTTGACTTTTTCAGTGGTTTTACACTTCACTTTGGTATATGGAGTGACTACGAACAAAAAACCCCAAAAAACAATCCCGTCACTTTGCTTGGGTCCACCTTGGTCTCACTAGGTCTCATTAAGTGAGCCATTTTGATTAGGATTTGGATGGAATGATACTGAACTCCCACATTAATGATGTTTTCCAGTGAACATCTGAACCCACTCACTAACAGTGCTGTTCACTGGTGCGGGGTGACAAAAGACTAACTTTTTACAAAAAAAAAAATACCAGAGGTTGCAATTTTGTGAGAAAAAGGTAACAAATTTAAAATAAAAAAAGCTACAAACCTATAAGGAAAAACTCGATCCTGATGTTGTCAGACCAGATTGTAGCTGTAATTCTGCTGTCTCCCCTCAGTTTTTAGGCTCAGATATTTTTGTGGCTCTATGCAAATTTTATTAAATACAAAATTCACTCACAGCGGCTCTTTGTGTAGCACAGGTTGACAACCCCCTGCCCTGGTAGATAAGCAGTTTCTGAAACACTCAGACCGGTTTGTCTGGTACCAACGGCCATACCATGTTCAAAGTCACTTAAATACTATTTCCTCCCCATTCTGCTTGCGTGCCTAAAAGCCAAACGGACGCTGTTGAATGGAGGGAGTTTTGGGTGACCTCCTTCATGTGTTGTCGTTTGTGTTTGTGGCGGCGCCTTGCATGACAGCGGCCCCTCTGATTCTAGCTGTGATTAACATCATAGATAGGAGAAACGTAATTTCATTCTACTGTATATGATTGGCTGTATGGACTGGATGACAATAGCGATGGCTTCTTCTTCTAGCTGAACTTCAGCAGCTCATCTTGACTATGTCTACATGCGTAAATGCACTGAGCTGCTGCCACGTGATTGGCTGATTACATATTGCATTAACAAGCAGCTAGACATTAGTACCTTTTAAAGGGGTGAGTGTATGCATGGGTGGATATTTCATGTCACTGTTGGGGGGTGGGGCAATAAAAAGAACATTTTCTCCAGAGTAAAGATTGAGGGAGACACTAGGTAGTTGGAGCCCAATGCAAGGTTGTCTTTAGGGGCTCCTAGTTTTGAAATAGGGAATACTTCAAACCCTTTAAAACAAAAACTTTATAAAAACAAACCTGAGTCAATGTCTAGATGAAAAGAGGAAATTTAAGGCATTGCATAGAATAGAAACTTTACCAGCATTACGAATGTTGCAAATTTAATAGAAAAAAGTCACAAATTTACAACAAAAAAAGTTGCAGATTTATGATGAGAAAAATTTGTGAATTTTTGAAAAAAAAAAGAAAATTCATGTTAAAAAGTAGCAAATTTACAAGAAAAAGTCACAATTTAATTTAAAAAAGTTGCAACTTTAAAAAAGTTTATTAAAATTTATTAGAAAAAAGTAACAAACTTACAAAAAATCATAATTTGATTATAATTGCAACTTTTCAAAAAAAACCCAAAATTTATGAGAAAGAAGGTGCAAATTTAAAAGAAAAAAAACCCAGAAAATTTATGAGAAAAAAGTTGCAAATAAAAAAAGATAACTGCAAATTTATGAGAAAAAATTTGAAAGTTTTGAGGAAAAAAGTTGTAGATTTAAATGAAAACGTTGCAAATTTATGAGAAAAAAGTTGGGAATTTTGAGGGGAAAAGTTACAGATTTAAAGGGAAAGAGTTGCAAATTTATGAGGAAAAAAGATGCAAATTTATGAGAAAAAAATTGCTGATTTAAAAGAAGTTGCAAATTTATGAGGAAAACGTTGCAAATTTACAAGAAATTTTCCAAATTTGCAGCATTTTCTTTTGTTGTATTCAGCATTGGCGCTTCAAAACCTTATGCAGCATGATATTAAAGGTATATGATGATTTGGGGGGGGAATTCCAGGTTTGGGGAGGGGACATGCCCCCACCCACCCCAACTGAAACCTATGAGTGTATGTCTCTTTCAATACTAAATGAGCCTCCTATGGCTGTGTGTGTGTGTGTGTGTGTGTGTGTGTGTGTGTGTGTGTGTGTGTGTGTACACTCAACTCACCAAGAAATTGGAAAAGAGACGTGAACATGTAAAATATGCCGTTGCTGTACATGGTGAATGATAGAACAAAATAAGCTGCCATGCTTCCCCACACAAAAAAATGATTGATTGCAGTATAGTACCAGGAGTCGAGGCACAGCTAAAAAAACAAAAAACCAAAAAAAAAACAAGTAAAATAAACAAATGTTTCAGCATAAATCAATATATCAGGTACTGTAGATCTTTAATAGAGGATAAAATAAACTGATAAATAAGGCAACTGAATTTATAACCATTGGCTTCCCAGCTCACCTGTATGTACACCACGATGAGAAGACAGGTCTGCACCAGTGACGCAAAAGACTGATAATCAGCCATGTCTTTTCCATCATTTCTGACCGTGTCGTGCATAGCAGCCCAAGGAATAAAGAAGAGGACGATGGAGCTGTACAAGCTCTGAAGCATGCACTTTACTAGAACGGTCTTTGTGAAATACTGGTTTAGCTGGCCTGGAGAGTAGAGCTGAGGATAATGGAAACTCCAGCGGTCATTCACATCCTACAGAAATAGAGGATTGGAGAGGTGATGAGAAGGCCTCAAAGACATGTAATCAGGGTGTGGAAAAATAAGGATGATATTCGCGATGCTGAAAAACAAATGGAGGATTTATTTCCTCTGGATACCTGGTCAAAGATGCCTAAGCCGATGATAGGAAGAGCAGTGTAGATCAGGTTGTAGCAGGTGATGAACCACTCATCATAGACAGACTAATAACAACAAAAACTATATCAATTACATAAATACAACATTAAGAACACTCCATAAGATTTTAGATGTGGTCAATGTATAGTACATATATTTAAGAACTGCTTTAGATTCTGCTTTTTGAGCTAGGTGTATGGTGGGTTGTAGGACAGTTTAAATCTTGTTTGTGTGCAGTAATATAGCTGGAAGAAAATTAGCTTTAACTGACTACAGTGTTCATTAATGCAACAATGATCACATGGCCTACAGTGTAACAATGACAAATTATGATGGACAATGAATTTTCCCAGAAATTTAGGAACAGCCTAAAGCGTTAGCTTAGCCAGGCTTGCAACCAGTGGGGGACGGATCGTTATTCCGAAGTTCCATTGGTCCAAAAATTAGGCCCAAATTAGTGGACTATTTTTCTTTGAAAATTAAGGTTGCATTTATGTCTTAATCATCATGGAGATACATTAGTTCATTAAACATGATATATATGGCAGACACAACAAGAAAAGAATAAAGACAGTCAATGCAAAGTGTGAACATATGTGGTGTGGTGGATGGGAAGGGAGGATGCTTGGGTGGGAGTGAACTTGTTTTTTGTTTTTTTAGGGGCAGCTTAAACTGCATGTACCATTTTTAACAATTGGACCTCCAGACCAATGGGGTTTCAGAATACTGACTAGTCACCCAACCACTGATATGCACCCAACTGATATGCACTGGTAGATAGAGAGAAGCCATAAAAAAATGTAGTCCCTCTGTTAAGCTAACTCATGAGTGACGCATAGGTGTATGGTTTCAGACACTCATGATGACACATCTACCCCCCCCCCCCCGCCACACCAATCATTAAAACAGGCAGAGATAAACACTGGTATCATTCCAGTGACCTCTGGTCCTCAAGTTACAACTAGAAGCAAATCAGAATTAGACCCAATGGCACCCAGGTCAACCCTAATAAAGTGACAGGGTTGTGGTTTTTCAGAGTTGTTTTTATAACTCGTTAAACTGTGTAAATATTTCTATGTCCGTCTCTCACCTGCGCAGAGAACCCACAGAAGAAGGAGTACCAGAAAAGCACAAAGGTGAAGGTGAAGTTTTTGTAAAAGAAATATCGCAGGAACTTGCACATGCGTAGGTAGGACCAGCGACCGTGCACCAGCAGGAGTCGCTGAAGATAACGGAACTGTGCAAAGGAGAAGTCACTGGAGAGGACTGCCTGCATGCCCTCCTGACCACTGATACCTACACCGATATGAGCAGCTGAAGGGCAGACAAAGAAAATAACAAGAATTTTCAAGGCAGCTCACTATTAAAATGTATCTGTGTGACACTAATTTCACCGATCTTACCCTTGATCATGCTCACATCATTGGCTCCATCTCCAATGGCGAGAGTGACAGCCTGCTTGTATTTCTTGACCAGCTGAACCACCTGGGCTTTCTGCAAAGGGGTGACCCTGCAGCAAATCACTGTCTGACACATGCAAGCTGTCCTCAGCAGTTCTAGCCTCAGGTCCGTCACCAGAGCAAAGGCCTGGAAATGAAGGACGGGAAGCGATTACGGGGCTGCACCTCGTCAAGACTCCTCAACACAATGTTTTACACTTGAAACAATTGCACCACACCTATAAAAGTCCTTAATTATTTTTGCTGTTCTGAAGCTACACAGCAATGTTATTAATGTACCACTGCAAATGCTCTGGTCGCAAAATATTACTAAATTGGCTGAATAGTTGTAATTAGAATTATTTAACTAATATGTAAAGGTGGGTATAAAAAGCACAACTGGCAGGATGTGAGATGAGGCCATGTTGTGGATTTTCTTAATTAACAAGTCTCCTTTAATAAAAGCACTAGAGTCACTAGATTAGCCTTTTTGGGAGTTTTGTTATGTCTTTATCAGGAGGAAGAAGCACTCCACCCCAGGCAGTATGGTGAGTAGTCCGAGCTCACAGCAGAGCGCAGGGGCTCTGAGCAGCAACACAAACAAGAGAAGAACTTGTCCTGGGAACGCTGGGTGAGAGGACAGAGAAACCCAGCCAGCATGCCCACGTGGACCCCACCAGAGCTTTAATCTGGGTTGTCTCATGGCACCCGTGTGGGTTTGTCCACAGGTTCCATGTTGGCCCCATCTGCGTTTGGCCACATGGGCTTTACCTGTGGTACAGGTGAGCAGGGAATCTGTTCACCCGCTTTCAACCCAGCAGGGCCTCACATGGGCTTAACACGGGGGAGCAGGCTTCAGTGATACTTGTGCCACAGGCAAAATTAAGCAAAAAAGTCACAAACTTATGAGAAAAAAAATGAAAATTTAGCAGAAAACATGAGCAAATTCACAAGAAAAAAGTCACAAATTTATGAGGAAAAAAATCAGAAAAAATTGCAAATTAACAATAAAAAGTAGCACATATATAAAAACAATAATAATCATATTATATTGGCTGCACGGTGGCGCAGTGGTTAGCACTGTGGCAGCACAGTTTACCCTTGGCTGGGGGATTGTGGGGATCGTGGGATCGTGGGTTCGATCCCAGCCCCCGACCAACAGTGATCTGTGTGGAGTTTGCATGTTCTCCCCGTGTTGCGTGGGTTTACCCCGGGATTTCTCCGGTTTCCTCCCACATGCCAAAGACATGCATGTTAGGTTAATTGGCTGTTCTAAATTGTCCCTAGATATCTGTTTCCTATAGGCCCTTAGAATAGAGGGTTAGTATTAATGAAAGCGCTTTGAGTGGTCTTTGTGACTAGAAAAGCGCTATATAAGTGCAGGTTAGTTAGTTAGTAGATATTAATAATAATAATGCATCAGATTTTATATAGCGCTTTTCATAGACACTGAAAGATGCTTTACAATGGATACATTATTCAATCACTCCACAGACAGTGGTAGCGGTAAGCTACTACTGTAGCCACAGCTGCCCTGGGGCAGACTGACGGAAACATGGCTGCCAAGCCACACCAACGGCCTCTTCTTCTTCTTCTTTTAGATTTGATTGACGGTTGACAACCAGCTTACAGGTGCATTACCGCCACGTACTTCACTCTATATCATCACGCTATCTCACCTGGCAACCATGTCTTCTTCTGCACTCTATATCTTTGTATAAGGAGTTCTTATAAGGAGGCCTCTCTGACCACTACCGAACAGTAAGTAAGTAAATAAATAAGTGAATAAGTGAGTAAATAAATTGAAAATTTATGAGAAAAAAAGTCCCAAATTTATGAGGAAAAGCTGTAAGTTTATAGTAAATAAAAAAAAAAAGTTGAACATTTTGGAGAAAGTTCCAATTTTACAAGAAAAATGTTGCAAGTTTATGGGAAAAATTCACAAATAATACAAGAACACACCAAATTTACAAGGAAAAAAGTGACAAATTTATGAGAAAGTTCCAAGATTAAAAGAAAACAGCAAATATGCAAGAAAAACTTTTACATGAAAAACTAGCAAATTTCTGAGAAAAAGTTACAAGTTTAAAGTAAAAAAAAGTTGCAAACTTATGAGAAAGTTTCAAATTTTCAAGAAAACGTATCAAATTAGCAGTGAAAAGTCACACATTTACAAGAAAATAGCAAATTTATGAGAAAATAAGTTGAAAAGAGGTAAAGTCCATGTGATAAACTATGGAGGACAATGAACAAAGTGGAATGATAATAGGATAATTTTGCTATCTCAGCTACTAGAAAGGAGGGTTGTGTGGATTCAGCTCAAAATACTAATGTGCTTTTCTCACCAGACTGTGGCCATTTATAATCAGACCATAATCTCCATTCACTTTCTCATCCTTCACGGTCTCCGTCTTCTCGATCCAAAACAGGCCTGCACGAGATTTGACCACGGATGGCTCCTCTGCTGCCTGTGGACACATTTTTCTCCGTGCATTTCTAAGAGTGGAGGTAATGGAGAGGAATACTTAATAACCATGAATATACTATCTGATTAAACATAAGTGAACTGTGGTGCCAGCATGTATGAGCTGGTCAATATTCATTTGCTGAGATTGAATCAGAATTTATCACCCATTTTACTTGCTGTCTGATAGTGGCCTCTAGTGGCCGTCTAAAAGCTTTTTAAACGGGGCAGGAGATGAGAATTTTACTTTTTCAGTGCTTCTGCACATCAACACTTTAAACCAGAAGTTCACATGCACTTTATAAAAAGACACATAACCTTTTTATTTCTCACTGTCTGACATTAAATCAGACTAAACTTTTCCTGTTTTAAGTCAGTTAGGATTACCAAAATTATTTCTATTTGCTGAATAATTTTTATATTTGCTAAATAATTGTTTTAGAATTTTTTTTATGACTTTCTTCAAAGTCAGAAGTTTACATACATTTCCATAGTATTTGGTAGCATTGCCTTTAAACTGGTCAAATATTTTGGGCATCCTTCCACAAGGTTCTCACAATAGTTTGCTTGAATTTTGGCCCATTCCTCCTGATAGAACTGCTGTAACTGAGTCAGGTCTGTAGGCCGCCTTGTTCCCACACGTCTTTTCAGATCTACCCACAGATTTTCTATGGGATTGAGATCAGGGCTTTGTGATGGCCACTCCAAAACACTGACTTTGTTGTCCTTAAGCCACTATGTAATTAACTATATTTGGTGGTATTCTTAAGGTCACTGTCCATTTGGAAGACACATTTGCACCTATGCTTTAACTTCATGAATTATGCTACTGCAATGAAACTAGAAGATATCTAATCTCAAATCTAGAACTGGTTAGTCTATGAACTTTTCAGCAGCCCCCCCCCCCCTTCCCATATTTGTTTGAACAGATGAACTACAGATCACAGTGTCATCCACAAACATCATGGTCCATGGAGACTCCTGCCTGACCTCATCTGACAGCTTGTCCATCACTTCTGCAAACAAGAAGGGCCTCAGAGCTGATCCCTGATGTAATCCCACCCCCACCTTGAATCTATATCTGTCACTCCTAGAGCACATCTCACCACCGCCTCACTGTCCTCATATACAGTATGCTCTGTACCACCCTCACGTACAGTGGGGCAAAAAAGTATTTAGTCAGCTACCAATTGTGCAAGTTCTCCCACTTAAAAGATGAGAGAGGTCTCCAATTTTCATCATAGGTATGCCTCAACTATGAGAGACAAAATAAGAAAAAAAAAATCCAGAAAATCACACTGAAGGATTTTTAATGAATTAATTGGTAAATTCCTCGGTAAAATAAGTATTTGGTCAATAACAAAAGTTCATCTCAATACTTTGTTATATACCTTTTCTTGGCAATGACAGAGGTCAAACGTTTTCTGTAAGTTTTCACAAGGTTTTCACACACTGTTGCTGGTATTTTGGCCCATTCCTCCATGCAGATCTCCTCTAGAGCAGTGATGTTTTGGGGCTGTCGCTGGGCAACACAGACTTTCAACTCCCTCCAAAGATTTTCTATGGGGTTGAGATCTGGAGACTGGCTAGGCCACCCCAGGACCTTGAAATGCTTCTTACGAAGCCACTCCTTCATTGCCCGGGCGGTGTGTTTGGGATCATTGTCATGCTGAAAGACCCAGCCACGTTTCATCTTCAATGCCCTTGCTGGTGGAAGGAGGTTTTCACTAAAAATTTCACGATACATGGCCCCATTCATTCTTTCCTTTACACGGATCAGTCGTCCTGGTTCCTTTGCAGAAAAACAGCCCCAAAGTATGATGTTTCCACCCCCATGCTTCACAGTAGGTATGGTGTTCTTTCTCCTCCAAACACGACAAGTTGAGTTTTTACCAAAAAGTTCTATTTTGGTTTCATCTGACCATATGACATTCTCCCAATCCTCTTCTGGATCATCCAAATGCTCTCTAGCAAACCACAGACGGGCCTGGACATGTACTGGCTTAAGCAGGGGGACACGTCTGGCACTGCAGGATTTGAGTCCCTGGCGGCGTAGTGTGTTTCTGATGTAGCCTTTGTTACTTTGGCCCCAGTTCTCTGCAGGTCATTCACTAGGTCCCCCCATGTGGTTCTGGGATTTTTGCTCACCGTTCTCATGATCATTTTCGCCCCACGGGGTGAGATCTTGCGTGGAGCTCCAGATCGAGGGAGATTATCAGTGGTCTTGTATGTCTTCCATCTTCTAATAATTGCTCCCACAGTTGATTTCTTCACACCAAGCTGCTTACCTATTGCAGATTCAGTCTTCCCAGCCTGGTGCAGGTCTACAATTTTGTTTCTGGCGTCCTTTGACAGCTCTTTGGTCTTGGCCATAGTGGAGTTTGGAGTCTGACTGTTTGAGGTTGTGGACAGGTGTCTTATACTGATAACAAGTTCAAACAGGTGCCATTAATACAGGTAACGAGTGGAGGACAGAGGAGCCTCTTAAAGAAGAAGTTACAGGTCTGTGAGAGCCAGAAATCTTGCTTGTTTGTAGGTGACCAAATAGTTATTTTACTGAGGAATTTACCAATTAATTCATTAAAAATCCTTCAATGTGATTTTCTGGATTTTTTTTTTCTCATTTTGTCTCTCATAGTTGAGGTATACCTATGATGAAAATTGGAGACCTCTCTCATCTTTTAAGTGGGAGAACTTGCACAATTGGTGGCTGACTAAATACTTTTTTGCCCCACTGTACTTTCTGCCACTCCTGACTTCCTCACACAGCATCACACTTCCTCTCTTGGCACCCCATATATGCTTTCTCTAGATCCACAAAGACACAGAATGACTGAGAGGGAGGCAGGTGTAATGGTGAAAATGCAAGAAGTAGAGGTAGTGAAAGTAGATGAGTTTAAATACCTGGGGTCAGCCATCCAAAGCAATGGAAAATGCACAACAGACATGAAGAAAAGAGTACAGGCAGGGTGGAGATGAGTGACAGGGGTGATTTATGACAGAAGGATAGCTGCTAGAGTCATTCTGGAGAAGCCTGGTTAAAATGTGTTTAACATGACTTAAAGTCTGGTGTATTTTGACCAAAGCATGTCACAGATATTCCAGTAAGACCTCCAAAAATTGTGTCAACATGGTTAAAAAAAAGTGCCAAATAAAGTAAAGGTCCAATATACCAAATGGTGATTTTGTGGGTTTCAACCTTGTAAAGTACAGACATGGGTCACAAATATACTGCTATTAAAGCACTCATTTCATTTCATAAAGAAATACACACTATCCTCAAACCAACAAGTCCTGCCTTAATTAACAAAATAAATGGATCCTGAGACTATTTTGTGAATTGTTATTGGTATACTGAAGAAAGAAAGAAAGAAAGAACCTTAACGAGCAAGCTCACATACCCACACATTCACCAATATACATAATATGTATACATTATAAAAAGGTTTATGATGATATTGGGGGGGGGGCACTTCTCTCTTTTTTTTCCAAGTTGGGGACGGCAATGTGCCCCCTATCCTTCAAAATGACAAAGCTTAAAATGAATTCCAAGAAAATGCATAGATAAGATCTTTAAAAAGTTTTAATTAAAAAAAGTTAATCATCCTTCAGAAAAAAAAAAAAAAAAATCAATATCTGGGAATATAAACAAGAAACACCTAACCTCAGTGTGTGGGTGTGTGTGTGGGGTGCAATGGACTAGAACTGACTTACTGTAGCTCCTCTTTGACTCCTTCAGCTGTGTTGGCTGCCACGATGAACACATCCTTCATCTCCTCTCTCAGCATGTTGCAAGAATAGCCAATGTTCTCTGCTGTCTCTGTTTCACAACAATATTCATAATTAATCTGTCAAATGTGCCAAACATTAAAGAGCGCCATTATGTATTTTAGATTTTCCCCCTTTATTTTAGTGCATTAATGTAGTATTTTTGTGACATTCATCGTCGACCTGCAGAGGAGCTCTACTCTCCCACAGAAACTAGGACTACAATTCTGCCTGAAATGGCCCGTTTGGATTTGCTGTTCTCTTATTATTTATTATCTTGTCATTGCTTAACAGACCTGATACAGACCTGCCCCGTGGCTAGACTGCCATGCCCTCTCCCTGGAAGAGATGCAGAAGTTATTTTGCCTCACCTCGCCTGAGTTTAGGGATGTTGAGAGCACATATGTCGGCGTGGATTTGAAAACCCTGTCACTACCACACGTACATGCTATTTTATCTGTTTTTATTTATTTTTTACCTACTTCATTTTAAATTTTTAGCTTTTTTTTAAAAATTGATATTAACTTTAAAGTCTAAAATGGACATGACTGTGCCTGGCGAAGACAAAATTCTCCTGTAGAAAGCTTCCAAGAAAATTACTGACCTGGAGGAGGATATTTGACGGCTCTCCATTGAACTACAGCAGAAAAATACACTCCTCTCCAAGTTTACGTCACGTCTCTCACTGCTGTCACAGACTATGAGTCTTTTAGCGGCTCAAGAGTCTAAGAAATTGGCCTTGAGTGACTCAGCCCTCCAAGTCACAGTTGCTTGGGACCCCTCTGCCTGTCCATGGCCCTCCAGCTGCTCAACACCGAATCCGATGGCCTGGTCTGAAGTGGTGGTCCAGGGCAAAAAAAGGGTCTCAGACGGGTCTATCACCAGCCCTCATCTGACTGTCTCCAATCATTATGAGGTCCTGGCAACAGCTGATAATCCACCTCCCGCTGATATTCGTGCTTCACTTGCTCCAGCTTGTCTGGCTTTCGCTCGGTGTGCGGCATCTGCCGGGGTCTCGCCCGTCACTTCACTGGATGACCCAGCAGCCTTTCCTCCACTGAAGGCTGACTGCAGTGAGGTGGCTGGCGCGGCCCCAGCTGAGCCTTGGCGGCTCCGGCCCTGTTCTGGTGCACCCTGAGCCCAGCGTAGGATCCTGAGGGACGCTGTTCACTGGCACTCCTTGAGGCCACACTGCACAGAGCAGTCGGGGAATCTCTTTTCTGGCTCTGGCACCACTTTGCTGTCCTGCTTATCAGCTGGTGAGGTATGGGGCCCTACGTATCCCAAGGACGGGACTCCTATCTGGTCGCCAATAAAGTTTGATTGATTGATTGAAGTTTTCCACAGTCAGAACTCTAGCTGATGGCCTGACCATGGTTTTGAGTGCTTCACTGTGAATTTTAGTCAGCCCACTGGATATCTGTGGTGCCAGCTCATTCATTAATCTCATAAATCTAACATCACTGTAACCCATTATATTGACATGAAAAAACACGAGTGCCATTAGCATTGCTATTGGGCTGCTATTGTTGGTCTGAGCAGCCATAGCCAAGATTTCTGACCAACTTTGAGGTTGATTTACTTGGTAAAAACAAAGAGGGGTCCACTAGCCTAACAGCTAGAAGTCTATTTACATCTATTTAGTATATTCTACCCATCCCTGCTAGACATCCATTTTCCCAGCCAGATCATCTACCAACCCTTGAGCTTATATTCCATTCATAGACATTACTATAACCAGACATGATGGACACCTCCTTGATTAGTGGCCATTCAATCATTCAGGGTTGTTTCTGCACTTATTATTCCCTAGGGGTTGGCCACACACCTGTGTCCTTCGTCTGGGTTTTTAAACTCTAGCATTCAGCCAGTATTTGTTATACCTCAGTGAAGTGAGGCACACAGTAGTGCATCAAGCCATCTGTATGTTAGTATGTGTGTCTGTCCGCACCAAGGCATCAGCACCATGGTACTTTTATTAGTATGTTACTTAGTCCACTGACCGATGAATGAAGAAAATGAGAGACAAAGAGGAGGATGGATGAAGAAAAGACAGTGAACAAGGAAGTTCCAAGGATTAGCAAGGTGGAAGTGAGGACAGCTATGAAGAGGATGAAGAATGGAAAGGCAGTTGGTCCAGATGACATACCTTTGGAGGTATGGAGATGTTTAGGACAGATGGCAGTGGACTTTTTAACCAGATTGTTTAACACAATCTTGGAGAGTGAGAGGATGCCTCATGAGTGGAGCAGAAGTGTTGTCGTACCAATTTTCAAGAGCAAGGGTGATGCTCAGAGCTGTAGTATCTGCAGAGGCATAACGTTGATCAGCCACACTATGAAGATAGAGTTGTTGAAGCCAGGTTAGGAAGAGAGGTGACAATCAGCAGCAGCAGTATGGTTTCATGCCAAGAAAGAGTGCTACAGATACAATGTTTGCTTTAAGAGTGTTGATGAAGAATTATAAAGAAGGTCATGATGATTTGTACTGTGTCTTTGTGGATCTAGAGAAAGCATATGATCGGGTGCCAAGAGAGGAAGTGTGGTACTAAATGAGACATTAAGGAGTGGCAGAGAAGTATGTGGGTGTGGTGCAGGACATGTATGAAGGCAGCAAGGGGTGAGGTGTGGTATAGGAGTGACAGATGGATTTACAGTGGGGGTGGGATTACATCAGGAATCAGCTCTGAGCCCCTTCTTGTTTGCCATGGTGATGGACAGGCTGACAGACGAGGTCAGGCAGGAGTCTCCGTGGACTGTGATGTTTGCAGAAGACATTGTGATCTGTAGTGAGAGTAGGGAGCATCTGGAAGAGAACCTGGAGAGGTGGAGGTATGCTCTGGAGAGGAAAAGAATGAAAGTCAATAGAAGCAAGACAGAGTACATGAGTGTGAATAAGCGGGAGGCAGGTATAACAGTGAAGATGGAAGGAGTAGAGGTAGTGAAGGTAGGTGAGTTTAAATACCTGGGGTCAACCATCCAAAGCAATGGAAAATGCACAAGAGAGGTGAAGAAGAGGGTACAGGCAGGGTGGAGTGGGTGAAGACAAGTGTCAGGGGTGATTTGCGACAGAAGGATAGCAGCTAGAGTGAAAGGGAACATTTACAAGACAGTAGTAAGACCTGCCATGATGTATGGCTTGGAGACGGTGGCACTGACAAAAAGACAGGAGAGAGTTCTGGAGGTGGCAGAGTTGAAGATGCTAAGATTTTCATTGGGACATACTAGGAGGGACAGGATTAGAAATGAGTAAATCAGAGGGACAGCTCACTTTGAGCACTTTGGAGACAAAGCAAGAGAGGCAAGGCTGAGATGGTTTGGGCATGTGCAGAGGAGGGATAGTGGATATACTGGACAAAGGATGTTGAAGATGGAGCTGGCAGACAGGAGGAAAACAGGAAGATCACAGAGAGGATTCATGGATGGAGTGACGGAGGACATGGAGAGGGTTGATGTTACAGAGGAAAATGCAAGGGATAGGGTGAGATGGAGGCAGATGATCCACTGTGGCGACCCCTAAAGGAAGCAGCCAAAAGAAGTCACTGAAGAAGAAAAAGATTTTGTCCAATAACCAAAGCTAAAACGTAAGCCTTAAACATGGCGTCACCATCAAAAACAGGTCTTGTTGGGGAATGATGACAGAGGGAGGGTGCAGTGAGCTGGGGCTCATTAGCATTTAAAGCAACGTACGAGGAAGGGGGAGGGCTTAAAAGTTCATAGGCTGACCATGATGCAGCAGTCAAATTTTACCAAATGTGGTTTATTGTACCCATACTCTTGACAGTTCTCTTACTCTCAGCTCTGCTCTCTTGTTCCTTGGCCAGTAAAGCACAAATACTACTGGCTCAGCATCTACGAGCATAACTCCTTCTTAGTCAGCCTATGAACTTTTCTGCCCCCCCATACTGTACCATAAACCAGCCCATTTTGAGGAGATTCCCATTTGTTAGGATACAGTTTTACTGCAATAATTAAATCCTGCAGAAGTTTTGACTAAAAAATGTCACAGACATTTCAACGACACATCTGGGAGCTGTGTCAACATGTGGAAAAAGAGCATGGAAGGGGCTCTAATTACTTTTAATTCCATTTTACAGGCGCTGACATTAGATGAGTCTTTTAGTTTACTGAAAAGGAATAAAGTACAACACAAACCTTGTTTATCCCCAGTCAACACCCAGATTTTGATGTCAGCTTTAGTCAGTTGCTCAATGGTCTGAGGAACGCCATCTTGCAACTTGTCCTCCACAGCTGTCACTCCCAAGAGCTAAAGAGCACAGACAATATTGAGAATAATTTGAGGAATGCCATCTTAAACAAAAGGGGCATTTGTGCAGGGTATACAGAGACAGCCGATGTACTGACAATCATGTCTTTCTCTATTTCTTCATAGAGATCATCAAGTTTTTCGTCCCGCCCCTCCATGGTGATGCTGGCCTCATGGTGGCGCTGTCTCCAATCCTCCAAACAGCTCTCCTCTAAATCCTTGTAGGCCAGAACCAGAGTCCGGAGGCCATCACCCGCATACTCCTGGTTTGGTTAAGTAATTTAAATACTTATTAACGTCAACGTGATGTTGAGTGTACTTTGGTTTTATATCAGCATACGTTCTGTGTCACTCACATTGAGATGTCCAGTAGTAACTTCCATCAGTTTGTTAGAGGAGGGGTGCAGTCGTTCATAGATGATGGTGTCTGCTCCTTTGCAGTATAGAGTGATTCTGCCTTCTGGGCTACGCACTGGAAATTATAGGAAAACTCTGAGGCAATGTAGTGAAAATGAGTGTGATATTGTTAATTTCTACTGAACAGTCAACACTGAGGCATTGACTGGAGAGACTAGAGTAGTTGAATGTAAAAACATGTCTATGGGAAGGGAGGGTTACATTGCACACTATTCAAAAGCTAGAAATCATTTATTGCAGTTATAGATGCACTAGCATCACTTTTTTTAGAGTGGATATCAGTATGAGTACTCTGAGTGCTCATCAATGCTGATTATCGACACAAGTAATTGATAGAATGTTGTTTTCCAACTATATATACTTTCTGCTTATGTTTATTGTCATATTCTACTTACAAGTTATTTTTCACTTCTGATATTTCTTTCCCACTGCTATACTCATCATTCAAGGGGTGGAGAAACATTTATAAGATTTCTCAATACAGTGTGTGTATCACATTCAGTGACATGCACAGACATTTCGGGGGGGCAGGTGCTCAACCAAAAGCCCCCTAGTGCATCAATCTAGTAACAAGAAGAAAATATGCTTCCCATTTCCCACTAGTCCTTGCAGCTGATGGGACATGTTAAATGTTGAAAAATAAGCCAGATCTCCTTAGTATGACTGAAAGTCTTACTTGTGGTACAGTTTGGGGCAGCAGTGGCTCAGAAGGTAGAGCGGGTTGTCCTACAACCAGAAGGTTGGCAGGGTTCGAACCCCGCTCTCCCCAGCAATCCTGCCGTTGTGTCCCTGGGCAAGACACTTTACCCACCTTGCCTCCAGTGTCCATGACACTGAATATGAATGTGCATAAATGCTCGGTAGTGTTCGGAGAGTCCAGTGGCACAGATTGGCAGCCACGTTTCTGTCAGTCTGCCCCAGGGCAGCTGTGACTATAGCAGTAGCTTACCATTACCATTGTCTGTCTGTGGAGTGAATGAATAATGGGACTCATTGTAAAGCGCTCTGGGTATCATGAAAGGTACTACATAAACACAACCCATTATTATTAGTTGTATACTATATATCCAAGGTGTGGATGCTGTGATATTTGAGTCTCAAGGTTCAAGGTGCTTTATTTGTCATTTCAACATGCTGGCATGAAGAACGAAATGAATGAAGGTACTCGAGGCCCCATGGAGTACAATTACAGTTAAAACCAAAAATAAAGTAATAAAAAGATAAATAAAATTTAAAATCACTAAAATACAATTATTACACTTTAAGAAGCAGCATAAGGACATAGTAAGAGTTCATTGTAATTATTCAGCACTCTGATAGTCTCTGGAAAAAAGCTGGACCTCAGCCAAGAGGTTCTGGCCTTGACGCTGCACAGCTTTCTTCCAGAGGGAAGAAGGGCAAATAGTCCTTGTGAAGAGTGTGTGGGTTTCTTCATGATTCTGGAGGCCCTGCTCCTGCAGTGGCTGGTGTAGATGTCACTAATAGATGGTAGTTTGCGCCCCGTGGTCCTTTCTGCAGCTTTGACCACTTGCTGCAGTGCCTTTCTGTCCAGTGCAGTACAGCTACCATATTATGCTGCAATGTCCTGGGTCAATGCTGCAATGTCCTAGCTGTATTGGTGGACCAGGTGAGATTGTCAATAATATGGAGACCCAGGTACCTAAAGCTGGACACCACCTAACATGCTGTTCCCATGATGTAGAGTGAGGAAGGAGGGTGGCTGTTCTTCCTAAAATCAACTATTTTGTCTTCACCACATTAATGCAGAGATTGTTGACTCTGCACCAGTTCTCCAACAAGTGTTGTACCTCTTGTCTGTAAGCTGACTCGTCATTATGGGAGATTAGTCCCATTACGGCCATGTACTTGACAATATGACAGCTTGGATGTGTCAGCAAGCAGTCATACATCATCAGTGTGTACAGCAGAAGACTAAGGACACAACCTTCAGGAGTGCCTGTGTTGAGAGTAATCTATGAAGAGGAGCGACTGTGGATCTTTACGGTCTGTACTCTGCTAGTGAGGAAGTCCAACACCCAGTTATAAAGCAATGGTTTGAACCCCAGAAGTGCCAGCAAGTTCACCAGCATCTATGAGATGATGGAATGAAATGCCGAGATGAAATCCAGGAAGAGGAGCCTGGCATACGAGTCCCTCTTCTTCAGGTGGGTGAGGGCCTGATGGACCACAGCTGCCACGGCATCAGACGTGCACCAATTCTCCCAGTATGCATACTGGTGGGGGTTCCACACTGATGCTAATAGTACCCCTTATGTGCTCCACCACCAGTCTCTCAAAGCATTTCATAACTGCGGATGTTACGGCCACAGGGCGATAGCCATTCATGCAGGTCACAGTATAGGTCTTTGGTATAAGAATGATGATGGCTGTCTTAAAGCATGATAGTACTGTAGCTTGGGATAGTGACATATTGAAAATGTCAGTCAACACCCTCATCAGTGGCAACCATCAGGACCTATCCCCAGGACACTGTCAGATCCTGCTGCTTTCTGTGGATAGACCCTGAGCAGAAACTTTTTCACCTCCTCAGGGGTTACACTGAGGGCAGACTCACCTGGTGGTAGAGTGATCCTGTGTTAGAAGCCTGAAAACAGGCATAAAAAGTGTTCAGTGCATCAGATAAGGAAGGGTCAGCTAAGGACACAGTTTCCTTTTGTTTGAAATCCAGGATGGGCTTCGTGCCTTTTCCCACACTCCGGGAAAAGTCATCAAGAATCCCAGGTTTTCAGAAGAAAGGGGACATGTCTGTTCAGCCCTGATTTCTGGTTAAGATAGATGGTCACAGTTCTGGTCATTGAAACATCATTGGCACATTTGCTGATGTAGCTGGTGACCGTGGATACGTATTCCTCCAGGTTCACCATGCCACCACATGCTGCTGCAACTGTGAATAGCTGCCAGTCTGTACATTTGAAACAGTCCTGTAACATGTCAGCTGTATGCCTGGGCCACACTGTGGTGTTCTTCTGTGCTGGCCTGTTGATTTTAATCATGCGATGGTAAGTAGGGACCAGCACGAGAGAGACAAGATGGAGGTATGTCCAAGCTCTGTAGACATCACATCTGTGTACACTTGATCGAGTGTGTTGTTACCCCAGGTTGCTATAGAAACACATTGGTGAAACTTTGACAAAATTTCCGTGAGATTCAAGTGATTGAAGTCCCCTGCCATCCATTGCTTATTATTGCTATGATTGTTGTTGTGTGTGTTTGTGTGTGCAAGATGTGTGGGAGTGGGAATGGGTGTGGCTGCTCCATCATGCCTGTGGTGCCAGGAGCGCTGGGGTGCGACGCTGGCGGGTCCTGGGTTGCTCGGCCTGGCGGCTCTCGCCCTAAGTTGGGATCTGGGAGCAGTGGGTGGCCTCCTGAACCATTTGTGAGCTGGCTTCTGAGAAAGGGGCTCCCTTTTGGACCGCCTCCCTCCCAATTTTACCTCTCCTCTCCCCCCATTTCTGGGCGGAACATACGTCTTCTTGGATACACTTAGGGTTTTGGGGTGGGGGTGTGCCGTACTGTGTCGGTGAAAGGGAAACCTCTGTCTGATGTGCAGTGGGGCCACCCTCACCTCAATTTCAATTGCATTAAAGACTTTGAGGGCTTGGGGGGATAGGAGCCCAACTGCCTATAGCAGTGGCTAGCGGTGAGCCAACCACCATCCACCCAATTTAAACTGCACTCTGATAGTTCACACACCTGCACACAATCACATCACACAACTGACACACACCCATCATAATCTGTATATGGGGAGGGGGTCTTCCCCCAACCCTGTTGCCCTCTTTCTGCCGGGGGCCTGGGGGCCTGGCAGGAGGCCTGGGGCCTGTCATGTTGTGTGCGAGCAAGGGAGTGAGAGAATGATTGAACATGAGAGTAAGCGAGAGTGAGGGAGTGATATGGTGATGGTGGGGTGGTTTTGTGTGGCGCTTTGCATGTCGGGTGGCATCTCAGGGCACTTGCAGCGGCCCACCAATCAGTCGCTCGGATGGGCGTTGGGGTGGTGGTGGTCTGCTTCTGTGGCTGCGGCCGCCCTGGGGTGTGTCGGCAGCGGGAGTGTGGCTGCTGGCCTGTGCCGGCAGAATCTCCGGCCACTGCCGGGCACTGGTGTGCATTCATGCTTGCTGCATTTGCACCGCGGCCACCCTAAGTAATAAAGGTGAATGAGTGTGGGGGAGTGTGTGGGGGAGAGCACGAATGGATGTGAGTAGGTCACAGCACGAGTGAGAGTATGTGCATGGGTGAACTTGAGTGAGTGTGGGTGACTCGGAGGGTGAGAGGAAGTGGGGGCGAAATTGAGCGAGTACAGGAGTGGGAGGGAGTGGGGAGAGTGGGTGGGTCTGGGAGTGCAAGTGGGGGATTGTGTGGGGGAGAGGGCGAGTGAGAGTGAGTGAGTGCGTGTGGGTGCAAGTGAGTATGTATGAAAGCATGAGGGTATGAGTGCATGGGAATGGGTGTGTGTGCTGGTTGGGATTTGCTGGATTGAGTGGGTAGCCCCTCTTGGCTGCGTGGGCCCCCCTGGATGGGGGGCAGCCCCCTGTGGGATGCTGCTGCTTTCTTTGGGTGTGGGGGTCCCCGAGGTGTGCAGTGGTCGCGCTTGTGTGGGGGCGGGCCCACTGTGGGGGTGTCTGGGGGGCTCACATTGGGGGCGCAGGCCGGTCTCCGGCCTGGGAGTTGGTAGTGCTGTCCTCCCGGCGCCTGGAGCCTGGGGACTTGTGTTGGCCCCGCTGTGGGGGGGGGGGGGGGGTGCTGGTCCGAGGGCATGGGCCCACTGCGCTGGCCACTTGGCAGCCTGGCCTCCCTTGGCTGTCCCTGCTGGGGTGAATGCCTAGCTCCCCTGGGGCTTGATGGCCTCGGGACATTTGTGCTCTGTGGGGATTGGTGGCATTGTCCTGCCTGCTCGGGGTTTCCGGGGAAGGGGGGGGGGGTTGTTGTGACCGGCCACCCTCTTCGTATGTTCCCTGACAAACCACTCACTTGCACACACTTTGTGCGTCCTCTCATACACACGCACACGTATGCCCAGACACATATATCTCTTCTTAGCAGGTGCGAATGCCGAACTCATGTGAGACCTCTTCGGTGAAAGAAGCAGTCTGTCTTCTGTTTGTTTCAGTTGTAGGTTTGTCTGTCTTCTTTGTCTGTTCCTCCCCCCCCCCCCCTCCAGTCGGGTCCGTTATGGGTAAAGGGATTTAAATATAATATGAAGTTATTACAAGAAGAGTCTATAACAATATACAGTACATATATATGTGCTGTATAAAGCTCCTTTTGGTAAAGTAAATCTGTTTGGCACAATAAGAGGAGCAGATTTCTGTTCTGCTCACCCAGCTGCCTGACAGGACAAGGGCAAATAAAAAAAGTCCCCTGCCACTACATAAAAAAGCCTCAGAGTGCTTGTTCTGGAGTGAACAGATGCTGTCGTAAAGCTCCTTGAGTGCTATACTAACTTTGGCACTTGGGGGAATGTAAACAGCTATGATGAACATCTCAATGAACTTCCGGGGCTAGTAGTGTGGCCAACATTTTACTGTCAAATATTCCACAGCGTCAGTGCAGGACTATTGACCTGGACCAGCCTTGGTTGATGTAAATGCAGATGCTACCTTTTTTCTTCTCTAACAGATGGTTACGGTCAGCACAGAACAGTGTTAACCTGTTGAGCTGGCATCCACTATCCGGTATGTTGGTTTTTAAGCACATCGTCAGCAGAAAAACACAGCATTTTTCCATGTCCCTGTGACTGGTCATGCAGAGCCATAGCAGATCCATCTTGTTGTTCAGTGATCGGACATTTGCTAAGAAAAGCGAAAGGATCGTGGATCTGTTGGTAGCCTTTAGCTTGGCTAAGAGGCCGCCTCCTTCCCCCTCTTCTTCCACCATGCACAGCGCCTCCGCTTACCTCTCAGCTGGTGAGTTCTGGCACTCCAGCCCGCTATCTTTAACAGTCTCAGTCTACCCAGTGCTGATCTCACGGTTGCAGGCAGGGGGATAGCAATATGCCTAAGCGACCAGAGTTCAGCAGGACTATATTTCAATAGTACCCACTTCTTGCAAAAGGAAACTGAAAAAGGAGAAATAGGAGAATAAAAAGACAGCAATCCATCGGGACCTCGAGAAGCCACTGCACAAGTGCGCACCGTCGATATCAATCCAAGTTATCCAAGTCAACTGTGCACCATTTTTTGCTTTGCTGCACCATGAGTAGAGGGGCTATGATAGCAATACAAGCCCCCCAAAGGCAATCCACTCCTTTAATTCACGTTAGGATTTATGATGCCAGCCTTGGCTTTTGGTTGTTGTGCAAAATGTTGAATATTGTTGCGTCTGTTTGAATTTATTTTGTAAGGAGACGATGCATACTAACTACATTTAGAAGGTTTTGACTGAGGGGTGGTGGGTGTGGATCATAACAATTATTAGGCTATAACATAACATTACAAATGAAGCCACTGTATCTTTGATCATTTTAATGAGTTTTCATTGAATTAAACAAAGTTTTATTCAGAATTTTATTAAAACCAGAGGAAAACTTATTGTTCTGTTCTGGTTCTGCAAATTAACGTTCAGATATGTGTGGAAAAAGTCACAATTTTACCACAAACTTTTCAGGAAAAAAAGAAAACATAATGAATTCATTATAAAGATGAAACTAAGAGTAAAAAAAAACACAATTCGATGAGCAAAAAGTATTGCATTTAAGAAAAATGAAAGTTTTGAGAAAACCTCACAAATTTATGAGAATAAAGTCTCAAACGTGTGATAGCCCTAAATTTATAAGGCCAAAAGTGAAAAAACAAAACAAAAACAAAACTTGGACAAATACAGATGATGTCCCCTGGGGTAATGTTTTGAAAATACCATCGTTACCTAACCATTTTGCTTCACTAGAAGAAAGTCCAAACAGTGTTACTTTCTAAATAAAAGCTATAGTGATTACATCTCTTATCTTTACATGAAAAATGCCAAACTTCTCCTCGCAGCATTCTCTCACCTATTACTGACATCCTCTTCCGCAAATTATTGAAATCCAGAACAGCCAGCAGTTCATAGATGACTTGTCTGCCCATCTCTACCACTGTGATGGTCTCTGGTGTGCGTGAGCGGAACACAAACCCAAAGTTTCTTGCAGCGGTCACCAGAGCACCCTCATCGGGTGACTGAGCCTGATAGTGGAGTTCTCCTACAAGGTAAGAAAATGGGGACAGCTATTAAGATTATGGCTTTACCTAGAGCTTGGAATTAGTTTGGGTTTGCATTTTCTGATGAGGAACGTTTCATAACTGGAGTCTGAAATGCATCCATTGTCATGAATTGCCTCTTGGGGCAGAGAGGAGAGACCCAGATGCTGAACTGTAGTTTGTGATATTTATTAACAAAACACGAAAAGTCCAAACAGTGCACAAACACAAAAATCCAAACAATGCACAAACTTGCAAATACTCAGGAATAAATAGAAAGCCTGAGCACGGTGACACATCACACTCAGCCTCGTGACAGAGCCCCCCTCCTCAAGGGGTGGATTCCAGACACCCCAAGGTCACATCAAATAAAAAGGAAGAACCCCCCCCCCCCCCCCCCACAAACAGAAGAAATACAAAGATCCAGCCCGGGAGGGTGGTGGGGGAACCAGGCTAGAAGGGACTGAAAAAAAAAATAAACCTGCTCAGGACCCACACCCAAGCAAAACCTAGGCACTTAGGCCCCCTGGACCGGAGAGCTGGACAGTTCAGGCAGCCAGCTAAAGTCCCAGACCTGGCAGATGGTGTGGTGGTAAGAGCTAGGTGGCCTGCCGGAGAATGTGGGCCACCCAACCCAACAGCACAGTATGTCAGGTGGTCTGCCAGAGTTCTTTTACCACCTGAACAGAAAGGATGGTCCAGGGGGCGGCTGCCCAACATGAAAAACCAGTGATGAGACGGATTGAAGAGTAGAGGGAACCATGACGACGTCAGATGGAGGAGAGGGGACCATGATGGCCTCGGGCAGAGGAGAGGGGACCACGACGACATTGGGCAGAGGAGAGAGGACCACGACAATGTCTGGTAGAAGAGAGCGGACCATGACGGCATCTGGCAGAGGAAAGGGAACCCTAATGCTTCCAGACTGCCCTGCAGCACCCGCAGTGGTCCCAGACTGGGACATTGCAGCACCCGTGGTGGCTCCGGACTGGAGTCTGCTGTCATGAATTGCCCCTTGGGGCAGAGAGGAGAGACCCAGACACTGAACTGTAGTTTGTGATATTTATTAACAAAATACAAAAAGTCCAAACAGTGCACAAACACAAAAATCCAAACAGTGCACAAAGCAAAACTTACAAACAGAGATGGCAAAGGTGAAGACAGGATACACACAGATAACAAACATCAGAACGGGGACAGGGTTTTGATGCAAAATGACTTTTTTGACTCCAGCAATAAGAGAGAGAAATAACTGTCCTTAAAAAGAGCCAGAAACAAATGAACACAAATGATAACAGGTGTGGATCACATGAGTGGGGAACGTGACCTAATTATTTGACAGCTCACAGCTGTGACGCCCTGTGAACTGAAACAGGATAAGCAACCAGTACAAGATGATCACAAGGTAGGAGTGTCTGGAAGAAGAGATGGAGAGCTCATATCATAAGGAAAACAAAATATAAACACTAGAAACAAACGTCAGGATAATAACAATAATCACAATGAGGACATGAATGCAAAACAGAACAACTGACAACTCAGAACACATCCTAAATTACACACACAAAGATAAGCACATAACACTGGAAAAAAATATGACAGATACTCAGGAATAAATAAAAAGCCTGAGCACAGTGACACACCACGCTCAGCCTTCTGACATCCATTCATAAACTGAAAGTAAGCTGAATTAGTGTAAAGTTTTTTTTTCCATAGAATGCACAAAACACTTCCTGAATTATTTCAAAATAAAAGCCATCTATAGCGATTCAAGTAGAATGGTTGTTTCTGTTATGTGCTTTTATTGTGAAATGCCATCAACCGGATATGAAGAATAAGCATGTGATGTCACCAATGCAAATACCGCAAGGAATTGTGGGACAAGTGTTCTGCCTGTCTGTGTTTAGTAGTGAGCAACGAATGTGGTTAAGCTGAAGTTTGTGAGAGGGTTGCTTCAGTCTGTTATTTATTTATTTTGCATTTATTTATTCGGATATAAATGACACTGAATATGATATACAAACATAGGAAATGTAAATATAAATATAAAACATCATACAAAATACAGGATGACACATGAAAGTGAAAACACTTATTTCCAACATGGTCCTTTCAATCACATTATTATTCATCCGAATACGATGTAACGTTCGAATGGGGAAGTCTTGCTGCATTATCAAATGCAACAACTGCTCTCACAATTGCCGTGGAAAAAGATTGATAACGGCGTACGCCTTTTTTTTTTTAACTTCCCGACTTAGAAGAAAAGTGGAGAGAATCAGGTCTCCGAGCTAACAAAGAGGTGTCGGATGGAAAAGATTGTAGCAGTCAGAAGGAAAGACAACAGCTTGGACAATATTCCTGCACACATGGTCGTGCGTTCACAGCATTTTCACAAAGGTAAGTTGTGATTTAGAAAATAATAAAGATGATACGCACATCACACAGTCCACCTGGTCAGGTGCTGGACCCCAAAAACATACCAGAAAAATCAAAAACGATCTGCACACCGAAAAACTCCCATTAAGTATTTATTATTTATCATAACGTTTCAGGCCACTTGCCCTTCCTCAGACTGTTTGAACTAAACAGTGAATGGGACCAAACGGACCGAACGGGACCCCAACCTCCTAGAAAACATCCAAATAATAAATGAAATAATTTTTTATGGGACACCAAAAGCCCACCAAATGCCCCAAAAATCAATTAAATCATTTTTATTTTAGTATTTAACAACAAGTGGCAATTCTTGTATTAACTAACGTTACACAAAATGCACAAATAGCGCATTAAATTATATCTAATGGGACCATGTGACATCAAGTCAACTAATGGGACACATTTACAAATATTTGAGACCAACTGTAATATATTCCTTGAAATTTAAGTTAATAATTTTGGCATTTTGTGTCTCGTCCAGACATGTTCATTATTTAATCCAAATACTAACCGGACATTTAAAAAGCCATCATTACATTTCAGTCATGAAGTGAAAAAAAAATGCACACTGAGCAGTCAGAGACGATTGAAGCTGCACCACCAGTTGTTGCCGAGCAGAGCTCACAGGAACATAAAGCAATGCTGCATAAAACTATCTGCTGTTTTAGCATGCTGATAAAACTATCACAAACAAACAAAAAAAACCTCGACACAAACCATTACACGCAGCAGCACTGGGGCTCCTCTTCTGTGTGCACTGGAAGGGCGCACATTGCCTTTATTACGCATGGATTTAATATCAACTGGGAGCTGATGTCCACAGAATGTTTGGAATTGCTAAATTAAGCAGATTCTCCTCTTTCAGGTGAGTATAAAAACGTCACTGTCCTGGTTTAGTATGTTTTAATAGCGGCTAATTATACCAGTAATTTTTTTCGGTGCGCCAGTGCGAGTGTCGGCTTTAATCACATTGCTGGATTAGTATTTCATGTCCTGTTGGTAATAATGTGTATATACTTATAAAGCATCATATGACTAATTTCAACATAAATCCAAAATTTCACTACTGGGACTAAGAAATGCCTGTAGTTGCAGAGACGCATGCTAGTGCAGAAAACTGTAGAAACAATGATTGCTTACCTTTGTGCAAACAGTCGTTCACCCAGAAGATTTGACGCGGCTGGACCCATCCATTAACATGAGCCTCTAATAATTTATAGTTTTTAAATTCCTCATGGGTTTATGCGCTCGCCCCACAAACCAGGTAGGAAAACACATGTGATGGCGTGACTCGAGGCAGTTGGTTGAGATCCCTGGTCCATTTCTTGTGCTCATTGTTGTGTCTGTAATCCGGTGTTTAAAGGAGGAGGCGAGGGTGACAGTTTAATGGTCTTGATTAACTACTTACACTAAACAACAGGAGTCACTCTGTACAGGTTCAAGGGGTCTGCAGCAAAGAGGGAGAACCTCTTCCGCTGTGAACCTTTATACTCCCCGTGATGCCATCACCAGAAAGGCGGAGCATCACCTCCTACTACACCCAGGATGCCACCATATTAGTACACCTAATATGATATCCAACCCCCCCCCCCCCCCCGGAGAAATATGCACAGGCACACCAATTAGACCCTCCCAAAATTTATAACCACACATTAAGCATTAAAATATACAACATAAATACGTAACCTATCCATGCACACCACAAAATAACTCTAAAAGGGTCAGGTGGACTGCTGGCCCCCCTACACGGCCTGGCGGATTATTCTGCTGCCACTATCATTACAGTCCATGAGAAAATAAAATGGCCGTGTGCTAAAAGAAAATAATCCCAAACATATATACATTTTCTCAACACAGCGAACATTAAACACCAATAACAGTATATACAATTACCTAATGGCGGCCCCTCACCCCCAACACTCCCACCCCACAACACGGGCAAACTACACAAACAGTGTTAGAGAATTTGCATTTCACGCTCAGTTTCCCCTTTCTTTTTTCCACACTCAGGGGAATAACACAACCACACTTATAGGTTAGTCAGCTTCAGGAAACTAAAATAACACACTATTCAGAACAATGTAACATGCCGCTAATCACTCTTTTAAGTCACTTCACGGACCCCCATGGAGACCCACCCTAGGATGTCTGTCAGGCGGATCTCTCCCAGAGCGCCTTCGCCTCTTCCTCTCTGGAGACGGGCTGCACTGGCGTCTGTCTTCTCCTACATGCCACAGCTCATTAGGGTGTCTCCTGGATCCATCAGACAGCCCCAAGTAGCCGTCCTCACGGGTTGTCACCACCCGCAGCTGCCCCTGGTCATCTCACTGCTCCCGTGATCTGTGAATCCCTTGAAGCTCTGCTCAACCCGCAGAGCTTCAACCCTAGGGTGGACCTCATCGCCAATACTTAGGGGAGATCTAACTGGCTTCTTCGATCCATCACGTCATGACCGGGCTTCCCTTCTGTGTCGGAGAGTCCCTCCGACCCAGTCTGAGATTCGCCTCGGATCCTGCTCGTAGGTGCGTCTGAAACTCGCACCACTCAGTCTCGCCCCACTCTCTTTCATTTCCTGCACTGAATTAGCCACAGCAGTGCCCTGTTCTCTGGCAGTACTCGGCTGAACTCCGGAACCAGAAGGTGCCTGCACGCTGGCTCTATCTGCCACTGTGGGCATCCCTCCGTGCCGTTCGGTTCCCTCGTCCAGGGTAACTCAAACTCTGGCATCAGGACCACCCCGCGGTGACGCCCCATATTGCTGGTCTGGGCTAGTTTTCTCTTGCCCCGGGCCAATCCACGTCCCACACTTCATCATCCACCCTCGATGGAAAAGGCCAGTCCCACAGCCCGCAGCTGGACCACTCCTCACCAACGCTGCTGGCTATTCTGAAACCAAGCCCATAAAACATGTCATATCCCATTAGATTCGACCTTTCAGCAGACACCATGAAATGGATGTCACACATTCCTGCTGGCCTGTACCTTGCTGACAGTCGTAGTGAGCCCAAGATGTTAAATGGCATACCACTATAGCCATAACAGGTCACCTCTAACTTGCCCACTCTGTAGTGTGGAAACAAACTCTTCACCATGGCCCAATTTAGTATGGAGATCGCCGATCCCGTGTCCACTAACAACGGTACCTCGACTCCTTCCAATTCAACGTTACAGTTGCTCCGTCCATCTGTACTCGGCGAGACTGTGTGAACTACTGTAGGCTCTTTTGAAGAGGAGCCCCCATCTGGTCCCCTCGTTCAAAATTTTTGCAGGCCCTGGCGAAGTAAAGAAATAGACTGCACTTCCCACAGTGCTTCGCTTTGGCTGGACACTCTCTTGCCTTGTATCGGTGCCTAGCGGACCCACACCTCGGCGTTCCCAGGGCGGACCTAACTTTTACAGGGGCGGCATACTCCTTGTCACTCGTGCCGGCTTCGCTGTCCGGGTCCGCGGCCAGCACCTTCCACTGTTGTTCATTCTTCAGCAGCATTTCCTTTTCACTAATATTTTTGGCCAGCCTGACTGCTGCCTCGTACTGCTGCGGTAACTCCACAGCCGTGGTCAGCAATAGTTCTCAGGCGAATATTAGGAGCCGTGCGCTCGAGCAGGAACTAAGGATATGCTCCGCTAGCTGGTCGTGGACCATCTCTTCCTCCAAAGCTCCGAACTGGCATTCCCCCGCCAGCTGACGCAGATCGGCCACAAAGTGTTGCACTGACTCTTCTTGCCGCTGGCGGCGCTGCCAAAACTGGATTCACCTTACGGTGATGCTTTCCGGGGTGCGAAAATAGAGCGCCATTAGCTGCACCACTTCTTGGAAACTATCACCACCTCCTAATGTACTAAGGATCCTCTGGCCCTCCATCCTGAGATTATGGACTAGAATTGCCTTCGCACGCAGCTTTTCAAGCTCACAGAGGTTGAGAGCCACCAGATAGTTCTTGAAGGCCGCATACCACCTGGTCCACGGCACGGGCGGCTCCCCCGGAACCTCTAAAAACGGCCGAAAAGTGGTGGCAGCTCACTCCATACCTTTTCTCCTCGTCGCCAAATGTTGTGTCTGTAATCCGGTGTTTAAAGGAGGAGGTGAGGGTGACAGTTTAATGCTCTTTATTAACTACTTACACTAAACAACAGGAGTCACTCCGTACAGGTTCAAGGGGTCTACAGCAAAGAGGCAGAACCTCTTCCACTGTGGCCCTTTATACTCCCCATGATGCCACCACCGGAAAGGTGGAGCGTCACCTCCTACTACACCCAGGATGCCGCCATGTTAGTACACCTAATATGATATCCAACATTCATATCAATCAATCTCATTTATTTCTTAATTTATTTTTTTTTAGAGGTAGCGCTCCTTTGCTTCCTTATTCAGCTTCTCTGAATAAGAAATTTTAATTTTCTGTTTGCTCCATTCCATTCCATGTACTGTATGTCTGTTCATGTTAGCAATTGCCTAGACTACAGGTAAACAAAGAAGCCAGACCATGATGATGGTGACAACGGCCCAGAATGCAGTGCGGCATGACGTCAATGCCCATTCTCTATACAGTATGTGTCTGTAAACTGTGCAGCCAGCCAACAGTTTTTCTCACAATTTGTAAATAAAAAAAAATGTAAACTATGTTGAAAAGAAGGAAAACAGATGAGAAGGTGAGCCTTTTATTTTAAGGATGCTTTCAACTTTCAACTTTTTCTGTACAGGGCAACTGTAGTAAATATGGTGAGGTTGCACTTTGTTTAACTTAATGACAGAGGAACTCTTTAGTTTTAATAAGTTAATTTTATGAACTTTGGCATTTTATTCTAAATTTGTGCATCCATCTTTGATCAAAGCTTTATTTAAAAGGTTTTGTTTGGTTTGCACTAGATTCCCAGTATGGAAAAAAATATGGAAAATATGGAGCCCCGACCAAGTACTGAGTGTGTACATGGACAAATTTTTCAGTCGGCCAACATTTCTATTAAAAATTCTTTTTTTAAATGAATTTTATGAAATATCCAAACTTTTTGAGAAACTGAATTTGGGGTTTTCATGAGCTATAAGCCATAACCATCAAAATAATAATAATAAAAATACTTAAAGAACATCACTGTGTGTGTAATCTATATAATATAGGAGTTGAAGTTTTTGAATTGAATTACTGAAATAAATCAACTTTTTGATGACACTGTAATTTATTGATATGCACCTGTTTGTATATGTGTGACATGAAAGAAATCTGGGATTTTCTGGGGGGAGGCCATATCGCTCAGCCCCTTTACTATGTTTTTTTTTTTTTTTTTTTTTTTTTTTAATTTGTTCCTAAATGGCAACACAAAAAATAGGACTAAAGTCTAATAAGAAAATTTGCATATCATCAGAGTCATTATTTGCAACATGCTCCACCTATTGAGAGCCTTTGCCATGTAGTAACACAGTTGTCCATCAGAGGACTCTCACCTTCTTTCTTTTCCTCAGGCATGACGGTGTGACACAGAGCCAGTAAGCGGAAGAAGGCCTGAGCCTCTGGGTTTCCCTCTCTCACCGTTTCCATCAGACTGTAGTCATGAAAGATGAACTTTGGATCTGCCAGCTGGTTCCACGAGAAGTCCACTCTCTCTGTCTTCTGCAAATGTAAAGAAGTCACAAGAAGAAAAAAGTTAGATTAATATGGAGATATACTGTATATTCTAATATAAATATATTAGATATGATTCTGTGTTTTCTTCACACCTCTGTTATCTCCACCCTTTGTCCAGAAAAGTCATACAGGTCTCCTGAATAAAAGTTACATATAAAATCAGTTATTAAACTTACACTCGTGTTCATTCAACACTGCCGTCTTCATATGAGCAAAGCTGTTTACCATAAGCTTTTCCATTGACAGAACACTTGTTGAAAGTCATAATGTTCTGTGTCAGTGTGCCAGTTTTGTCGCTGAAGATGTATTTAATCTGGCCAAGCTCCTCATTCAGTGAGGTGTTCCTCGCCAGAGCAGGGGTGTCCTTTGGAGCATAGTACATTTTTCTGTCCCAGTCTATGAAAAAGCTGTTGCCCAGACGGATCATCTCCACACTGGCATTGAAGTAACAAACACAGAAACATTCATACATATTTGTGCCAAGGAGGATATGTGGTTGTTTACTCAATATCACTGAAGAAATTCTGATAGAATTATTTAGAGGGATGAGGTGTGGCAGAAAGGATTTAGATTTTGATAGTGATGTGATGTCATGACTTCTCTG
Source organism: Pholidichthys leucotaenia (assembly GCA_020510985.1). Classification (NCBI taxonomy): domain Eukaryota; kingdom Metazoa; phylum Chordata; class Actinopteri; order Cichliformes; family Pholidichthyidae; genus Pholidichthys; species Pholidichthys leucotaenia. The sequence goes on along the minus strand of CM035846.1, from coordinate 88,165,144 downwards.
TACACTTAGGTGCAGGGGTTGGCAACCTCTACTACACAAAAAGACATTTTGAGAGATTTTTGACAAGTAAAAATCACAGGGAGCCACAAAAATATCTGAGCCTGGAAACTTGGGTAAAACAGCAACAGTTACCAGTACAAACTGGTCTGACGCCATCTATATTAAGCTGTGTTTCCACATAAAATTATAATTTCTTTTCCAAAAACTGTGAGGCATAAATTTTCTGTTTTCTAATAAATTTGTAATTTTTCTTAGAAAATGCTACTCTTTTCAAGTAATTGCAGTCTCTTTCCACATAAACTTGCAACATTTTTTCTTATAAAATTCAGTGTTTCCAGTAAGTTTGTGGGATTGGGTGTAACTTTGCAAATTTAAAAGAGCATTTTCTTTTAAGAGTCCAACTTTCTTTTCCTTGTTTCTTTCTTTTTTGTCATAGTCTTAGCATTTAGCACATTTTCTGCCTTTCTAATAAATTTATTCTACTCTCCCTTGTAAATCTGTTACCTTTTTCAGATAAATTTGCAGCAGTTCTCACATAAATTTGTTTGATTATTTTCACAAAATTGCAACTTTCCAGTAAATCTGTTTTGTTTTTCTAGAAATTTTGTGACTATTCCTTGCAAATTTATTGTGGCATTTTCCTCATCATTTTCTCCCCTAAATATTTGTAAGGTTGAACTTTGACATTGCATGACTATGGATGGAGGACTACCTCAGAGTTGAATGGAAACCAGATGGGTAACTAAAACAAGACACTGAGGAGATGTGCTTGTAGGGCTGGGTGATATGGCTGGGTGAAATTATGCAGTCGAGATTCCCACATTTGGGGAATTCGCAGAGGTCAGCCCAACCGGAGTGCAATGGCTGAGCCTCACCCTGGGTAAACCACCTTCTTGATCATGGTATCTCCCCTGCCAGGTAAGTATCATGTAACATGTAAGTAACATGTAAGTAACATGTATCACGATACATTTAGGGTTTATCGCGAAGCACGGTTTATATTGCGATTATATACTGCGATATCTTGAGATCTCCGATAAACCACTATATAAATGTAAAACCTTTGCATAAAATTACACTGGCACAATAATAGAAACAGACCTGTGTATTGTATTTTTTTAATTGCATACAAAAAGGGGGTGATACAATCAAGTTAAATTTAACAAACTATTGAACCAGTCAGCAACTCCACTCATAAATTTGGAACAAATCAGAATAAATAATGATAGGCTTTCTTATTATGGCCTGTAATAAAACCAATAAAACCAAAACAAAAAAAAGGACTCAACACAATAAAAAGTGCATTAAGCAAGAATTGTAGAAAAAGATATTTTAAAACCATATAAATTAAAGTCCATTTCTTCTGTTCGGTCATGTTTTTAACAATAATGGTCATGTCTTTGGCAGTATAATTTGTGACCGCAGTTGTGATCTCTTTCTATTTTGCATTTTTGTTGTATGTGATAAATTTTCATTTTCTTCAGGCTGGTTCCTGTAATTTTTTGTAGGGGCTACCTGGCATGATGAGAGTGGATTTTAATGCATCATTCATATTATAGTGGATGACATCTCAAGTGAGGAAAGAAATTAGTGCTACTGCTACCTTTAAAGATATCAGCTTTGTGAAATAATTTGCACAAAACTATATTTTGTTCTGTTTCTACCCTTTGAAGTCCACTGATAGACAACAGAGCTGGTGCTTTTTTTTTCTCCTCAAAATTATTTCGTTCAAGTCTGCTTTCTACTACAGCAGGTGTGTGTGTCATTTCATTTTTTCCCCTTTCCCCACGCTCTGCCAGTCTTGCCAGATTGTGCATAAAAAACAAGTGTATCTGCTCCACAAAAACAAGCTCAAATGAAGCAGTTTCTAAAGAAAAAAATAGTAAAAAAAAACAGACCTGGCAACGACCCTGATATGAAACATGGCGCGGAGAGGGGTGAGGGGGAGTGACAGAGTGCAGCTGTGTGAGAGGAGAAGAGAGAGAAGTGTCATCCGCACAAATAAATGCTGACAGCTTAGACTTCCATGACAATTTATGCTCGATATTCGTGATAAAAACATTGCATGTATTGTGCATTGTAGAATGTATTGATATAACAAATACATTCCGTGTATCGCCCAGCCCTATGTGCTTGTATAAGGTCCTAAAAAGTTTGGGATGACGACGAGTGGGGCCAGCAAGTCTGAGTAAAGGTAGAGAGGGGGGTTAATGCTCTCCCTCCTGCTGGCCATCCTTGAGTCTATACACCCCTGTTCAAATGCCATTTTTTTGTGATGTAAAACAATGAGACCAAGATAAATCATTTCAAAATGTTTACCACCATTAATGTGAACTATAACCTGTACAACCCAATCGAAAAATGAACTGAAATCTTTTAAGGGGAAAAATTAAAAAATTACAATAACCTCATTGCATAAATATGCACACCCTTAAACTAATACTTTGTGGCAGCACCTTTGGCTTTTATTAGAACACTCAATCTTTTTGGGAAGGAGTCTATCAGCATGGCACATCTTGATGTGGCAATATTTGCCCACTCTTCTTTGCAAAAATGCTCCAAATCTGTCAGATTGCGAGGGCATTTCCTGTGGACAGCCCTCTTCAGATCACCCCACAGATGTTCGATCAGATTCAGGTCTGGACTCTGGCTGGGCCATTCCAAAATCTTAAACCTTCTTTTGTTGATTTGGATGTGCGCTTTGGGTCATTGTCGTGCTGAAAGATGAAATTCCTCTTCATCTTCAGCTTTCTAGCAGAGGCCTGAAGGTTTTGTGCCACCACTAACTGGTATTTGGAACAGTTCATAATTCCCTCCACCTTGACTAAGGGCCCCGTTCCAGCTGAAGAAAAACAGCCCCAAAGCATGATGCTGCCACCACCATGTTTCACTGTAGGCATGGTGCTCTTTTGGTGATGAACAATGTTGTGTTTGCACCAAACATATCTTTTGGAATTATGGCCAAAAAGTTCAACCTTGATTTCATCGGACCATAACCCCTTTTTCCCACATGCGTTTGTGAGATTTCAAATGTGTTTTTGCAAAATATAGCCAAACTTGTATGTTTTTCTTCGTAAGATAAGGCTTCCGTCTTGCCACCCTACCCCATAGTCCAGACATATAAAGAAGATGGGAGACTGTTATCACATGTACTAAACAGCCAGTACTTGCCAGAAATTCCTGCAGCTCCTTCAGTGATGCTGTACCCTCTTGGCAGCCTCCCTGACCATCTTTCTTCTCATCTTTTCATCAATTTTGGAGGGACGTTCAGTTCTTCTTAATGTCACTGTTGTGCCATATTTTCTCCACTTGATGATGACTGTCTTCACTGTGTTCCATGGTACAATTAATACCTTTGAAATTCTTTTGTACCCTTCTCCTGACTGATACCTTTGAACAATGAGATCCCTGATGCTTTGGAAGCTGTCTGCGGACCATGGTTTGTGCTGTAAGATGTGACTACAAAAATGTCTGGAAAAGCCTACTAGAACAGCTGAACTTTATTTGGGGTTAATCAGAGGCACTTTAAATGGTGGAAGGTAAGTGCTGACTCCAATTTAACATGAGTTTAAATGTGATTGGTTAATTTTGAACACAGCCACATCCCCAGTTATAAGAGAGTGTGCATATTTATGCAACCAGGTTATTGTAAGTTTTAAGTTTTAATTTTTCCCTTTAAAAGAATTCAGTTTGTTTATCAATTGGGTTGTACAGGTATAGGTCACATTAATGATGGAAAAAGTTTTGAAATGATTTATCTTGGTCTCATTATTTTACATCACAAAACCTGGCAATTGAACAAGGGTATGTAGACTTTTTTTATATCCACTGTATGTTGGATTGAAATGTAAATAACATGAGAGAGAATCCTTGTCTGTCTATCAGCGCATGCTATAAATAAAGTGTCTCAAATGTGTGTCATCAACATATCAGCCTATTTGTTCATCATCTTCAGAAGTCCTCCTGGCAATATGTGAGATTTTTTGGCATAAATTCTCAGCTTAAATCTGTTATTTTTCAAGTAAATTTATATATTTCTTCCACTCACAAATCTGTGCTCTCTTTTCAATGAAAGTTTTGGAATTTTATGTCATGGCCTTAAGCAGCCACTGGCAATGTAGCTCAAGAACCGCAGGTTGCAAACCTCTGACTTAAGATACGTGTCCACCTAGGTGTCTGCTCCCTGCACCTCCTCCGCCTCGGGATCTGTCAGGAGTGTGGAGGGGGCGTAACCGGGAGAGAGTCATGAGCCCAATACTCTGTAGCTGCAAACTGCTGCATATTTCTGCTGCACATTCACCAACCACAATGCTCCGCACTGTGTGTCTATATATATATACGTATATATATATATATATATATATATAGTAATATGTACATATGTATACTAGCTGTTCTTGTTTTTTTCTTGCCTTCTGATTGTTGATCTGAGTGTTGCTATCCCTGTGCTGTTGCAATCCTGGAATTTCCCCATTGTGGGACTAATAAAGGCTTATCTTATCTTATCTTAACTGCATGGAGAGTATCACTGTCTGGTCAAAGAACTTAGGACGGTTTTCAAGCAGTATTTTCAGTGACAAAAGTGCAGTTTCATGAGCTTTTACTGTCTCCCCCAACCCGCTCTGCTCTCCTCAACCTGCAGGGCTTGCACGTGATTGGTTGCTGCGACGCCTGGTGGGTGAACTGCTCTAGTCTATTCACAACGCTTCCGGACGTTAAAAGTTTTGCCTCTATCTTCAAAAGTAAAAAGCGAAACATTTTTATGAAAAAAGTCGAGGCGGAAAACAAATGTGTAGTTGCCAAATATCTGTTTAGTTTTTACTAACAATCACTATTTTAAAAGCTCCGGGAAGCTATCGGCTCCACACTCCCGCTCCTCATTTGTGTATTATGTATCTGCTAGGAGGAGGAGCGGGCACCTCCTAGCGACAGCTCGCGATTGTTGACGCCATGCTATCAGAGTGCATGCGGGGCGTGCTACACACACAGTGAATGGGAAGCATGAAAACGCATGCCTAGGTGGGCACGTATCTTTAGGGGAACAGGGGAATTTGATGGCACCAATCTCCTCTCCAAGCCTTCCACTGGTGAATAAATGGCCAGCAGCCCCTCACTGTGCTCTTTATCAAACATTCAATGAAGGAACACTGGAAGGTAGCGGATGAAGGGTAGTATCTCAGACGGCTGAGACAGCTCACAACTAATTGGAAATTTAAAAAAAAAAAAAACATGAGACAAATCCAAGAATTGGTGACAGTTTTCACTTGGAATCACACTGTCTCATGAATGTTGCATTAATGTTGCACAAACTCCCAGTGTGTTTGGCCAGAGTTCTCCATGTGTTTCCATCCATGTCATGCAAGTGTTGCAGAACATTTTCACAATATGCATGAGACAAAATCTATGGGTTTTTTTGCACTCATGACAGACCAGCAATGGCTTCACAATACTCGAGACAAGGTCAACATGGGTTTGAGACACCCTCGATTAGTCTGAGACTATTTTGAGAGAAAGCTGCCACACAAATTTTTTGAATATGTTCAAAATCCCTGTGAGACACGTGTGAGACCATGCAACTCTGGAGAGGAAAATGAGAACCACCAAGAATGTTGGGAGACATTTTGGAAACTCCTTTGAGTATGCCATTCTCCAACTCAAACTTCTTTAACCTCTTGCACTCCGTTGTACCGCAGGTGGGCAAGTCTCTGCGTCCCAGAGCGCACGAGTGCGCTCTCGTGCGCTCTAGGAAGCAAGAGGGCGCTCTAGGACGCACGAGGGCGCTGCCTCCAAGCGCGCACTGAAAAAAAAAAAAAGTTCTTCCACTACAGACACAGCCGCGAACAGATCAGATATGATTGACCTCTCATTCAACTAATAAGAGCCTTGAATTGGGTTTCTGAAACCTTGAAGAACCAATGACTGAAAACCTAGCAAGAAGGACCCGCCTACCAACGCTGTGAATGCAACGAGCCAATTGAAGCACAGAAGTTCGCAGCTTTTTTGTGTAAGGCTGGGTGAAGAGAGACTGACTGCAGCAGCAGACAAAAAAAGGACCCGCAGGAAGAACCCCACAGACCCAGCAGCACAGAGACCATCCACAAGTGCAACCTGTGTGACGGACTGCCATTCGTGCAACAGCATGTGCGGCCACAGGCGGTGCTTTTTTTGTTTTTGTCCCAGCAGAGTAGACGTTAGGATTCGCTTCCATGGTCATCATAGACCGACGGAGGCCGACGATGAAGGCTGAGTGACACACACACGTTCGCCAGTCTGTTTTTAATTATTACTGTTATTTGTTTTGAAAAATCGTTCGCCTAAAACCGCAATCATGGAAGCGCAAAACCGCAATAATGGAATTATGTTTTGATCGGGTCGCGAGACCAGCGTCGCGTTCGTCTGACAATGAGGAAGAAGTTCGCCAGCTCCGCTTCTGCTGTGAAGAGGTAAGGTGTTCTAAGCTAAATTATTCTTTATCCCTGAAAATTGTAATCAAAATGACTTTTGACCGATCAGTAAATTACAGCTGTGCGTCATCGCTGCATGACGGACTGTGGCGCAATGGGCGATGTCCATCCTCTGTAGCGAGGGGGGGGGACAACCCCCCCCCCCCCCCCCACACACACACACACACACAGCCCTGACTGTCACTTTTCATTAGAGCCCAAGATGAAGCTTCTATATTGAATCATTCAAAAGTTACAGACGTTTTTCCAAACTGTGCCATTTGGCACAATTCGGCACAGTTCAAAAATGCCTGGGAACTACCTGAGGAAAAAGCTGTGTAATATATTCATTTTTTGTGGTATTGTTACAAAATTTGGACATCAGCTGGATAACACTTGGTTCTACATTTCTGTTGCATTTTCCAGCCCGGATCTGAAGCTGTGTGTTATTTGCAAGCATTTGTATCCAAAAAAACACCCAGGCCAAATTTATTTTCTTCAAGTTCACTAAGTTTAGATGACTGTTACTCAGTGGCCGGAGCACTTAGAGAGATTATGACTGTTTTGCCAAAAAATTCAAAGTGGTTTCTTTTAAATGAGACCAACCCCATGAAGATGCTGCAAAGGGTTGAAGAACAGCTTTCGATTACTTTGGGCACGTTATTTTTTGGCGTTTTTAGGGAAATTGACCGGAGTGCAAGGGGTTAAACAAACTGTGTGTACAGCAAGCACAGTTTTAACTCTACACACATTATTTTTTGAGCAAAATGCTTTTCTCAAAGCCAACAGATTGAAAATTTATGTTCTGGAGGTTTGAGCATTACAGGGACACCAGGATCTGTCCCATTATAGCAGAAGGACATAGACTGTCATGCCATACCACTCATGGAGAGCTTTTTCTTCCTTGTTTTTTTTATGTGCTGTGGTGACACAAACCTGACGTAGAGTGAAATGGGAACCACTGCATTGAGGAGGATGACATATGACCAGAAGGACAGGAAAGATGAGAGACCAATGTCAATGCCCGTGACACGAGGAAGGAATGCTGTAAATGCAGTGCCCTCATTTGTTTCCCAGACATAATGGAGAATAGCCATCAATGTGGACATGATGAACAGGTGACCAAAGATCTGAAATAGATATTACATCTAGTTATTTAAATGTTCCAGAGATTTGAATTGGATTTTTTACTATGCAAAGTAAGTTCTGGACTAACTTTATTTTTTGGCTGCTCTCTTTCAAACTATTAAATTAGTTTTTCTTTTTTTTTTTTTTAGTTTCTGCTGATGGTATTATTGTGAAAAAAATATTTAACTATCAAAATACAGGGAAGGAATGACAAGTAGACCTTATCACATTTTAGGCTGCTTTAAAAGCACACATCTTAGATTCCTTGTAGACTATCCCTGCCCTAGCACTACACAAACTTTGCCTTGGTAGTCTCATCTTTTCCAGTAGCTAAAACAAGCCTGTGTTGAGCCCAGTGGGCTCACCACTTGCAGGAGGGACCATGGGAATCTGGTGCTATGCGGATCAGGTGGAGGGTGAAGGCAGAGACCTTGGCGATCTGATCCCCGGCTTCCTAAACGGATGTAACCTCACTGGTGGGGAAGGAGCCTGAGCTGGTTCATGAGGTTGAGAGATACTGGCTAGATATACTCAAGCACACCTCAATACATAGCTCTGGGTCTGGAACCAGTCTCCTGGAGAGGGGCTGGAGTTTGGCCTATTCTGGAGTTTCCCCGGTAAAAGGCGGTGAGCAGGGGTGGCTATTCTTGTATCTCCCACCACCACCACCTGCTGCCTCTACACTGGAGTTTTCCCCACTGGACAAAAGGGTTGTTTCCCTGCGTCTTTCGATTGGGAAACGGGTCCTGACCATCAAAGTACCCACCCTTTTTGGAATCTCTCACTGGGGTGCTGGAGAGTGCTCCTCTTGGAGACTCCATTGGCCTACTGGGGGACTTCAATGCGCATGTTGGCAGCAACAGTGAAGCCTGGAGGGGTGTAATTGGGAGGAATGGCCTGTCCAATCTGAACCCAAGTGGTGTTCAGTTATTGGAGTTCTGTGGAAACCACAGTTTGTCCATAATGAACACCATGTCCAAGCTTAAGGGTGTTCATATGGGCACCTGGCACCAAGACACCCTACATTGCAGGTTGATGATCAATTTTGTTATTGTGTCATCAGATCTGTGACCATATGTCTTTGACACTTGAGTAAAGAGAGGTGCAGCACTGTCAATTGATCATCACCTGGTGGTGAGTTGGATCCAATTGCAGGGGAGGATGCCATTCAGACCTGGTAGACCCAAATGTATAATGAGGGTGTGCTGAGAAGGTTTGGCTGAGGCCCCTGTCGGGGACATCTTCAACTCCCACCTCCAGAAGAACTTCGACCACATTCTGAGGGAGTCTGGAGGCACTGAATCTGAATAGGCCATATTTTCCACTTCTATTGTTGAAGCAGCTGCCCAGAGCTGTGGCCGCAAGGTTGTTGGTGCATCTCGTGGTGGCAACCCCCAAACCAAGTGGTGGACACCAGTGGTGAGGGGGGGTCATGAAGCTGAAGAAGGAGTCCTCTCAAGCTTGGTCGGGCTTGTGGGACTCCCGAAGCAGCTGAGGTATACCGGCAGGCCAAGCGGAGTACAGCTCAGGTGGTTGCTGAAGCAAAAACTTGGGTGTGGGAGGAGTTCGGTGAGGCCATGGTGCAAGACTTTTGGTTGACCTCAAAAAGATTCTGGCAAACTGTCCGGCATTAATCTCTTGCTCCATTTTCCCCTCACTCGTGAATGAGACCCCGAGATACTTAAACTCCTCCACTTGGGGCAGGAGCTTGTCCCCAACCCGGAGAGGGAAATCCACCCTTTTCCAGCTGAGGACCACGGACTCAGACTTGGAGGTGCTGATACTCATCCCAGCCACTTTGCAATCAGTAGCAAACCATCCAAGCAAGACTTGTAGGTCATTGGTTGATGAAGCCAACAGGACAACATCATCTGCAAACAGCAGAGATGAGATTCTGTGGTCACCAAATATGACACCCTCTGTTCCTTGGCTGCACCTAGATATCCTGTCCATAAAAATTATGAACAGGATTGTGACAAAGGGCAGTCCTGGTGGAGTCCAACTGTCACTGGAAACAAGTCTGACTGGGTGTTAGCAATATGAACCAAACTTTTGCAATGGCCGTATAGGGACTGGCTAGCTCATAACAACAAGCCTAATACCCCATACTCCTGCAGCACCCCCCACAACAGACCATGAGGGACGTGGTCAAATGCTTTCTCCAAGTCCACAAAAACACATGTGGATTGGTTGTGCAAACTCCCACCAACCCTCGAGAATTGTCGAGAGGGTAAAGAGTTGGTCCGATGTACCATGGCCAGGATGAAAACCACATTGCTCCTCCTGGATCTGAAGTTCGACCAGTGGATGGACTCTCCTCTCCAGTACTCTGGCATAAACCTTCCCAGGGAGGCTGAGAAATGTCATCCCCCTAACGTTGGAACACACCCTTTGGTCCCCTTCTTGAAAAGAGGAACCACCACCCCAGTTTGCCATGCCGAAGGCACTGTCCCCAACCTCCACGCAATGTTGCAGAGGCGTGTCATCCATGACAACCCTACAACATCCAGGGCTTTGAGGTACTCAGGGTGAATCTTGTCCACCCCGGAGCCCGGCCACCAAAGAGACTACTTCAATGACCTCACCCCCTTTGATGGGTGAGCCGTTCCTCTCGTCATAAAGCACTTCTTCCTTTCTGGAAGGCGTGTCAGTGGGATTGAGGAGATCCTCGATGTATTCTTTCCACCGCCCGACAATGTCTCCAGTCGAAGTCAGCGGCATCCCATCCACACCATACACAGCGTGGACAGGGAGCTGCTTCGATCTCCTGAGCCAGGTAATTTAACAAACTGTAGTGCTGTTGATACCATCTAGCTGCAATGCTCCTGCACTGTGTATAAAAAAATCTTATTATCGTATTTGCTATTGCTCTGAGTGCTGCTATCCCTTTGCTGCTGCAATCCTGGAATTTCTCCATTACGGGACTAATAAAAGCTTATCTTATCTTAATTTTTACATTAAAACGTACTATTTGTGTATGCATAAACTCACACTTAACACCAGGATATTTGTCTGCTGATCAACTCTTGTCCGTTTGAATACTGACTTTCCACTGTTCTGCATCACCTTAGTGTCAGGGCCTGGAGGGATTCAGTGCCACATAAGAAACATAATTATAGTAATTATTAGAAAATGTTCAGAAAGGTTATCTGCGGTAGATTGCCTCAGACACTGTATACAATCAATATGGCCAAAAACTGAAATCTAAGTAAGATAACATATCTAAAATCAAGGCTGCATATAATTTTTGTTTGAGAGATTTCCTCTTTCCATGCAGTTTCTACTGTATGTTTTATTGCAATTGTTAAAAGATAATTTGACTTATTTTAAGATATTTCGATAAGTTAAATTTAATTGTTCTGTTGTGTCAAGTAAGTTTGAGATCGTGGAAAGTCACAGAGAAGACTGCTGTATTAAGGACTCTGCTATTAAGAAGAAGGAGCCAACTTTATTGCCATTCAGTCCATACAGCCAATCATGTACAGTACAACGAAATTATGTTTCCCCGATCTACAACGTTTATCACATCTAGAATCAGAGGGGCCGCTGCCATGCAAGGCGCCGCCACAAATAAACAACTTTTCCTTCCCCCATTCTACTATTATTATTATCATCAAAGCGGGGCGTTTGGTTGAACCCGAGAAACTGTGGCAGCTGTCCCCACCCAGAGCTAACACCAACCCTGGGCCTGGCAAAGAAAATAGAGGAGGTATGCCGTCTTCAATTAAAAAAATAATTTTCCAATTACAATTAACACAACTTTGACAGCCTGGTGGAAGGCAAATAAAATCACCAAATTATCACATACTTATTCTATGCATGAGGTAAAAAATGCTGTAGATCTGAAAATAAAGGAACTAACCCTTTAAGTTTTATTTTTGTCATCCATTATTATTATTATATGTATTCTCTTGGTCATTGGTTTATTTAGCAGTGTTTCTGACATTATTCTCTGTCCATTTTTAGTTTTTAGGTTTGCTCTTATTTTGAAGTCATTCCTGTTCCATTTCATGTAGCCTTGTGATCCTAGTTCTGCTTTCCAGTTCACCATTATGATTTGTAATTTATGTTTCTGTCACCTACTTCTCATCAGCTGTAACTCTCCACTGAAAGATAAACATATGTTATGTCTTCCTTCCTGTTTTCCAGCTCCCGTCTGTTTTTTTTTTTTTTTTACTTTCAGTTTCATTCTTTTAGTTTTACTTTTACCTCTTCCAGCCTTCAAGCTGGAAAAGCAGCAGCTGCTGATGCACGACACCCTTCCTTCTGCTTGGTTCTTGACAGAATTCAGCATACTTCTTTACCATGATACTTTTGCAAGTGTTTTATCAAGTTGATAGTGTTAAAATTGTAAATGCTGGTACCATACAGCAAACATAGAGGCGAGTCCCTCAGACAGGCTTCTGTGATGTAACACTCGTTGCTTTTGTTTACAGAAGCAATGCGCAGCGTGGCTAAGAATGTGATCATGCCTTCATTTTAATATTATTAATGTATCGGATCTGTAAATTACTTTTATTCCTTTCCAATACCAATCCAGCCATTTTGCCTGGATTGAACCCGACACCGATACGGCGAATCAGATCGGCTCATCCCTACTCTAAACTTTATAATATAATTTCAAATTTTGATGTAAAAACAATGCTCTCAATAAATTAATGGGAAATTATTTAGATTTCTCTTCCAACTCTGACTTATGGACAGAAATCTGTAGTAACATTTTCTTCATGACTAACAATTCAAACTTACAACTCATACAGTATAAAACAATTTATAGGACACACCTCACTCAAAGAAAATGGTTTTAAGTGATACAGACATTTATTTACAGTGCAGTTCAGGGAGCACAGATGATTATTTTCATGCCACACCGGCGTGTCACCTGGTTCCTTTTAGACGAGGGTGACTGAGACCTTATCTACTATTCTGGGCTGTGGATTCCCTCCATCTCCTTTACTTTGCTTGTTTGGATATATTGCAGAAGTTGATCAGCTGCCAGTTAAATATAAGAAGCCACTTCACATTTCTCTAGCCACCACCAAGAAAACCATATTTTTAAACTGGAAATCCAAAAGATTATTACATCTGAACCACAGGATAAACCTTCTTACAGAAAACATCTCATTAGAGAAAATAATTTTTAGCACAGAAATGATAAAAAAAAAAATTATTTAATGAGATGTGTAATCCACTTTTGATTTTTTTTGGGTTTAGATTGGGCACCTGGGTCTGAAACCTCACACATCCCCATGCATATCACTACAGAAATGGATATGTAATTGCTACACAAATGCATTTTACTGTTTATTTTATTTCGTTATTTCTTTATGCACATTTTCTTTTGAAATATGAGTTTCTGGTCTGAATAGAGTCTCACACATTCACATATCCACACAGCACATCCTTACACATACACACATACAGCATCTCGCAAAAGTGAGTACACCCCTCACATTTTTGTAAATATTTTATTATATCTTTTCATGGGACAACACTGAAGATATGACACTTTGATACAATGTAAAGTAGTCAATGTACAGCTTGTATAACTGTGTAAATTTGCTGTCCCCTCAAAATAACTCAACACACAGCCATTAATGTCTAAACATCTGGCAACAAAAGTAAGTACACCCCTAGCGAAACTGTCCAAATTGTGCCCAATTAGCCATTTTCCCTCCCCAGTGTCATGTGACTTGTTAGTGTTACAAGGTCTCAGGTGTGAATGGGGAGCAGGTGTGTTAAATTTGGTGTTATCGCTCTCACACTTTCTCAGACTGGTCACTGGAAGTTCAACATGGCACCTCATGGCAAAGAACTCTCTGAGGATCTGAAAAAAAAGAATTATTGCTCTACATAAAGATGGCCTAGGCCAGGGGTGTCCAACCATGTGCCATGGAGAGCCAAGACCCTGCAGGTTTTCTCTTCTACCCAGTCTCTTCAGCAGGTGTTTTCACTTATCAGCAATCAGTGGGAAGAAGTTCACTGAAATCTGCTGTTGAAGACACTGGTTGGAGGTAAAACCTGCAGGGTCTTGGCTCTCCATGGCACATGGTTGGACACCCCTGGCCTAGGCTATAAGAAGATTGCCAACACGCTGAAACTGAGCTGCAGCACAGTGGCCAAGACCATGTAGCAGTTTAACAGGACATGTTCCACTCAGAGCCTAGCCATGGTTGACCAAAGAAGTTGAGTGCATGTGCTCAGTGTCATATCCAGAGGTTGTCTTTTGAAAATAGACGTATGAGTGCTGCCAGCATTGCTGCATTGGTTAAAGGGGTGGGGGGGTCAGCCTGTCAGTGCTCAGACCATAAGCTGCACACTGCATCAAATTGGTCTGCATGGCTGTTGTCCCAGAAAGCAGCCCCTTTTAAAGATGATGCACAAGAAAGCCCACAAACAGTTTGCTGAAGACAAGCAGACTATGGACATGGATTACTGGAACCATGTCCTGTGGTCTGATGAGACCAAGATTAAACTTATTTGATTCAAATGGTGTCAAGCGTGTGTGGCGGCAACCAGGTGAGGAGTACAAAGACAAGTGTGTCTTGGCCACAGTCAAGCATGGTGGTGGGAGTGTTATGGTTTGGGGCTGCATGAGTGCTGCCGACACTGGGGAGCTAAAGTTCACTGAGGGAACCATGAATGCCAGCATGTACTGTGACATACTGAAGCAGAGCATGATACCCTCCCTTCGGAAACTTGGCCACAGGGCAGTATTCCAACATGATAACCACGCCAAACACACCTCCAAGACAACCGCTGCCTTGCTAAAGAAACTGAGGGTAAAGGTGATGGACTGCCAAAGCATGTCTCCAGACCTAAACCCTATTGAGCATCTGTGGGGGCATCCTCAAATGGAAGGTGGAGGAGTGCAAGGTCTCTAACACCATGATGTCATCATGGAGGAGTGGTAGAGAATTCCAGTGGCAACCTGTGAAGCTCAAGTGAACTCCATTCCCAAGACAGTGAAGGCAGTGCTGGAAAATAATGGTGACCACACAAAATATTGACATTTTGGGCACAATTTGGACATTTTCACTAGGGGTGTACTCACTTTTGTTGCCAGCGGTTTAGACATTAATTATGTCTTCAGTGTTGTCCCATGAAAAGATATAATAAAATATTTACTAAAATGTGAGGGGCATACTCACTTTTGTGAGATACTGTACACTGTCACACACAGACACACAGACACACACACACACACACACACACACACACACACTTTTTAGATATTCCTTTTTGCACTGATGATGTCACTCACTGCAAAATCGTCACTGTTCGTGCCAATCAGAAGCCATGGATGACAGCAGAGGTCCACACACTCCTGAGGGCTTAGGGCGCAGCCTTCAGGGTCAGTGACACTGCAAGACTCACAATAGCTAGGGCCAACCTGTCTCGTAGTATCAAGGAGGCAAAACAACAGTACAGCAAGAAAATATCTGGCCACTTCAGCAACACCAGAGATGCACAGTCTCTCTGGCATGTCATACAGACCCTCACCAACTACACATCTCCACCTCAGACCAATCGGCCGATTGGTCGATTCCTGGAAGCGGGGGGGGGGGGCACATGGCAGTACTGGAACTCGGGAGACAGACATGTGCAATGAAGTAATTGTTATATAAAAATTAGCATTAAGCCAATCACAGAAGCCAAAAAGCCTATGGGGAGATTGCTAGCCAATCACAATTGAGTGTAAAAAAGGTATAAAAACTCTGTTCAAAAGCCACAAAATGTTCCTTTTCGGTGATCTCCAGGACACCATCATCCCATAGCAGAAGATTGAAGATAAGGAAAAACCGCTGCTAGGAAAATAGATCAAACACCATCTCAACTCTTCAGTTTTTAACAACTCCAAATCTTCTGCTGCAAGAAGGGAGAAAATAGCACTTGGGCGAACAGAAGAAGGAAGTGGAGTCACCACAGCTGGCGGCTCTCCCAACATACTGCATTACATCATGGGTCCCCACAGGAGAGAACAAGGGAGCCGGGGCTGCAAGATTTCTCCGGCTTGAGGCCTCCACTTCAAGGGCCCCTTTCGCCTTCCCCTCCCCGGCTGAAGGCTACACAGAGCATGGGCCCCGCTGATGAAAGAACAGAAGACGGAGCCTCAAGAGTCAGCTTCCCTGCCTCGCCTTTTCTTCCCCTTCTCCCCGAGAAGAGGAGCATCGAAGGAGAAGACCAGCAATTAATCATCATTTTTCAATCTCCCCAGCAAGGCTTCTTTTTAGACAGTTATTCACAAATTGATTAGATGTTTTTACCAGGTTTTATGATTCAAAGGGTTTCTTTTATTTTGGACTCTTTCAGATTTTTCATATTTTTGGTTGATTTTAAATTTTGATTTTCTGGGCTGATCCTAGTGATTTTTGAATTTTTATATTTTTGAATGATTTCACTTTTTGATCAAATGACTGCTTTTACAACTACCAACTTTTTGAATCAAGGTTTTTCAATCAGTTTTGGGTTGATTTTGACTTTTATCATTTTGATTTAATTGACTGTTTTTATGCAAGTATATCCTGTTTTGGCTGAGCTTGGCAGACTTTCAATAAATACTACAGCATATTAAAAGACAGTATGGGAGTTTGTGAGATCACTGATTCAGTGTCCATCTTTCCTGGTTGTTTTCCAAGAGGGTATTTTTCTGCAAGAGGTGTTACATTTTTGTGAGTTTTTAAAGGTTACTCTTTACGGTGTTTTTAAACAGACCTCCTATAGATCAATTTTTTCCTGATCTTAAACGTTTACCCAGATAAACAAGAGCAAAGTAAGACCATGAGGGGTTGTCGTTAATGCCAAGGGTGTATTCCAGGTGTCTGACTGGACAGGTTACTCAGTCAGAGGTCTGGTATACAGGTGAGTGGAGGTCTTCTGGTAGATAGAAGACAGTGCGGCTGGGTTAACCCTCAAGTCACCAAGCACACACACATATGTGACAGAATTTCCTATGAGGAAAAATTCCTCTAGGAACTGCAATCTGGTGAGCCTAACTTCAATCTTGAGGTACAAGGTCAAAGGGTCTTCAACACCTGGTGATGAGCGGTGCCTGGTTTCCTCCAAACATGATGCCTGGCATTCACGCCAAAGAGTTCCATTGTTGTCTCATCAGACCAGAGAATTTTGTTTCTCATGGTCTGAGAGTTCTTCAGGTGCCTTTTGGCAAACTCCAGGTGGGCTGCCATATGCCTTTTACTGAGGACTGGCTTCTGTCTGGCCACTCTACCATACAAGCCTGATTGGTGGATTGCTGCAGAGATGGTTGTCCTTCTGGAAAGTTCTCCTCTCTCCACAGAGGAACACTGAAGCTCTGACAAAGTGACCATCGGGTTCTTGGTCACCTCCCTGACTAAGGCCCTTCTCCCCCCATTGCTCAGTTTAGATGGCCGGACAGCTCTAGTAAGAGTTCTGGTGGTTCCAAACTTCTTCCATTTATGGATGATGGAGGCCACTGTGCTCATTGGGACCTTCAAAGCAGCAGAAATTTTTCTGTACCCTTCCCCAGATTTGTGCCTTGAGACAATCCTGTCTTGGAGGTCTACAGACAATTCCTTTGACTTTATGCTTGGTTTGTGCTCTGACATGCACTGTCAACTGTGGGACCTCATACTGACAGGTGTGTGCCTTTCCAAATCTTGTCTAATCAACTGAATTTACCACAGGTGGACTCCAATTAAGCTGTAGAAACATCTCAAGGATGATCAGTGGAAACAGGATGAACCTGAGCTCAATTTTGAGATTCATGGCAAAGGCTGTGAATACTGATGTACATATGATTTCTTAGTTTTTTTATTTTTACTAAATTTGCAAGAATCTAAAAAAAACCCCCAACTTTTTTCACATTGTCATTATGGGGTATTGTGTGTAGAATTTTGAGGGAAAAATGACTTTAATCCATTTTTGAATAAGGCTGTAACATAACAAAATGTGGAAAAAGTGAAGGGCTGTGAATGCTTTCCAGATGCACTGTAGCATATCTACCTTTCTTCTCTCCATCATATCAGCCAACTGTCTGGCTTTAACAGTCATAGTCCCTACATTTAACATCGCTACTCTCACCTCCACACTTCTACCTTTCCTTTTCTCTCTCTTCTTCCTAACACAACTCCCCCGTCTCCTCCGCCTCGATCTTCGACCAACAGTAGCCCAGTTTAGCAGTAGGTTGGACAAATCCTGTCAAGGGGCCCAGGGGCCTCAAGTACAAAGGGTACTTGCGCACAAAAACATGGCGTACGTCCTTTTCCTCGGAAACTTCCAGATGTATCAAGAATGAAATGACCTTGGAAATATGTGCAGCCCCACACCAACTTCATGGCTGGCGTACGTATGTTTCTACTAATATTGATCCGCTGGCGACACTTAGAGGTGATGTTGGAAGACTGATAATGATTTGAAAATTATTGTACACACCAGAGACACATGACGAACAAACATCCATGTGTGCGCAATTAGATGAGTGAATATAAAAGCAAGTGCAAAGAAGTGCAAAAAATGCCTCTAACAACAATGGCGTTAGCATTATTAGGGGATATTGCAAATCGTGCAGTGAGAAGAGAAAGGGTATTTTGAGACAGGGAAGATTTGTTAGCCAGTTTAGGTTTCCACAGGCAGTCCTTGTGGAACTGAGCTCAGAGCTACAGCCATTCTTGGAGCACGACATGGCAAGAAGCCGTGCGCTGCCCATCCCAGTGCAGGTGCTGACGGCTTTGGGGTTTCTGGAAACGGGCATTCCAGAGGGAGCTTGCAGACCCATCATGAATTTCCCAGTCAACCCTGAGCCGAGCTATGCTAAGATAAGATAAGATCCTGGAATTTCCCCGTTGTGGGACTAATAAAGGCTTATCTTATCTTATCTTATCTGATAAGATAAGCCTTTATTAGTCCCACAATGGGGAAATTCCAGGATTGCAACAGCACAGGGATAGCAACACTCAGAGCAACAATCAGAAGGCAAGAAAAAACAAGAGCAGCTAGTATACATATGTACATATTAATATAAATATATATATATAGACACACAGTGCGGAGCATTGTGGTTGGTGGATGTGCAGCAGAAAGTCTAAGCTCTCTCCGCGGATGCGGTGGGCCAGCTGGATGCCTTTGGGCATGATGGTGACCCTCTTGGCGTGGATGGCGCACAGGTTGGTGTCCTCGAAGAGACCCACCAGGTAGGCCTCGCTGGCCTCCTGCAGAGCCATGACGGCGGAGCTCTGGAAGCTGTGTGGGATGGCTTTATCCAGCTGTCACCCAGGTACATCATATTCCCATACAATGCAGCTGAACAAGCCAACATCAAAGCTCAATTTGCAGCGAGAGCCGGTTTTCCTAATGATTCTAATGAACAGCATTGTTGGGAACAAACTACAAGCTGGCACTGTGCGGATGGGTGGCTTCTTGGTGAGTAAATTCATGCAATTGTCCTAATAATAACCCACCTCATGCGCAATGTGCCTGTGCACCCCCAAATATCACCCTGTCTTCAAGGCTTTATTACAAGCCAGTGGGTCGAGTAAGTGACTCTTTTTTTGCTGACTAAACTACAGTTTCACAGCATTCTACCAAGCCCCAATTGCCTCTGTGTGTACAGTGGTTATGTCAGTAAACACATGCGTAAAGTTTGAAATACAACAGTCTCACCCATTCCCCGATGCACTTCATTCATTTACAATAGTAATGTGTTTAATCCATGTAAGTTGTATATAACTATAAAGGATGAGATTTGCATTTTGGACATAAAATATGTACAACCTAAGCAGGGCTGCTCGCAGAGATAGCAAAAAGACGTGACAACCTAATAGTTTTGAATGCAAAAGACGCAATAGACTTACACAATAGTCCCCTCTGGTATACAACTAGGAAAATACCGGTCGCTATGGAGGGTGAGAATATGTATGGGTACATAATCATACCATGTAGGATAACTAAGTAGACGGTTGTGCTGTTTCATTCCATCTAGCTACAATGCTCTGCACTGTGTGTGTTTATATATTTACATATTTATTCCATCTAACTACAAAGCTCCGCATTGTGTGTGTTTATATATATATTTATATATTTACTCTATCTAGCAACAATGCTCCACACTGTGTGTGTTTATATATTTACATATTCATTCCATCTAGCTACAATGCTCCGCACTGTGTGTTTATATATCTACATATTTATTCCATCTAGCTACAATGCTCCACACTGTGTTTATATATTCATATATCTATTCCATCTAGCTACAATGCTCTGCACTGTGTTTATATATGTACATATTATTCCATCTAGCTACAATGCTCCGCACTGTGTGTTTATATATTTACATATTTATTTCATCTAGCTACAATGCTTCGTACTGTGTGCTTATATATCTACATATTTATTCCATCTAGCTACAATGCTCCGCATTGTGTTTATATACTCATATATTTATTCCATCCAGCTACAATGCTCTGCACTGTGTTTATATATTTATATATCTATCCCATCTAGCTACAATGCTCCGCACTGTGTTTATATATATATTTATATATTTACTCTATCTAGCAACAATGCTCCACACTGTGTGTGTTTATATATTTACATATTTATTCCATCTAGCTACAATGCTCTGCACTGTGTGTGTTTATATATCTAAATATTTATTCCATCTAGCTACAATGCTCCGCACTGTGTTTATATATTCATATATCTATTCCATCTAGCTACAACGCTCCACACTGTGTTTATATATCTACATATTATTCCATCTAGCTACAATGCTCCGCACTGTGTGTTTATATATCTACATATTATTCCATCTAGCTACAATGCTCCGTACTGTGTGTTTATATATCTACATATTTATTCCATCTAGCTACAATGCTCCGCACTGTGTGTTTATATATCTACATATTTATTCCATCTAGCTACAATGCTCCGCACTGTGTTTATATACTCATATATTTATTCCATCCAGCTACAATGCTCCGCACTGTGTTTATATATTTATATATCTATCCCATCTAGCTACAATGCTCCGTACTGTCTATATACTGTATATACTGTATATATATATACACACACACACACACACACACACACACACACACACACACACACACACACACACACACACACACACAGACATATATATATATATTTTTTTTTATTTATTTATTTATTTATTTATATGTACATATGCATACTTGCTGCTCTTGTTTTTTCTCTTGCCTTCTGATTGTTGCTCTGAGTGTTGCTATCCCTGTGCTGTTGCAATCCTGGAATTTCCCCATTGTGGGACTAATAAAGGCTTATCTTATCTTATCTTATGTACTTGTTGAGTCTAATATGATCTGCTTTCAACTGACAAGTGATCTTGGCTACCCACTAAATAGGTTCCTATTGTCTTCTTTTTCATGCCTGTTTTCCTTTAATTCAACCAGCTGATCCACCCGGCTGGTCACAAATTGATTGATTGATTCTTCATTTAAAATAACATTGTATACAATATACATCATACATTTAAAAACAATGGGATGACACAAGAAAGTGCACACACTTATTTCCATTGTGGTCCCTAAAAGAGGTTGCAGTTAGTCTCATACCTGGACCCTTCTACTTTGAAATTTGGCACTGTAACCACTGAGCTATACACAGTACAAATCACAGCGATCAGCTGACGCTTCTGAGGATGACTGCAGACGTCAGTCAAAAAATGTCAAAGTTAAATAAACATCTCCTTCTCATCCCTGTCTGAATAAAGGAAACAAACTAATCTTATAGGGCTGTGAGCAGGCTATTGAATTACTTCTATCCGGTGCTAATGCCAGAGGACAGCATGCCAAACAAAATGTTTTTACATGCCTCTACTTCATTCAAGAGCGTCTCCAACTCACAGTCCGTTAAATTCCATTAAATCCATTACTTTTGATCGTGGATAGAGGAGAATCAAAGGTGCAGCGCTTGTATATATCAATTTGCATACATATTTGCATCTAATTGCATATTCAAATGGAGGCATGTCAAGGGAGAAGTCCGGTACTTCATCATGTGCATTCAATTTCAAGCAGATTGGGATGTACAAAGGAAATGTGATTGGATTTCTGCGTATGGACGGTTTCATACATCTGGATTTTTTTTTTTTTGATTTTTTTTTTTTTTTGCTTACGGCATTTTCTTTATTTAAATGTACGGCATCATTCAATAGGAAATCCATACGTCTTTGTACATGAGGCCCCTGGTCCCACTAACCTCAGCTGTGATATAAGCTCTTGTTATGAAGCTACTTTTCTGACAAGACACTACACAATGAAACCAAAGCACAGCTAACGAGTCTCTGCATAAAACCAATAAAGAAGGTGCTACACGTGACTGAAGAGAAGCAACTTATTTTTTTATCAACTTGCTGTCTGATCAAGCACGTTCTAAATACAGAGTTGACATTTACCAGACTGATTTTATTAAATGATAAAATAGTAGTCATGTAATAAGGCAATGGGAATTCATTCATAGAGCAATTCACACAGCAATTCATTGCTTTTTCATTCATAAATTGCAAAAATAAATGCTGAAATCTAAAAAAAGTCATTACTTAGAAAAAATGTAAAATTGAAGCTGCAACATAGAGATGCGGCAAGATGCATGTGAATCATTTTGCATTTGAATCATTAAAGGCTGAATCATAACTGAATCGACCTGTGAGACCGCTACAGTTTCACACCTCTAGTTAACATTAAGTTAACTTCTTGAGTTTTAATGAAAAGAAGAAACAAACTCAAGCGCTTGACTGCAGTGAGACAATATATTGACTAAAAACATGACAGTCCAAAAATAACGGTGCAAACATATATCAAAAACCCAACAAGGAAAACTTACATAGAGTAGAATCTCCAGAGCCAACAAACTCTGGAGAAGAGGGGAAGACTAACTGTGAAGTGAAGTCCAGTCTGAACACTATTATTACTGCCACAGGGAAACCATGAGCAGACAGTCCTTAAATAGTACACAGACAAATGAGGCACAGGTGCAGGGAGCAGAGTAAGCAATTGACCTGATTAATCAATAACATAGAGCTGAGCTGGCAGGGAGACAGCCTGGATAGCTGGTGGAAGAGGAAGGGCTCAAAGTAAACAACATATACACACAGAACTGCAAACATACTAATAACACACAGAAACATACTCAAAAATACATAGGAAGTCTGAGCGCTGAGAACGACGCTCAGACACATGACAGAGCCCCCCCTTCAAGGGGTAACCAGACATACCAAGTAATACCAAAAAGACCCCCCCCCCCAAAAAAAAAAAAACAAACAAAAAGCTAAGGAGTACAGCAAAACACTACCCAGGGAGGGAGGTGGGGGAGCAGGCTAAGGAGGGAAACACAACTCAGTACAAAACCCGCACCTGCACCCAGTCAGACCCCCTAGGCCCCCACGATCCCAGGGCACCAGGATTCGGGTGGCCGGCCGAAGTCCCAGGCCAGCCAGAAGGCCAGGTGGAATGAGTTGGGTGGCCTGCCATAGAATAAGGACCACCCGACCAGGCGGCTCAGTCTTTCTGGCAGCCAGCCTGAGTCCTTAAGCCACCAGCCTGGGAGAGGTGACCACGGAGGCAGCTTCCCCACCAGAAGGCAGGCCGGAGCTGAGGAAGATCAAGGCGAGGAAGGCGTCGGGACCGGACAGCATCAGCACAAGCTCCTCAAGTCCTGTGCAGACCAGCTGTGTGGGATTGTGGCGTACATCTTCAACCTGAGCCTGAAGCTGGGGAGGGTACCACAGCTGTGGAAAACATCTTGTGTGGTACCTGTACCAAAAACTTCCCACCCCAAAGACCTGAACAGCTACAGACCGGTGGCCTTGACGTCCCACATGATGAAGACCCTGGAGAGACTGCTCCTTGCTCACCTCCGCCCCCGGTGGGACCAGCGATGGATCCACTCCAGTTCGCCTACCAGCATGGCATTGGGGTGGAGGATGCAGTGATCTTCCTCCTTCACTGTTCTCTGTCCCACCTGGAGAAGCCCGGGAATGCGGTGAGGATCATGTTCTTTGACTTCTCCAGTGCTTTCAACACCATCCAACCGATGATCCTGAAGGACAAGCTGCTGTGCGCAGGGGTGGACCAGCACCTGTCATCATGGATCCTGGACTACCTCACGAACTGGCCTCAGTTTGTAAGAACCCGGGACTGTGTGTCCGACACGATCATTGGTAGCACGGGGGCCCCCCAGGGAACGGTTTTGGCTCCCTTCCTGTTCACCCTTTATACTGCGGACTTCTCACACAACACAACACACTGCCATTTACAGAAGTTCTCTGATGACTCTACGATCCTTGGCCTCATCTCCAGTGGAGATGAAGCTGAGTACAGAGGGCTTATCCAGGACTTCGTGGACTGGTGCCATCGGAACTGCCTCCAGATCAACGTGAGGAAAACTAAGGAGCTGGTGGTGGACTGCTGCAGGCAAGGACAACCTCTCACAGCACCAGTAAATATACAGGGAACAGACATCGAGATGGTGACATCCTACAAGTACCTGGGTGTTCATCTGAACAATAAACTAGATTGGTCACACAATACTGATGCACTCTACAAGAAGGGACAGCGCAGGCTGTTCCTACTGAGGAGACTCAGGTCTTTTGGTGTACAAGGGGTGCTGCTGAAGACATTCTATGACACGGTGGTGGCATCAGCCATCATTTTTGGAGTGGTCTGCTGGGGCAGTGGCATTACAGCAGCCGATAGGAAGAGACTGAACAAACTGATCAAGAAAGCTAGCTCTGTCCTGGGGCAGCGCCTTGACCCAGTGGAGGAGATGGGAGAGAGAAGGACGGTGGCTAAACTGTCATCTCTGCTGGAGTCCGAGTTCCACCCTACGCAGGACATACTGAATGCACTGAGGAGCTCATTTAGCAGCAGACTACATCATCCCAGGTGCACAACCGAGAGGTTTCGCAGGTCCTTCCTACCAACGGCTGTCAGACTGTACAACCTAAGCAGGGCTGCTCGCAGAGATAGCAAAAAGACGTAACAACCTAATAGTTTTGAATGCAAAAGATGCAATAGACTTACACAATGGTCCCCTCCGGCATACAACTAGGAAAATACCGGTCGCTATGGAGGGTGAGAATATGTATGGGCACATAATCATACCATGTAGGATAACTAAGTAGACGGTTGTGCTGTTTCATCCCATCTAACAACAATGCTCTGCACTGTGTGTGTTTATATATTTACATATTTATTCCATCTAGCTACAATGCTCCGCACTGTGTTTATATATCTACATATTATTCCATCTAGCTACAATGCTCCGCACTGTGTGTGTTTATATATTTACATATTTATTCCACCTAGCTGCAATGCTCCGTATTGTGGGTGTTTATTTTTTTTTTTTTATTTTTTTTTTTTTTTGTTACTTATTTGTACCCGTAGGTAGACTTGGTTTGCAGTCTGGTGACAAGCCACCGGCTGCTGGTCGCTGCGTGCGCGAGCGCCCTAAACCTACATGTTTTTGGTATGCGGGAGGAAACCGGAGAAATCCCGGAGTAAACCCACGCAACACGGGGAGAACATGCAAACTCCACACAGCTCACTGTTGGTCGGGGGCTGGAATCGAACCCACGATCTCATGATCCCCGCGATCCCCCGGCCAAGGGTAAAACTGTGCTGCCACAGTGCTAAACCACTGCGCCACCGTGCAGCCAAAAAATATTTTTTTTTTGTTACTTATTTGTACCCGTAGGTAGACTTGGTTTGCAGTCTGGTGACAAGCCACCGGCTGCTGGTCGCTGCGTGCGCGAGCGCCCTAAACCTACATGTTTTTGGTATGCGGGAGGAAACCGGAGAAATCCCGGAGTAAACCCACGCAACACGGGGAGAACATGCAAACTCCACACAGCTCACTGTTGGTCGGGGGCTGGGATCGAACCCACGACCTCATGATCCCCGCGATCCCCCGGCCAAGGGTAAAACTGTGCTGTCACAGTGCTAAACCACTGCGCCACCGTGCAGCCAATATATATATCTACATATTTATTCCATCTAGCTACAATGCTCTGCACTGTGTGTTTATATATCTACATATTATTCCATCTAGCTACAATGCTCCGCACTGTGTTTATATATTTACATATTTATTCCATCCAGCTACAATGCTCTGCACTGTGTGTCTGTGTATATACTGTATATATATATAGTAATATGTACATATGTATATTAGCTGCTCTTGCTTTTTTTTGTTTTTTTCTTGCCTTCTGATTGTTGCTCTGAGTGTTGCTATCCCTGTGCTGTTGCAATCCTGGAATTTCCCCATTGTGGGACTAATAAAGGCTTATCTTATCTTATCTTATCTTATCTTATCTTATCTGAAGTGGGATGACTCTGTTTCATAGGAGCTGGAGCTTGTGGCGAGCGCGCTGGAGTCAACGCAGGCATCGGAGTCACGTCCCTCGGCCCCTCACCTGTGCACAGAAGGGAATTAATGGAGTAGAGGATATTCATTGCCTTCAAGTGATTCCATAAGTTGGGAAACGCCTGCATAACTCGTGCTGCGTCATCTTGGCTCTCATGGACCATCCTGGGAGAACGGGAGGCTGGGGTCTGCGACCACATGCGCTCCAGGAGGCAAACTGTCTGCCGCTCCGCTTCGTCCATGACGAGCTCCAAAAACAGGTGGATGGAAAAAACACACAAATGGTGAAAAAAATGCCCCACTGTAGAAGCTGAGTTTTCACTGGCAGCAGTCAACTGCCATGAATGCCCCTCCGGGGCAGAAACAAACTCTAGCGCTTGACTGCAGTGAGACAATTTATTGACAAAAAACATGACAGTCCAAAAATAACGGTACAAACATATACCAAAAAGCCAACAAGGAAAACTTACAGAGTAGAATCTCCAGAGCCAAAAAACTCTGGAGAAACGAAGGGGGAGACTGACTGTGAAGTGAAGTCCAGTCTGAACACTATTGTTAACCATGAAACCATGAGCAGACAGTCTTTAAATAGTACACAGACAAATGAGGCACAGGTGCGAGGAGCAGAGTAAGCAACTGACCTGATTAATCAATAACATACAGCTGAGCTGGCAGGGAGACAGCCTGGGTAGTTGGTGGAAGAGGACGGGCTCAGAAAGTAAACAAACCAACATATACACACAGAACTGCAAACATACTAATAACAGACAGAAACATACAAAGGAAGTCTGAGCGCTGAGAACAGTGTTCAGACACATGACAGACAGAAGTGATTGTGTTTGGACCCAGTGGCTCCTGTGAGTCCTCCCCTGTTGACCTGGGGCCTCATGTACAAAGACTAGCATGGATTTCCTACTGAAAGATGACGTACGTTTAAATCAAGAAAACGCCATAAGCCAAAAAAAAAATCCCAGATGTATGAAACCATCCGTACGCAGGAATCCAAGCATATTTCCTTTGTGCATATCAATCTACTTGAACACCCATGAGGAAATACCAGACTCCTCCCTTGACATGACTCTATTTGAATATGCAATTAGATCCAAATAGGTATGCAAATTGATAAATTCAAGTGCTGGACCTTTGATTCTCCTATATCCACGATCAAAAATAATGGAATTTCATGGACTGTGAGTTAGAGGTACTGCTGAATGAGGTAGAGGCACATAACATTTTGTTTGGCATGCTGCCTTCCAGCATTAGCGCCGGTTATAGGCGCTATAGCCTGATTCACAGCCATAGAAGATCAGTTTATTGTTTCCTTTATTCAGACAGGGATAAGAAGATATTTTTAGGATTAAGCGGAAGAAGATGAATGAATGAATGAATGTGTAGACCGGAATCTGCAGTCCTCCTCAGAAGCGTCAGCTGATCGCTGTGATTTGCACCATGTATAGCTCAGTGATTAAACAGCCAGACTTCAAAGCAGAAGGTTCAAGATACGAGACCAGTTGTGATCTCTTTTAGAGACCCCAGTGGAAATAAGTGTGCACACTTTCTTGTGTCATCCCATTGTTTTTAAATGTATGTTGTATCTTTTATACAATGTTATTTTAAACGATGAATAAATCAATCAATCAATTTGTGACCAGCCAGGAGGATCAACTGGTTGAATTAAAGGAAAACAGTCACGAAAAAGAAGACAATATGAACCTATTTAGTGGGTAGCCACTGTCACCTGTCAGTTGAAAGCGGATCATATTAGACTCAATAAGTACATATTTTATGTCCAAAATGCAAATCTCATCCTTTATAGTCATATACAACTTACATGGATTTCACACACTACTAAATGAATGAAGTGCGCCGGGGAACGGGTGACAATGTTGCATTTTAAATTTTACGCATGTGTTTACTGACATAACTACTGTACACACAGAGGCAATTGGGGCTTGGTAGAATGCTGTGAAACTGTAGTTTAATCAGAAAAAAGTAACTCACTTACTCAAACCACGGAGTTGCAATGAAGCCTTGAAGACAGGGTGAGATTTGTGGGGCACAAAGGCACGTTGCGCATGAGGTGGGTTGTTATTAGGACAATTGCATGAATTTACTCACTAAGAAGCCACCCATCCGCACAGTGCCAGCTTATAGTTTGTTCCCAACAATGCTGTTCATAGAATCATTAGGAAAACCGTCTCTCGCTGCAAACTGAGCTTTGATGTTGGCCTGTTCAACTGCATTGTATGGGAATATGATGTACCTGGGTGACAGCTGGGTAATGCCATCCCACACAGCTGGCATAGCTCGGCTCAGGGTTGACTGGGAAATTCCCGATGGGTCTGCAAGCTCCCTCTGGAATGCCCGTTTCCAGAAACCCCAGAGTTGTCAGCACCTGCACTGGGACGGACAGCACACGGCTTCTTACGGTGTCGCGCTCCAAGAGCAGCCGTAGCTCTGTTCAGCTCAGTTCCACAAGGACTGCCTGTGGAAACCTAAACCGGCTGACAAGCCAGTCATCATCCCGAGCCAGAAAATCTTCTGTCTCTAAATACCCTTTCTCTTCTCACTGCGCAATTTGCAATATCCTCTAATCCTCTGTTGTTAGAGGCATTTTCTGCACTTCTTTGCATTTGCTTTTATATCCGCTCATCTAACTGCGCACACTTGGATGTTTGTTCATTATGTGTTTCTGGTGTGTACAATCATTTTCACATCATTATCAGTCTCCCAACATCACCTCTAAGTCTTGCCAACGGACCAATAACAGTACAAACATACGTACACCAGCCATGAAGTTGGTGTGGGGCTGCTCATATTTCCACAGTCATTTCATTCTTGATACATCTGAAAGTTTCCATGGAAAAGGACGTACGCCATGTTTTTATGCATAAGTACCCTTTGTACATGAGGACCCTCGGCCCCTTGACAGGGTTTGTCCAACCTACTGTTACAAATCTGTGTTTTAAGATGAACAGTGATTTTAAACTAGATCGTCAAATTGCTGCAGTAGTGAAGTGCAGCTTTTTTCATTTAAGGCAACTGGCAAACGTTAAACCCTTCCTTTCTAAACAGCACTTTGAAACAGTAATCCATGCCTTCATCACATCTCGGCTGGATTACTGTAATGCACTTTATTTTGGAGTCAACCAGTCTTCCCTCTCATGTCTCCAGTTGGTTCAGAATGCTGTTACATGTCTTTTAACTGGAACACGTAAGAAGGACCACATTACACCCATTTTAGCTTCCTTTCACTGGCTGCCTGTGCACTTTAAGGTTCATGTTAAAATTCTTTTATTTGTTTTTAAATCATTAAATGGCTTTGCCTCACCTTACCTCCCTGAGCTTCTCCACTTTTACACTCCTAATCAGTCTCTCAAGTCAGCTGACCAGCTGCTCCTGGAGATATCAAGATCGAACAGGAAGCTCAGAGGGGACAGAGCTTTTTCTGACGCTGCTCCTAATCTGTGGAACAGTCTCCCTTTGCCTATTAGACAGGCTCATTCACTGTCCATTTTTAAAACTTATCTTAAATTTCATTTTTACTCCTTGGCCTTCAACCCAGCATGAGATATTGATTTTACTTGTTTATTGCTTTTATTATATGATTGTCATTTTTACCTGTTTTGTTTTATACTTTTTTAGTTGCATTTTATTGTCTTTTATTTATTTTTGTTTTATGTTTTACATGTCCTCATTTTATCTATTCCTGATGTATAGCACTTTGTATCAGCTGCAGTTGTTTTTAAAGTGCTTTAGAAATAAAGTTTGATTTATTGATTGATCGATTGAACATGTAATTTGATTTTTTTTTACCTTTTGTTCTTATTAAAGACAAAAATAGAAAGGAGATGTTTTTAACCTTCTTTACATGCTGTTTACCTTTCTTTACATACTGTTCATTGCAGCCTCCGTCAACAAAGGCTGCAGTGAACAGTCAAAACATGTAAAGAAGGTAAAAAAAACATCTTTCTGTTTTTGTCTTTAATAAGAACAAAAGGTAAAATAATTAAAAGAAGACAAAATGAACCTACTTGAGCTATGTAATTTGAAATATAAATAGTTTAACCACACTGCTAAAATCTGGCTGTTAAACCTCTGGTCTGACAGTTGACAATTTTGCTTATTTTAAGTAAAATTATCAGCCAACAAACGAAGAAATCTTGACTTATTAAAATTTCTTAGAAAGAGTAATGTCATCTTGAAGCACGTGAAATGATCTTACATAAAAAACTGCATGGGAAGAGAAAATCACTTGTCAGACAAAAATAAATAAGATTTTTTTTTTAGCAGTTTAACAGTGTATTAAATTCATCTTTATTGATTCTTCACAGCGTTTTTCAATTTTTGTTTCATATAAATTTAAAAGATTTGGAAAAAGGAGCAAACATGTAAACACTAGTAAAACGTGTTTTGTCAAAGTGGCAGCTGTAAACAGCTCTATTGACAGGGCAGCTATTTCCAGGGGTACAGTTAAACACACAGTAAATATCAACTGACATTCAAAATACAAGTGCATCTTAGTAAATTAGAATATTGTGAAAAAGTTCATGTGCTTTTTTGCAACATAATTCAAAAAGATAAACAAGGTATCTCATCAAGATTAAACAGTGTATAAAAAGAGACATAACCTTTATGTTTCACACTGTCTGGCATTAAATCAAACCAAACTTTTCCTGTTTTAGGTCAGTTAGGATTACTAAATGATTTGTATTTGCTAAATATTTTTTGAGAATTTTTTTATTACTTTCTTCAAAGTGAGAGTTTTACAACCACTACAATTACTATGCCTTTAAACAATTTGGGAAGCCAAGATGATGATGTCATGGCTTTGGAAGCTTTTGATAGGTTAACTGAAGACATTACCTGTGGATGTATTTTAAGGCACACCTCAAATACACTGCTCCCTTGTGTTACATCATGGGAAAAGCAAAAGAAATCAGCCACAATATCAGGAAGAGAATTGTGGACCTCCACAAGTCTGAATCATCCTTTGGTACAATTTCCAGATGCCTGAGGGTGCCATGTTCATCTGTTCAAACAATTATATACAAGTATAAACACCATGGGAATGTCCAGCCATCATACCGATCAGGAAGGAGATGGTTCTGTGTCTCAGACATGAATGTGTTTTGATATGAAATGCGTGTCTCAATCCCAGACCAAAAGCAAAAGACCTTGTGAAGATGCTGACTGAAGCTGGTAAAAAAGTGTTATCATCCACAGTGAAATGAGTCCTGTAGCAACATGGGCTGAAAGGCCACTCAGCAAGGAAGAAGGCATGACTCCAAAATCAACATAAAAAAGCCAGATTACAGTTTGCAAATGCACACAGGGACAAAGACCTTAATTTTTGGAGACATGTCCTGTGGTCTGATGAAACTAAAATTGATAGATAGATAGATAGATTTGTTTATTTGACAGGGACAGTGCAATAAACATAGACAATTAATCAATGACAATCAATCTGATGTGTTGCACAGAGTGTATAGCTATTAGCTAATTTGCAGCTCTTGTCCCTGGAGATTTGAATTGAACTGTTTGGTCATAATGACCATCGTTACATTTGGAGGAAAAAGGGGGAAGCTAACAAGCCTGAGTACACCATCCCAACTGTGAAGTACAGGGGTGGCAGCATCATGTTGTGGAGGTGTTTAGCTGCAGGAGGGACTGGTGCACTTCACGAAATAGATGGCGTCATGATGAAAGAACATTATGTGGAAATATTGAAGCAGCATCTCAAGACATCAGCCAGGAAGTTAAAGCTTTGGCACAAATGGGTCTTACAAACGGACAATGACCCTAAACATACTGTCAAATTAGTTACAAAGTGGCTTAAGGAAAACAAAGTCAGTGTTTTGGAGTGGCCATCACAAAGCCCTGATCTCAATCCCACAGAAAAATTTTTGTCAGAGCTGAAAAGACGTCTGCGAGCAAGGCAGCCTACAGACCTGATTCAGTCAGGAGGAATGGGCCAGAATTCCAGCAAACTATTGTGAGAAGCTTGTGGAAGGAGACCCAAAATGTTTGATCATAGTCATACAGTGTAAAGGCAATGCTACCAAATACAGTACTAAAGAAATGTATGTACACTTCTGACTTTGAAGACAGTCGTAAAAAATTCTCTCAAAATGTTAAGCAAATAGAAATAATTTTGGTAATCCAAAGTGACCTAAAACAAAAAAAGTTTAGTCTGATTTAATGTCAGACAGTAAGGGAAAAAAAAGATCATTTTGTCTTTTTATACATTGTCTGTAAACTTATGGTTTCAACTGTAGTCAAATATACATAGATGCACTACTATACTAACTAACTAACTAACTAACCTGCACTTATATAGCGCTTTTCTAGTCACAAAGACCACTCAAAGCGCTTTCATTAATACTAACCCTCTATTCTAAGGGCCTATAGGAAACAGATATCTAGGGACAATTTAGAACAGCCAATTAACCTAACATGCATGTTTTTGGCATGTGGGAGGAAACCGGAGAAATCCCGGAGTAAACCCATGCAACACGGGGAGAACATGCAAACTCCACACAGATCACTGTTGGTCGGGGGCTGGGATCGAACCCACGATCCCACGATCCCCACAATCCCCCGGCCAAGGGTAAACTGTGCTGCCGCAGTGCTAACCACTGCGCCACCGTGCAGCCCTCATACTATAGTGTGATTGTCAACAAGTTAGCACGCAAATAGAGAGTGTACCTGCAAAGATGACCAGGCCGAAGCACCACTCGGTGTTCCTAATAGTACAGCCTCTGAGCAGCAGTTTGTCGTTGTCCAGGGCGTAGGTTTGTCCGTTTACAGTCAAGGTCCCTTTGAACTTGTCCAGACGGTTGTTGGGAGGTTCACATCTCACTTCACCTGAGAAACATCAAGGTAATAAAGGCCCTCAACATGTACAAAATAAATATGTTGGTGGTGAAATATTAGTAAAATTAGGATATAATTAGATTTAGAATAATTACTTAATTATTAAGTAAAAATTAACAAAACTTTATCCTATATTTATATCTTCATACCATAAACTGAATGCATACAGTATACAGTACATATTACAGTCCATGTTCAATAAAACTAAAAAATATACTCTAATTTCTTGAGTCTTCATTTGCTTTTTATTTAATTTTATTATTTCTAGTTTGCTTCTTGATTTACATATTTTTATCTATGTAGTATTGTAATTCTGTAACCCCACCCAGTACAAATGTAATTACGTATGGGCTACAATTTCAATAAGAATTCAAAACTTAAATTTATACATCTTCTTGTAACTGGCTGAAAACAGGAGCATTTTATTTGACGGATGGGACATCACAAAGAATTTAGGCTGTCCATAATCTCCATTAAGTTAAAGCAGCACTATGTATCTTTTTTGTTCCTGGTAGGAGCACTGAAAACAGGCACATTTTACAGCCTGATTCCGAATAGCCATTCACAGGATACTTTGTTAGTTGGTGGCTAAAGTCGTGCCCATGATTGGCTAATGGGACTCAGGCTCTACGATGTGTCAGTCTTTACAGTGTTCTACCAGGAAATGGAAAGTTACATAGTGCTGTTGCAGGTGGTGCAGGCCTACTCCAGCTACAGTATGTTGGAAGAGACATTCATTGGGTCAAGGTTGATGTGTCATCAAAAGAATTTTACATAGTGCTGCTTTAATTTCAAGGAAATTCCTTTCACTTGATCCCAGTAGATGGTCATTTCAGTAATAGTGCATGTGAATGTTTTTTGTGAAGTATAATTGAAAAAAGATAAACTTTCATGTATTCAGTATTTATTACATGCACACTGAGCTATTTCAAGTCTTTTTTTATTTAATTTTGATAATTATGGTTGTAGCTTTTGAAATTAGCTACAACCATACAACCAAATCTATGATACTCTCATTTTCTGAGATACCCTAGTATAGTCCAACAAACACACACAAGAATGCAGATTTACTGTTGTTCGGTTTGCAATAGTCCTTTTTAGTTTGGTATAAAGGGAAAGACAAAAACCGAACCACAAAAACAAAGTAAACCTCTCAGAAAAATCTACAATTATTCACTTTGTCCTCCTTATACTTCATTTATTTTGAAAGTCCTTCTCTAAATATGAAGGTACCACAGCCAGCTTTATTCCACTTTATCGGACTGAGCAGTTTGCTCTGAGCTGGAACACTGTGTGTCTGGCTGTGCTCACACACTGCTGCCAACTGCTAAGCAGCCCATCAGGACCGTGTATCATAGGCGCTGGTGATTGAGCAGCACACTTTAAGTGCCCTAAGTGCTGAAGGGTCAGCGTGGACCAGGTCTATGGGGCTCATGAGCTGGATTCAACCCACAAGCTACTATTTGGATTTTCCTAACCTACTCTCATCGGACTAATATCCCCTTTACACAGGGCTGGAAATCGTTGAGAGATCCCTGAGTGATGACAACATGGCCATATCTCTGAACAATCTTTCAGGGATCTCTAAGCGATCACCAAGAACTCTCAGTGATCTCTCAATGATCTTCAATGGTCTCCAAAGTTCTTAAGGTTTTGACTCATTCCAAAACAGTCTCCCAATGATCTCCAAAGGGAAGTGACCTTTCAATGACCTCTCAAGGAGCACGCAACAATCTCCTTGATCTCCCAATGATCTCTCAGCAATCTTTCGATGAACTCTATTGGTCTTTCATCAAACAGTCAGCAATCCCTCACTGATCAGAATGTCTGTTGTGATTTCTTTCATTCAGCATCTCACCATTAAAGGCAGTCAGTGAGTCAATGTTGTCTCCCAGCTCTCCTGTTACAGTCAGAGACTGTTTCACCTTCAGATTGGTTTCACTGGGTGACACCAGGAGGACATGGGGAGGAAGAAAGAGAAGGTAAATTCAAAACAGAGTGAGACAGTAGCCACTGACCACACACACACTCACCCGTCTAATTCAGCTGTTTCCACATAGACCAAACTGAGAGGCTCACTGCTGGACAGCAACAGAAGGTCTGCCTGAGAGAGAAACACTTTAACTACAGGGGACAGAGATGAAAAAAAAAAAACCTGCTCTGAATTCCTAAAAACTTGTGCAAAGCAATGTAAACCTTGCCTGACAGTTGTATAATC
This sequence comes from Pholidichthys leucotaenia, assembly GCA_020510985.1. NCBI lineage: Eukaryota > Metazoa > Chordata > Actinopteri > Cichliformes > Pholidichthyidae > Pholidichthys > Pholidichthys leucotaenia. The sequence continues at coordinate 88,130,095 of CM035846.1, read as the reverse complement.
TTTATTTAAAAATGTTGTAGGTTCAGTTTTTCTACATAAATGTGTATTTATATTGAGCGCAGCGCTTTAAAAAGGCATGCTGTAGCACCTTGGGGGAGTCAGATTATTTAGCATCTCAGACAAGAGACAGTGGATAAGCATGGGAGAACAATGCTCAGGAGGTTCCTGGCGAGATAGCAGGAAGGAGTCAAGGACGTAGGGGGTTGAATGCAGTGTAATGCAAATGTCATGTGTGTGGAGAAATGCCATGAAACTTGTGAGGAGAGATTTGGGTAAAAAGAGAGTGCCTGCTGAAATGAGTCAGTCTGTTCTGTGCTTGAGAGATGTGAAGTGTGTAATAAACCGTCTGCCATGAGTCAGCCTCTTATTTGACACACTCCACACTGGTGACCCAAGATGTATTATGGAACACGAGGCAAGAACCCCGGAGCCGACCCGGTCAGGAAGTTCCAGCGAGGCGGCAGCCATCCCACAGACAGCCCGGACTGGAACCCCCAGCCACGCATGTGCGGTTTCAGTCAAGCTACCGGATTTCTGGCAGCACAACCCGCGCTCTTGGTTCCACCACACCGAGGCCCAGTTCGCCCTCCGGGGAGTAACGGCAGATGATACCAGATTCTACCATGTGGTCGCAGCGCTGGACGCCCGCACAGCTCAGCAGGTAGCGAGCCTGCTCGATCAGCCTCCAGCCAGCAACAACTACGAGGCGATCAAGGCTGCGCTGACCCGGCGCTATACGCTCTCAGACTATGAGAGAGCGGAGAGGGTCCTGACGCGGGCCGAGTTAGGAGATGGTTCGGCCGTAGACCTGATTGACAAGATGCTGGCGTTAATGGGCACGGACGACGGGCACTTTCTGTTTCCCCACCTCTTCCTCCGGAACCTTCCAACAGTGGCGAGAGCGGTTCTGGCCAATTTTCCGTTGCTGGCCGCACGCGACTACCGTGCGCTAGCCCAGGAGGCAGACAGGATCATCATCACCACCAGGGCGATCACAGTCAACGCGGCAGCGGCGGAGCCCAGCGAGACGACCAGAGGAGGCGAGGAGCCACCGACGGTAGCAGCAGCGGGGGCCAAGGAGCGCCAGAGAGACACGCTCTGCTTCTACCACCGCCGCTTCGGAGAGAATGCACGCAGATGTGCGCCACCGTGCCAATTCAAGCGCTCGGGAAAACGCCGAGGCCGGCGGTCGGTAGCAGCTGCGACCCTCGGTGAAGAGAACAAGCTGCTCTACTTGACGGATGCACGCTCGGGGAGGCGTTTCCTCGTGGACACCGGAGCCCAGAAGAGTTTCATCCTGCCGACCTACGCTGACTGGCTGGCAGGACCTAGCGGCCCCGAGATGTTGGCAGCAAACGGCTCGGATATTAAGACCTTTGGTGAGATGACTCTGCTCTTATCTCTACACGGCCCGTACATATGAGTGGACTTTTGTCATAGCAGCACTGAATTACCATATCCTGGGGGCTGATTTTCTGTGTGCACATGGTTTACTGGTTGATGTTGCTAACAGGCGCCTGGTTAATGCACTGTCCTTTGACTCTCTCCCCTGTATAGCTCGAGTGACCCGGCCAACAGCACAAGCCAAAGTCACAGCTACAGGCGGTAAGTTCCACAGGAGGTGGAACTTCACCTCCTGTGGTGGAGTTCCACCACAGGAGTTCCCAGCACTCACGATCCCGACGTTTTCGGCAGCCATTGCTAAACACGGGGTGGAGCACTTTATCACCACCACCGGGCCGCCCGTTTTTGCAAGACCTCGGCGCTTGGATGCAGCTAAACTGGCCATAGCGCGCAAGGAGTTCGCCAACCTGGAAAGGTTGGGCATCATCAGGCGATCGAACAGCCCATGGGCATCCCCGCTACACATGGTCCCTAAGGCTGAGGGATCGTGGCGACAGTGCGGGGATTTCCGCAGGTTGAACAATGCCACAGCGCACGACCGCTACCCAACTCCCCACATACAGGATTTTTCCGTTCACCTCGCCGGAGCACGCATTTTTTCTAAAATAGGCCTGGTCCGCGGTTACCACCAAGTCCCAGTGTGCGCGGAGGACGTACCCAAAACAGCGGTAATAACTCCGTTCGGTCTATTCGAGTTCCTGCGCATGCCATTCGGGTTAAAAGGAGCGGCACAGACATTCCAGCGCATGATGGATGCAGTGCTGCGCGATCTCCCGTTCGTGTTCATCTACGTGGACGATATCCTGGTAGCCAGTGCATCCGAAGATGAACACGAAACCCACCTCAGGACGGTTTTCCGGAGGTTGGAGGAGCACGGGTTAATAATCAACCCGGCGAAATGCCAGTTCGGCGTGACGAAGATTGATTTTTTGGGGCACCGCATCTCTCCGGAAGGAGCGATTCCGCTGCTCGACAAAGTGCGCGCCGTGGCGGATTTTCCCCGGCCTCAGATGGTCAGGGCGCTGCAGGAATTTTTGGGGATGGTGAACTTTTATAACCGTTTCCTTCCCCGCATGGTGCAGCTCATGCAACCATTGTACGCTGCGCTCAAAAAACAGAAACCCGCGGATAGGGTCGAATGGACCCCGGAGCGACAGCGGGCGTTCTCGGAAGTTAAAGCAGCCCTGGCAAATGCCGCACTGCTGGCACATCCGGACCCGGCGGCCCGGATAGCGCTCACCACGGACGCTTCAGACGTGGCCATAGGGGCTGTCGTGGAGCAGCGCGTCGCCGGGGCTTGGCAGCCGCTCGCCTTTTTCAGCAGAACTTTGCGCAACAGCGAACGTAAATACAGCGTGTTTGACAAGGAGTTACTGGCTCTCCACCTGGCCATACGCCACTTCCAGTTCTGGCTGGAAGGGCGCAGCTTCACCGCGTTCGTGGACCACAAGCCGCTAACATTCGCGATGGCCAAGGTTTCAGAACTGTGGTCGGGCCGGCAGCAGAGACAGCTGTCCGCGATCTTAGAGTTTACTACCGATATTCAGCATGTGTCGGGTAAACTGAATGTGGTGGCGGACTGCCTCTCGTGCGCCGTGGTGGCCCCGGTCTGCGTGGGGATAGATTACGCAGCCATGGCCGCGGAGCAGATTAGTGATGCAGATGTGCGCGCGCTCCAGTCTGGACCAACAGGGTTAAGGCTGGAGAGCAGGGTGCTGCAAGATGCCCCACCCCACCCCAATCTGCGATGTCTCCACGGGACGCCCGCGCCCGGTGGTCCCAGTCGCGTGGCGCCGCCGCGTGTTTGAGTCGGTTCACACTCTGGCGCACCCAGGAGTGCGCGCGTCGGTCAAAATGGTGGGAGAGAAGTTTGTGTGGCCGAGCCTATGCAAACAAGTAAAAGAGTGGGCTGCAGCCTGCGTGGAGTGCCAACGAGCCAAGGTACACAGACACACGAAGGCTCCCTTGGAGCCGTTTCGTATCCCGGCTAAGAGGTTCGACCATGTTCACGTGGACCTCATGGGCCCCCTCCCGCCATCACAGGGGTGCACGCACCTCCTGACAGTGGTGGACCGCACCACGCGCTGGCCAGAAGCAGTCCCGCTGGCGGCAACCACGTCCGTGGACGTAGCACGCGCTTTTTTTTAACAGCATGGGTGGCGTGCTTTGGAGTCCCATCGGACATTACGTCCGACAGGGGCCCTCAATTTGTTTCTGAACTCTGGTCCGCGATGGCCCACAGCCTGGGTGTTACAATTCACCGCACAACCGCATACAACCCACAGGCCAATGGTTTATGCGAGCGTTTTCATAGATCACTGAAAGCAGCGGTCAGGGCTTCACTGACTGATGCAAATTGGGTAGACAGGCTGCCGTGGGTTTTATTGGGGTTGCGCTCCGCGCCGAAAGAGGATTTGGAAGCTTCCCTGGCAGAGCTGGTTTTTGCGCAGCCCCTACGGCTGCCCAGGGAATTTCTACCAGATAATCCCGTGCCGGACAGCTGCCCGTCTCAGCTTTTGCAGCGTAGCGCAAACACAGGCACGCTGCTGGGCCCGGCCCACCACAGTTTTCCGCGTGTTTTCGTGCCTAAAACTTTGAAGAGCGCAGAGTTCGTGTTCGTCAGACACGATGCCCACCGCCCTCCATTGCGCCCACCCTATGATGAACCGTTCAGAGTGTTGGAAACAGGGGATAAGCATTGTTTGCTAGACTTGAGGGGTAGGCAGGAAAAAATTGGCATAGACAGACTCAAACACGCTTTTGTTGTGGCGGACGAGCAAGTGCTGTTGGCTAGGGCCCCTCGACGTGGAAGACTCCCACGGAGAGCTCCCCAGGAAAACGATTCACCAGAGCAGTCACACGGACAGACAGAAGTGCCCCCTCCCGTCACGGCCCACCCGCAGTCAGACACACTCCCAGCAGCCCCCCACCGGCACAGCAGCGCCACGGAGGCGGTAAACCCCAGTTACAGCAGATACGGGAGGAGACTGAAGCCCAAACGGCATGTGGACTGATGTTCTATTGTTCTATCTAAGATGCTGGGGGGGAAGTGTAGCACCTTGGGGGAGTCAGATTATTTAGCATCTCAGACAAGAGACAGTGGATAAGCATGGGAGAACAATGCTCAGGAGGTTCCTGGCGAGATAGCAGGAAGGAGTCAAGGACGTAGGGCAGGGGTGGGCAGCAAGGGCCATCCCACTGCAGGTTTTCTGTTACACCCAGTCTCTTCAGCAGGTGTATGCTCTGATCAGCTTCAAGGATTGCTAATCAGTGAAAACACCTGCTGAAGAGACTGGGTGGAACAGAAAACCTGCAGTGGAATGGCCCTCCATGGCACATGATTGCCCATCCCTGACGTAGGGGGTTGAATGCAGTGTAATGCAAATGTCATGTTGTGTGTGGAGAAATGCCATGAAACTTGTGAGGAGAGATTTGGGTAAAAAGAGAGTGTCTGCTGAAATGAGTCAGTCTGTTCTGTGCTTGAGAGATGTGAAGTGTGTAATAAACCGTCTGCCATGAGTCAGCCTCTTATTTGACACACTCCACAATGCTTGTTAAAAGGAACTCCGATTATATTGGCATGTTCGCTCTATATGCTTTATTTTGATGCTAGTAACATAACTATAATATATTTTTCTTGAAAATAATTCCCAGTTTTATATATTTTTAAAAAACTTTATTACGATGTAAATCACCATTTTTGTTTACGTCGCAGTGCATTCTGGGTAGTGATGTAGAATGGTTGCAGCCGTTTTTTCTGTCTTATACAAGCCAAGACGCGAAGCTACGAACTGCTGCCATTTGTCAGTGAAAATGCCACATTGCACGGCTTTTGGATGTAATTTCCAATCAAAGGGAAATAAAGAGAGCGGGGTAAGCCTCCATAGCTTTCCTAAAGAGGGGGCGGCAGCGGCTCAGGAGGTAGAGCAGGTTGTCTAATAACCCGATGGTTGGCGGTTCGAATCACGCTCTCCCCAGATATCCTGCCGTTGTGTCCGTGGGCAAGACACTTCACCCGCATTGCCTCCAATGCCCATAACACTGGGTATGAATGTGTAAAAATGTTTAAATGCTCGGAGGTGGCCAGAGAGGCCGTTGGCGCGGATTGGCAGCCACATTTCCGTCACTCTATGAGTGTCTATGATCAAGCGCTATAGCGCACGCTTGATAAAGCTGATATATATATTAATCACGCTATGATAAAGCACTATGTCGCTCAAAGTGCACGCTATAGCGTGTGCTTGAGACACTCAAAGCGCACGCTTCGTGTGCTTTGAGTGTCTACGATCAAGCGCTATAGCACACGCTTGATAAGGCTGATATATATATTAATCACGCTCTGATAAAGCACTATATCGCTCAAAGCGCACGCTTGAGCATGCGCTTGAGACACTCAAAGCGCACGCTTGCACACGCTAAAGCTTGACATGTCGAAGATCTGGCTGGCAGTCATTTGGAACGACTTTGGAGCACTGCTTATGGATGTTCAACCCGCAGTCTGAGAAAGCAACAGAGAAATTGCTTTATGTTGCTGAGAGTCCATGTTTATCAGTTCAGTGCCCACCATGCTTGTAGACAGTTTTTTGTGTTTGAGCATTCTATTGTAAGTAAATCAACAATATATAAGTTTCACCTTAAAATAATGCTTCCTCAAGCGCACGCTTGAAACACTCAAAGTGGAGAGACACTCGCGGAGCGGAGAGACACTCAAGCGCTGTTGCTTTCTCAGACTGCGGGTTGAACGTCCATAAGCAGTGCTCCAAAGTCGTTCCAAAATGCCAGCCAGATCTTCGACATGTCAAGCTTGAGCATGCGCAAGCGTGCGCTTTGAGTGTCTCAAGTGCACGCTCAAGCGTGCGCTTTGAGTGATATAGCACTTTATCATAGCGTGATTAATATATATATCAGCTTTATCAAGCGTGCGCTATAGCGCTTGATTATAGACACTCAAAGCGCACGAAGCGTGCGCTTTGAGTGTCTCAAGCACACGCTCAAGCGTGCGCTTTGAGCGATATAGTGCTTTATCATAGCATGATTAATAGCGTGATTAACATATATATCAGCTTTATCAAGCGTGCGCTATAGCGCTTGATCATAGACACTCATAGAGTGACGGAAATGTGGCTGCCAATGCGCGCCAACGGCCTCTCCGGCCACCACCGAGCATTTAAACATTTTTACACATTCATACCCAGTGTTATAGGCACTGGAGGCAATGCAGGTGAAATGTCTTGCCCAGGGACACAACGGCAGGATATCTGGGGAGAGCGTGATTCGAACCGCCAACCATCGGGTTATTAGACGACCTGCTCTACCTCCTGAGCCGCTGCCGCCCCACTTTTTTCCTCAACTTTCCCTCTTTAGGAAAGCTATGGAGGCTTACCCCGCTCTCTTTATTTCCTTTTGATTGGAAATTACATCCAAAAGCCGCGCAATGTGGCATTTTCACTGACAAATGGCAGTAGTTCGTAGCTTCACGTCTTGGCTTGTATAAGACAGAAAAAAACGGCTGCAACCATTCTACGTCACTACCCAGAATGCATTGTGACGTAAACAAAAATGGCGATTTACATTGTAATAAAGTTTTTTAAAAATATATAAAACTGGGAATTATTTTCAAAAAAATTATATTACAGTTATGTTACTAGCATCAAAATAAAGCATATACAGTAGAGCTAACATGCCAATATAATCGGAGTTCCTTTTAAAGTGACACTTCAGCAAAAATCAAGTTTTTTCTGTTGTTTACATGTCTGTAACATGTTTCTTGTAATTTACAAGACATATCAATAGCAAAATCATTACAAACCTTCAAGTATGTGTTTTTCTGCTGTGAATGTCTGTTTAAGCTCCCCCCCCCACCCCACCCCAAAAAAAAGGTAGATTTGGACAGAGCGTTTGCAACTACGTAACTATTCCTGCTTAGTCTGACTGGTTATAACATTATCCAACAAAGATGGATACTCTTGGCTACCGCGGGGGAAGAGGGAGGAGCCGAGGAGCAGCAGGTTTGAGGCAGAGGGGGATAAAGGCGTCCATTTTGCATAGCAAAGCAGCGGAGGAGGAGGCGGCCAATCACGTGCAGGGGTAGCAGCAGCACAGAAGCCTGCTTCATGCTACACCTCTGTTGTCCACGTACATGTAACCGGAAACCTTGTGTGATGAAATTTACATCATCGTTTCCACTCTGCTAGTGTCCGGACTAGTGCTAGATCGCGGGCGACCGCGTGCAGCCCAAATTTTGTGACCACGCCGCCTGCCCACGACCCAAATGTGTTGAAAAAAGCATGCACAAGATTGAACGTCCCATTCACGAGGTGGCGATATCGACACAGCATACATCAGTAGACGAAGAAGACAATGAGGAGGGGGAAAAGGAGAATAAAAACATACATGAATCATACGTACAGTACATACTTTCTCTCACAGTGGCAGCAGCATCTTCGTGGAAAAGGAGTGAAAACCGGGAAGTCAAACAGCAGAAATAGACTCTATATTTGAAGCGAAACTTTGTGAAGCAGTCCGCTGCTTCTTCGTTGGTGAAAATCCTGGCGCATCAGCGCCTTGGCACGACCTATCAGGCAGAAGTGAAACTACAAATGATGGTTGTGTGCATGCGTCAACCGCTTGGCCTGAGGAGATTAAAAAAGTGAGCATGAACAGTGCCGCGTGCGTGTCGGGCTCGTCCAAACCGTACGCGGACCAAAGAGGGGAAATGCAGCATGAAGCAGGCTAGAGAGAGAGCGGAGAGAGGTGGGGGGCAATTTGAATGTGGCTGTGCAAGAGCTGAGAGCAGCCACGTTCCAAACGGTTCCCCCCTTCCCTTCCCTGCTCAGTCACCGGTGGACAGGGGACTAGTTGTTAGTAAAAAGTAAACACATATTTGGCAACTACACATTTATCTCTCACCTTCACCGTTTTCAGAAAAATGTTTGGCTTTTTACTTTTGAAGATATAGCCAAAACTTTAATGTCCAGAAGTGTCTTGAACAGACTAACCAGCAGCGATCGGCATTTGTGATGCACACGCATGGGCTGAATTTCCACCTTGGTTGAAATACCCCCTTAATCGCCTTTCACCAGCCTCTGTGAGTAAACTGATTAGCGTTTCTTTATGTGGTTCGCTGCTACGCTTTACCCGAAGCATTTGCTAAGCTAACGCTAGTCGTAGCACCTAACATCGACACGAAGCGACTCTGTCCCCGGTGATTGGGGCTCGCCGGAGGAACTAACCGAGGCAGCAGTTGGACGGGAGCCGGATCGGAGCTCGAGTGCAGCGGTGGTGGGAGACGGGGACCAGTGGAGGACCACCGGGGCCCCAGCCAGACAAGAGCTTGAGTCGGAGCCCAGTTACAGCGGCGGGGCTCAGCGGAGGAACTACTGAGGCAGACGGCAGTAGGTGGGGCTCAGCGGAGGATCTACCGGGACCCCAGCCGGACAGAAGCAGGATCGGAGCTCGGCTACAGCGGCGGTGTGCGGCGGGACTCGGTGGAGGAGCTGCCGGTACCCCGGCTGGACAGGAGCTCGGTTACGGCAGCGGTAAGCAGCGGGACTAGCAGCGGAGGGGGCTAGCTGAGGCCCAGCTGGATTTGAGGTCGGTCGGATCGGATACCGGCGACACCAGCAGAGATTGTTTTACTATCCACAGGTCAGTAAAAATGCCACCAAAGAAGGAGGAAATGGAAGAGATCAAAAAATCTCTGAACTTCTTGTCAGAAGAAGTGACCAAAATGGTTAGCCAGCAGGCCAAAATATTAGGCCTAATGGAAGAGGTCCGAGAATTAAAATTAACGATTCAGGAAAAAGACAAAAAAATTACGGACTTGGAGCGACGCGTCAAACATCTTGAACAATGTTCTCGTATGGATGATCTAATTATAAGTGGACTAGACATCAAATATCAATCATACGCTCATGCTACAACAGGACTGAGAGGTGAGGAGGCTCCCGCAAGTGAATCAGTCTCCCTGGAAAACCAGGTGCTTCAGTTCCTTAATAGTAGAGATATAAAGGTCGAAGCAAATGCAATTTCAGCCTGTTATGCTTTACCCAGAAAAGATAATAAAACAAAGAAATCAATTGTGATGCGCTTTGCGAACAGAAGGGTAAAGAATGACATACTGAGGCAGGCCAGAAAGCTACGGGGAACAGAAGTTTACCTAAATGAACACCTAACAAAAACAAATGCTGAAATAGCATGGCAAGCACGGATGCTGAAAAGACAAAATAAGATACAGGCGACATGGACAAGAAATTGTAGAGTTTGGATCAAACTAAATGGAACACCTGAGCAAGCAAAGAGCATAATGATCAGAGATGTTACTGACTTAAATAAATACAGATGAACACTGATTAAGAAAATTAAGAGACAATGATAATCCATATCCACACACACACGGCAAGAATAGTTCTTTTGACACACCATGTCAATGTACTTTAAAAAAAATAAACAAAACAAACAAAAAAACTTATGACTGACTTGAGTAGACATCAATTATCCCCAGTTGGAGGAAGTCATTTGACACAGAGTGAGGAAACTCAAACTCTGAAAATATGCCATTATGCTGAACATAAACTACAAGAGACGGAGAATGATATTGATCCTGATAACCACTTTTTCAATAATATTCATAACCATTGTGAATATTACACTGAAAAGCAATTCAAAAGTCAAGTGCAACTACATGGTAAACTATCAATAATACACTTCAACAGCAGAAGTCTTAACAAAAACTTTCCACAGATTCAGGACTATTTAAAACAGCTAGACAGAAAATTTACAGCTATCGCAGTGTCTGAAACTTGGCTTAATGAAGAGCAGGCTCCTCTGATGGCAATAGAGGGATATCAGATGTTTCATATTAACAGATTTCAAAAAAGGGTGGTGGTGTAGCACTGTATATTGATGACCTGTATAGGTGTAAACTTGTAAATGGAATGTCCTTTGCACTACCAGGGATTTTGGAATGTGTTACTGTTGAGATTGACCAAGATAAAACAAAAAAATCTAATTATAAGTTGTATATATAGAACGCCGGGAACTTGCATTGAGACATTCAGAGATAAATTAGTCGAGCTGTACAATAATATTACTAGTAAGAAGATGGTAGTAATTTGTGGAGATTTCAATATTGATTTACTAAATCCATTTCAACAAAATGTAATTACAGAGTTCATGAATCCTATGTACAGTATGAGTCTATATCCCACAATAACACAACCCAGTAGAATCACAGTTCACACTGCTACACTTATTGACAACCTGTTTGTTAATATTATTGATAAGAAAATAGAAAGTGGATTATTGATAAATGATATAAGATATAAGGCTGCACGGTGGCGCAGTGGTTTAGCACTGTGGCAGCACAGTTTACCCTCGGCCAGGGGATCGCGGGGATCATGAGATCGTGGGTTCGATTCCGGCCCCCAGCCAACAGTGAGCTGTGTGGAGTTTGCATGTTCTCCCAGTGTTGCGTGGGTTTACTCCGGGATTTCTCCGGTTTCCTCCCGCATACCAAAAAACATGTAGGTTTAGGGTGCTCGCGCACGCAGCGACCGGCAGCTGGTTGCTTGTCACCAGACTGCAAACCAAGTCTACCTACGGGTACAAATAAGTAACAAAAAAAAAAAAAAAAAAAGTGACCACTTGCCAACCTTTGCACTTATCCATGGCCACACGGGGGCCAATACAGAAAAAAATTTAAAATCATTCAGATACAAATCACAAAATGCAATCAGTTCTTTTAAAGAGGACTTGCTGAAGCAAGACTGGACAGAAGTCTATGTATCAGATGTAAATGAAGCCTATGACACATTTATAAACATTGTAACCACTCTTTATGAAAACAAAACTGCCCATTAGTAAAAAAAAAGCTTAAACATAAATTTGCCGATAAGCCATGGTTAACCAAAGGATTACAAAAGGCGTGTAAAAAGAAAAATTTATTATATAAAGCTTTCCTAAAGAAAAGGACAAAAGAAGCAGAGCAGCGGTATAAAACATACAAAAATAAGTTAACATATATAATAAGATGTAGTAAGAGAGACTATTACAATAAAGAACTGGAGAAAAACAGAGACAATATCAAAAATACATGGGCAATACTTAACAGTATTCTTGGAAATAAAAACAGAAATACAAGCTACCCAACCGATTTTTCAAAAAATAATAAAACGACTCAGAGTGTGAATGCAGCTTCACCTGCAGATGAATTTAATAACTTTTTTGTTAACATTGGTCCTAATTTGGCTCGAGAAATACCCATTACGGCACCTACAGGTGATACAATAAGAAAAAACACTGCTAAAAGATTCCATTTTCATAAAGAACACAGACGAGAGAGAGGTCATTGAAATTGTTAAATCGTTTAAAAGTAAAACATCTACGGACTGTGATGGTATTGACATGCTCTTAGTCAAAACTATTATTGAATGCTTAGTGAAACCACTGACGTATATCTGTAACCTGTCTCTCCAAACAGGTATATTTCCCAATGCAATGAAAATAGCTAAAGTAATTCCGATATACAAGATGGGTGACAGAGGGGAATTCTCAAACTATAGACCAATTTCACTACTGCCACAATTTTCCAAGATACTTGAAAAAATATTCTATGAGAGAATTGACAACTTCATAATGAAGAATAATTTATTGTGTGAGCAGCAATATGGGTTCAGACACAAGAGGACAACTGCATTTGCTCTAATGGAATTTATAGAAAAAATACCAACTGCCGTTGAAAATAAAGAGTATTCAGTTGGGGTATTCCTGGATCTTAAAAAAGCATTTGATACAGTGGATATACCGGGAATGCTCTCTCCTTTTGTTTTCTGAGACGTGGCTAACTGAACTAGCAGCAGATGCTAACATTGAGCTGGAGGGTTTCCACATGATACTGGCAGACCGAACACCAGACAGTGGCAAAGCAAGGGGTGGTGGAGTGATAATGTATGTTAACAACAACTGGTGCAGACCGGGACATATCACGGTTAAACAACGACACTGCAGCAAAGACATTGAGTTGCTAGCTGTTAGCATGCGGCCTACATATCTCCCGAGAGAACACTCACACGTGATCTGCATTGTTGTTTATGCAAATCCAACGGCGAACGCTGGGACAGCGCGTGACGTTATCCATTCAGTAACCAGCAGGCTGCAGACAGAACACCCAGATGCTCTTCTCCTCATCTCAGGCGATTTCAACCATGTTTCACTATCTCCCATTCTACCCACGTTTACCCAGTATGTCACATGCCACACTAGAGACAATAAAACACTGGACTTATTCTACGCAAACACTAAGGAGGCGTACACCTCATCACAACTCCCCCCACTCGGGAGATCGGATCACAACTTGGTTCATCTCCGGCCAGTGTACAAACCCCTAGTGCACAGACAACCTCCGGCCATGCGCACAGTGAAGTTATGGTCTGAGGAGGCAATGGACACTCTAAAGGGCTGTTTTGAAACCACCGCCTGGAAGCAGCTCTGCGATCCACATGGCGAGGACATCGATGGCCTCACTCACACCTTCACGGGCTACCTCAGCTTCTGTGTGGACAAATCCATTCCCACCAAGACCATACGGTGTTGCTCAAACAACAAACCCTGGATCAACCCTGAGATAAAAACACTTCTGAGAGAGAAGAAGAAGATCTTCAGGTTGGGGAACAGGGAGATGCTGAAGTCCGTACAGAGGGAGCTGAGGAGAAAGATCAGAGAAGGCAAGGACAGCTTCAGGAAGAAGATGGAGGACAAGCTGCAACAGAGTGACATCAGTGGGGTCTGGAGAAACCTCAAAACCATCTCTGGGCTCCAGAATACCTCCCCCCAGGCCACGGGGGGCAGGGAGTGGGCAAACAATCTGAATCTGTTTTTCAGTAGGTTTGACCAACCACCCTCCCCCCTGACTGCACAACAACCACTGCTGCCTCTAAAGACATCAAGTCCTGCTGCCCACTCCCCACTCCACCAACACCCCCCACTCCCAACACACAGCCCCCCATCCTGACCCTGACCAAGACCCAGGTGAGGACGGAGCTGAGGAAGATCAAGGCGAGGAAGGCGACGGGACCGGACGGCATCAGCGCAAAGCTCCTCAAGTCCTGTGCAGACCAGCTGTGTGGGATTGTGGCGTACATCTTCAACCTGAGCCTGAAGCTGGGGAGGGTACCACAGCTGTGGAAAACATCTTGTGTGGTACCTGTACCAAAAACTTCCCACCCCAAAGACCTGAACAGCTACAGACCGGTGGCCTTGACGTCCCACTTGATGAAGACCCTGGAGATACTGCTCCTTGCTCACCTCCGCCCCCTGGTGGGACCAGCGATGGATCCACTCCAGTTCGCCTACCAGCATGGCATTGGGGTGGAGGATGCGGTGATCTTCCTCCTTCACCGTTCTCTGTCCCACCTGGAGAAGCCCGGGAATGTGGTGAGGATCATGTTCTTTGACTTCTCCAGTGCTTTCAACACCATCCAACCGATGATCCTGAAGGACAAGCTGCTGCACGCAGGGGTGGACCAGCACCTGTCATCATGGATCCTGGACTGCCTCACGAACCGGCCTCAGTTTGTGAGAACCCGGGACTGTGTGTCCGACACGATCATCGGTAGCACGGGGGCCCCCCAGGGAACGGTGTTGGCTCTTCTTCTTCCAGCTATCCTCTTCTTCTTCTGGCTATCAGAGAGAGCAGACGCATTTCTTCTCTTCTCCTCCCTCCTTTCCTCCCTTCACTGATCCCAGCTTGCTGTGTCCTGTCTGTGTCTTACTCTTCTTCTTGCTGAATCTCGATCCAAACGGAAAATTATGGAATTGGTGAGCTGGGCTTTAAATGCAATTGACACTACTTTCTCAAACAGAAAATCAGGCCCGGGGGAGCCCAACTGTCCTGCAGGTACTACGGCTGCGGGTTATGTGAGAGACTCATGGGACAATTTGAAACTCATGTATCTGTATGATCTTTCGATTGAAGATGTGGAAGACATCTACCTGTTTGGCTTCATGATCACAGGATTTCTGCTGTTTGGCTTTGGAGTTTTCCTGGTGTATCGAAAACTAAGGAAGTTGGAAAGAGCTAATCAAAATGCGGACCCGGCGAAGCTCCTTCAACAATTCGACCAGTTGGGGAGGGCACTGATAGCGGCTAATGGCGAACTGAATCGGAAGATGGGAAACATCTCGGAGTCGCTGGGTGCTCTCCAGGAATTGATTTTAAAGCCTGGAAATGTATATGCAAATTGTGATGCACAGATTCGCATGAGAGGTGAAAATTCTATGCTCTAAGTGAACTGTGCCTATCAGGCCTTGATTCGGCGTCCTTGGGAGAATTCATTCCTCCAGGAGAAAAGATAAGGCAGAAGGGAGTTTTGGCTTCTCTCTAACCCAAACACTCTGATGTGCAGCAATCTGAACTCTCTATGGACAGCGTCACCATGTGACTAACATGGAATTTACTATCTGACATGCACTGAAGAGAGATGAACTCTTGTGGACATGTTATCTATGTTTAGAATACCAAGGTCATAACATCTAGTCGTTGCTTAGGAGAGGAATTTTGTTGTTCATCAGTTACTGACACTTCACACACTGCATCCACGAACATCACATGACTGACACACACACACTGGTCTCTCTCTTGCTTTGTTAATGTGTGTAACTGTAACTTGTCTGCTAAGTGTGCAATTAGAGGGTTTTTTTCTACGTGATCATAATCTTGCTCACTTGATCTATATTTTGATAACTATGGTTTTTTCTCTTTGCCCAATGTGTTACCCCCTCTCCCTCCTCCTCTTTACCCCCACTGTACAGGCGCCTGTCGGCTGCCGCGTCATTAGGGAGCGCTTAACATGAGCGCACCTTAATGTCAAGTAAAATTCCTCGTATGTGTAAAAGCATGCTTGGCAATAAAGTTCATTCTGATTCCCTTCCTGTTCACTCTTTATACTGCGGACTTCTCACACAACACAACACACTGCCATCTACAGAAGTTATCAGAATCAGAATCAGAATCAGATTTATTGCCATTGTTCATGTAGTACACAAACTAGGAATTTGTCTCGGTGCAATGCTGCAACATTAAACATGATAAAATAAAAGAAATAAATAACTATACATGCAATAAAGTGTAGAATAAGAATGAGTAATACTAGTCAAAGCAGTTTTTAAATATATTAGCAAGCAGCAGATATTGTGGAGTACCACATAGTGCAGTTGGTAATGCAAAAAGAAAACAGTGATGATTGACATGAGTCTGGTTGAGCTGCTGTACACAGTGCACGAGAGTCAAAAAGTCACTTAGTGTTCAGCAGTCTGATGGCAGAGGGGAAGAAGCTGTTCATGTGACGGGAGGTTTTAGTCTGAATGGACCGAAGTCTTCTACCTGAGGGGAGGGGGGCAAACAGTACGTGACCAGGGTGTGAAGGATCGGCTATGATCTGGCCAGCACGCCTCCGGGTCCTGGAGATGTACAGATCCTGGAGAGATGGGAGCTTGCAGCCGATCACCTTCTCAGCAGCGCGCACGACGCGCTGCAGCCTTAGTCTGTCCCTGGCAGTGGCTCCTGCGTACCACACGGTTATGGAGGTGGTGAGGATGGACTCGATGATGGCCGTGTAGAACTGCACTAACATCTTGGTGGGTAGCTTGAGCTTCCTCAGCTGCCGCAGGAAGAACATCCTCTGCTGGGCCTTTTTGATGAGGGAGCTGATGGTCGGCTCCCACTTGAGGTCCCGGGTGATGGTGGTGCCTAGGAAGCGGAAGGAATCTGCAGTGGTGATGGGAGAGCCTGTGAGGGTGAGGGGGGGGCAGAGGGGTTGTGACTTTCCTGAAGTCCACAATCATCTCCGCTGTCTTCAGAGCATTCAGCTGCAGGTTGTTGTTGTTGCACCAGGACGCCAGCTGGGCCACCTCTCTCCTGTAGGCGGACTCGTCGCCGTTGGAGATGAGCCCGATGAGGGTGGTGTCGTCCGCAAACTTGATCAGCTTGACAGACTGGTGGCTGGAGGTGCAGGAGTTGGTATAAAGGGAGAAGAGTAGGGGGGAAAGTACACAGCCCTGAGGTGAACCGGTGCTGATGCTAACAGAGTCTGAGACAGTCTTTCCCAGCCGCACATGCTGCCTCCGGTCCGTCAGGAAGTCGGTGATCCACCTGCAGAGGGAGTCAGGCACGTTGAGCAGGGACAGCTTGTCCCGGAGCAGAGCGGGGCGGATGGTGTTGAATGCAGAGCTGAAGTCCACAAACAGGATCCTGGCGTAGGTTCCCGTGGAGTCCAGGTGCTGCAGGATGGAGTGGAGGGCCAGGTTGACTGCGTCATCTACAGACCTGTTGGCTCGGTAGGCAAACTGCAGCGGGTCCAGGAGGGGAGTGGTAATGGACTTGAGGTGGGGCAGGACCAGGCGCTCAAAGGACTTCATGACTACAGAGGTGAGCGCTACAGGTCTGTAGTCATTAAGTCCAGTGATCCGTGGCTTCTTGGGGACAGGGATGATGGTGGAGGATTTGAGGCAGGTCGGCACGTGGCATAGCTTAAGGGAGGTGTTAAAAATGTCTGTGAAGACAGGAGCCAGTTCTTTCGCACAGTGTCTCAGGGTGGAGGGAGACACGCCGTCCGGACCGGGGGCCTTGCGCGGGTTCAGTCTGGAGAACTGTCTGAGCACGTCCTGCTCACTGATGACAAGGGCAGGGGGGGAGGAGGGGGGCCGCCTTTGATGAAGTAGGGACCGTGGAGGCAGTGGAGCTGGGGGGAGGGGGGGAGTTGGACACAGCTGACGAGGTGTCAAAACGGGCATAGTGTTGGGACAGTTTTTGACAAAGGGCTTTGTCATCCTGACCCTTAGGAGCCTGAGGCCGATAGTTGGTGATTTGCCTCAGTCCTCTCCACACAGAAGCAGAGTCGTTAGCCGTGAACTGCTGCTGGAGTCTCTCAGAATACACAGATTTAGCCCTCCTCAGCTCTCTGTTAAACCGATATTTAACCTCCCTGTAGCAGTCCCTGTCTCCACTTTTCAACGCTGCTTCCTTCTCCTTCCTGATCTGTCTGAGCTTAGCAGTGAACCAGGGCTTGTCATTTGAGTACCTCACCCTGGTGCGCGATGGAAGAATGCTCTCCTCACAAAAGTGGATATATGAGTTCACAGTGTCCGTGTACTCATCCAGATCATGCGTGGCTCCTTTAAACATGCCCCAGTCAGTTATTTCCATGCACGTTTCCATCTTCTCCTCAGCTTCACTGGTCCATTTCTTCGTAGTGCTCACAACAGGTTTAGTGAGCTTCAGTCTCTGTCTGTATGTGGGAATGAGGTGGACCATCACGTGATCAGATAGTCCGAGTGCAGAAAGGGGAACAGCGCGATACGCGTCCTTCACTGTAGTGTAACAGTGATCCAGCGTGTTCTCTCCTCTGGTGGGGCATTTAATAAACTGTTTGTAACGGGGGAGATCGTGGCTCAGATTGCTGTGGTTAAAGTCGCCAACCACAATAACCAGAGAGTCCGGGAAAGTCCGCTCCGTATGTTGAATGTGATCTGCGAGCGCGCGCTGAGCTTCGCACGCGTCCGCGTCAGGTGGGACGTATACAGCGACTAGGATGAATGAAGCGAACTCCCGCGGGGAATAAAATGGCTTGCAGTTAATAAAAAGAAATTCCAGGGCGGGAGAACAGTGTTTTGAAATTACTGTTTCATCAGAGCACCAGCTGCTGTTAATGTAAAAGCAGACTCCTCCTGCTGAGGACTTACTGGAGAGCTCTGTGTCACGATCAGCACGAAACAGCTGAAATCCCTCGAGGAGCAGCGCGCTGTCCGGTGTATTTTCCCTGAGCCAGGTCTCAGTAAAACAGAGGGCAGCCGAGGAAGAGAGGTCCTTAAAACGCATCAGCAGTCTTAGTTCATCTACCTTGTTAGAGAGAGAATTGGCGTTGGAGAGAAATATGCCAGGCAACGCCATGCGCGTGCCTCTCCTGCGGAGCCGTACGAGAGCACCCGCACGCCTTCCTCTCTTTTGCCGTCTCACCTTTTGAGCTAAACAATGAACCAGATCGGCGGCAGGAGCTAAAAATGATGACTCTGCGATCGTTGGCCTCATCTCCAATGGAGATGAAGCTGAGTACAGAGGGCTTATCCAGGACTTCGTGGACTGGTGCCATCGGAACTGCCTCCAGATCAACGCGAGGAAAACTAAGGAGCTGGTGGTGGACTGCCGCAGGCATGGACAACCCCTCACAGCACCAGTAAATATACAGGGAACAGACATTGAGATGGTGACATCCTACAAGTACCTGGGTGTTCATCTGAACAATAAACTAGACTGGTCACACAATACTGACGCACTCTACAAGAAGGGACAGCGCAGGCTGTTCCTACTGAGGAGACTCAGGTCTTTTGGTGTACAAGGGGCGCTGCTGAAGACATTCTATGACACGGTGGTGGCATCAGCCATCATTTTTGGAGTGGTCTGCTGGGGCAGTGGCATTACCGCAGCCGATAGGAAGAGACTGAACAAACTGATCAAGGAAGCTAGCTCTGTCCTGGGGCAGCGCCTTGACCCAGTGGAGGAGATAGGAGAGAGAAGGACGGTGGCTAAACTGTCATCTCTGCTGGAGTCCGAGTTCCACCCTATGCAGGACACACTGAATGCACTGAGGAGCTCATTTAGCAGCAGACTACATCATCCCAGGTGCACAACCGAGAGGTTTCACAGGTCCTTCCTACCAACGGCTGTCAGACTGTACAACCTAAGCAGGGCTGCTCGCAGAGATAGCAAAAAGACGTAACAACCTAATAGTTTTTGAATGCAAAAGATGCAATAGACTTACACAATGGTCCCCTCTGGCATACAACTAGGAAAATACCGGTTGCTATGGAGGGTGAGAATATGTATGGGCACATAATCATACCATGTAGGATAACTAAGTAGACGGTTGTGCTGTTTCATCCCATCTAGCAACAATGCTCTGCACTGTGTGTGTTTATATATTTACATATTTATTCCATCTAGCTACAATGCTCCGCACTGGGTGTGTTTATATTTATATATCTATATATTTATTCCATCTAGCTACAATGCTCCGCACTGTGTGTTTATATATCTACATATTATTCCATCTAGCTACAATGCTCCGCACTGTGTGTTTATATATTTAGATAGATAGATAGATAGATAGATAGATAGTTTATTTCGAACACAAAAATATAACAAAAACAAGCAAATGGCAAATGCAATAAAGTAACAGTATACACTGTTCGAAAGGGAGAAGGAAGAAGTGAACACTTATTAATTCCATCTCCTCTTTTCCATAGATACACCCATGTGAATTTTATACAAATTACTGTCACCATGGGTTGAGATGCCGTCTCGGCACTCAGCCCATGTTTTCCCTCATCCCTGCTTCCCATTGAGCAGCGTCTCAGCTGGCCCCCAGCTGGCAGCATTATGGACGGCTGGGGCCAATTAGTCTTCATCAGCTGGGGCGCTGCCAATGAGGATAAATAGGAGCAGCCTCGATGACTCGGGGCTGCGACATAAACACATTGCTAAGCTGAAGCCCCTTCGTCTGGTGTCAGCTTATACTCCTCTTGCAGCATTCCTGTGTTTGTATCCCGCTGTGAGTATGTACGTCTTGTTACCCCCACGTCCGGTACGAGCTGCTTACCTCTGCGCTGTGCAACCTGTGAGTGTACGTCTGCATGAGTATCTGTGCTCTCCTCATCCCTTCCCCTTTACCCTGAATAAAATATCACGACTCACTGGCTTGCCCCTGGCTCTGATTGCCCGGCTCCCTAGAGCCGGATATGACAATTACCACCTTTAAGACCCCAAGTAAACAATTTACTGCATTTTTTACAAATCAACATTAACACCCATCCATTCTAACATACAATGAAGTCCATACATCAAAACCAGCCTCAAACAACACAGATATACACAGTGCTGTCCCACCCACCATTCCATAGTGTCCCATAATGTCCCAGAGTGAACATAATGAATCGTACATATAAATACTACCCTTCTAACATATATCCTTTCAGCAAATGGTGCTTATACCTCTTTTTGAATTGAATTCTGTTTGTACATAGTTTCAGTTCCGGCTCCAGACTGTTCCACAAATCCACCCCACAGACAGATATGCACATACTTTTCTTGGTTGTACGTATCTTGGGTTTTGTAAAGTTTAAGTCTCCTCTCAAATTATGATCATTGTCTCTTTTTAAATATTTTTTGTATATTAGTTGGGAGTTGATTATTAATTGCCCTGTACATTTACATATTTATTCCACCTAGCTGCAATGCTCCGTACTGTGTGTTTATATACTCATATATTTATTCCATCCAGCTACAATGCTCTGCGCTGTGTGTGTGTGTATATATATATTTATAGTAATATGTACATATGTATATTAGCTGCTCTTGCTTTTTTTTTCTTGCCTTCTGATTGTTGCTCTGAGTGTTGCTATCCCTGTGCTGTTGCAATCCTGGAATTTCCCCATTGTGGGACTAATAAAGGCTTATCTTATCTTAAAGAAACTACAAAATTGTGGTATTAGAGGGGTAGCACTGTCCTGGTTATGTAGTTACTTAAAGAATAGATATCAGTATGTATGTGTTGGTAACAAAAACTCAGTTACTGAAGGTTACTTGTGCAGTCCCACAGGGTTTAGTTTTGGGGCCATTGTTATTCAATATGTATATAAATGATATATGTAAAGTTTCAGAAAAAATGGACTTAATATTGTTTGCTAATGACACTAATCTATTATGCAGTGGAAGCAATTTGGAACAACTTTTGGATACACTCGGAAAGGAATTAGGAAAGCTTAAACTGTGGTTTGATTCCAACAAATTAACGCTCAATTTAAGTAAGACAAAATTTATAGTTTTTAACAACCATCACAACAACTTAGTATCTAAACTCAGTGTAAATGGTGTAGAGATTGAAAGGGTATCCGAAACTAAATTTCTTGAAGTAATAATTGATAATAAACTGTGTTGGAAGTCACATATTAATTATATTAAAGGTAAAATATCCAAATCCATTGCAATACTACACAGAGTGAAATATTTGCTGAATCAACCCACACTATATACCTTGTATCATTCATTAATACTCCCATACATGACATATTGTACTGAAGTATGGGGAAATACATATAAAACAAACATATATCCAGTCTTTAAGCTTCAGAAGAGAGCTATTAGAATAATAAACAAAGCTGCTTACAGGGAACCAACAAACCCACTTTTTCTTAAATTAAAAGCTCTCAAGTTGAAAGATCTGGTTGACTTTAAAACTGCAGTAATAATGTTTAAAGTGAAGAATCTATCACTGCCCGCAAATATCCAAAAGTTGTTCCAAATAAGGGAGAAACAATATCATTTCAGAGGAACATGTATATTTCAAAAACCTTCAGTGAGAACTACCACCAAGCAACACTGTGTTTCAGTGCAAGGAGTCAGACTATGGAACGATTTTGGACCTGAATTAAAATCATGTACAACGCTTGGACAATTTAAACAAAAACTAAAGGAAGAAATACTCCAAACATATATACAAGATGACATGTAAAATTGCATAAGGACTGTCATATCCAGTCTGCGTTGTGTTGTAGCTTAGTTTTTTTTGTCACATTTTGTCTTAGCTTGGTTCTGAATTGTAATCGCTCTTGTTTTGTTTTTCTTTTGAATTCTTGGATGGAATATGGGTGGGCAATATAAGCTGTGGCTTTAGCCATCACCCATTTCGGATAACTTTTGTTGAACTGTATAATCAGAGGAGTTATTGTGTAATTGTGCCCTTCAGAGGTAAAGTGGGCTATCCCACAAAACCATTATTTTGAGAAAATGAGCTCTAAAGTTTATGTGATTTAAATATATTTTCATATTTAAGTCACACCTTGAAGGTAATTATAGGGGGTAACTTTTTAATGATATAGGCACACTGATTTTTTGAGAATATTTCAACTTTAGAGCTCATTTTCTCAAAATAATGGTTTTGTGGGATAGCCCACTTTACCTCTGAAGGGCACAATTTGACCTTGTTGGATTTTCTTTCCCCCTTTGTTATATTATTCAGTTTCTTTTAATCTGTACTTTTAATCTATCCGAAATAAAGATTCATTCATTCATTCATTCATTCACTAGCATCCAACCCACCAGGAGTCATGGCGACCAATCACGTGCAAGCCCTGCAGGCCGCTAATTAGAATATTCATAGATCTGTGCATACTTAAGTAGGTGCAGGATTTAAAATCTCTTTCCAAGCAATTCTAAGGCAATGAAACTTTTTTTGTTGGTAAAAAGCCCCAATATACTATGTTGGGGAATATATATTTGTTTTAGAGGTGGTTTTAGAGCTGCCAGAGTGCACTTTTAAGGTAATTTTAAGATAAACGGGGAGTTTCTGTCATAAACTCCCCATGCCCTTTTCCACAGCGCATGGAGGAGGGGTGAAAGGACGAGGATTTAAGCGCAGGGTATGCACCACACACATTTATCAATACAACAATGCTGACACACAGTTACAGTATTGGTTCCCGCGGAAGCTTAAGGGGTCCTCAAGGACGCTCTACAGTTTACAGGTGAGAATGATTGGGGAACACACACACACACAGTAAATACTCACAAAACAGGAGCAGTCCGAGTTAGTTCAAAAGCACAGAGAGAGAACAGTCTTTAAGCGACTTAGACCAACATGTAGCAATTAACGACTGTATGTCTAGCACAATGACCCAGCAATGCGTGACTGGAAAAAGGCTTCTAAAGTACACGCATTGCTGGGGATGGTAAATTGGAGGCACCTGGGCGAGGCCTGGGAAAGATGATCAACGGGGCTGGGAACAGCTGACGGTGATCAGTGAGGAGCTCGTGGTCAGACCGGCAGACTGTCAGCAGACACACAACTGTCAGCCCTAGAGCAGTGGCTATGGGCACGGTACACACTGGAATTACATACTAAACATGCATGCACAACGGCCCCATGACCCATAGAGAGATCAGGACCGAGTCGGGGAAAACCGACCCGGCCCTGTCAGGACCCCGGTTCCTGACAGGTGCTCCAACCTGAAGATGACTCCGCTTCAGCTTCAGGTGAATGGGAGAAACAAAGACTGGCTTTACTGGCCGAAATTGAACACCGTCTGGAGGAGGAGAGATTGGCGGACACCATTTCCTTTCCAGCTCCGTTCTTGGAAGGCTTCTCCGCAGTCTACGGAGGAGTCTAGCCCCTCCACAGCCATGGCAGGGAATTTTGCCTTGCCAGCTGCAGCAGGAAACATCAGTGACCAGGAGAACAGGAAAGTAGTCTCATCTGTGTCTAAAACTGTTGAAAATTCTTGCCTGATCCCTGGTAGTAGATCTCTGAGTATGCAGTCCCCAGAGATCTCTCCACCTGCTGCAGTCATGAATGGCTCACCAGCCCTCTCCCTGCTCTCTTCTGCTTCCTTTGTCTGCACTCCGGAGCCGGAGCCAAACAGTCAGGACCAGGAGGAGCCAGAGGTCCGGGAGGATCCTTCTCCCACAGCAATGGTGATCCAGATCCCAGCCGCCACGCCAGAGGAATTACCAGCGTGGGTCACGACGGCTGGGAGGATTAAGACTGCAGACACTATCACGCCTGCTGCGGAGGCCGCCGCAGCAGAGTCAGCGGCCGAGCTGCACCTCCAGGAGGCTCGTTGGAGTCCTGGATGGTGGTGGAGCTCGAGCTAAGGCAAGTGCTCTCTTCTGTCATCCTTCTTTCCATAAGAGAGCATTTTTGCCTAGATCTAGGTGAGGAGAGCCAGGTGCAGCCAGCCGCAGCATCTGAGCTCGCCTCGCCGAGCTCCGACCCTGACCCCTCTTGTTTCCTGTCCAAATCCTCTTTCAGGGTCGCTGGAGAGAGTCCATCGGCGCCGGACGAGTCTGTGGATCCAGGTTCGCCACTGGAGGTCATCATTGCTGCTGCCGCTCCCATGGAGGTCACCGTGGCTCCTGCCTCCCCTGCCAAGGAGGTCATTGTGGGTGCTCAGCTCCAGTCCAGGGTGTCTGTAGTTGACCGCCTCCTGGCTTAGGTGCTCTTAAAAGTGGCGTTGGGGTAGGCAGCTGGGTCCCACCGCGGGTGCAGCAGGGGTCTAGCCAGGGTCCACCGTTGGTGCAACGCAGGCCCAGTCGGGGCTCACCGTGGAAGCAATGAGGTCCCGGGAAGGGGCCACCGCTGGTGCAACATTGTCCACCGTGGGCACAGCCATGGCCCAGCCCGGGTCCACCACGGGTGCGGCAAGGTTCCAGTTCCACGTCGGGACCACCAGGGGTGCTGCCAGCCAGCCCAACGACACCAGGGTCTCCTTCCCCCTTCCAGAGGCCTGGTGGGTGATCCTTTTTTTTCCTGCTGGGCACCGCTGTGGTCCATTGTGTCCTGCCACCAGTAACCGCAGGGGTCTCCCTTCCCTGGTTTGGCTGGCCGGCCGCCTGAAGGACTGAGTCTCATGGTGGGGGGCCACCTTCCGGCCTGTTTCACCTGGCCTGATGACTGAAGAACCCCAGTTGGTTGCCCGATAAACTGTACCCTTGGGCTAGGTCGCCGGGTTTTCCAGGCAGGCCACACGACTCTCTTTGCCTGGCGGTCCGGCTGGCATTGGACTTTGATAGGCCACCTGGCCTGGTTCACATGACTGTTCATGGGCCCTGGGACTTTGGCCGGCCCCCTGAACTTATGGCCGTTCGTGGGCCTTGGGACTTTGGCTGGCTCTCAGAACTTGGGGACTCTTGGGTTTTGGGGATGGGTTTACGGTAATTTTGGGGTTGGGAATTTTTGTGTTCCATGTGTTGTATTGTGTTGTTTTCTCCTTGGTTAATCCCTCCTGACCTGTTTCCCCCACCGCCCGCCCTGGTTAGTTGTGTTGGCCTTCTGTGTGTGTGTGTGGGAGGGCAGGTTTTCTCTTGTATTTTGTTTCTTTTTTGTGATGGTACGGTGGGTGTCTGATATTCACCCCTTGGGGGGGGGGGCTTTGTCATGTGTGGGGTTGTTCTTGACCCCGCACATGATCCGTGGCCATAGGTCTTGATTGTTGCTTATTATTTCCAGCTGGCAGATTATTTGAGGCTGGCTCTCTGCCAGTTCTATGTCCACACCTCCTCCTCTCGCTTTTTCTCCTTTCCAGACATTCACCGGCTGTGTGTCTTCACCACACACATTTACACATGCATGCACACACTCAGCACACCCTTTCACACGCGCGCGCACGCGCGCGCACACACACGCACACACACACACACACATTCAGTCACTCATGCATCTGCTCAGCCACACTCCTGTGTCCACTTGCCCTCATTAGCGCTCTGTGTACTTATGTGGGGCAGTGTGATCAGTCAGTGTGGTGGCTTAGTCAACATCAGACATCCAGGCCCGCTTGTTGTTGGTTCCTTTCCCTTTGGACTGTATGGTGTTGTTTATTCCAGAGCTTTTCCGCTCCGACATTCATGTAAGTCATCTTCTTAATTAATACAGCCCTTCCTCTCCGCTCCTGTTCTGTCTGGAGCACGTGGGGCATCTCTCCCTAGCCAACAAAGTTTGTAGCCGGTTGTCTCATCATTATTACTCAGTTTGGACTCTTACATGGACATTTTGTGTTTTTCCCCTTTTGTCAATAAACACGCTTATTTTACTGCACGATGGGTTTTTTTTTTTTTTTGTTACTTATTTGTACCCGTAGGTAGACTTGGTTTGCAGTCTGGTGACAAGCCACCAGCTGCTTGTCGCTACGTGCGCGAGCGCCCTAAACCTACATGTTTTTGGTGTGTGGGAGGAAACCGGAGAAATCCCGGAGTAAACCCGCGCAACACGGGGAGAACATGCAAGCTCCACACAGCTCACTGTTGGTCGGGGGCTGGGATCGAACCCACGATCTCATGATCCCCGCGATCCCCCGGCCGAGGGTAAAACTGTGCTGCCATAGTGCTAAACCACTGCGCCACCGTGCAGCCCATTTGGTTTGCATTAATTCACATGTTCGCTGCGCAATTAAGCAGCAGACATGACATTTAACCTTTTTATTTTAGTACTTGGGGGGTATGCATTTTATTGGTTTTAATTAAGTCTGCTGTTTTTCTTTTTGTTTTGTTTTTTACCAGTTGATTTTTTGCATGTTATTATTATTGCATGTTTTGTTGTGGTGTTTTAGTGTTTTTTTTTTAAAAGGATAGCTTTAAAAAAAATCAGCAATTGTAAATTTAACTCCACTCGTGTAGCCTTCAGTGATTGGTAATAAACCTTGTTTAAACACTACTGCCTACTGTTCCTTACTGAGGTGCATCACCCAAACGAAGAGTTCTGTTGTTTAGGGAGCTTTTGCCCCAGTAACACAGACACCTTTTATGAGTCTGGCATTTTAGAGGTTTGCTTGGCAACTGTTAGCTATGACTGCAGGTTTTATTAGGATTTTTTTTTAAGTCTTTTTAACTGCTCTGGATCATATTCCTAGACTTGCTAAGTTCAATTCCAGCAGCAGCTGTCTCAATCAGAGCTCAAATACAGTATGTCGTTACCTCGCATTTAAGTTTCCTTATTGTCCCCCTTGTTGTCATAGTACAGATTTTACCATGGAGTGTAAACAGGGAACGGGGTGAGATCAGAGTGCATAGTTTTTAAGTTTAAATAATGCCTGAAAGAAAACCACTCTTGGGTTTTTATTTTTCGCTCTGGCACTCCCCATTCATTGTCTATGTGGAAAGTTTTGTGGTGCATTTTGGTATGTTGCATGCAATTTTTTTCAGCTGTTGAAATGAGTCAACTGAAAACTTTTAAACGAGCAGATAAAAACAGATTCAGCAACTAAATAATAAATAATATATTTCTCGCTTCAATTTTTTTTTTACTGTTTCATTTCGCCATGTTGAATCCATCCATTATTACTTCCTTGTTCCTGTAGGCCAGGCGGGAGGAGCCTTTCATGAACGACTCGGAGTTCCAGGTTTGCGAGGCTGTAATAGGTTGTAGAAGGCTAGGAGAGCTATCAGTCAATGACATGTAAGTGATTCAGAAGTAGGGGATGAAATGGCCACTATTTCCTAAGTGATTCATTCAGTTATGGTAAGTGATTCAGTGCCGTTTATTCTCGCAAAAGAACTAGTACAACGAATGTACATACATTTGAACAAACAAGTACATTCGAACGAGTCTGTGGTGTAGGGATACCAGGTATTCTACCAGGTATCCTGGGAATGGTATGGCACCTTATGCATGATGTCACCATGCCATATATATGTTGGGGCGACCAGCCATTTCAGAGTGGAAGTTGAGGGTTGAGTTGGATAGAGCTAGCATGTGAGACACCTGTGGTAGGCAGTTAACCCTTGAACATGTGCCTATATTCTTCACTATTGTAGCATCAGCTTCTCCTCAGGCTAATTCAGGAAATCACTCTTTTTCATCTTAAAGAAATTCTCACTTAACTCTGGTCAAGAATTGCTGTCTCTTCATCCAGACCCCAATGTAAACAATTTCACTTTTGTAGAGAAACCTGATAAGGACTTGCTTTTAAAGGCTTAAAGGGAACTATAAAATTCTTTTAGTCAAATCCCAACTAGATAGTTCATGCTGATAGCATCCGTTCGTACCAGGAACTGATACTCTTAAAAAGTCATAAACTCTTTAAGTTGGCAGATATATGGTTGTCTCCTTCTTTTGGACATACGGTAGAACCCTCTAGGCTGGCCTGCTCACATTCCAAGACCTAAAAATTATCTACAGCTCAACAGTAGCTCCTAGTGGACATCTACGGAATATGTTCATTGTGCAATCTGGGACTGTTAATTCTGATTGAACATTAAACTTTTCTTCCAGCTGTCATTTCCCAGGATTCTAAGGACACTGTGAAGATTATCGTCAATAAGGGTTTGCAGTAATTCATTAATCCTTAAGTTAAATGTGAGTGCATGTCTTAGGAATGTCTTTTTCAATTCAATTCAATTCAATTCAATTCAATTCAACTTTATTTATATAGCGCCATTTCACAACAACAGTCATCTCATAGCACTATCAACTGTAGGGAGGACCCCCACAGTTGCAGAAAGACCCCAGCAATCAGGCGATCCCCTGTGAGCAAGCACTTGGCGACGGTGGAGAGGAAAAACTCCCTTTTAACAGGAAGAAACCTCCAGCAGAACCAGGCTCAGGGAGGGGCAGTCACCTGCTGCGACTGGCTGGGGGGTGAGGGGATAGAGAAGAAGAAAAGAACAGACATGTAGAGAGCAAACAGCACGATGGGGACTCAATCTATGGGAGAGAACAAACAAATGTTAATGACCAGCAAAAAAAAAATATTTCATAGAGAGTGAGGAAAGGAGTGAGGCCCAGTGCATTACTGGAGGTCCCCCGGCTGACTAAACCTATTAGCAGCATAACTAAGGGAGGGTTCAGAAAACACATGATCCCTCCCTAATTGTAGGCTATATCAAAAAGGTAGGTTTTAGCCCTATTCTTAAAAACAGAGATCGAGTCTGACTCCCGAATCCAGATTGGCAGCTGATTCCACAGGTGAGGAGCTTGATAACTGAAGGCTCTGCCTCCCATTGTACTTTTGGAGATTCTAGGTATTACAAGTAAACCTACATTTTGGGAGCGTAGTGCTCTGTTAGGATGATACGGTAGTATCAGATCTTTTAAATAAAAAGGAGCCTGATTGTTTAGAGCTTTGTAAGTAAGAAGAAGGATTTTAAACTTAATTCTAAACTCTATGGGAAGCCAATGAAGGGAGGCCAGAACCGGAGAGATATGATCTCTCTTTCTAGTACCTGTTAAAACTCTTGCTGCAGCATTTTGGATCAGCTGAAGACTTTTTAAAGATGTTTTAGGACAACCTGATAATAAAGAATTACAATAATCTAATCTCGAGCTAACAAAAGCGTGGATCAGCTTCTCAGCATCACTCTGAGACAAGATGCTCCTAATCTTGGCAATATTACGCAAATGATAGAAGGCAGTCTTAGAAACAAATTTAATATGTGAATTGAAGGACAAATCCTGATCAAAAATAACTCCAAGGTTCCTCACAGAGCTATTAAGAGAAAGAGTAACTGCATCCAAACTGAAAGTTTGATTTGGAAAGGAATTTTTAAGGTTTTTTGGACCAACAAGAATGACTTCAGTCTTATCTGAATTTAATAGCAGGAAATTACAAGTCATCCAAACTTTGATTTCCTTAAGACAGGCTTCTAACTTGGCTAATTGATTAGTATCATCTGGCTTCATTGACAGGTATAATTGTGTGTCATCTGCATAACAGTGAAAATGTATACAGTGCTTTCTAATAATGTTGCCTAATGGAAGCATATATAAACTAAAAAGAGTAGGGCCAAGCACAGATCCCTGTGGAACTCCATGACTAAGCTTTGAGCTGAGAGAAAACTCATCATTTACATGAACAAACTGGAACCTATCAGATAAATAAGATCTAAACCACTGCAACGAAGTTCCATTAAGTCCAACATAGTGTTCTAATCTATCAAGTAGAATATTATGATCAATAGTATCAAAAGCTGCACTAAGATCTAAAAGGACAAGTACAGAAACTAGTCCATTATCAGATGCAATGAGGAGGTCGTTAGTGACCTTCGCTAAGGCTGGTTCAGTGCTATGATGGATTCTAAACCCAGATTGAAACTCCTCAAATAAACCATTTCCCTGCAGGTGGTCAAATAATTGCATAGCAACAACTCTTTCTAAGATTTTTGAAATGAAAGGGAGATTAGAGATTGGTCTATAGTTAGCTAAAGCTCCTGGATCTAGCGTTGGCTTTTTGAGTAAGGGTTTAATTACAGCCGTTTTAAAAGCCTGCGGTACATGGCCTAAAGTTAATGAAGAATTGATTATATGAAGAATAAAGCTACCAATAAGTGGGAAGACTTCTTTAAATAACCTGGTAGGAATAGGGTCTAAAAGACAAGTTGAAGGTTTGGATGAGGAAACTATTTTGTCTAACTCACAAAGGTCGATTGGAGTAAACTCATCAAGACAGACATCAATAGAAGGAGTTGTAGTAGTTACAGTATTTAAGTTAACTGTGGGAAGAATCTGATTGATTTTATCTCTGATGGATGAAATTTTATTATTGAAAAAGTTCATAAAGTCCTGACTAGTAAGCTCTAAGGGGATGCTAGGATTGACAGAGTCCTGACTCTTTGTCAACCTGGCTACAGTACTGAAAAGAAACCTGGGATTATTCTTGTTCTCTTCTATTAAGGCAGAGTAATAACTCGTTCTAGCTTTTCTAAGAGATTTTTTATAAATTAAAAGATGATTTCTCCAAGCTAAATAGATTTCATCTAAATTAGTAGAGCGCCATTTTCTTTCTAATTGACGAGTCTTCTGTTTTAAGCTACGAGTTTCTGTGTTGAACCAAGGAGTTAAAAATCTCTGATTAGACTTTTTCTTTTTTAAGGGGGCCACCAAGTCTAGAGCCTGATGCAGAGAAGCTGAAACACTATCCACCATGTTATCAATTACAGAAGGAGCAAGCTGTCTATAGCTTATTTCCGTTGTGTTGACACATGGCATAGAGGAAACAATCTGCATAAATTTGGAAACAGCATCATCTGAGAGGCATCTACTGTGATAATATTTTTCTTTAGGAGCCAAATAGTCAGAAATAGTAAAATCAGAGGTTAACAGACAATGGTCTGACAGTACAGGGTTATGAGGAGACACTACCAGATTTTCTATTTCTATGCCATATGTCAGAACAAGGTCCAATGTATGGTGGAGGTAATGAGTAGAATTTCCTACTTTCTGAGAAAACCCAATCGAGTCTAATATTGAATTAAAAGCCACATTAAGGCAGTCACTATCTACATCCACATGTATATTAAAGTCCCCTACTATAATTATTCTATCAGATTTCAGCACTAAATCAGCTAAGAAATCAGGAAATTCGGATAAAAATTCTGAATAGGTTGATGGGGGACGATAAACTATGGCAAATAAAATTGGGTTTAACCTGGAATTGCTAAAGTGCCCAATACTGAGGACCAGGCCCTCAAAGGAATTATAACATGTTTTTTGCTTTACATTAACTAGTAATTTGGAATGGTAAATTGATGCTACTCCTCCTCCACGACCAGAACTTCTGGGATTTTGACAGTTTAAATAACCAGAGGGAGTTGATTCATTTAAACCAACATAATCCTCTTGCCCTAACCAAGTCTCTGTAAGGGATATTAAATCAATCTGATGATCAATTAACAGATCATGGACTAAAAGAGACTTGGGAGTTAGAGACCTAATATTTAATAAACCACATTTAATTTTTAAATTATGAGGAGGAACAGAGGCCAAATCATTCAATTTAGAGGCTTTATGTTTAATTTGAGTTTTACCAATATTTTGCTTTATCACTTTGGGATGCTTATACATTATATTTTTATTTACTTTGGAGGGAGCAGACAACGATTCTCTGATGGGGAAGACAGGGGCTAAGCTGAGGGGTGGCGGATGAAGAGGAGCTGCAGAGAGGCGTGTAAGACTGCGACTCTGCTTCCTGGTCCCAACTCTGAGTAGTCAGGGTTTTGGAAATTTGGATAAAAAAGATGCCAGATTGTTAGATAAATGAGAAGCACCATCCAAAGTGGGATGAATGCTGTCTCGTCTCATAAGACCAGGTTTTCCCCAAAAAGAGCTCCAATTGTCAATGTAGCCCACGTCATTTTTAGGACACCACACAGACAGCCAGCGGTTCAAGGATGACGAGCGACTAAACATGTCATCACTGGTCAGATTGGGGAGGGGCCCAGAGAATACTACAGTGGCAGACATCGTTTTTGCAAAGTCACACACCGATTCTACATTAAGTTTCGTGACTTCCGACTGCCGGAGACGGATGTTATTAATGCCGGCGTGAATAACAATGGATGGATTTTCATGGATGTTTATTCAAAAGAATGTTAAAATTATTAGTAATAGTATAAATGCACGGTCACTGAATATTAGCCTTGAGTCACTTAATTTAGTTAGATTTTAAATTGAGTATATAATGAATTTTATAGGAACTGAATGGATGTTTTCTCAAACTCTGTTGTCCGTCTTCCCACTCGCAATAACCAATCACCAGGCTGCCTATGCCCTTGCATTTGATTGGCTATTCACAGAAAAAGAAATGTTCCCTCATTGGACAAAAGCCCATTCAAACTTCTCTTTATGGAAGATAATTGGTCCGTATTCTTCGTAGTGTATTCTTCACTATTCTTTGTAATAAAGTTCACCATCCTTGTCGGTCATCATTGTCAGGTTTGTGGACATAACAGAATCCTTCATGAACGTTCCAACTCTACTGAGGAGAATTCAATTCAATTCAATTCAACTTTATTTATATAGCGCCATTTCACAACAACAGTCATCTCATAGCACTATCAACTGTAGGGGGGACCCCCACAGTTGCAGAAAGACCCCAGCAATCAGGCGATCCCCTGTGAGCAAGCACTTGGCGACGGTGGAGAGGAAAAACTCCCTTTTAACAGGAAGAAACCTCCAGCAGAACCAGGCTCAGGGAGGGGCAGTCATCTGCTGCGACTGGCTGGGGGGTGAGGGGATAGAGAAGAAGAAAAGAACAGACATGTAGAGAGCAAACAGCACGATGGGGACTCAATCTATGGGAGAGAACAAACAAATTTTAATGACCAGCAAAAAAAAAAATATTTCATAGAGAGTGAGGAAAGGAGTGAGGCCCAGTGCATTACTGGAGGTCCCCCGGCTGACTAAACCTATTAGCAGCATAACTAAGGGAGGGTTCAGAAACACATGATCCCTCCCTAATTGTAGGCTAGATCAAAAAGGTAGGTTTTAGCCCTATTCTTAAAAACAGAGATCGAGTCTGACTCCCGAATCCAGATTGGCAGCTGATTCCACAGGAGAGGAGCTTGATAACTGAAGGCTCTGCCTCCCATTGTACTTTTGGAGATTCTAGGTATTACAAGTAATCCTGCATTTTGGGAGCGTAGTGCTCTGTTAGGATAATACGGTAGTATCAGATCTTTTAAATAAAAAGGAGCCTGATTGTTTAGAGCTTTGTAAGTGAGAAGAAGGATTTTAAACTTAATTCTAAACTCTATGGGAAGCCAATGAAGGGAGGCCAGAACCGGAGAGATATGATCTCTCTTTCTAGTACCTGTTAAAACTCTTGCTGCAGCATTTTGGATCAGCTGAAGACTTTTTAAAGATGTTTTAGGACAGCCTGATAATAAAGAATTACAATAATCTAATCTTGAGCTAACAAAAGCGTGGATCAGCTTCTCAGCATCACTCTGAGACAAGATGCTCCTAATCTTGGCAATATTACGCAAATGATAGAAGGCAGTCTTAGAAACAAATTTAATATGTGAATTGAAGGACAAATCCTGATCAAAAATAACTCCAAGGTTCCTCACAGAGCTATTAAGAGAAAGAGTAACTGCGTCCAAACTGAAAGTTTGATTTGGAAAGGAATTTCTTTTTTTTTTTTATTTAAGTTTTTGTAAAGGGTATACAGGTCGTTACAGCAATGCATTGTTTACATTTTCATCACATGTTCCCTTATTTTCTGATATCTGACAACATTGGAAGATTAATTCTTACAACACCCCTTTTTTTTTTTTAAAGTGAAAGAAAAAGTGAAATTAAAGAGAAAAAAAAAACAAATAACAAAAAAAAACCAAACAAACCAGTAAAAAACAAACAAAAAGAAAAAGTAAGTAAATAAAGATAAAAGAGCATCTGAGTAGCGTTGGAACAAAGAGCGGAACCATTATTGAAATGGTATTTGTCAAAGATTAGATCTAATGGAAGACACATATTCGGTCCAGGGTTGCCAAAAGTTCATGAACCCATCCATGTCCTGTCTCAGTGCGAATGTCAACTTTTCCATCGAGTAAATGTCTTGGATCACGTTAGTCCAATCTTCAGGTGTAGGACAGTCCTTCAACATCCATTTTTTAGTTTGAGCTTTTTTGCTTGCCAATATTAAAACATTGAATAAGTATTTTTCTTCTCGTCTTTCCAGTGAGTCCGGTAGTAAACCCAAATACAAAGTTACAAAAGAAAAGGGAACTGTAATTTTGAATATTTTCCCCAATATTGTCTGTACCTTGGTCCAATATTGGTGGATAACTGGGCATGACTAAAACACATGAAAATGATTTGCAGTCTTTTCACCACACAAGCGCCAACAGTTCAATCCCTTATGGGTAAATTTGTTTTGTGCAGGTGTTCTGAAAAATCTTGCCAAGTTTTTCCATCCAAATTCTCTCCACTGCAGGGATGAGGTACTTTTCCATTGCTGTTTATTTAGCTTTTCCCATATTTCCAGTTGTAAAGTGAAATTCCCCTCTTTTTCCCATTTCTCTTTTATATAAGATGTGTTGTCTCCTTTTAAGTCTTGAAGACCTTGGTATATTTTAGAAATGTATCTGATCCCTGGGATCCCTTTATATGCCATTAAGAAGACCTTCAGAACACCTGACTGGGCCCTTTCCAAAACCTCCTTTTTAAGTATATTGTTTATGTGGTGTCTAAGCTGGAAGAACCTGTAAAGGTCTTGATTTATTAGGCCTTGTTTTTTCAAATCTTCAAAACTTCTTAAGATTTGCCCTTTAAAAAAATCGTAATATTTTATCAGCCCTTTCTCCTTCCACTTTTTAAATCTGGTGTCTGTTTTATTAGGAGTAAAGTCCTGATCATAGGCGATCCATTGCAGAAGTCGATAGGGCTCTTTAGTTTGATTCTCTCTGACTATCTTAAACCAAATTTTTAGCGGGGTCTCTATCCACGGGTTAGTGTTATTCAAAAGCTTAGGTAAGGCATTGTTCCCTATTATCGCCTGTAGGGGGATGTCACTTGTTATTTGGCATTCGATCTCCTTCCATTGTGCAGTGTAGACTGGGTTACATATCTCTACTAAAGTTTTAATTTGTGCGGCTTTAAAGTAGTCCCTGATATTTGGCAGCGCGAGCCCACCTTTGTCTTTGTTTAGCTGTAGGGTTCTATATCTGATTCTAGGTCTCTTGCCCTGCCATATGAATCTTGAGATCCTTCTGTCCAGCTCCTGCCATGTTTTTTTGGGAGGTTCTACCGGTATTGTTTGGAAAAGGTTTTGAAGACGTAGAAGTATATTCATTTTGACTGCTTCAATTCTTTGTGCAGTACCCAAGAATGGTATCATATTCCATCTTGCTAGGTCAGATTTTATTTTTGTCACCAGTGGATCATAGTTTAGTGATATAATTTTGTTGAGTTGTTTCGGGATATTGACCCCCAGATATTTCATAGATTCCGACTCCCAGTTAGTTTTGAGTTTGCTTAGAGAATAATGATTTGGGTCATAGTTGAATGTTAAAACTTGGGTTTTATGCATGTTTAATTTGTACCCCGATAAATCTCCATACTCTGAAAAAACTGAGGTTAGTTCTGGTAAAGAAGTGTCCGGCTGCCCTAGGTATATTAAAATGTCATCAGCAAAGAGTGCTATTTTATGTTCCTTCTGACCAAGTGTAATACCTTGAATTTTTTAGTTTTGTCTTATCCATTGGCTCAGAGGTTCTATGAAGATTGCAAAGAGCAGTGGAGACAGGGGGCAGCCCTGACGACATCCTCTTTCCAGTTCAAAAGATGATGATAAATTACCGTTAATCCTTATTTTAGCTGTTGGTTTTTTATATAATGCCTGTATAGTTCTAATGAAGTTGTTATGAAAATTGAAACTGGATAAGATTCTATATAGAAAAGACCAGTCAACCGAATCGAATGCTTTTTCAGCATCTAATCCCAATATGACTGCATTTAAGTTATATTTTTTTATATGATGAATTATGTGTAAAGTGCGTCGAATGTTGTCTTGTGTCTGTCTTTGTCTTATAAAACCTGTTTGGTCTAAATGAATTAGGTCTGTCAGTATATTTTCTAACCTTTTGGCAAGGATAATGGTAAAAAGCTTATAGTCCTGATTTAGTACACTGATTGGTCTGTAGTTGGAGCACTCTAGTTTATCCTTTTCAGGTTTAGGTATAACTGCAATGACCCCTTCTCTCCAGGAGGGGGGGATTTCCCCTGTGTGGAGGACATAATTAAATGTTTTCAGGAGGAGAGGAGATAGTTGCTGTTTAAAGGTTTTGTACCACTCTGCTGTATAGCCATCAGCTCCTGGGGATTTGTTAGCTTTAAGTTTCATAATTGCTTTTTCCAATTCTTTAGGATGTATTTCTGACAGTAGTGTTTTATTTTGTGACTCCGTAAGTTGGGGAAGGTTTAATGTGTTTAGGAATGCCTCAGATGCGTTTTTATGTTTTTTGTGGGAGTATAAGTTCTTATAGTAATTCTCGAAGTTTTTAAGAATATCCTGAATTCTGAATTTTATTTCCTTTGATACTGGGTCTCTGATTTTGTAGATTGCTCTTTCTGTTTGATGTTTCCTCAATTTATAGGCTAGCAATTTTGCCGATTTACTGCCTGCTTCATAGTATTTTTGTTTCAGAAATGTAAGTTTCTTCTGGATTTCTATTGTGTAGATCTCATTTATTTGGTTTTTAATTTCCTTAATCTTGAGCGAGTCAGTAGAATGAGTGTTGCCTTTGTGTTCTTTTTCTAGGTTCCTAAGTTCTGACTCTAATGTGGATAGTTTTTCTTGTCTTAGTTTCTTTTGGGTTGCCAGTTTTGCAATAATCTTTCCTCTTATTACAGCTTTGCATGCATCCCACAGTATTAAAGGGGATACTTCTCCATTATCGTTATCTTCCAAATATCTGAGAATATCTGATTCCAATTCATCTTTCAATGGTCCTTTCAGGACATTTGAATTTAACCTCCAAGAAAATGTATTATTTGTGTATTTTTGGATATTTAAGTCCATGTAGATCGGACTGTGGTCGGAGAGATCCATCAGTCCTATTTTACATGTTTTTACTCTTCCAATGTCTCTATTAAACATAAAAAAATAGTCAATCCTTGAGTAAGATGAATGTGGAGTTGAGTAAAATGTATAGTCTTTTACACTGGGGTTGAGTTCCCTCCACACGTCACAGATTCCCAATTCTTTTAGTAGCATCCGAGTCTTCCTGTTTTGGGTGTTATTTTGATGTGGGGAATTACCAGAAGCATCCCAGTATGGATTCAGTCTAAGATTGAAGTCCCCACCACATATCACTAAACCTTGAGCTTTAGTTATCATTAGGTCGAATACATTTTTATAAAATTTCCAGTTAGCCCCTGGGGGAGCATACACATTCAGCAGGGTGATATCTTCTCCCTCTAGCCGCCCAGTTACCAAACTGTATCTCCCTTCTTTATCTTTGTGTTCTGATTTTTTTTTCAAATGTAATTTTGGTTGATATCAATGTCGCTACTCCCCTCCTCCTCCCTGATTTATATGAAGATGAAGAGATCATTTTTAACCCTTGTCTACTGAGTTTATTGTGTTCCACGTCTGTTAGGTGGGTTTCTTGTAAAAATATTATTCCTGCTTTGTCTTTTTTCATTTTGCCTAGAATCTTGGATCTTTTAACTGGATTCAGGATTCCTTTTACATTATATGAAATTATTTTGGTTACACCCTGTTTCTCCATTGTGTTGTTTTGTTTAGTATAACTGTGTGGTGGCCCTCTTTTGTGCTACTCAGAAACTGAAAGAACATTAAAAACAAGAAAAACATTAAGAACATAGTGTAAAAAACTTTAAAACAAAAAGCTGTCATAAGAACTTCCTGAGCTGAGGTCTTTTTAAAGACCCTGTAAGAGCCTTGATGGAGTGAAGGCCCTGAGGGAAATTCCTCAAACTCTGTTACGTGTTGAGGGCCCTCTCTTACCACTGAAAGTAGTCCCATGCTTTTAACGTGAGTTTCAAAACCCAATCCAAACTTGTAATGATTTTTTTTTTTCCTTTTATGCCTAAACCCTGTGAAATTGTGTGCACCCTCCCACCCCCATCACATCAAACATTCACGCAAAAACAGTATTTGTTAGTATGAGGAGAACATGTGGATTATTGTCACATTTCTATTTTAACAAGTTTTTTTTTTTTTTTTTTTTATTACAAAGACTTATTTGTTTCAAATAATATGATTGTTCCATGAAATGTTTTACCACATGCTGAATATGCATCTCCTTTAAAGTTTGTTACCTTGTATGAGGGGGGTTGGATGTGCGGATTGATTCAAGAGAAAAGAGAAAAAAAAAAAAGGTCGCTATTCCAACCTGAAAACGGATAGTTTATCCGCGACGCTCTGGTGCTGGGTTTCCCGCTGCTGGTCCGTGGATTTTGAGGGTCTTTGTGTTGTCCATGTTTGCGCTTTGATCTTCTCACTCGGGTCTGCTGCGGGTTTAAATACCGTTACCGGGAGCCCTCTTTTCGCCATGTCAGCTGTTGCTTCTTCCGCCGAATTATAGAGACACGTTTCATCGCCGTAGAAGACCCTTAACTTCGCAGGAAATGGTGTCTGAAAGCGCAATTTCTTCTCTCTTAACACCTTTTTCGCGTCATTGTATTCCCTGCGCTTTTTAAGGACCTCCGGGGCGTAATCGTGTTCCACGTAGACTTTTCTCTCCTGGTGCATAAATCCTTTTTTCTGCCAGGCCAGTCTTACAACCTCTTGTTTTATTTTGAAATTGGAAAATCTTACCAACACCGAACGTGGGGGCGCTTCCGCCGCCAGCCTAGCGGCTAATGAACGATGTGCCTTTTCTATCTTCAAGTCGGTGGTTTGTGGAATATCCAATTTCTCTCTTAGTAAGGATTCCACGCATTCTGCCATTGAGTTAAAACCATTTTCGGTTCCTTCTATCAGACCATGAATTCTTATGTTGTCTCTTCTTTGTTTTCCTTCTTGGTCGGTTAGCTTAGCCTCTATAGCTGCTTGTCTTTTGCGTAGGTCTAGCACAGAATCTTCGAGCACTTTTATTCGATCCTCTGTTTCCAAGATTCGGTTCTCGGCCTGGTCCACTCTGCTGTTTGTCCTTTTCAATTCTTCTCTGAATTCCCGAAATTCGGCCATAACTTCTCGGCGAAATCGTCGTAGCTCCTCAAATAGTGATTTCAGGCTAACCCTTTTGTTAGCTATCACCAGTTCCTCGTCTTCTGAACGGAGATCTTCCAGTTCAGATTCTCCGGCCGATACGTGTCCTGGCCTGGAGAATTTCAGTTTCTTCTGTTTTCCTTTAGACATGATGATTTTGTCTTTTGATTTTCACTCCTCCAAAAATCCGTTAAGTTTGATTTTCAAGGTGTTATCCTGGATTGGGTCTGAGAGCTTCAGTGTTAAGCTGCAGTCGCCATGGCGTCCAGACCGGAAGTCCTGGAAAGGAATTTCTAAGGTTTTTTGGACCAACAAGAATGACTTCAGTCTTATCTGAATTTAATAGCAGGAAATTACAAGTCATCCAAGCTTTGATTTCCTTAAGACAGGCTTCTAACTTGGCTAATTGATTAGTATCATCTGGCTTCATTGACAGGTATAATTGTGTGTCATCTGCATAACAATGAAAATGTATACAGTGCTTTCTAATAATGTTGCCTAACGGAAGCATATATAAACTAAAAAGAGTAGGGCCTAGCACAGATCCCTGTGGAACTCCATGACTAAGCTGGAGTTCCACAGGAAGTGTGTGAAGGCCATTTACCCAAAGCTCCTGTAGTGATAATGATTTCATTCTTTGTCAGAATAAACCCACTTGGTAGAGAGAAGACGGCTGTCATTCTTTCACCCCCCCCACCCCCACCCCAACATACGCAAACCAGAGAAAGAATTGAAGAATCAAGCCAGACTGACTACACTTGTACAGTTACTCCTTCATACTTACTGTGACAAAGTCATTATTCTCCAGTTTGATTAGGTCTCCAACCTGAATGTTCTTCCATGTTTCTGTTTTTAGTCTGTCAGAAAAAAGCAATTGAAACACAAAGATTTATTTCTTTAGCAACCTATATACTGTATTTTATTTATTCTTTTTCCAGTGACTTACTGTCCATCGATGAGGACTTTCACCTTACGGCTATTCACTTGCTTGTCACATTTGTGTCTGTTCTGCTCAGAGGAAACATTGTTTGCTTACATCTTTCATTTCTGTAGATTTTTTTTCCTGTTTTTGTCTTAATATTAAGTGAGATTCCCTTACATATGTAACTCATGCAATGCCCTCCATAATGTTTGGGACAAAGACATTTACTTTGGTATTTCCTTCTGCTCTATGGATTAAAAATTCAAATCAACACAATCTAACAGGATGAATATGTACAATCCAGGCTTTATTTTGAGGGTATTTGCATACATTTCAGTTCAGTTTCAGGCCCTTTCCCCCACAGTCCGTCAGTTCATTTGCTCTGGGCATGTGGGTTGAAACACTTCTTAAAGAGACAGTACTTAAAGAGATTGCCACAATTTGGTCACGTTCCACTAAATTCTTCCAAACCCATTGGACAGCACTTGACCCTGCAAACATGATCCCCAACACAGTGCTAAGACTGTGGTTCTCAAACGTTTTCAATTGGACCCCATTTTAAAAGAGATTTTTTTTTTCCATCTAAGACCAAATGTATGTAAATGCCCTTAGATTAATGTCTGCTATGGACACTTTGTATGTTTTTGTTTATTTTATTTTTTTGTACTTTTAAACTGTGGAGCAGAGGGTAAATCAACAAAAGATAGGTCTTTGTGACAAATATAAAGGGCACTCCAAGTGCTATTTTGTATTTTTAAAATTTCTTCTTACTATGTCATCAATAGCGTCTTTGGTTCCCGTCACAGACAGGACCACAATCAGGGGGACAGCCGTAGTGAACCAAGACAGAGAACTGATGTATGGTATTAGCTGCCAAAACACACAAAGGCACAAAGATCTTTATTTGTAGCATCAAGTTTCAGAAATCTGAGAATCACAGGGGAAATTACACCTCTGTTCAGTCTATTAACAGCTGATTCCAGCTTATTCTAACACCATTTGTGTCAGTTCAAAGTTCAAATATAATTATAAAAAATCAATAAAACAGTATTTAAAAGACATCACATATTACATATGTATATTAAGTACTGAAATCCTGATTCATTTGTAGACAGATGCCATAAGCCTTCACATGATCACCAGTATACAATATAAATGTTCCTTAAAAAAATCTACACAATTCATACTGGCAATATTGTAGGTTTAAACAATGTTTACCTGAAGGATAAGCAGGAAGAGGAAGTAAGCATTGGCGAGCCTCCTGAACTGGTTAAACAGATTAAGTGGCAGGAAGTTGAAAATGTTGTATTTAGAGGTCTTGATGGTATTGTTCTGATGAGGAAGAGTTATAAATGACAGTTATAGTGCTGTGTACCTTCATGTGATGTTAAAATTAAGAACAACGGAATGGCTGACAATCAGACTATATCAAACAAAAATGTCAATACAGTGTATAAACGCTAGTGGTTGTAGAACAAAATTAATAACGTAAAATTAATGATTGAAGTGTGCAGGGTTGTGTGAACAATGTCCCATCAGGAATGGATTATTGGTAGGGATGCACCAATAGCTTGATATCCGCTGATATTCATCTTGTTGACTGATATTGGCCTATTGGCAAATAAGAGTCAGAGATGGAAGCAGATGATAGTTATCTGGTGTGTTCCAGTTGTGT
The DNA here is from genome assembly GCA_020510985.1 of Pholidichthys leucotaenia. Lineage (NCBI taxonomy): Eukaryota > Metazoa > Chordata > Actinopteri > Cichliformes > Pholidichthyidae > Pholidichthys > Pholidichthys leucotaenia. The sequence goes on along the minus strand of CM035846.1, from coordinate 88,088,102 downwards.
GGCATTGGCTGTCAGCCATTGTGTGTCATTAGTCAACATATTTTTAACGTCCGTATCGGTCTAAAATTTGGCAATCGATGCATCCCTAATAACTGGTATTATGACTTACGGCATAGTGCTGCGACAAGTTGAAATGCCTGTCATTAGCTCGCAAGTGTCTCTCCTCCTCTGTGAACAAGAAAAAGATTAAGCTTAAGAAGTTGATTACAGTATGTTACAGTATATTACAGAACTAACAGAAAGAAATGCCTGGTTTACTTATATACAAAGGTAACTGGTATTTACTTATGCACTGTGTGTGCAATGCAACAAGAAATCTGATAAAGACATCCAGTTTGTCAGGAAATCTTATAAAGTTTGCATATGTATAATTTCTCACCTTTCTTCTTTTCATTTCCACACAACTTGCCAAAGTATGACATAAACGGTCCCATGATCAGCAGTGATTCTCCATATTCTACAATCTAGGGAAATTGTTTTAGTATTATACACATTGCAGAGGGTGTCAGTTAGAGAGGAAAATATGTCTATGGCATCATAATCATAGCAGTCTGTCGGGGTCGACAATGACTGTTTCATTTAGGTCAAATCACCCAGCCAGGTTGTGGAGTATCACGTTTCTGTATACTCGTGACTGTAAGGCAACACTTACATATTACTCCTGACCCTGACTTTATCTGTGCTTCAAAGTTGTAAATGCATATCACCACTCCCTTTAAGCCCTTTGTACTGGAGCACAAATCTAAGGTAGATAAGCCATCATAACAACAACGATTAAGACACTGATATGTCTTGATGATCTAATTAGTATATAATGCATAACACTTTAAAGATTTTATGCATTATATAATGTAGATCTGTTCTATATCTTGGTTGGGAAAGGTTTCCAGAAAGGAACAGGAAAATAGTAGGTGTCCAGAAAAAAATATTTAAAAATAATCAATTATCTCTGAGATACTGAATACACAGTACTTTCACAGTTTATTTAAAACAACATGGAATGTTTCACTTAATTTTATCATCCATCTTAGATGCACATAATTAATGAATAGTTATCTATTGTGTTCACACAAAAGAAACTCATCCACATACCTCAAACAAAAAAGTGTTTTTGTCCTTCAAGTTCAGCACACTCAGAGGGACAGAGTCAAAGGAAAGAGAGAGAAACCACTCCACTTCATGCACAGCCAGGCTCCAGTTTAGTCCAAAAGTGAAAGAGGGTTCAAGTGTGGTCTTCAGCTCGATGAAGGACAGTATGGATGACAGGTGAAGCCTTGTAGGAGAGAGAGAAGCATCTACAGAAGAAGTTTCTCGAAGAGCTGGGATCCTCCTGCATCTAAATGCTCAAGAGAGAAAGATCTTTGGACCTAAACGAGACATGGGTGGACAGGCAGTAAAATGTCAATAAAAATAAAGTTAAAACCCAAACACAGCCAAACCTGTGTTTGGGTTTGCTCCCTTTTTTTTAAATTCATGATCTCTAAATTTAGTTCACATCCAGGCTCTTCCATAGGTGTAGAGAAAGGCCATTATCTGTTAAAATTCAACATGCGTATAGCCATGATAAATATATACAGAAAAACATCATAATTGTTTTTAAGCCACTAAACAGACACAAGCAGTGGGTATACATCTACAACAATTTACCCATCCTCATTATCAGATTGTCAAAATTTCTCAGATGGACTGCAGTCAATGGCTACTGAAATATTATCAACTTACAGAACAAATTCCAGTCTGAAGGGATCCATGGCAACGTGGCAAAAAAGGTTAGATTAGCCATTTTTTCAGGCCCTCCTCATGTCAGTTCTCCACTACAGATGCTGGATTTCAAGAAATTGAGAATTCCATTTCTTGCTATAAGAGAATTCTGATCACTTTGATCTTGTGTTTGTCCTTTGCACTGTCCACTTTAGTTTTCAGAATACGCTAGAAGGGAGAAAGATCGAGAAAGAAGGGAGAAAGATGAGATTGCTCATGCATATTTTTCAGAACGTATTAACTTGCGTACGATTTTGAAATTACACCCCTCAACAGTTAAGTACAGTACAATTGAATCTGTATTATTTTTGTGATTTGTGTTTCGTTATAGGTGTTGCACTTCAGAATTTTTGGTATTTTCTATGAATGATTGAATCTTTATTTTCAGATAGAAGATTAATAGATCTAGAAGATTAGAAGAATAGAAGAATAGAAGATTAATAGATCTAGATAGATAAAAGATTAAAGGAAAAGAACAGAATAATATAACAAAGAGAAAAAACATCTAACAAGGTCAAATTAAACATTAACTCCTCTGATTATACAGTTCAACATAAGTCATCTGAAATAACTAACTAACTAACTAACTAACCTGCACTTATATAGCGCTTTTCTAGTCACAAAGACCACTCAAAGCGCTTTCACTAAAACTAACCCTCTACTCTAAGGGCCTATAGGAAACAGATGTCTAGGGACAATTTAGAACAACCAATTAACCTAACATGCATGTCTTTGGATTGTGGGAGGAAACCGGAGCCCCCGGAGTAAACCTACGCAGCACAGGGAGAACATGCAAACTCCATACAGAAAGGTTCCACCCCCTGCCAGCCTGGGGATTTGAACCAGGAACCTTCTAGCTGTAAGGCAACAGTGCTAACCACTGCACCACCGTGCTGCCCACGGCAGCACTATAATTAAATAACTATAATTGAAGTCAGTTTCTTGTTTTCCATTTAATATCATATACCAATGTTTTATAAACATGATAAATAAATATTTTTAGAATAGGCTGTGTGAAGATATCCTTCAAAAAGGTGTGGCCCTGGGCTGCTCTGCGTCAGGTGTACAACGAATCACTGCCAGTTAAAATATTCATTGATACTGCTCTAGCTCTTGTGTAACATTGCTTAATTATTATTCATTTCAGAACACAAGTAGCCACATATACAGTGACATATTTTAGTAGAAACAGGAATAGACATTTTTTTAGTTTCAGAACAGCACACTAGTTTGATGGGTTAAAAGTGTATTACATGAATTTTCAACAATATCAAGTTATAGTTGTATTCTATATATATCTTTAAAGTACAATTTCTTTGGATTGGGTAAAAATAATTAGAAAAACTGCAAGAACCAACACAGTGAACTATTTGCATGTACAGTAACATCTCAAAAAATTAGAATATCATGAAAAAGTTCAATATTTTTTGTCACTTATTTCAGAAAGTGAAACCCATATTATATATATTCATTACACAGAGTGATACTATATTTCAAGTGTTTATTTATTTTAATTTTGATGATTATGGCTTACAGCCCATGAAAACCCCAAATTCAGTTTCCCAAAAAATTAGAATATTACATAAAATTAATTTTAAAAAAGTTCATTCATTCATTCATTCATTCATTCATTCATTCATTCATTCATCTTCTTCTGCTTAATCCCTTTCGGGTCACGGGGGGTGGGGGTGGGGGTGGGCTGGAACTTATCCCAGCATCTTTGGCCAAGAGGCAGAGAACACCCTGGACAGATCGCCAGTCCATCGCAAGGCCAACACAGAGTGACAGACAACCATTCACTCTCACAGTCATACCTAAGGACAATTTAGAATCCCCAGTTTGATGCCAATTAACCTAACTTGCATGTTTTTGAAATAGAAATGTTGGCCGACTGAAAAGTATGTCCATGTACACACTTGTAGCATCATCTTGCTTTGGCTCTCATCAATAAAATTATCCTTCATCTTAAAGACATTGTTTCACCCAGGGAAAGGCCAGTCAAGAACTGCTTTTTCATCTCAGGACCACTGTGGAGAACACATTCATTTGTAAAGAAGTACAAGAGATAAGGATTCTATCTCTGCAAGGAACGGATTAGTTCACATCATAAATAAACTGGAAACTTCCCCAACTATGAGAGGTTTATTGGTTATCAGTCATCCGAAATTTGCCAGGCACCCCATAAACTTTAAAGGCATTTCCTAAGGCCCTAGGATTATCCACAGCTCGACACTACCCCTGGTGGATGTCTCTGGAGCAGACACTCACTTTTGACTGTACACTGATGAACTGAAATCAACTCTCTTTCTTCAAGTTTCATTTCTCAGAATAATTTCCAGGACACCATGGAAAAGAAAATGGACTTTGATGTTCAGTGTGGACAATCATCTGGGTTTGAAATGCTTATTAATCCTTGATTTTAAATATGTGCATGTTAAAATGTTTAAATGAATGTTTATTCTCGCATGTTAATTTTAAAGCACTAGTTATGAAGTTGCATGAATCACTGAAGTAGGTTAGATTTTATACATAAGTATATTAAGATAAGATAAAATAAGCCTTTATTAGTCCCACAATGGGAAAATTCCAGGATTGCAACAGCACAGGGACAGCAACACACAGAGCAACAATCAAGAAAACAAGAAAAACAAGAGCAGCGAATATAGTACATATGTACACATAAATATATAAATATATATACACACAGTGCGGTACATTGTAGCTAGATGAAATAAACAGCATAACCGTCTACTTAGTTATCCTACATAGTATGAATATGTACCCATACATATTGTCACCCTCCGTAGCAACTGATATTGTCCTAGTTGTATACTGGAGGGGACCATTTGTATAAGTCTATTGTGTCTTTTGCATTCAATACTATTAGGTCGTCACGTTTTTTTTTTTTTTTTTTTTTGCTATCTCTGTGAGCAGCCCTGCTTAGGTTATACAGTCTGACAGCTGTAGGTAGGGAGGACCTGCGAAATCTCTCGGTTGTGCACCTAGGATGATGTAGTCTGCTGCTAAATGAGCTCCTCAGTGCGTTCAGTATGTCCTGCATAGGGTGGAACTCGGACTCCAGCAGAGATGACAGTTTAGCCACCATCCTTCTCTCTCCTATCTCCTCCACTGGGTCAAGGCGTTGCCCCAGGACAGAGCTAGCTTTCTTGATCAGATTGTTCAGTCTCTTCCTATCGGCTGCTGTAATGCCACTGCCCCAGCAGACCACTCCAAAAGTGATGGCTGATGCCACCACCGTGTCGTAGAATGTCTTCAGCAGTGCCCCTTGTACACCAAAAGACCTGCATCTCCCCAGTAGGAACAGCCTGCACTGTCCTTTCTTGTAGAATGCATTGGTATTGTGTGTGACCAGTCTAGTTTATTGTTCAGATGAACACCCAGGTACTTGTAGGAGGTCACCATCTCAATGTCTATTCCCTGTATGTTTACTGGTGCTGTGAGGGGTTGTCCTTGCCTGCGGCAGTCCACCACCAGCTCCTTAGTTTTCCTCCCGTTGATCTGGAGGCAGTTCCAATGACACCAGTCCACAAAGTCCATATTGATGAATCTTCTGTATTAAAATGGGTGCCATCCTGTGAAAAGTACCAAGTCATGCTTGTTCCACCAATCACAGGTCAGCTTCTGCAGGACAAAACTTCTTTCAATATTGTTGGTTGCTACAGACAAAAGACTCTTTGTTCACTGGACTAAAGTTCATAAAACCTGCCCATGAAGGAAGGCCATTGGTTTAGGCTTATGTCAATCACCCTAATGGTGCCAAAGTTGTCTGAAGTTATAAAGAGGAAGATGTCCTCCTGTAGCGCAGTATCAGAGTTTCTTTCGGTTCGGTTTTGCCATTGTTGTGTGCTGTGTAAACGTCTGTCTGTTTTAATGTTTTCTCTAAATGTCCGGGAATTACTTATTCTTTGAGCTCAGTTTGTTAAATGAAGTCAAACTTCATGTTTCACCGATGTTTCTGTTTTTCTAACTTTTTATCCTTTTAAGCTTTCTTTAAATCCAGCGTGTTTTTTCCAAGGACTAACTAACTAACTACTAACTAACCCGCACTTATATAGCGCTTTTCTAGTCACAAAGACCACTCAAAGCGCTTTCATTAATACTAACCCTCTATTCTAAGGGCCTATAGGAAACAGATATCTAGGGACAATTTAGAACAGCCAATTAACCTAACATGCATGTTTTTGGCATGTGGGAGGAAACCGGAGAAATCCCGGAGTAAACCCACGCAACACGGGGAGAACATGCAAACTCCACACAGATCACTGTTGGTCGGGGGCTGGGATCGAACCCACGATCCCACGATCCCCACAATCCCCCGGCCAAGGGTAAACTGTGCTGCCGCAGTGCTAACCACTGCGCCACCGTGCAGCCGAAGGACTGACCATCTCCATACTGGAAGCTATTTTCAACTCCACGAAGTCAGAAAAATACCTTTTAATTTTGCTATTGGGATCGGATTTTGTAATTATTCTTGAATTCCCTTTGGAATTCAAGAATGTGTTCGAATGTGTTAGAAGTTAACACATTCAGAATGTGTTAACTGTAGGATGCAGTCTGGAGGAGGCCACTGATGTAGTTTCTCACTATATCACCTTCTGTGAGGAGGTGATCGTCCTGACAAAAACAATAAAGGTATTTTCCAACAACAAGCCTTGGATCACTAAAGCCCTCAAAATGACACTGAATGAGAAGAAAACAGCATTTCAGTCTGGAAACAAACTGCAGTCTAAACTTATTCAACATAAATTGAACAAACAAATTAGGACAGCGAAAAGACTGTATAAAGAGAAGGTTGAGAAACTCTTCAGGGAGAGGATGACATAATTCTGGACCCAGGGGACAAAACACAGACTCGAGTGAAGTACAATTATCCTTTTATTGCTAACAGTGTTCGTGTATCCGTGCGTGTATGTACAGTGTGTGTTGAGTGAAGTGCAGGACTCGTGCTGAGTGAAGAGCTGGACACCGTACAGCCTGGCAACCCTTTAACAATAAAGCAGAGATGTTAGCTCAGTCCCTGGGCAAAGAGCGTGATAATAATGACAGCTTACTTTGCGGGTGGTCGTGGGTGAGCTCAGGTTGGCCTTGAGGGCTACAGCCAGGGAGACAGCATCTGGCTCTTGTGCGGGAAGGTGAGTGAGTTGCCCTGTAGCTGCGGTGGAAGCAGGACTGCCACCGGGGAGAGAGGAATCCGCCACCAGGGAGGTCCACCTGTGCACAGGGGAAGATGAACTTGACAAAGGTGATTCAATGTTTGCTTACGTGAAGCGAAGCGTTGGTCTGGAGTTTAGATGATGAGCCAGGATGTGGCTGTTGACATGAGGCGTTTCGTAGGGAGTTTGACAGACGGCTCCATGCCGAGTCACAGGCAGGTCTAGCTTTTAAAGCCCGCTGGCGATTGGCAGCAGGTGTGCATGCAGCTGAGGTTGATGATGGCCCTGAGGGAGCCATGACAGTACTCCCCCCTCTAGAGGTGCTTCCTGGCACCTGACCTATCCTACCCGGGTGCGTCCAGTGGAAGTCCCTGATGAGTTGTCTATCGAGCACGAATGACGGACGTGCCCAGGACCTCCACTTGGGGCCATACCCCTCCCAGTCCACCAAGTACTGCAGGCCGCAACCCCGGCGGCGAACGTCCAGGATGGTATTGACTCTCCACGCCGGGTCGCCATCTATCACCACTGGTGGAGGTGGAGCCTTGGGAGGAGGGCAGAGAGGGCTGGAGCAGACAGGTTTCACCTGCGAGACATGAAAAGTTGGACAGATGCGGAGGGAGGGGGGAGAGCTAGGCGTACAGCCACATGGTTAACAATACAAATAATGGGGAAGGGCCCAATGAAGCGCTGGGCCAACTTCCGTCTCTCAGCTTTCAGGTTAATGTTCTGTGTTGACAGCCATACCTACTGACCCACCTTGTATTGGGGAGCCAGTCTCCTGCGGCCGTTAGCCATCTTGGTGTTGCGTTCAGCGGTTTGAAGGACAACTCTGTGGGTGGTAGTCCAGAGCCGGCAGCAGCGCCTCACGTGGGCATGGGCAGAAGGCACCACCACCTCCTCCTCCTCCTCTGGGAACAGTGGGGGGTCGTAACCTGAGGAGGCCCTGAAGGGGGACATGCCGATCGCTGAGGAAACCGTTGAGTTATGGGCATACTCGATCCAAGGCAGGTGGCTGCTTCTGATTGGCCCGCTTGCACTGCCCATTGCTCTGCGGGTGGTACCCAGATGACAGGCTCACGGTTGACCCCAGTGTGTTACAGAACGCCCTCCAGACCTGGGACACGAATTGGGGTCCACGATCTGAGACGACGTTGGTGGGGATCCCATGGAGGCGTATGACGTTTGCTCTCCTCACTCTCCTGAGCTTTTGGGTTAGCCACTAGCGATGGCTACTAGCTCTCCTTCCTCTCCTCCTCTGGTGTGCTCTCTCTGTCAGATGTTTAGCTACACCTCTGCCTCTTTTAGTGATAACGGTAAATGTAATAAATGTTGTCTTTTTGAGGTGCTCGAGGTGAGGATGTCTGATTTGGAATCCCGGCTCCGCTGCATTGAAACACCGTCTGCACCAGTTACTCTTGACGGACGCCCCTTATCTGCAGTGGAGCTAGCTAGCATAGCTAACCCCGTTAGCGGTCCTCCGGCTCTCCTCAGCAGCGAGGAGACTGGGTGGGTGACGGTGAGAAGGAAGCCTAGTCGTAAAGCCCCGGTACACCTCCAACCTGGTTCACGTTTCTAATCGTTTTTCCCCGCTCAGCAACACACCCGCTGAGGAAAAAACTCTGATCATTGGCGACTCTGTAGTCAGAAACGTGAACCTAGAGACTCCAGCAGCCATAGTCAAATGCATTCCTGGGGCCAGAGCAGGCCAGATCGAGTCAAATTTGAAAATGCTGGCTAAAAGTAACTGTAAATACTCCACAATTGCTATTCACGCTGGCATTAATGACATCCGTCTCCGGCAGTCGGAAGTCACGAAACTTAATGTAGAATCGGTGTGTGACTTTGCAAAAACAATGTCTGCCACTGTAGTATTCTCTGGGCCCCTCCCCAATCTGACCAGTGATGACATGTTTAGCCGCTCGTCATCCTTGAACCGCTGGTTGTCTGTGTGGTGTCCTGCAAATGACGTGGGCTACATTGACAATTGGAGCTCATTTTGGGGAAAACCTGGTCTTATGAGACAAGACAGCATTCATCCCACTTTGGATGGTGCTTCTCATTTATCTAACAATCTGGCATCTTTTTTATCCAAATTTCCAAAACCTTGACTACTCAGAGTTGGGACCAGGAAGCAGAGTCGCAGTCTTACACGCCTCTCTGCAGCTCCTCTTCATCAGCCACCCCTCAACTTAGCCCCTGTCTTCCCCATCAGAGAATCATTGTCTGCTCCCTGCAAATAAATAAAAATATAATATATAAGCATCCCAAAGTGATTAAGCAAAATATTGGTAAAACTCAAATTAAACATAAAGCCTCTAAATTGAATGATTTGGCCTCTGTTCCTCCTCATAATTTAAAAATTAAATGTGGTTTATTAAATATTAGGTCTCTAACTCCCAAGTCTCTTTTAGTCCATGATCTGTTAATTGATCATCAGATTGATTTAATATCCCTTACAGAGACTTGGTTAGGGCAAGAGGATTATGTTGGTTTAAATGAATCAACTCCCTCTGGTTATTTAAACTGTCAAAATCCCAGAAGTTCTGGTCGTGGAGGTGGAGTAGCAACAATTTACCATTCCAAATTACTAGTTAATGTAAAGCAAAAAACATGTTATAATTCCTTTGAGGGCCTGGTCCTCAGTATTGGGCACTTCAGCAATTTTAGGTTAAACCCAATTTTATTAGGCCGTGAGCAGCTCCCTCAAAATGTGGCTAGAAAATGATTTTCGTGGCACCCAACTGGGAACTACGGGATCTTTGATGATTTCTATGTTAAAAAAACCTGCTGAATCCGAAAATCGATGTTCCCACTGTCAAAGGTGTGGATAGCTATGTCAAATTTGCATAAATCCAAGATGGCTGCCACGACTAACCAAGAGAATGAATGGCCTAACATTTCAACCAGTCTACCTAGAAACACGTTTGAGGCCTCTTTTTCGGATAATGTTGAGCCGAGGAATCGATTTCTGAGGTCGACTTTGTGATTGAGGGTCAAAGAACCACGCTAATTTGCATAAATCCAAGATGGCTGCCATGGATGGACTAACTTTTTAGCCATTCTACCTAGAATCACGTTGGAGACGTCCTTTTCGGCTAATGTTAACCCGAGGAATCAATTTCCGAGGTCATTAGTGTGACTGCGGGTCAAAGAACCCCGCTAATTTGCATAAATCCAAGATGGCCACCATGGGTGTGGATGGACTATATTTTGAACCACTCTACCTATAATCACGTTTGAGACGTCTTTTTCGGATAATGTTGACCCGAGGAATCGATTTCTGAGGTCAGATATGTGATTGAGGGCTCCACTAATTTTCATAAATCCAAGATGGCTGCCATGAATGGCCTAACTTTTTTATCAGTACAACTAGAATCACGTTTGAGACAACATTTTCCGATAATGTTATGCCCAGGAATCGATTTCTGAGGTCACTTTTGTGATTGAGGCTCAAAGAACTCCACTCATTTGCATAAATCCAAGATGGCCACCACAGGCATGGATAGTCCAACTTCTTAACCATTCTACCTAGAATCACGTTTGAGATGTCTTTTCTGCATAATGTTGACCCGAGGAATCAATTTCTGAGGTCAAATATGTGATTGAGGGTCGAAGAACTCCGCTTATTTGCATAAATCAAAAATGGCATCATGGATGGATGAACGTTTTTAATCAGTCCACCTAGAATCACGTTTGAGACATCATTTTCGGATAATGTTATGCCCAGGAATCGATTTCTGAGGTCACTTGTGTGATTGAGGGTCAAAGAACTCCACTCATTTAAATAAATCCAAGATGGCCGTCATAGGCATGGATAGCCTAACTTCTTAATCACTCTACCTAGAATCATGTTTGATACATCTTTTCCAAATAACGTTGACCCGAGAAATCGATTCCTGGTCAGTTATGTGATTGAGTGTCAAAGAACTCTGCTAATTTACATAAATCCAACATGTATAGCTGTCATATCCTGATACAACCTGTATTCAACCTCCACCTTATTCATCACCAGAATCATCTCCCTCATTTTCTTCCTCCTCTGCTTCCACAGATCTTTCAGATTCTGTAAGAACACGATTCACGCAATCAATGCAGGTGCATAGATCAGTGCAGCTGAGATCTGATGCCTTGCATGTACATCTGCTGGCCTCGCACCTACTCCGCTTGCATGAACAGTGTACATAGTTCAAGATCTCTTCAGGTGCCGGACCAGTTGCCATCCAGTCTACAGCCAGTTCTTCCTGCAACAAAATCCAGCCATGGCCCACTGGACTGAGGGCAGATATTGTTTGCTGAACGGCATGGCGATGAATGGCTGCTTGATAATTTGACCTCTCCACATGTTTTCGAAGAGCATCCTGGTTGGGTGGTAATGCATCATCGCAGGAGGCATTGATGCATAACAGACGGTAGCGAGCCTCATTCACATCATTTGTATTTTGACCGTACAGATCACATACAAACTTTTCGAGTGAAGACTGAAGAGAAGAAGCCACATCAAAGTCTCTCCCAAGCTGTGTGAATACCTCCTGGTATTCAATGTTTTTCAGGACAAGGTCCAGTGGACGGCGTTTCCCTTTTCCATGAAAGGCACTTGTGGAGTCACATCCTGTAAAGACATGTAACCCTATCAATGACCGACAGACAGTGTCACCAAGTGACTCCCGCACATTTTGTAGAGCAAGAATCCTTCTTCTTTTTTTGGTACCAGTCAGAAAGTAAATGTCTGATCCAATGTCTGCCATCAGAGACAGAAGGATGATGGCCACATCAGTATCCGAACTTTTGACTGCAATGTTCGCATAGGTGTTACTGGCATGACAGCAGTGGAGCGCAATCCTGGTATCAGCTTCCTCATGGTCGCAGGTCAACTCTGGTACTGACATCACTGATGTAGCAGAGATCAGGTGACAGGATTCGCCATGTGCCATGTAGAGGTCAATGCCTTCCAGATCTACTGACATAGTAGACCAAGCACGGAAGAAGAACTCGATCAACTCCTCCTTATTCTTTCCATGATTGAGGAAACTGTTCCACTGAATTGGGAGTTCCTGTTCCTCAGACAAAATTCTGCGCAACTGGCTTCCCGCTGCTGCCCTTCTTGCATGTTCTCCTCCCTTGATGCTGACGGGGGGATATCTGTCACCAATGAAGTCGACACGGCTACACTTCAGCATTTTTGCCAGGCACACGATATGACGAAGAACATATTCTGCAAGTTGTCTGAATGTGGCTGGGAGTGGCCTTGATAGGCCGTGTACAACACCCATGCCATCAATGACCAGTGCTGATTTGGCCGGGATGTGGTCCACCGTGATAGATGGGCATTTGGACTCAATGTACTGTAGCAGCATGGCTTTGTTTGTTTTTGCCAGTGATCCATCAGGTGAAGCCAATGAGGAAGGTACAACACTTAAGGGATACGAAAAGACTTCTTTCATGTCTACTGATCGACTCCTGCTAATGATCACCAACCGGGCAAACAACTTCCGGTCACTCTTCAAGATAACCTCCTTTCCTGTTTTCATTGTTGTCTTTGTTTTGCAGGGATTTGAAAACGTTTTGAGCTTTGACTGTTTGATTGGTTCGTATATAAATGTATGCCCAAACTTGTTCCTCCCTCACCTACTAGTACACTGCACCCCTTGGGCTTGGGCTGAGAAGTACATCCAACCCTCAGACTCAGAGTTAAGCTCATTGGGATTGCTACCCTTTTCCCATTTGAGCTACTTTGTGGTAGTGGTATATATTGACTATAATTCAGGCCCAGGGTGGGTTCTGGGGATAGATGCATCATCAGAGTGAGTCGATCTGCATCATCTAGATCTATACTAGGACTATGTTACCTGGCACCCAGAGTCCCTTGGTTATTAGCCTCCACACCCCCAGATCGGCCTACTCGGAGTCTTAGACCAGGACTAGGTCACCCTGTGAGTGGCTGACAAAGGTTTTAGACATCTAGGGTTCCATTTTAGTTCATATTTAGAGTTACAAATGATCGGAGCCAAACGACTCCAGGGCACACACAGTACAACCATAAACAATGGCTGCCACTCACCTTTCTCGAACAAGTCACGACGTTGTTCTGCTACTTTCTGTTGGGGTCTGTCAAGTACAAGCCATTTTTGGGCACACTCACGTACTTTGCCCACGATGTTTCAGTAAAACGACTGATACTGCCCGAAAACTTATCAGAAATGTGAATAACACAGGAGAGGCTTTCAGCGCATGCTACCCCTGTGGGCGCTGCCATTTTGTTGTCACATGACCAAAGGGACGACGCTGATTGGTTAAAACGTCCCGGACTGGGCCATGTTTAAGGTAGCCAGACAATTATTACCGACTGACTTCAATCGCATTTTTCATACAGCTATCCACACCTTTGGAAGTGGGAACATCGATATTTTGTCTTACAATAATGTAATCTTAATTTAGAAACACTAAAATTTTAGTTCCCCGTTGGGTGCCACGAAACTGAAAGAAAAGTGACAGCTGCTCACGGCCTATATTTGCCATAGTTTATTGTCCCCCATCAACCTACTCAGAATTTTTGTCCGAATTTGCTGATTTCTTAGCTGATTTAGTGCTGAAATCTGATAGAATAATTATAGTAGGGGACTTTAATATACATGTGGATGTAGATAGTGACTGCCTTAATGTGGCATTTAATTCAATATTAGACTCGATTGGGTTTTCTCAGAAAGTAGGAAATTCTGCTCATTACCTCCACCATACATTGGACCTTGTTCTGACATATGGCATAGAAATAGAAAATCTTGTAGTGTCTCCTCATAACCCTGTACTGTCAGACCATTGTCTGTTAACCTTTGATTTTACTATTTCTGACTATTTGGCTCCTAAAGAAAAATATTATTACAGTAGATGCCTCTCAGATGATGCTATTACCAAATTTTTGCAGATTGTTTCCTCTATGCCATGTGTCAACACAATGGAAATAAGCTATAGACAGCTTGCTCCTTCTGTAATTGATAACATGGTGGATAGTGTTACAGCTTCTCTGCATCAGACTCTAGACTTGGTGGCCCCCTTAAAAAAGAAAAAGTCTAATCAGAGATTTCTAACTCCTTGGTTCAACACAGAAACTCGTAGCTTAAAACAGAAGACTCGTCAATTAGAAAGAAAATGGCACTCCACTAATTTAGATGAAATCTATTTAGCTTGGAGAAATCATCTTTTAATTTATAAAACATCTCTTTGAAAAGCTAGAACGAGTTATTATTCTGCATTAATAGAAGAGAACAAGAATAATCCCAGGTTTCTTTTCAGCACTGTAGCCAGGTTGATAAAGAGTCAGGACTCTGTCAATCCTAGCATTCCCTTAGAGCTTACTAGTCAGGACTTTATGAACTTTTTCAATAATAAAATTTCATCCATCAGAGATAAAATCAATCAGATTCTTCCCACAGTTAACTTAAATACTGTAACTACTACAACTCCTTCTGTCACGGTGGCCCTCACGAGCCACCATAAGATGCCAGCAGTCACCAGTGAGTTGCAGTGATGTTTATTAAGAGGTGCGACAACAGGGAATGACACACACAATAGTGCAGGTAAGACACTCACAGGACGTACCTTAACGGGAAAGTATAACCGGAACAGAGTGTATCCTAACAGGTAACTCAACGGGAAGATAAACAGGAACGTTAACAGCGAAGGTTAACAGGAACGTAGACAAGAACGTAGACAAAGACTGCTGCCTCGGGGAGCATTCAGCACCTGCTTATAACCCCGGTCACTAATGACCCCGAATGCAGCACAGCTGTTGACTGTGACAGCAGGGAGCTCCACTGGGCGCTGTCACAATAAGAGCCCGGGGAGCTAGAAGGAAACCACTGCTGTCAAAGCCAGGAAAAGGTACAAGATCCGAGTGCGGACGGAACTGGCACTCGGGCTGTAACACCTTCAAATGATGTCTGTCTTGATGAGTTTACTCCAATCGACCTTTGTGAGTTAGACAAAATAGTTTCCTCATCCAAACCTTCAACTTGTCTTTTAGACCCTATTCTTACCAGGTTATTTAAAGAAGTCTTCCCACTTAGTGGTAGCTTTATTCTTTATATAATCAATTCTTCATTAACTTTAGGCCATGTAACGCAGGCTTTTAAAACGGCTATAATTAAACCCTTACGGTACTCAAAAAGCCAACGCTAGATCCAGGAGCTTTAGCTAACTATAGACCAATCTCTAATCTCCCTTTCATTTCAAAAATCTTGGAAAGAGTTGTTGCTAAGCAATTATTTGACCACCTGCAGGGAAATGGTTTACTTGAAGAGTTTCAGTCTGGGTTTAGAATCCATCATAGTACTGAAACTGCCTTAGCGAAGGCCACTAACGACCTCCTCATCGCATCTGATAATGGACTGGTTTCTGTACTTGTCCTTTTAGACCTTAGTGCAGCTTTTGATACTATCGATCATAATATTCTACTTGATAGATTAGAACACTATGCTGGACTTAATGGAACTTCGTTGCAGTGGTTTAGATCTTATTTATCTGATAGGTTCCAGTTTGTTCATGTAAATAATGAGTTTTCTTTCAGCTCAAAGCTTAGTCATGGAGTTCCACAGGGATCTGTGCTAGGCCCTACTCTTTTTAGTGTATATATGCTTCCGTTAGGCAACATTATTAGAAAGCACTGTATATATTTTCATTGTTATGCAGATGACACTCAATTATACCTGTCAATGAAGCCAGATTATAGTAATCAATTAGCCAAGTTAGAAGCCCGTCTTAAGGAAATCAAAGCTTGGATGACTTGTAATTTCCTGCTATTAAATTCAGATAAGACTGAAGTCATTCTTGTTGGTCCAGAAAACCTTAGAAATACTTTCCAAATCAAACTTTCAGTTTGGATGCGGTTACTCTTTCTCTTAATAGCTCTGTGAGGAACCTTGGAATTATTTTTGATCAAGATCTGTCCTTCAATTCACATATTAAATTTGTTTCTAAGACTGCCTTCTATCATTTGCGTAATATTGCCAAGATTAGGAGCATCTTGTCTCAGAGTGATGCTGAGAAACTGATCCACGCTTTTGTTAGCTCAAGATTAGATTATTGTAATTCTTTATTATCTGTCATACCCGGCTCTAGGGAGCCGAGCAATAAGAGCCAGGGGCAAGCCAGTGAGTCGAGTTGTTTTATTAAGGTTGAGGGATGAGGGGAGCACAGATACTCATGCAGACGTACACTCACAGGTTGCACAGCGCAGGGGTAGGAAGCTCGTACCGGACATAGGGGTAACAAGACGTGCATACTCACAGCGGGATACAAACACAGGAATGCTGCAAGGGGAGTAGAGGCTGACACCAGACGAAGGGGCTTCAGCTTAGCAGTGCTTATGTCGCAGCCCCGAGTCATCGAGGCTGCTCCTATTTATTCTCATTGGCAGCGCCCCAGCTGATGAGGACTAATTGGCCCCAGCCGTCCGTAATGCTGCCAGCTGGGAGCCAGCTGAGACGCTGCTCAATGAGAAGCAGGGATGAAGGAAAACATGGGCTGAGTGCCGAGACGGCATCTCAACCCATGGTGACAGAGCCCGCCCTCAAGGTCGGGCTCCTGAATGACCAGGAACATCCCAGCCCCCCCCCCCCCCCACCTAGGGTGGGAGGAAGGGAGGCAGGACCGGAGGGGAAGAAGCCAAGGGAAGGACAACACCAATGGGGCAATGTAGGGTAGCGGGAAAAAAAAACCCAAATACAATACTGAACAAAACAGGGAATAATTAACCGAGGTACAGATGGGGAGAAGAACTGGGTCAGAACGCCGGTTACACACTACTCAGAGAGTACCAACAATGCGTGACCCAGAGCAAGGAAAAAAAAAAACACTAAAAAGGTACAGGGCAAAAAAGCTGAGTATGGTTAATAAAGGAAAACACAGTACACAGCGCTAATATAAATACACACACACACACAGTCACCAAGAGAAGTGAAGGTGTCTGGAACAAATGGACAATTACAGAGCATGGTGTTAAGAAAAACAAAGCCCATGACTCTATAATGAACAAACAGGGCACAAAAAGGAAATGCTGAGTGCGGGCAAAGGAAAACCCACACACACGAATATATAAATACCCACAGTCACCTAAAGAAGTGAAAGTGACTGGAATGAATGGACAACTGCAGAGTATGGTCTGCTAGGAAACAAAACATAACTCTACAATGCAAAAACGAGGCTAAAAACATGGTACAAAAGGTAAAATGCTGAGTACGAGGGATGGAACACACACAGCACTATAAATACATATCCACCAACAGGACAAAATATTACACCCGAGTGACCTTAATAATGATAAAAGAAAAAGTGACACCCGAGGAGTATGGCAGGCAAAGTCCAAAAATAGCCGAGATGGCTCCGGAGATCTCCCCGCCCATTGTCCAGTTGGCGAAACAGGGGAAGAGAAATGTTCGGACGGCGAACTCCGGACCCAGATCCCAGGAATCCAGTCCACCGGCAGCCGAACCAGGCCGCCCAAAGGCAAACACAGACCAGTGGGGGGAACCAGATCACCGAACCGAAAGTTTTGTGGGTCGGGTCGTCGACCCGCATCACTCAACCACCAGGACCGTTGAGACGGACGAA
Organism: Pholidichthys leucotaenia; assembly: GCA_020510985.1. NCBI lineage: Eukaryota > Metazoa > Chordata > Actinopteri > Cichliformes > Pholidichthyidae > Pholidichthys > Pholidichthys leucotaenia. Next base: position 88,070,562 of record CM035846.1, on the reverse strand, counting down.
GGGTCAGAGCGGATCCCGGTGGAAGAGGCTCAGGGGAGAGCTGATGACGAGGGCGACGGGCGTCAGGCCGCAGGGAAATGGCCACCTCCTCACCGGACCTGGACAACACTGGGGCAGCACCCACGTCGGACCCCGATCGGGCCTTAGGCGAACCCACGTTGGACCCCGATCGGGTCTCGGGCGAACCCACGTTGGACCCCGATTGGGTCTCGGGCGAACCCACGTTGGACACTGCACCAGAACCGACCTCCAACGTTGAACCTGGACCCTCCAGCACCATGAGGAACAGCAACTCCTCGCCGGTGACCCTGGAAGAAGGCTCAAAAGAGAAAACAGAACCGGGATCAGGATCACCGGCAGCGCCAGAACCCGGCGAGACGAGCTCAGACGCAGCGGGTGGCTGCACCCGGCTCGTCTCCCCTAGAGATAGGCTGAAGTGCTCAAAGATAAAAAGGGAGAAAAGAAAGGAGAGCACTCGCCTGATCTCGGGTTCTGATGCCGTCCAGGACTGCGAAGATCCAGGATCCGTTGTCAGGAGGTCGTTGTCAGGCTCCCATCTAGCCGCGTCGGGCCCCGCAGCCAGCAGAGATTCCTCCAGCTCCGGTAACCCCGCCGACGATCCACTCGGCGTGAAGCCAGAAGAATCTCGTCCCGCTGGACCGAACCGCTCCTCCGTGGAGACCCGGGGACGCTCAGTCGTCGGCGCAGACTCCACGCAGCAGTCAGTCCCCCTCCTCCGTCCGCAACGTAGCTGCGGAACCACAGGCCCTCTCCTTATCCCACCACGTAGACCCGGAGCCGGGGATCGCTCGGCGGAGAGAGACACAGGGGATGCGTGATTAGGAATACAGGTTACAGCAGGTGGGGGGAGTTCAGGGAGCTGCGAACCCTGAACTCCTCCTCCAGGAATGTGACAGAGCAAATCATTAGGCAGGTGTGAAAAAACTATGACTTGCCTGCCTCCTGGAGGTTGAGTATCGCCTGCTGTAGTGGATTCTGCTTCTTCCTCTCCCCGCCCGGCGATAACGGAGGACCCCCCGGGAATTCGTCTGAGGGTCGCTCGCGTTGTCTCCAGCAGAGAGCTCGCCAGGCCGGGATTCCAGGCACACTCAGCAGTCAGGAAGCGCGTCGAGGAGGAGGGGGAAACAGCCGGGGTGAGCCAGCCCGATTGTCCAGGAATGACAGCGGGGAAACGAGGCTCAGGGAACGAGGCTGTGAAAACTCCACACTGACGAGGCGAAGAGGTGACAGCTGCGTGGGAGGAACGGTCCTGACGGCGGCCCAGAACTGGATCTGGACAAGGTTCGTGCAGAGGTGACTCGGCGATGTGATGACGGCTATTCCCAGGGGACGAAGCGAGGGGGAAACCCAGGATTCGCCGCTCCAGATAGGAGATCGAGGCGAGGAAGGCGTCGAGCATGGGAAAGCTTCGTAGCCCTGAAGTCCTCTCCATCAATCTCACTGCCGCCGCCACATGCCTGAAGGTGGTGACAGGAAACACAGTGGAGCTCGCGACAGCCACTCGACCCCAGACATAACTGCTGTCAGCTGCGGCTCCTTGAAGGGAATCCCGAGTGACGTGGCGCAGGTCGGGGGAAGCCCTCTGGTTGGCGCGAACTCCCGGACTGGAATGGCGGCAGGAACGGGACTCCGAAGCGGGGAAAGACGTCGCCCACTTCGACTTCCTGCCGGGATTTCCATCCACCCCGTGGAGCTTCTCTCGCTGTGCACCTGCGGCGTCTATCCTGGCGCTGTCCTCCAGATGGTACACAGAATGAGGGTGACAGTCCAGGAGTTCCTCAGCACGGCCCGGATGCCAGCGTCTCGCGTTGGAGGCGTCATGCAGGGTGAAGAGCGTCCCGGCGACAGCCTCCGAGATGGACCTCAGCTCGTCGCCCTGGCGCCGGAAGTGACTCCTGGGAAACGGCATGCTAGCAGCGCTGACTCCCGGACAGAAAGGTACATTTCCACGGCGACTCACGGCCGCTGGTAACTCTTCTGGCTGCGACATACTGTCATACCCGGCTCTAGGGAGCTGAGCAATAAGAGCCAGGGGCAAGCCAGTGAGTCGAGATGTTTTATTAAGGTTGAGGGATGAGGGATGAGGAGAGCACAGATACTCATGCAGACGTACACTCACAGGTTGCACAGCGCAGGGGTAGGAAGCTCGTGCATACTCACAGCGGGATACAAACACAGGAATGCTGCAAGGGGAGTAGAGGCTGACACCAGACGAAGGGGCTTCAGCTTAGCAGTGCTTATGTCGCAGCCCCGAGTCATCGAGGCTGCTCCTATTTATTCTCATTGGCAGAGCCCCAGCTGATGAGGACTAATTGGCCCCAGCCGTCCGTAATGCTGCCAGCTGGGAGCCAGCTGAGACGCTGCTCAATGAGAAGCAGGGATGAAGGAAAACATGGGCTGAGTGCCGAGACGGCATCTCAACCCATGGTGACATTATCAGGCTGTCCTAAAACATCTTTAAAAAGTCTTCAGCTGATCCAAAATGCTGCAGCAAGAGTTTTAACAGGTACTAGAAAGAGAGATCATATCTCTCCGGTTCTGGCCTCCCTTCATTGGCTTCCCATAGAGTTTAGAATTAAGTTTAAAATCCTTCTTCTTACTTACAAATCTCTAAACAATCAGGCCCCTTTGTATTTAAAAGATCTGATTCTATCGCATTATCCTAACAGAGCACTATGCTCCCAAAATGCAGGATTACTTATAATACCTAGAATCTCCAAAAGTACAATGGGAGGCAGAGCCTTCAGTTATCAAGCTCCTCTATTTTGGAACCAGCTGCCAATCTGGATTCGGGAGTCAGACTCGAGCTCTGTTTTTAAGAATAGGGTTAAAACCTACCTTTATAATATACCCTACAATTACGGAGGGATCATGTGTTTCTGAACCCTCCCTTAGTTATGCTACTAATAGGTTTAGTTAGCCGGGGGACCTCCTATAATCCATTGGACCCCACTCCTTTCTTCACTCTCAATGAATTTTTTTTTTTTTTGCTGGTCATTAACATCTGTTTGTTCTCTGCCATAGATTGAGTCCCCATCGTGCTGTTTGCTCTCTACATGTCTGTTCTTTTCATCTTCTCTGTCCCCTCACCCCCCAGCCAGTCACAGCAGATAACTGCCCCTCCCTGAGCCTGGTTCTGCTGGAAGTTTCTTCCTGTTAAAAGGGAGTTTTTCCCCTCCACCATCGCCAAGCGCTTGCTCACAGGGGATCACCTGATTGCTGGGGTCTTTCTGCAACTGTGGGGGTTCCCCTACAGTTGAAAGTGCTATGAGATGACTGTTGTTGTGAAATGGCGTTATATAAATAAAGTCGAATTGAATTGAATTGAATTGAGTTAAGGCAGCATTGAGTTCAGCCGTGGCCCATCCGGGTCCCACTGCGGGTGCAGCAGGGGCCCAGCCAGGTTCCACTGTGGGTGCAACCATGGCCCGGTCGGGTCCTCTGTGGGTGCTACACAGGCCCAGCTGGGGCTCACTGGGGGAACAATGAGGCCCCAGGCCGGGACCGCCGCGGGTGCAGCCACGGCCCAGCCCGGAACCACCGAGTTTGCTGCCGACCAGTCTAAGGACACTGAGGTCTCTCCTCCACTTCCTGAAGCCCTCGGGGTGTCCCTTTCTCCTCTGCTGGGCACCACCGTGGTCCACCTGTCCCTGCCACCAGAAGCTGCTGGGGTCCCTCTTCCCTTGTCCGGCCACCCACTTCTTAGCCTTCCGGTGGGTAGGCCACCACCTCCTATGCTGGTGGCTCAACCCTGCAGGCTGGTTGCCCGAAGGACTGGGTTTCCTAGCTGGGTGGCCCATTTGCCCTGGCAGGCAACCTGACACTGTTCTGTGGGCTGCCTGCTGGGCCTGGGACTCTGGTCGGCCCCCTGAACTTTGGGACTCTTGGGTCTTGGGGGAGGCATAGCCTTAGGTTTGAGGTTGGGTGATTTTGTGTTCTCTTATTGTTCTGTAGTATTTATTTTTCTGTTCGTTAATTACCTCCTGACCTGTTTTCCCCCACCTCCTGCCCTGATTGGTTTGTGTGATAGTTCTCTGGGTGGGGTGGGGGGCAGGCTTTCTTTTTTGTTTATGCTTTCTTTTGATGGTACGGTGGGTGTCTGGCATCCACCCTTGGGAGGGGGGCTCTGTCATGGGCTGGGTTGGACATCTCCAACCCCGTCCATGATTTGTGGCTGTATTTCCCTGATCATTGTTTTCTTAATTCTCAGCTGGCAGGTTTTAGGAGCCTCCGGGTCCTGGGCTCCCTGTCAGTCTACAGCCACGCCTCCTCCTCTCTGCCAGCATCCACCAGCTGACTGCCATTATCATTTGTCCACTCCCCTGTGCACTCTCACCCACTCACACACACACACATTCATTCTTACATTCGCTGACACACACTCATTCAACGGCTTCCGCTGCACACCTGCATCCACTTGTCACTCATTAAGTACACGGGGTATTTATGGGTGACAGTGTGAGCACTCAGTGTGGTGGCGTTAGTCAGCATTTGATGTTCAGGCTCACTCCTTGTTTGTTTCTCTTATTTTTTGGACTTCGGGTGATGTTGTTTTTCCAGAGCCAACTGTGCTCCGATACCCTCATGTAAGTCTTTCTCCTCATTATATTTGCCCTTCCTCTCCACTGCCCAGTTCCACCTGGGAGCGTGTGTACCTCATCTCTCCTCCAGCCAACGGAGTTTGTAGCCAGTGCATCTTAATCATTACTCTTCTTGGACTGTTTTCATGGACGCTTTTGTATGTTGATTTCTGTTAATAAACACGTTCACCTGCAATTGGGCTCGTATCCTTTTCACCTGTGCGCTGCGGCGCACATACATGTCAATTATTCCGTTTGTGTCCTCGCTCAGGTGTACCCAATCATTAGATCATCAGTATGTTTATTTAGTTTGCTCATTGTCATTTCTGCACTGCTGGATTATTGTATAAAGCCACATCACCCTTTAACCCTTTGGTTTCCATCTCAGCAGCAGCTCTGTTTGAATTGTCCTCAGAAGGGAACATGAAAATCGACAGAGGTGTGAAGTTTGTCCCAGCTGTTCCCACTGATGTCATGGGGGGGTGATCTGTTTGGTGTCATGGGGTATCATGTGTTTATTCTTCCTGGGTTAACTGGATTATTTCTGCTGCTGGGGATCACCTATCCCTCTTCTTCTCCTTTTCCCTGCTGATTAATGCAGATTTGCAGAATTTAACACCTCCGAACACAACCGCTTAGGTCCTCCTCACGGCTGTCTTAAAAAAAATGGCCAACACAAGCCAATTTATCACACCCTTTTTCATGTAAATTAGAAACATTCTTTTGTAAATGTGAGGATTTTTCTCATAAATTTGCAGGATTTTCCTGCAGAGTTACAGCCATTTTACTCAGAAATGTGCTGCTTCTTACTTGAAAATTTACAGCTTTTTATTATTAATAATTTTGCAGCTTTTTCCTCATGAATGTAGAACTTTTCTTACTCTTGAATTTGCAGTATATAAAAAAAGCTTAAACTTGCAGCATTTTACTCAAACATTAGATCTGCAGCGTTTTTAGGTTGTAAACAGTTGGAAATTTACACTTTTTTTGGCTTTTTGCTAAAGTTGCAGCTTTTTACCCATAAAATTGCACTTTTTTTGGTCAGAAATTGGCAGCTTTTAATTGAAACTTACATCCCCCCTCTTTTTTTTTTTGTCAGGTCAGACATTGGCTTGCTTGCTACCGGATAACCATGAAAACCAGTACTACCTGTCTCAAGGGTCGGGCCATCGGCGACTCAACCGGCATCCCCGCCCTTCCGAGGGCATGGAGGGTGAAACAGTTCATCCTGGCAGAACTAAAAACAATATCTGTCACAGGTTTGTGGTGGACCACTCCCAGTTACACAGGGTGAGACTGGACATCCTGGCAGATAACCACATCTGTCACAAGGTCTGTGGCGGACTGTGCCAGTCGGTGCATTGTGGCATGCACTACACAAAGAGCAGAAATAAACAAACCTATCATCTGGTCAGTCACTGCAACAGATACTAGAGTCAGTTTGTCTTGGCTTGTCCTTGCCACTGATATTACCTTTATCTGCCAAGAATTTATCTGCCAAGATTTCCGGTTCCTGTAGGGTGAGGACGCACAAGCTGAGGCTCCCAGGCTCCCAGTTTCGTTTCTGTTTAAAACGCAGTTAAACAGTTTAGACCTGGCGTTTTTGAGCTTTTCTTGTTATTACCGCTGGAGATTAAACTTGTTCGTGCCAAAAAAAGGAGTAATCGCCAAAAGTAACTGGTGAAGCTATCGAGCCCCCCACCCTCAGGGAGAACAAAAGACCACGAGGGCCGCAGCGGAGAGAGAAGACGGTGTGGGAATTTACAGCGGCAGCGCACGGGACCGAATGACGCCGGAAGAGTGACCAGCTGGCAGCGACGCCGCAGTGCTGGATGAAAGGCGATAAAACAGCTAAGTGAAGGAACGTGCTCACTGTCTGTGTTTGTGTGGTGAATTTTTGTTAGCCACGGTGCGTTCACGGGAGGCTAAGTTGTGCTGCATTGTATGCTGTAGGTTCCCCCTGGACAACAGAACCAAAGAGCCGCTCCTCTTCTCTCCACTTGTCACCTGCCTGCCATCTCTACTCGGGCACGGAGCATTAACCTCCTCGAGGCGTACAAGAGGGCCTTGGACGAGCCCGGACACTTTGGTGCTTAACTTCCAGGCTAAGGAGGATATTAGCGGGAGTTCCTGGCCGGACAGTCAGTGAATGCATCACGCTCGATTGAAGACAGAAGGTTTTCCTCTTGTAGCGCAGGAAGTGACTCTGGTTGAAAGAATTATATTGCTTCTTTCCCTTATGTTCTTTTTCAGGATATTCATGCTATATATAATATTTATTGTGGGGTAGTCTCTTATTTTGAGCACTTTGGGAATGTATGTATGGTTTCTATGAGAGTGTATGACTTCAAAAAAGATGGCTGCCACCGGAGTGAGGAGTAGTCTGATGGGACACTTTCTGCCTATATACTTATTCTTATTACTATCTTTGTGTCTCTGTAACTGCAACAAGAAGGGTTTTCCGGACAACTCAACTAAAGGTGAAGCTAAAAATTTTTATTTATATGGATTTGGACATGGACATTTCACCCTGTACTCTATCTGGTCTGCAAAAGCACTGAGAAAAGGCTCCCAAAACAAGACAAACATGAAGGGTAAGCAAATATCACAATATGGCAGAGGCTTTACAGTTAAAGCACTATTAGCACTGCTACTTCTGGCGGGGGATATTTACCTTAACCCTGGACCTGCCACTACTAAACAGCAGACCACTGGGTTAGCACAAACATCTGAGCTGGCCAATTGGTTGTTTCTATCTACGGCCCTTCATAGCGAGTCGGGTGAGTCGAATTGCACTGAACAGACTCACATGTCTGATCCTGCTGTAAACAGCTGCGCTACATCCAAACTTTTGGAAACAGGAGCGGTTAAACAAATTACAAATGAGGCGAAATCCAAAAACCGTGCTGTTCAAAAGCAAAAACAACATCTATTTTTCCAAACTGTTAATCATGCACGAGTTCTCTGGGACGCAAAGGCTAAACCAAAGGGGATCCTCGGCGGACATCTAAACATACGAAGCATAATCCCCAAAAGAGATGAGATTTCGGTGTTGCTGTCTGACTCAAATCTGGACTATCTTTGTCTCTCAGAAAGCTGGCTACACAGTGACATTGACACCAATATGATCGATATTATGGGCTATCAGTGTTTTAGAAAAGACAGGCAGCCAGGGAGGGGAGGAGTTGTTTTAATTTACATCAAAGAGAAATTTAAATGCCAATTGGTTAATTTGAATACTTCACTTGAATGTTTAGCAGTTAATGTATGTCTCTCACCGGTAATGAATTTCAACATCGCAGTATTGTACAACCCACCCGCACACAATTCTTCTTTTTATAATGAATTAAGTGATCTGGTTAAACAACTTGAGAGGAGCAGAGAAACCATATTTTATGGTGATTTCAATATCAACTGGTCTGATAATAAGGAAAAACAGAAACTGAAAAGCCTCATGACTAAATTTAATTACAAACAAATGATCAAAGGACCCACCAGGATAACCAAACAATCGAGAACACTTATTGACATGGTATTCACTAATAAACCAGAACGAATAACCAGAACCTATAATCTTGTAACTGGTCTCTCAGATCATAACATGGTTCTTGCTGTCAGAAAACTCACTAAAAAGCGACTACAATATTTTGGAGGAGTCGATATTGACAAACCAAATTTTATTATTCCCAAATCAAAAAATGAGGAGTTTGAACATTACTTAGAGAATCAAAATTGGGAGCAGCTCATGTCAATAAACGAAGTAGATGATTGTTGTAACTTTATAACTGCAACAATTACTAAGTCCATAGAAAAATTTACAAAGCAAATTAAAAGAAGACAACAGAAGATTAACCTACCATAGTTAAATAATGAAATAAGAAAACTTATGAAGAGGCGAGACTCTGCATTGAAAACATCATTAACCTCTAAACTGCAAAATGATCACCTTCTGTACAAAAGTTTAAGAAATAAAGTGGTACAAGAGCTGCGAAAATCAAAAGTATCTTATTACAATAAACTGATAGATCATGCAAAGGGTAACAACAGTTCCCTATGGAGGCATTTAAATAACTTAACTAATAAAAAAAATGTTCAGAAGGGGGTAAAGGAACTTAGAATCAATGGCAAGACCATCAGTGACGAGGCTACATTGGCAAATGAATTTAATTCATATTTTGTGGGCTCTGTGGAAGACTTGGCAAAAAACTTTGTGCCGCCAAATGTGCTCAACAACACGAATTCAATACTTCCAACAGATTCTTTTCACATCGATGAGGTAAATGAGGAGTTAATTGCTGGTATTGTTAAAACACTGTCAAACTCAAAAACTAATGATATCTACAACATGAGCACCTCCTTTCTCAAAACGCACAGCAAAATATTAATCAAACCACTGACTCATCTCATTAATCTCTCCATTAGGTCTAGTACATTTCCATCTGGCTGGAAAAAAGCTGTCGTCATACCAGTTCATAAATCAGGCAGTAAAGACGATATATGCAATTACCGCCCAATCTCTATCTTACCAGTCCTGTCTAAGGTTCTTGAAAAAGTTGTAGCTACACAGCTGATAGACTACTTACAAGACAGTCAACTCCTTCATCCACATCAATTTGGTTTTAGACCAGGATACTCAACAGAAACAGCAAATTGTTGCCTTATTGAAAACGTCAAACAGTCCTTGGACAGGGGTAATGTGGTAGGAGCTGTTTTTCTAGATCTCAAAAAGGCTTTCGATACTGTAAACCACAGTTTGCTTTTATCCAAAATGGTAACTTTTAACTTCTCCCCACATACATTAGAATGGTTTGCATCTTATCTCCAGAATAGAGAACAGTGTGTAAAAGTTCACCAGGATAAATCCTCATTTTTAAACAACCGCATGGGTATCCCACAAGGGTCCATTCTTGGTCCATTACTTTTCAGCATTTTTATTAATGACTTGCCGTTACACTGCTCAGCTGCAACATGCCAACTTTATGCAGATGATGCAGTTATTTACACAGCTGCCAAGACTCCAGCACAGGCTGCAGATGTACTGTCTACAAGTATGGTTGATGTCCAAGAGTGGCTCCTCCAGAACCATCTATTGCTAAACCTTCAGAAAACAGTCTCAATGTGCTTTTCAATCAAAAAATGTAACCTGCAACGTTTTAAAGTTAATATACATGATCATGACATCAGTTTAGCTACAGAATTCAAATACCTTGGCATTGTACTAGATCCTCAACTCAAATTTAATCTTCATATAAAGAAAATTTCAAAAACAGTAAAAAAAAATCTGAACTGCTTTAAATTAATTAGATATTACATACCTTACGAAGCAGCTGTACTGTATATGCATTCTATGGTTTTTTCTCATATATCATACTGTTTGACAGTCTGGGCTCAAGCAGCCCCTTCCACAATAAGACATATAGGTTCATTATATAATCAAACCCTAAAAATCTTGGACAAAAAGCCCATTAGGTGGCATCACTGTAATGTTTTAAAAAAAATACAACCTATTGAGTTTTGAGAGTTTCATTGACCTCTGTTTTCTGAAATTAACGTTCAAATGTCTCCATAAATCAGCACCCGAGCCACTTGCTGGTTTCATTCAAAGACAGGACAGCAGCAGAGCCACCAGGAGTTCTGTTAACAATAACTGTAAAATATTCCACCGCAGAACCACATTTGGACAAACAGCATTCTCTATAAAGGGCAGTCACATCTGGAACACAATGCCAAATGAAATTAAAATAATAACGGACTTTAAAACATTCACTAAAAAGGTTAAAAACTGGCTGAAAAATAAACAAGAATGTACTCATGTATGAATTGATTGTCTACAAGGTGAGAGTGAATGAAGGGAAGGAATGAATGTGTTTGTTTATAGTGAGTGACGAAGGGAGGGAGGCCTGAAATAGGCAAATGTGGGTCAGGTTGTTATATTTGTGTATTTATAATATTTATAATATTTATAATTGTGTATTTATAGTATTTATAATATTTATAATATTTATAATTGTGTATTTATAATCATTTTGCATTGATGTATGTGGTTATTGTGTATTTTCTTTATTTCTTTTCTTTCTTTACTTGATTCTCTTTTCTAAAGCCCATCCAGGGACAAGAGTTGCAAATTAGCTAATAGCTATACACTCCATGTGCAACACATCAGATTGATTGTCATTGATTAATTGTCTATGTTTATTGCACTGTCCCTGTCAAATAAACTAATCTATCTATCTAATGTGCTGCTAGTCCAGCAAAAGCTAGCAGTACTCAAATACTTTGCAAGCAGTTTCATGAAATGGTCAATCAGAAAACAACTCATACCAGCTCGGATGCCGCCCGGGTTTACAAGGTCTGAGCTGATTTGTTCACACTCTGACAGGCAGCGAAATGTAAGCTAGGAGCAGGAAGACAAAAGAAGAGGAAAACAGCAACCTTGTGTGTAGCAGAATGGAATGTACGCACTCTGTTGAACAGAACAACATCACAGCACCCAGAAAGACAGACCGCGCTTGTGGCTCTGGAAATTAACAGGTACAATGTATACATAGGTGCACTGAGTGAAACAAGATTGCCTGGATATGACAGCTTGGAAGACCATGGGTACATCTTCTTTTGGAGTGGGAGATCAACTCAAGAAAGGAGAGAAGCAGGAGTGGGCATTGCAGTTAGAAAGGAGATAGCAGCAATGCTTGATGAGGAACCGGTGCCAATCAACGACAGGATAATGACTATGAGACTCCCACTACAGCGGAAGATGTATGCCACACTCATCAGTCTATATGCCCCAACAATGACCAACACAGAGAAGGTGAAGGAAGGGTTCTACAGTGATTTACGTGAGACTATCAGGCGTGTACCGACTGATGACAGGCTGATACTCGTTGGAGATTTTAATGCCAGAGTTGGTTCGGACACCGAGAAATGGAAAGGAATGCTAGGCAGTCATGGAGTAGGCAAGTGCAATGCTAATGGAGAACTTCTACTTGCACTATGTTCAGAGTACAACCTTTTGATAACCAACACTCTATTTAAGCACAAGGACACACACAAGAAGACATGGATGCACCCAAGATCCAAGCACTGGCACTTATTAGACTACATCATAGTCAGGCAGAGAGACAGAAGGGATGTATTGGACACCAGAGCAATGAGAGGCGCAGACTATGGCACTGATCATGTTATGCTGAGATCGAGATTAAGGATTTACAGACGAAAACAGCACTGCTGGACGGGTACAAAGCCACCACAGAAGCTAAACACTAGTGCACTGAAAGGCCAAAAGAAGCAGGAAGAACTTACACAGGAAATGGATGAAAACTTGAAAGACTGGGACAGCAACAACTCAGAGAATGACATAGAAGAGAAATGGGCAACACTGAAGGATACGGTGTATCAGACTGCGAGTGATGTATTAGGCTACCCTGAGAGGAAACATCAAGATTGGTTTGATGAGCATGATGAACACCTGAAGAAACAACTAGAAGTGAGGAATACAGCTAGGCAGGAAAACCTACAGTGTAATACAAGGTCGAAGAAGAAGAAATACTCAAAGGCTCAGAGTGAGCTACAGAAGTACACCAGAGAGATGAAGTCCAACTGGTGGGATGAAAAAGCGGAGGAACTTCAAACTGCAGCAGACAGGAAGGACATGAAAACATTCTTCACAGGTTTGAGAGAAATCTACGGCCCTAAACCAAGAGGATTGATCCAAAAAAAGGCTATGGATGGTGAAACGGTTTTGCAGAAGACAAGATCCTGGTCAGATTTGCAGACCACTTTGACCAAATACTAAACAACCCTGGAGATCTCACTGAAGAGGCTAAAGAAGCTCTAGTGCAGTGACCAGTTGTATCAAGTCTGGATGAACCACCAAATGTTGATGAACTAATGGCAGCCATCAGGACAACACAGGATGGTAAAGCTCCAGGAAGGGATGGAATTCCAGCAGAAGTGTGGAAATTTGGTGGTGTTCAGCTGACCAACTGCCTGCACAGGCTCATCCACGAGATATGGGATGCCCAGAAAGTACCTCAAGACTGGAAGGATGCAAGTATTGTGCCTTTGTTCAAGAAAGGTGACAGGAAGAATTGTGGAAATTACCGAGGTATATCACTGCTAGCCACTGTTGGTAAGATTCTCTCACGTGTACTACTTAACAGACTCAGTGAACACATCTCGCAGAATGTACTACCGGAAACCCAGTGCAGCTTTAGAAGTGGAAGAAGCACAATGGACATGATTTTCTGCTTGAAACAGGTTCAAGAAAAGTGTATCGAACAGAACATGCCGCTTTATGTAGTCTTCATAGACTTCAGTAAAGCCTTTGATACTGTTTCGCGACAAGGACTTTGGCAGGTACTCAAGAAATATGGTTGTACAGAGAAGTTTGTCAGCCTGATCGAGGCACTCCATACAGGTATGCAAGCAAACGTGGCAATGAGTGGTTCAGTATCTAATGTCTTTTCAGTAAGCAACGGGGTGAAACAAGGGTGTGTGCTGGCACCTACACTCTTCTTGCTATATCTGGCAGCCATGCTTGAGGTGGCCTTCAAAGAAACTTCAGAAGGAGTATACATTCAATCAAGGAAAGAAGCAGACTTGTTCAATGTGGCACAGTTTAAAGCCAAGAGTAAGACATCAATAAAGATAGTAAGAGAAATGCTCTTTGCCGACGACAGTGCTCTAGTTGCACACAGTGTGGAAGATATGCAATCTTTAATGGAGAAATCTGCAAGAGCAGCTAGCCAATTCAGCCTCCAAATCAACATGAAGAAGACAGAGTGCCTTTATCAACCACCAAAGTTCCAATTATCAACATCACTACCAGAAGAGATCAGCATTGGTACAGAGCCACTAGTCAAGTGCAAGACTTTCAAGTACCTAGGGAGTACTGTTTCAGAGAATGCTAGGCTAGAGGATGAACTATCTCTCAGAATGGGAAGAGCGAGCGCTGTGTTTGGAAACTTGAGGGAGAGACTGTGGAACAATCGACGTGTCAATCCGTGTGAAATGCAAAGTGTACAGAGCGACAGTACTGGTTACTCTATTGTATGGTGCTGAAACTTGGACTGTCTACAGAGTGCAGGTGAAGAAACTCCACGCGTACATGATGAGACACCTTCGAGCCATAATGAACATCTCATGGAAAGACAGGATAACCAACATAGAAGTGTTGAAACAAGCTGGTCTACCATCAATGGAGGACATGCTGATACAGATGAATCTGAGATGGCTCGGACATGTTGAGAGGATGGACCACCAGCGTCTCCCTCGGCAGTTACTCTACTCACAGTTATGCGAGGGCAAACACAATCAGGGTAGACCAAGGCTCAGATTTAAAGACACTGTAAAAAGAAACTTGAAGAAGTTGAACATAGACAGGAGTTCCTGGCAGCAGAAGGCTAAGGACAGAGCTGTGTGGAGGAATCTGATCAGACCTAAATGAAACAGTCATTGTCGCCCACGACAGACTGCTATGATGATGATGATGATGATGAGATAAGGGTGTGGTGGCTTCAATTTTAAATCTGAAAATGGTGAAGAGTTTGTTTCCCCGGTACCGCATTCAGAGGACGGCGTCCCCATTTTATGGCTATGGAAGAAGTAGGATTGCTGTATTGGGGTATATTGAGCTAATGGCACGGTACAGGTCACGGAGCGGCGGATGTCCAGGTGGTGGTGACTGCTACGGGATCTGACATTATGGGGTGCAACATGTTCTACAGCTTGGGCTTCTCCATCGCTAACGACACCGGAGAGGAGTGGTTGGGTGGAGGTTTGTGGAACCAACCCCTGCCGGATGTGGACAATGATGGGGTTTAGGACCCCGATTGGTCCGGATTGAGTGAAGACAGCAGGGAGGACTTTCACGGGACGCCTCCCTGGGATGGACCCGATGCCAGAGCCCAAGCTATTCTGGATGTGGGAGCTGGGCGGCACGACGGGGCCCCCAGGTTGGTAGGCGGGACCGGGACATCAGCGGTGAACAGCACCGGGGCTTGACCGATAGGTGCACGTTTAAAACGCACCAGAAGACGGCCTTCGAGAAGGGCTTCAGGCCGGACTGGTGAACGGGCCAGGTCCAAATGGGAAGCCTCCCCCCCTCCCCCCCACCGACGACAGGAGGATTCAAGAAGACTTATTAGACCTCCCCTGGGTGTCGATCATATGGTTCGCCCTAAGGTTGAAGCTCGGTCGAGGGGGATCCACAGGTGTCATGGGCAGTTTGATGACCGGGGCATCTGCAGGTGGAAGTGGCCCAAAGTGATGGCTATCTTTGCCTGTCAGACGAGACGTGGAGGCACCCCAGTGAGTTGCGTCGGGTGGTGGAGAAGAGGAGGCGGCGCAACCTGTCACCAGAAGCGAGGAAGCAGAGATTCTCTGGCTGGGAACCACGAGATGGCAATCCTGGGGGTGGGTGGGTGGGAGGGGGGCTTTCCACTGGGTTTGTATAATGACTGTGGAATTGTGGAGTTTGTGTGTTTTTTTTGTTGTTTTTTTTCCCCACGTCATTATGCATATGGATTATCTTTACTGGGTTTGTGCCCCGAGTGTGCTTTTGATAAAATTGTTTGAATATTTAATTGAATATGTCGGAGTAGTAATTTGGTGAAATTGTGTGAATGGTTAAAAAAAATGTGGGTATTTTTTTTTTTGCATTGGATGGTCTGTGATGATTAACATGCATTGAGGTAAAACCTACTTAGTATTTGACAAATGGTTAGTAGGTGCTCTGAGGCTTGACCTGATGTATGTTAATGTATAATTGGTAGTGTTTCAATGGGATGCCTCAGCACTGTTCTGCCCGGTATGCCCAGGTATGGAGTGAGTGTGTTGGGGTGGGGGCCGCCAGTAGGGGATGTGTAGGTTGTGAGTTTTCTGTTTGTTGTTTACTGTATGTGTATAAAGTTCTGGGATTGATTTGCCTTAGATACAAGGCTGTATTTTGTTTTGGACTGTTAAGGATAAGGTGGCAGAATAATCCACCAGGCCGTGTAGGGGGTGCTGGTAGTCTATCCAGCCCCCCACCCTTGGTTGTATGAATGGATAGGTTATTTATTGGTTTTGTATATACTGTTTTCACTGTTAAAGAGTGAATCGGGTGTTAAATTTGGGTGGGACAATCTGTGTACCTGCATTTTTTTTTTTTTGAAGTGGGGGGGATGTCACATATGGAAATATGGAAAACAGTGGCAAGATGGCAGCCTGGTAATGGCCGGGGAATAGAGGGGGTTAGCGGCCCACCTTTCCAGTAGTGATGCCAACAAGGGTATAAAGGCCACGGCTGGAAGGGGCACGTCCTCTTTCGCCATGGACGCCTGGATTAGGAGTGCTGGAGTCCACTGCTGTGTATTCGTGAGTTCTGTCATAAATAATATAAACTGCCTTTTGCCCTCTTGCTTATTTCACTAATTATGGACACAACACCTTCCTTCCTGGCATCCTTCAGTCTCGGGAGACTATGGATCTGCGCCTTGAGTTGGAATAACAGGGCTATGGCAGCATTGCTTGTGGCTGTGTAAGCCGATATGCGAGTGACAGTCACGGTTGCAAAGGTCGCAGATGTAGGCGCTTGGTTGTGATGTCTTTTTCAACGCATCCTTTCAAGATGATCATTTTTCATCGGCAGACTGGCGAAGGTGCTCTTCTCTCCTTCTGAGGCCGTCTTTCAGCGCATGTCTCCAGCGGTTTTGGTCGTCTGCAGTATCCTCCCAGTTGATCATGTCCATGCCCAGTATTTTCATGTCTCTTTTGCATAAATCCTTGAAACAGAGATATGGTCAACCTGGAGTTCGTTTGCCGGATGCAAGCTCTCCATACAGAATGTCTTTCGGTATTCTCCCATCCGGCATTCGATGGACGTGTCCCAACCAGCGGAGATGACGTTTGCGAAGCAAGGTGAACAGGCTTGGTAAGCTTGCGTGGGAGAGTATCTCATTGTTTGTGATATGGTCGCTCCATTTAACGTTAAGAATACTTCTCAGCACGTGGAAATGAAAGGCGTTGAGCCGTCGCTCTTGCGAGGCATATAGACACCATGTCTCACTGCCATATAGCAAGATACTGAGGACGCATGCCCTGCAAACAGTGATCTTCGTGTGCCTCGACAGTTTTTGGTTCAGCCATACCTTCTGTGATAATTTTCCGAAGGTTGTTGCAGCAAGGCCGATTCTTCTACTGAGCTCGTTGTCGAGTGAGTGGTCATCCGATATTTTGGATCCGAGGTATGTAAACTCATGAACCCCATCCAGTGGGTGGTTTTCGATATTTATCGTAGGAGGGTTCGAGACACCTTGGCCCATTACTTTGGTCTTCTGCTGACTAATGGTAAGACTGAAGTCGTCGCAGGCTTTATTGAGTGTGTTGATCATTGATTGTAATTCCAGTTCCGAGTGAGCTACCAGCGCTGCATCGTCTGCAAACAGCATCTCACTGATGGATACTTTTCGGATCTTGGATTTTGCACTCAGTCATGATAGGTTGAACAGTTTGCCATCAGACCTTGTGTGGAAGCAGACACCATCGTTCCGAGTACCAAATGCATACTTTAGCATGACGGCAAAGTATACGTTAAACAGGGTAGGAGCAAGCACACAGCCGTTTTACTCCACGGCGGATGTTGAATGGTTCTGAAAAGCTCCCATCAAACTGGGTAATAGCTTTCATATTGGTATGGAAGGATTCAATAATTTGCAGCAGTTGGGAGGGACACCCAATCTTCTTGAGAACTTGGAACAGTCCTTCACGGCTAACTGCATGGAAGGCTTTTGTCAGGTCGATGAATGCGACATAAAGTGGTTTATTTTGCTCCCTGCATTTCTCCTGTAGCTGTCTGAGAGAAAAGATCATATCAGTCGTGGAGCGCCCGGATCTGAAACCACTTTGAGATTCAGGATAAATTCTTTTCGCAAGTTTCCGAAGATGGCTGAGAACTACACGCACAAATGCCTTCCCGGTGACACTAAGCAATGATATCCCTCGATAACTGTTGCAGTCACTTCGGCTACCTTTGTTTTTATACAGCGTCACTATTTTGCAGTCCTTCATGTCTTGAGGCACCTCTCCTTCCTCCCAGCAGCGAGATAGGATCTCATGTAGTTGTTGAAGGATGACATCCTTTGAGTACTTTATAACTTCTGCGGGGATCCCATCGAGGCCAGGTGCTTTCCCAATTGGCAGAGAGTCTAGTGCTTCTTCCAATTCCTCCATGGCTGGAGGTGAGTCCAGCTCTTCCATGATCGGTAGGTCCTCCAAATTATTCAGTGCTTCCTCCAAAATCGAGCTGTCTTGGGGGTATAGTTCAGAGTAGTGCTCTACCCACCTCTCCATCTGCTCCATTTGGTTTGTGATGGTAGTTCTGGTCTTGTTTTTTAGCAGCGCTGTCTTGTGTTGAGTTGGCCCAATTGTTTTATTGATCCCGTCGTTCATTCCACGTATGTCTCCTGTGTCAGCTGCCATTTGGATACTCTCACAGAGTTTCAACCAGTTATCGTTTGCGCAGCTTCTGGCTGTCCGTTGAGTCTTGCTCCTGGCTGCCTGCAGAGCTTCCTGTGATTTGCGGGTGGGGGGATCCTTGTATTTCATTAGAGCAGCTCTCTTTTCTGCGAGGACGGCGGCGAGCTCACTGGAGTTCACCTCAAACCAATCGGGTGTGTTTCCTTGTTTTATTTACCAAATGTACGGAGAGCAACACTGTGGATGTGATCTCTGAGGGTGTTCCATCTCTCTGCAGCATCTGCTTCAGGTGAGATTGTGATGGACTTCTTGAGATTTTTGGTGAATTTGATGACTTTGTCTGGTTGTTGCATCATCCTGGCATCAATGCGCTGTCTTCCAGGAGGTTTGTTGTAATGCAGGGCCTTGGGAACAAGTCTGACTTTACAGCATACCAGTGAGTGATCTGTGTCGCAGTCAGCACTCTGGTACAAGCGGGTGATCTGTACATTCTGCAGATGGTGTTGACGTGTCAGTATCAGGTCCAGTTGGTGCCAGTGCTTAGAGCGCGGGTGCATCCAAGAAACTTTATGCTGTTGCTTTAGCTGAAAGTAGGTGTTCCTTATGCAGAGTCCTTGCAGTGAGCACAGTTCTAGCAGGTGTTGTCCATTTTCATTCATCTCAAGTTAGAAGCCTGTCTTAAGGAAATCAAAGTTTGGATGACTTGTAATTTCCTGCTATTAAATTCAGATAAGACTGAAGTCATTCTTGTTGGTCCAAAAAACCTTAGAAATTCCTTTCCAAATCAAACTTTCAGTTTGGATGCAGTTACTCTTTCTCTTAATAGCTCTGTGAGGAACCTTGGAGTTATTTTTGATCAGGATTTGTCCTTCAATTCACATATTAAATTTGTTTCTAAGACTGCCTTCTATCATTTGCGTAATATTGCCAAGATTAGGAGCATCTTGTCTCAGAGTGATGCTGAGAAGCTGATCCACGCTTTTGTTAGCTCGAGATTAGATTATTGTAATTCTTTATTATCAGGCTGTCCTAAAACATCTTTAAAAAGTCTTCAGCTGATCCAAAATGCTGCAGCAAGAGTTTTAACAGGTACTAGAAAGAGAGATCATATCTCTCCGGTTCTGGCCTCCCTTCATTGGCTTCCCATAGAGTTTAGAATTAAGTTTAAAATCCTTCTTCTTACTTACAAAGCTCTAAACAATCAGGCTCCTTTTTATTTAAAAGATCTGATACTACCGTATCATCCTAACAGAGCACTACGCTCCCAAAATGCAGGTTTACTTGTAATACCTAGAATCTCCAAAAGTACAATGGGAGGCAGAGCCTTCAGTTATCAAGCTCCTCTCCTGTGGAATCAGCTGCCAATCTGGATTCGGGAGTCAGACTCGATCTCTGTTTTTAAGAATAGGGCTAAAACCTACCTTTTTGATATAGCCTACAATTAGGGAGGGATCATGTGTTTCTGAACCGTCCCTTAGTTATGCTGCTAATAGGTTTAGTCAGCCGGGGGACCTCCAGTAATGCACTGGGCCTCACTCCTTTCCTCACTCTCTATGAAATATTTTTTTTTTGCTGGTCATTAACATTTGTTTGTTCTCTCCCATAGATTGAGTCCCCATCGTGCTGTTTGCTCTCTACATGTCTGTTCTTTTCTTCTTCTCTGTCCCCTCACCCCCCAGCCAGTCGCAGCAGATGACTGCCCCTCCCTGAGCCTGGTTCTGCTGGAGGTTTCTTCCTGTTAAAAGGGAGTTTTTCCTCTCCACCGTCGCCAAGTGCTTGCTCACAGGGGATCGCCTGATTGCTGGGGTCTTTCTGCAACTGTGGGGGTCCTCCCTACAGTTGATAGTGCTATGAGATGACTGTTGTTGTGAAATGGCGCTATATAAATAAAGTTGAATTGAATTGAATTGAATTGAATCTTACCCGTTCCGTGCTTCCCCATACAGTACATGTTGGCCAGGATCCTGAGTCAGCACCCACTCTAGCGTTGAAATCTCCCAATAAGATCAGGTGTTCTCTGGAAGGTATCTTTTGTATCATCGATGAAAGCTGGTTGTAGAATCCATCTTTCATGTCCTGCCTGGAGTACAAGGTGGGTGCGTAGACACTGATTAGGTTGACCGGTCCGTCTGAGGTGTGCAGTCGAAGAGAGAGCATCCTTTCTGTTCCTCCCTCAGCAAGATCCACCATCTTCAGCAGAGAGTTTTTCACTGCAAAGCCAACTCCGTGCTCCCTTGTCTCATCTGCTGACATGTTTCGGGACCCAGGAGACAGACACTGACACGGGCAAATTAGTGAACAATAATCTTTATTAGAGTGAAAGTGTGTGTAGTGCAAGTGTGAGTGCGTGGATAGAGTTCTGGTCACTGGAGCTGAGCACCCTGGACGGAGACCCGGCAACCCTGGAACATACAAGCACAAACAATTACTTTTGTCCCACGCAAATGACAAGCTACAAGTAGTAAGGCTTACTTGGGAGAAGTGCAGGTTACGTCCTGCTGAGAACCAGCGGCCGTGCAACGTGGAGGTGAAGGCGTCCGTGAACGTGCTGAGGCTTCCACCCGTGACTGTGACAAGGGCAGGTTTTCCAGAGACTCCGGCTGTGACACCAAAGACCGGGATGATGACAATCCAGATGATGACAAGACGAGTGATTCCACAGAACGTGGTGACGATGACAATCCAGATGATGACAAGGCGAGTGATTTCACAGAACGTGGTGACGATGACAATCCAGATGATGACGAGGTGAGTGATTCCACAGAACGTGGTGACGATGACACAACTGATGCTGATGACGAAAACTCCACCGGTAACGGTGGTCAGTACTCCTGCAACTGATATAGCAATAATTCAGGAATTTGTGGAGCAAGACGTACCGGTAGTCGTGGTGGTAGTGAACCGCTACGTGAGCGTGTTGGCGTAACCCTGTCAGCTGGGGACGCAGGTCCGCCGCCAAGGGAGTCCACCTGTGCACAGGGGTAGAGGTTAGGAGTTGAATAGCAAACAGCTCTCTCACGTGCTTGACTCTGAACAGAAGTCCTTGACGAGGTGAGAGAAGTTCTTGACAAGGCCAGAGAAGTTCTTGACGAGACCAAAGAAGTTCCTGACGAGACAGTTTCTGACGAGACAAGAGAATACCTTGACGAGGCAAGAGAGCGGAGTTCAGGTTCTTTCTCCGACGAGGAGGACAGACGACTCCGTGGTGGGCTGTCAGCAACGCTGGCTTTTAACAGCTGTTGATTAACACCTGTGGATCTGTGCGCAGCTGGAGTTAATGATGCCAATGACGGCCCAGAGGCCGCCATGACATCTGCACTCTTACCCTGCCAGTAAAAGGTATAATCACGTTCATGTAATGAGCCTCTTTCTGATAGGCACATTTCTTGGAGTGTGGCGATGTCCACCTTGAGCTTCAGCAATTCGTTGTTTATTACTGCTGTCTTGCGTGCATCCTCTATCTCTCGGTGATCGTTTGAGAAGCCCGGAAGTAGGGTTCTGACGTTCCAGCAGCCAAATTTGAGTGCTGGTTTTTTGTTATTTGATACTTTGTTTTTGTTTGGTGTAGGGTTTGCAGTCCATGATTCAGAACATAAGTATTCCTGAGCCCCACGCGCCCAGTAGGGCGGACAGACTGTGGCGGAACAGCACCTAATTGGCTGGGGGCTGCCCAGCTTGAGGCGGGCGGTATCTGTCCAGTGAGATACTATGACCTCTCCCACCGTTGAAAACAACCCCTGGCGCTCAGCTCTACGCCAGTTGAGCGGAGGCTTATAACCGGTGAACTGTTGTTTCCCGTTTTTTTCCGTCACGTGACATGACACTGGAGTGTCCTCTCCAGGGCACAGGCCTGGGCAATGTGTATGGAGGACTCGCGGTTGCCCATGCAGCAGGTCCCCCCTCTCCACAACACCGGTAGGGTACAAGGGAAAGGCAAAGGCCAGTACTGCTTGGTATCGGTGTGTCGCAGGAGTTGCCAGATTGAGATTGAGCACAACGTCAAACTGCCTTCGGGACTCCAACCCCGGATTTCTCTTCAGGGTTATCTCCCCGAGCCCTTCCCATATTGGGTCTTGTCACAAGGCAGTGGAATCAGAATCAGAATCAGAATCAGGTTTATTGCCATTGTTCATGTAGTACACAAACTAGGAATTTGTCTCGGTACAATGCTGCAACATTAAACATGATAAGATAAGAGAAATAAACTATACATGTAATAAAGTGTAGGATAAGATTAAGTGATACTGAGGTGATTAAGTGATTAAGTGATTAAGTGATACACTATTGAGTGATAGTGAGGCTTGAGATCAGAGTTTTCCTTCTCCTAGATGGGTTGCCTCCTCGGCTAACGAGTCCAATCTACCTGAAACACTGGTTTTGGGGCCCCAGTAACTCGCCCTCGCCCCTTCTGCTGTCAGTAGTAACAGTTCCGCCCGGCATAGGGTGTATGCCATATGAGAAGGCCAAGAGTTGGGCTTGGCTGTCAGAGGCTCTTTGAGACACGCGCCGTAGGGGCATTTTGTAGAAAGTAGGAGCTTATCCCCACTCCCACCCCTGGCTTAACAGCTTTCGGAACTATGGACACAACAATAGGCTGCCATAATCATGGGACACGGCAGACCTGTTATGTATGGAAAATACCTGTGTGAAGGATGAGGCAAGATGGACTTGGTGAACACAGCTTTATTGTTGTAACTGGTATGGCGGTTACACAGCAGGCACCTGGCAAGGGGCAACGGTCAAAGAGTCACAAGATGGCCCCTGCCTTCCATAGGGCAGTGCGGTGATGTGACGGGAAGTGCACGTCACCACACTGCACTTCACAATAAAGTGCCATTTATTATATATTACATTTCCTCCCCCCTTTAGAAAAGTCCAAAACCACACACACAATTGGACCCCCCCCCCCCCCACACACACACAATTTGGGACCCGAATCATGTACTAAAATAATGAAAACTAAAGTACTAAAATGGCGTAACACACTCAACCAAAACAACCTAAAATAGGGCTGGTGGGTGGACTACTGCACAGCCCAGTGAATTATTCTGCCACCCATATCTAAAGGAAAGTCCGTTATCAAGCTAAAATTACTTGCCGTGCTCCTAAACTAAAATACAAACACTCCAAATAATCCCATACCATAACCATCCATCCATCCATCCATCCATCCATCCATCTTCTACCGCTTTTCCGGAGGTCCGGGTCGCGGAGGCAGCAGTTCAAGCAGAGAAGCCCAGACTTCCCTCTCCCCAGCCACCTGCTCCAGCTCTTCAGAGGGGATACCAAGGCGTTCCCAGACCAGCTGGGAGACATAGTCTCTCCACCGAGTCCTGGGTCTGCCCCGGGGTCTCCTCCCAGTGGGACGTGCCTGAAACACCTCAAGTGGGAGGCGTCCAGGAGGCATCCTAATCAGATGCCCATACCACCTCAACTGACTCCTTTCAATGTGGAAGGAGTGTGTTATGTATTATGGTACAAGGAGTACCGTACCATAACATGCATGCAAAACATAGGAACTATAAACAACCAGTTTTTTACAGCACAGTCACTTGGGCACTTGAGTGGGAGAGGTAGAACCGGCATGGGGGTGGGTGGGCATGACAGCCCTTCAGCAAGCACGCCCCTGGAAGCAGCAAACCCTTGGGACGATGGCTGATCTTTTGGATGATGGAGCCTGACTCCTTCACCACCAACACTGACTTCCGTCCAGCCTCGTCACTCGGATCCTCTTCCCAGATATGCCGGAGCTGATTGGCGTGCCTTGATGAGCCGTTGGACAACCAGAAGTATGCTGCGCCCAGTTTTCCCACTATGTACAAACACCCTCAATGTTTTGCTGGTTGTCGCTTGGCCCATCTTCGCCATGGACATTCTTCACCCCAAACCTGAACCAAGTCTAAAACCCTCAGCGGGGCCCTGCTCAGCCTGACGTGGCGCTGTTGAGCATGCAGTAACACATTCTCGTCGGTCTGGCCCTGTCCTCTTCTAAAATTGTCATAACAGTCACCATCATAGCTGCAGACCCTCCATCCCCCTGCAGCCAAGCTCCGGAGGCATCTGGGGCTAGTACATTGGTGTCACTCGCCAATGCAAGTGCCTCGCCACCACATTTGGTACCCCCCTCTACCATGTCCCGAGCGCCGGCACTGAGACCCTCTTGCTCCAAAACAGAGTGAAACTGGTCCTGTTTGACCGCCATGGTGTCTGTTAGCTCTTCGTCCCACACAATATTCTTTTTGACCACCAGAACTGGAGGGTTCCAGCGGCCACAGCCCAACTATTCGTTCCCGGCATTGTCTTAGTCCGTAAAACAAATCACAGCCCAGGATATTATCACCTTGCTCTGTCACGTGGAACATGAAGTCAACCATCTTCGCAGACTTGTACCAGACTATTAACTCCAAAGTCCAAACCGTGCACAGCCTTCCACCTCCATAACCATACAACAGCACGGGGTTACCTTTGATCCTGTAGTGGGGGAAAAACTTTCTCACCGTGGCACAATTCACCAATGACCCTTCCGCCCCCGTATCGAGCAACAGCGGCACCACCATGCTGTCCAGTTCCACTGTGCAATACGTGTACCCGTTTGTGCTGGGGGACACTGTATGGATGGTCGTCAGGGGTGGACGGAATGATTTCTTCCGTGGGTTCTTAGGTTCAGATACACGGCACACTGTAGCACAATGGTTCAAGCGTCCACATCCGCTACAATGTTTTCCCCTAGCCCAGTAGTCCTTCGCCTTATTTTGGTGCGTTGCAGACCCATAACCCTCGTACAGGGGTTTTCCTGGGGCAGACCTTCGGCTGGCAGCATTGGTTTCCATAGCTTTGTCATCCAAGCTATCCTCACTTTCTGAGTCCGCAACATTTGCGCTGGCTCTGGTGGCCGCTGTGACTGGCGCCAGGGTAGCTCTGAAGCTAGCTTGTCTTCAGCCTCCAGCTGGAGAGCTAGCTCGACAGCTCTGGCTAATGTTAAGTCATTGGGCGCAGTGGGTAGCCTAGCCCACAATGCAGTGCTGTATGTGTGCTCTGCAAGCTGGTCACGTATCATTTCATCTTCCAACGGCCCAAAGCGACCCTGGCTAGTTAGCTGCCTCAAGTAGGCGACAAACTGGTGAATAGGCTCACCTACCCACTGATGTCACTGACGAAAACGAATGCTACGGACAGTCATGCTATCCGTGGTGTGGAAGTGGTTAGCTAGAAGCTCCATGATGTCTTCAAAGGAATCTGATGCTTTGAGTGTTCGTAGGACTTGCTGGCCCTTAATACCCAGGTTATGGATGAGAAGCGCATGTGCCCTTAGCTTGTCAAGCTTAGTGACATCCAGCACAGTGATGTAAGTTTAGAAGGCCTTGAACCACCTGGGCCAAGGCACTGGCAGTTTGCCCGGAAGCTTGAGAAAGGGACGAAGTGTTGTAATACACGCCTCCATGAGTTAATCCTTGATTGCCAAATGTTATGTATGGAAAATGCCTGGGTGAAGGATGAGGCAAGATGGGCTTGGCGAACACAGCATTATTGTTTTAACTGGTATGGCGGTTACACGGCAGGCACCTGGTGAAGGGCACCGATCAAAGAGAGCTGCAAGACGGTCACCCCTGCCTTATATAGGGCAGCGTGGTGACGTGACGGGAAGTGCACATCACCACGCTGCACTTCACAATAAAGTGCCATTTATTATATACTACAAGACCATCAATAAAATATGCCTGGGCTGGTTTTTCACCAGTTTTCACACATAAATATAATGCCTTAAACTCTCAGAAGTGAAAACAAATTGCAAGTTTTCTATTAACATAGTGGTATCACGATATTTTAAAAAAAGTATCGACCAGCAGGTACTGTATAGAAGTATCGATACTTGAGTATTGATACGTCCATCCCTACTCTCTCCTTTTTCCAGTCAATGGAAATCCGTGGCAGCATCAGAGAATTGAATCCTTGCATTCCACATTATAATTCAACTAGTATTTAATTAAGTATTTCACATAACCCAACATTAAAAAAAATAAATAAATAACTACCCCTTAACCCTCAGGGACCTATGAGCACATTGTTCATGCTTTTCATTCGTCATTTTTGATGATTTTGGCTGTGTTCATGCATATAGCATGAGTTTTGGAAAGATTGTGTATTTTTATTTGATCTTGTTACTGTATTTCCCACTCAGTACCAAAGCCATGGGAAGTAGAGGTGCTGAGGGTGCTGCAGCACCCCCTGGCGGATGGTAGAGTGCCTACATGTCTGCAACTACATCAAAATAAAATTTTATTAATATTCCAACTTTTATTGGTTATGTTGATATTTTGTGCTTCTCAGTTTGGTTTCAGTCAGTAGTAAATCATTGTAGATACTATTTTCCTATATATTATATGTTCTTAAGTTAAATGTGTGACCCACTGATGTATAGAGCATGCATGTCAGGTGTGAAAAAGAAAACAAAGGCTTCCCAGTGGAAAATTTTAGATTTCTTTAAAAGCCCAACTCTATCAAAAAAATTAAAATCTAAGGAGCCATCTGCGGGTTTACCCACTAACGGCAGCGCTGGCACCAGCACACCTGTACGTAATTCAGAGTCTCCAAGCATTTCAAACTCAAAAGCTGGAGAGGAGGAACCTAGTATTAGCCATGTCCAAGGGCCAGAGGCAGTGATAAGAGGAGCAAGAATAAACCATTGAAACACATTTCTGTCAGCCTCGAGATTATTCCTTTCCTGTTCGCCAGTTTGGAGATGAAAAAAATTCCCATTCTTTTCAGCCTTAGTGGTTTGACAAATGGAGGTGGCTACATTACATTGCTGAGACAGACTGTGTTTTTCGTGTTGCCTGCATTCAGGCTATGCAGAAAAAGTTAACATGTTCAGACAGTCATGGCCAGATGGACAGGCTTTTTGTGGAGATGGGTTTTAACAACTGCCGTAAAGCCAACTCACAATTCACTTTGCATGAAAAATCACCTGTACACAAAGATGCCATCAGAACACTATCGGGGCTACAGCAAACACCAATAAGTGTCCCTCTCTCAGATGTAGCAAATAGAGAACAGCGAACAACAAGAAATGTTTTGGAGATCTTGTTCTGTTCTATTTCCTTTTTTGGAAGAAAGGGGTTGTCCTTTAGAGGGCACAACCCGTGACAGTGTCCTCTACGAGTTAATGTTAGAGAGGACCTATGATTTATTGAAAGAAAGAGAATGGATTATGAGACAAGACAACTGGATTAGCAACACAATCCAAAATGAGATCATTCCCTAGTTTGCCCATTCTGTTCAAAGAAAAGTGGTATCTCGTGCATTGGGCTGCATGTTTTATGGACTGACAGCTGATGGTGCAACAGATATCAGCACTGCAGAGCAATTTTCCTGCTGTCTGCAGTATGTAAACAATAATCTCTTGACACATTGTGACTTTTTAGGATTTTACAACTGTCCTGACACAACAGGAGATACATTGTTTACATGCTTGAAAGACATTCTAGTTAGGCTGAATATTCCTATTGCTCATCTTCAGGTATACTGCTCTGATGGTGCCACCGACATGTCAGGCCATTTGTCCGGTGTTCAGGCCCGACTGCAAGAAGCAAGTATTATGTCCATAAAATGTGGCACAATAATGAGGCGAGTGGTGAACTGAACAGGACTTTATTGTATGACTCACAGTATTACTAACAGACACTCCCGCTAGGCAGATAGGTGCTCAAAGAGACCGCTCCTCTGCCACGCAGCCCTCTTATACACTGGGTGATGTCACCACCTGTGTTGCAAGATAAAGAGTCCTAATAACGACACTACACCCCCCCCCCCCCGTAGAAAAGTATAAAACACACACACACACACCATTCAGACCCTCCCAAATTTATAGCCTGAATCACAAACTAACAATAAACAAGATAATTAGGCCTATCCATGCGCACAAACAACTAAAACTACAGGGGGACAGGTGGACTACTGTCCCACCTCCACACGGCTAGACGGATTATTCTGCCGTCTTTATCAATATATAGTCCATGAAATACGTAAAAAGCTGCCGTGTTCCTAATGTAATGTAAACTAATCCCATAAACATACATACATACAGGTAAGACCACAATTCAACAACCAACCAGTCAATATTTACATTCACGCCCTGTAATTAACACACTCAACAAAACCACCCCATAACCTGGGCCAACCACACAGTAATATATATGCCACAAACACATCAACACAAACGTTACTTGGTTTTCTTTTTTTTTTTTTTTGTCATGGGCAATTCACATAGCAACTCGGCGCAAGAAATATATTGACTACATAGCCTGAACGATGCACACATTAATATTTTAGCAATTCACACATACAGTAAACAACATGCAGAACACATTAACTCGGGCAATCAGCAATAACATATTTTAAACACATTGCCCCCTTTAACTTATCAGTCACACACCATGGAGAGCCCACCCCCCGGAGACCCATCAGGAGGGTCCTGACCAGCGCGTCGTCTCTTTTTGGCACCCGGGGATGACCCACACCAGTACCGAAGCGCCTCTCCTTCCTCATAAACATGTTGCAGCTCATTGGGGTGTCTCTCTGTACCATCTATCAGCTGCAGGTAACCGTCCTCCCGAACAGCCACCACCTGTAGCGGCCCCTGGTCCTCCTGTCTCCTCTGCTTCCTGTGGGGTCCTCTCAATCAGGCCTGCTCTCTGGGTCTAACCAAATCAGCGGCCCCCAGAGGAGCCCTGCTCAGCTTCCAGTGTTCCTGTGTGGCACATCATTTAACCGTGCCAGTCGGTCCTGCCCCGCTCGTTGTCATTTTAGATGCCAGCGAAGCCGTTGTGACCCCTGCTTCTCGGTACCTTCCAGCTGAACTCCAGAAGCAGAATGAATCAGCCACTCGGTGCCATCCGCCATCACGGGCGTCCCACGGCGTCGCCCAGTTCCCTCAGCTAGGGCAACTTGGGCTCTGGTGCAGGAACCCTCCAGCGATGCCCCTGGATGGGGTTGGTCCTGTTCATTTTCCAGATTACTAGGCCAAGGTTCGTCCCATATTGCAGCATCCTTCACCGCTGCCATCGGTCGGTTCCATAAACCACAGCCCGACCACTCCTCCTCAACACCGCTGATGGACAACCCCAGTCCATAGAAGAGGTCACAGCCCATCACATTCTCGCCACCGCCAGTCACAAAACTTCAGGTTAACGGTCACCGATGATTTGTAACGGGCCGTCAGCTCCACCGAACCCACGATGGGCAGCCTCCATCCTCCATAGCCACACAACGGCTCTAAATGACCTCTCAGCTGATGATATGGGAAGAAACTCCTCACGGTGGGCCAATTCAATACCGACGACCTCACTGCGCCCATGTCAACCAACAATGGTACCTCCACTCCACCCAGTTCCACCGCACAATACGTATGGCTGTCGGTGTCCGGGGAAATGGTGTAGATAACCTTGGGAGTTGGAGCAGGGGTGTGTGCTTTATGTCACAGATCCCCTCACTCAAACCTATTACAGGCCCTGGCAAAGTGATGCAGGAGTCCACACTTGCCGCAGCGTTTACCTCTTGCCGGACATTCTTTAGCTTTGTACCGGTGCTTATTGGACCCACAACCCGAACATTTGGGTGATCCTGGGGCGGACCTCATCTTTACAGCTGCAGCGCATTCCTCTTGCTTGCTGTCTTCGCTGTCCAGATCCACAGCCTGCGTCATCGATTGTGAGTCATGGCGGCATAGCGTAGCTCTTTCACCAAGGTCATGTGATAACTTGTCTGCTGCTTCACACTGTTGGGCTATCTCCATAGCCATGGCTAAAGTTAATTCACCAGAGTGTGTATGCAATCTTGAATGAGCTGACGAACACAGCGTGCGCTCCACAAGCTGGTCGCGGACAATTTCTTCCTCCAACTCCCCAAACTGGCAGTCCCCAGCCAGCTGCCGTAGGTCTGCAACGTAGTACTGCACTGACTTGCCGGCCCGCTGGAGGCGCTGCCGAAACTGGACCCTCCTGACAATGACGTTTGTAGGCATGCAAAAATGTTGCGCCATTCGTTCAACCATGTCATCAAAGCTATCGCTAGCTCTCGAAGTAGAAAGGATGCGTTGTCCTTCCATATCCAAATTATGGACCAAAATTGCACTTGCTCGTACCTTCTTCAGTTCGCCGATGTTTAGTGCCACCAGATAGTACTGAAACGCAGCAAACCACCTCATCCAAGGCACTGGAGTCTCCAAAAACGGCCGAAAAGATGACACGCCCGCATCCATACTTTATCCTCATTGCCAAATGTTATGTCCGTAAAACGTGGCACAATAATGAGGCGAGTGGTGAACTGAACAGGACTTTATTGTATGACTCACAGTATTACTAACAAATGCTCCCACTAGGCAGATAGGTGGTCAAAGAGACCGCCCCTCTGGCACGCAGCCCTCTTATACTCTGGGTGATGTCACCACCTGTGTCACACCATAAAGAGTCCTAATAACAACACTACAGCAAGCCCGCACTCATTGTATATGCACTGTTGCAATCATTCCCTAGATCTTGTGCTTCAGGAGGTTGCACGTGAAGTGAACCTGATTGCAGAAGGATTTAACTTTGTGCAGGGTGTTGCACTGCTCATCAAAGAATCTGCTAAATGCAAGCAGCTGTATGAATCACTATTTGGCTGTGAAGATGTGATCATCAACATTTTGAGCATGTTCCCTAGGAGATGGTGTGTGCACACAAAAGCCATACAGCGTTGTTGCTCTTTGTACCATATCTTACTGGCTACCCTGGAGAATTTAAAGGAGGACAAAAGTGTCAGAGGGGACACCCGGGCCAAAGTTGCCGGACTTCTTAAACAGGCACTCAAAGGCAAAACACTCTTCACCCTCCGCTGCTGCGAAGCACTATTTGGCCCTTGTGAAGCAGTGGCAAAAGCCTTGCAGAACAAAAATGCAAGTGCTCTTGGTGCCATGGAGTGTGTGAACATTCTGATGGAGAGAGTAAGGGCATTGCGAGAAGAGAACATGGTGACAGATATGATCAATGTGGTGAAAGCAAGTGCAAGCCAGAATGGTCTAAAAATGCCCACTGAAGCTGAGCCCAGGCTAAGTAGAACCCCCGCCTGGTATCATCACAGGAAAGAGACTGAGACATTATCACAGGTAATGCATGAGGCCAGGTGGAGAACAGAATTTTATGAAACAGTGGATCTGATTCACTCCGAACTCAGGGGGTTCGACCAGGATGGAATGAAAGTAGCGTCATTCAGGGAGAAGACTGTTCTTAATGCAGCAAATGGAAAGCCTGCACCTGCAATGGATGCACAGTCACTCCATCTCCCAGCAGAGCTTGACCAAGGCCGATTGCATCTTCAGCTCCAGATGTTGGGAAACATCTTTAAAGATACTGCTTCTGTCCAGATGGTACAAGAAGTTGCCTCAGTTCTCTCAAAGCTTCACCTTCAAACCAGGACACTTTCTGAAGAAGCAGAAAAACTAATACAACTCTGCATGTGCCTACCCATATCAGTTTCATCTTCAGAGAGAAGCTTCTCCTCACTAAGGTGCCTTAAAACCTGGTTGAGGAGTGTCACGCCGCGCCGCTCATCAGCGGCGCCACCTGCTCACACACCTGTTCATCATCAGCGGCGAGGAATATAAGCCGCCTCGCCCTGAGCTTCGGCCTGAAGCCGTCAGACTTCATTCCTCGTCTACGTGACGCAACTCTTTCTTCAGCACGACGCTGTGCGGTAAGAACCACTTACCTCATATTCTCCAGTCTGCTCCCCTGTGCACAGGTGGATTCCTCGGCGGCGGACAACTCCGTCCCTCGTCCTTCCTCGCTGCTGCACCGAGTCCTGCAGGTGGCTGTCTCCCGGGGTCCCGTCCTTGTTGTGCCAGTCATCTGTCCCAAGCAAGTAAGCTTCTCCCTCGCCTATTCTCCTCCTGTGTTGGTGTGTGCCCATCACCCTGTGTCTCTGTTCTCTCCCATAGGGTTGCCGGCTGTACGGTCTCCTGCCTCTGTGCCTGAAGCAGACGCCGCCACCAACACATTAACATTCCGCAGACACACACTCATACACCCCTGTTGTTAATAAACAGTTTGAACTACTCTGAGCCTGTGTGTGTGCGTCTCCTGAGCCGAACGTTATGTCAGCACGGCTTCAGCAGAACGGCTCGGCAGACGGCGGGCTCGCACACCGGTTTTCCACTCTCGAGGCTCGAATGGATCAGATTGTCTATCAGCAACAGGTGATTTTTAATCAGTTAATTACTATAACTAACCGGTTGGACCGCTTGGACCCCCAACAGCCGTTCCCCCCGGCTCGTCAGGGTGGCGCAGCTCCTGCTGTTCCAGTGGCCGTCCAGCAGGCTCCGGGTGCACCGGTTCGGCTCACGCCCATCCCGACCCCCGCTCACTTTAGCGGAAAGCTCGGCGGAGCGCGGGGGTTTATTATGCAGTGTGAGTCCGTTTTCCACCGGGCGCCCGGGGACTTTCCCTCAGATCATAGCCGAATTGGTTATATCGGGAATCTCCTGGAGGGGCGAGCATTAACATGGGCCTACGCCGTAATGGCGAGGCCCAGTTATGCCACCCTCACGTATGACCAGTTCGTGAGACGCTTCCTGGAGGTCTTTGACCATGCTCTTACCGAGACGGTCCAGGTCGATCGGTTTCTCGCCCTCCAGCAGGGAAGCCGGTTGGCAGCGGACTACGCGGTCGACTTCCGGGTAGCGGCGGAGGAGTTAGGCTGGGAGGAACACTCCCTCTGCGGCCTTTTCCTCCGCAGTCTCAATGATGATCTGAGGGATAAACTAGCTGGGCGGGATATCCCTGAGACGCTAGCGGAGCTAACATCTCTAGCGATCAGTTTGGATAACAGGCTGCGCGAGCACTCCTCGGGGCGGAAGTCGTCTTCTTCTCGCCCTCGCGAAGCCTCGCTGCGCCTGTTCCAAGCTCGCCCCCTGGCGGCGCCGCCACCATCGTGCCCCGAGGAGTCGGAGCCGATGGTGACGGGCTGGACAAAGCTTTCCCCTGCGGAGAGACAACGCCGCCGTGAGTTGGATCTCTGCATGTATTGCGGAGATGACCAACACACGGTGAAGCTTTGTCCACGGAAAGCCAGTCGGCGGGGTCCGCGAGTCACTGTAGGGGGCCTCGCGGACGTCAACCGGTTAAATCCACTCACCCAATTGAAGCTGCCCATCCGTTTCTGCCACAACCCCACTGGGCTTCTCACCCACGCACTGGTGGATTCGGGCGCAGAAGGCAGCTTCATTTCACAGAGCCTGGCAACCCGTTTGGGCATCCGCTGTCAGGCACTGAAGAATCCCATCTCCCTTGTCAACCTCTCCCGTGCCTCCCTTGGGAGAGTATCACACCAGACCATCCCCGTCCCGGTCATCATCTCGGGAAACCACCGGGAGGAGATGACCTTTTATGTCCTACCCAACTCTGTGTCACCCGTCATCCTGGTGTATCCCTGGCTACGCCTTCACAACCCTGTCCTGGATTGGAAGTCAGCTGGGGTATCGGCATGTAGCACGTTCTGCATGGGCACCTGCCTTCAGTCCGCTGCCTGCTCTCCGTCCGCTTCTCCCCCTGCGACGGACGCTGCACCCCCAGACCTGTCTCTGGTGCCCCCGGAATTTCACGACCTGGGTATGGTGTTCAGTAAGACTAAAGCTATGTCTCTCCCCCCTCATCGGCCCTATGACTGTGCCATCAACCTCCGCCAGGGGGCCCCCTTACCTTCTGGTCGGCTCTATAGCCTGTCAGCGCCGGAGAAGGAGACAATGAACGCCTACCTGAAAGAATCATTGAGCGCTGGGATAATCCGCCCATCATCGTCACCCGTGGGGGCAGGGTTCTTCTTCGTGGGAAAAAAGGATGGGTCCCTCCGCCCTTGCATTGACTATCGGGCCCTTAACGATATCACTGAGAAGGACCGTTACACCCTGCCCCTCATGGACACTGCCTTCCACTCCCTCCAGGGGGCGACCTGGTTCACCAAGCTGGATCTACGCAGCGCATACCACCTCGTCCGGATCCGAGAGGGAGATGAGTGGAAGACAGCCTTCCGTACCCCAAACGGCCACTTTGAATACCTGGTAATGCCGTTCGGGTTGACCAACGCTCCTGCCGTCTTTCAGCGCCTCATTAATGACGTCCTCCAGGACTTCATCGGCCTTTTCGTGTTCGTCTACCTGGACGATATTCTCATCTTCTCCAAGTCCAGGGACGAGCACCAGGTCCATGTGAGGCGGGTCCTCCAAAGACTGCTGGAGAATCGGCTATACGTGAAGGCTGAAAAATGTGAATTTTACGCCAGGACTACATCCTTCCTGGGGTTCATCATCGCCCACGACAAGGTGCTCCCAGACCCAGAGAAGGTGAAGGCGGTGGTGGAATGGCCTACACCTGCGTCCCGGAAGCAGGTGCAACAGTTCGTTGGCTTCGCTAATTTCTACCGCCGCTTTGTCCCCAACTTCAGCTCCATCGTCGGACCACTGACCCGCCTCACGTCCCCTAAGGTCCCGTTCCGGTGGACCGAAGAGGTCGCTGCTGCCTTTCAGGCGCTGAAGGCGGAGTTCTCCTCCTCCCGGGTCCTTCGCCAGGTCGACCCCGCCCTGCAGTGCATCGTGGAGGTAGACGCCTCGGACACAGGAGTGGGAGCAGTGCTATCCCAGCGGTCGCCGGACGATGGCGCCAAACGGCCCTGCGCCTTCTTCTCCCGGCGCTTGTCCCTGGCGGAGAGGAACTACGATGTGGGGGACAGAGAGCTCTTGACCATCAAACTCGCCCTGCAGGAGTGGCGCCACTGGCTAGAGGGGGCGAACCTGCCGTTCGTGGTCCTGACGGACCACAAGAACTTGGAATACCTACAATCTGCCAAGCGCCTGAACGCCCGCCAGGCGCGCTGGTCCTTGTTCTTCGCCAGGTTCCAGTTCTCCATCACCTTCAGGCCTGGCTCCAAGAACGGCCTGCCTGACGCCCTCTCTAGGCAGTTCACCCCCGTGGAGTCGGAGGAAACGCCCCACACCATCCTGCCCAGGTCGTGCGTCGTGGGAGCCATCTCGTGGGACATTGAGAGCAAGATCCGGAAGGCGCAGGAAGTGGAACCTGACCCTGGCGGCGGACCGGAGGGGTGGCTGTTCGTGCCATCCGCGGTCCGAGGAGAGGTCATCCACTGGCTGCACACCTCCAAGCTCACCTGTCACCCTGGCAACTCCCGGATGATAGACCTCCTCCATTTTGGTGGCCAGGCCTGCGGAGGGACGCAGCCCGCTACGCCCGGGCCTGCCCAATCTGTGCCACCTGCAAGTCGGGAAATGCCCCTCCAGCGGGTCTGCTCCAGCCCCTGCCCGTCCCTGGCAGGCCCTGGTCGCACATCGCGTTGGATTTCGTCACCGGACTCCCCGTCTCCAACTCCTATGACACCATCCTGACCATTGTGGACCGTTTCTCCAAGGC
The DNA here is from genome assembly GCA_020510985.1 of Pholidichthys leucotaenia. Taxonomy (NCBI): domain Eukaryota; kingdom Metazoa; phylum Chordata; class Actinopteri; order Cichliformes; family Pholidichthyidae; genus Pholidichthys; species Pholidichthys leucotaenia. Next base: position 88,035,053 of record CM035846.1, on the reverse strand, counting down.
TGTGCACTTCGTTCCCCTGCGAGGTCTCCCTACTGCCCTGGAGACGGCGGATCTCCTCGTCCAACACGTGGTCAGGCTGCACGGGATTCCGGTGGACGTGGTCTCGGACCGGGGCCCCCAATTTTCATCTGAGGTTTGGAGGTCGTTTTGCAACGCCATCGGAGCCAAGGTGAGCCTCTCCTCCGGCCATCACCCCCAATCCAACGGGCAGTGTGAACGGACCAACCAGGAGCTGGAGGCTGCGCTCCGCTGTGTGACCTCATCCAAACCCACGTCCTGGAGCAACCATCTTGCCTGGGTTGAATACGCCCACAATACCGCTCGCTCTTCTGCTACAGGGATGTCCCCCTTTAAGGCGTCCCTGGGTTATGACCCCCCGCTGTTCCCGGTGCAGGAGAGTGAGGTAACTGTTCCCTCGGTTAGGGCACATCTCAGGCAGTTCCGCTCCATCTGGGCTGCCGCGCGCAATGCGCTTTTACGCACAGCGGAGCGCAACAGGACTGTGGCGGACCGGCATAGAAGACCTGCCCCGGCGTACAGAGTTGGGCAACTTGTCTACATATCTACCCAGGACGTAACTCTAAAAGGTGAGAGGAGGAAGCTGGCACAGCGATTCATGGGTCCCTACCCCATCACCCGGATCATCAACCCGGTGGCTGTGCGAGTGGCTATTCCCCCCTCCCTCCGCATCCATCCCACCTTCCACGTGTCTAAGGTGAAGCTGGCAGTCACCGACCCCCTTTGCCGTCCTCCTGCTGCGCAACCCGCGCCCCGGATGATTGGTGGCCATCCGGCCTGGCCCGTCTCCTCCATCCTAGACTCCCGGCGCCGGGGTCGTGGGTTGCAGTACTTGGTGGACTGGGAGGGCTATGGGCCCGAGCATCGACAGTGGGTGCCCCCGTCGTTCGTGTTGGACCCATCGCTCATCACGGACTTCCACCGAGCGCACCCAGAGAAGCCATCGCCAGGAGGCGCTGCTAGAGGAGGGAGTACTGTCCCGCCGCGCCGCTCATCAGCGGCGCCACCTGCTCGCACACCTGTTCATCATCAGCGGCGAGGAATATAAGCCGCCTCGCCCTGAGCTTCGGCCTGAAGCCGTCAGACTTCATTCCCCATCTACGTGACACAACTCTTTCTTCAGCATGACGCTGTGCGGTAAGAACCACTTACCTCATATTCTCCAGTCTGCTCCCCTGTGCACAGGTGGATTCCTCGGCGGCGGACAACTCCGTCCCTCGTCCTTCCTCGCTGCTGCACCGAGTCCTGCAGGTGGCTGTCTCCCGGGGTCCCGTCCTTGTTGTGCCAGTCATCTGTCCCAAGCAAGTAAGCTTCTCCCTCGCCTATTCTCCTCCTGTGTTGGTGTGTGCCCATCACCCTGTGTCTCTGTTCTCTCCCATAGCGTTGCCGGCTGTACGGTCTCCTGCCTCTGTGCCTGAAGCAGACGCCGCCACCAACACATTAACATTCCGCAGACACACACTCATACACCCCTGTTGTTAATAAACAGTTTGAACTACTCTGAGCCTGTGTGTGTGCGTCTCCTGAGCCGAACGTTATGTCAAGGAGCAGTATGTCCCAGAGGGTACTGGCACACCTCACTCTCATGCATGTGCACAAAGACATGGTGGAACAACTGGATATTCAAGAGATGATGAAAACATTCATCAGCATCACTCCGCAATGCAAGAACACATTTGGAGCAGCAGCATAAGGTAAGACTGCCTTTAATTTACAATGTTATTGTACAATAAACAACTCAGGTTTGCAATTTGAGAAAAATGAGAGAAAGGTGGGTGTTTTGGAATGTATTTATGAAAATGAATCATGAACTACTGTGCATATATAGAATATTTAACCCATAAGTCTATTTCTAGAAGCAGTTAAAGTAATACACAGAATAACTATGAACAGTTTTGAAACTGTATTTAAACATAATTAAAATATTCAGAATTGATTTGACATGCTAGAAACAAATTCCCATTTCAGTACATGGATAGGGCCATTTGGCAAGGCGCAATCTAAGCAGCCAATCAGAATAAGGAAGGGCGGGACACAGAATGTCGGTACAGTCTGTACTCAGACTCCTGTTTTCAGTGTCATTGTATTTTGCATCCAGAGCTGCTACCAATGCTAGAATAACTTTCCTGTCCATTGTTATTTAGAGACTGAGATTAAAAAATAAGTAGAAAGTCTGACCATAGGAAAAGCGGAAGTGCTGACCTGTGGATGACAAGCTGTTACTGGGATACAGGATACAGAGCGCAGTGCACAAGCGCTGAAAAAAAGACGTTCAGGGTGGTCCGGTGACAAAAAATGCATTTGGTGGACACGCAGCCTATTCAATATTTTATAGGGGATGTGAAGTAGTGTGAATTACTATGGAATACAGAGATATCTGTGAGATGGAGGTTTTACTGTTTAGTGCGGTGTGATGACGCCACCTTCCAGTTGCATCATCACCAGTGTTGGGCAAGTTACTAAAAAATAGTAACTAGTTACAGTTACTAGCTACTTCTTTTCAAATGTAACTGAGTTACTTTTGAGTTAATGCATGATTAAAGTAACTAGTTACTTGGAAAAGTAACTTTCACATTACTTTTAAATGCATACTTAAATCATCTTGCACACACAGCAAGATCAAGGGCCCCTTGTTCTCATCAGAAAAAAGAAGAAAAAGAAAACTGATGAGAAAAGAAGTCTCAGCTTACAGAGAAAAAATGTCTCAGATTTACACAAACTATTGTAATCAGTAGAAAGTCAGAAATTTACTAGAAATAAAACTGTAAATTCAGAGAGAAAATTTTGGACCCCCTGGTGGGCCGTTTTTGGCCCACGAGCCATATGTTTGACATCCCTGGACCAGACCATTAAAAACGTATATTTAGAGGATTTACTTCCATGAAATAGTTGCATATCACAATAGCATGTAAATGAATGAGATCAAATAAAATAGAAGGCACAGATAAATGAAAGTTCACTGCTTAGAAGAAGCTGTTCTTTAAAAAATCACAGTCACTTTTTCTCTGTGCGTAAGAAAACTTTAAATGCATTTAATGAGGACATTAAATGCAAGCTTCTTGCTCAAAGAATACTCTTATTTAACCACAGAGGTAGGAGCTGGTAGGAGCTACTCACTGCTCGGACAACAGGTGATCAGGCCTCTCACTTCCGCCTCCCAAAGAGAGCAGACGCTTTTTCTTTCTCTCCGGCTCCGGCTCTTTATCTCTCTCCTCCCTTAACTGACTGGATCCCAGTTTACTATCGTCTGTCTGCGTGTTTCTACTGCTGATTATCGAACGAAATTATGGATTTAATAAGCTGGGCTTTGAATGCAATTGACACTATTTTTTCAACGAGGAAAAGTGCCCCGGGGGAGGCAGTTTGCCCCGCAGGAACAGCGGCCGCGGGCTATTTGAAGGACACAAGTAATTGGAAACTCTTGTGCCTGTGTGATCTCTCCATCGAAGATGTTGGAGATTTATACATCTTCATAGCAATGGTCATCGGAATCTTACTGATTGGATCTGGGATTGTTCTGGTATACCGTAAATTGATGAAGATGGACGGAGCCTATCAAAATGCTGACCAGGCGAGGCTTAACCATCAAATTGAACAATTGGGGAGGACTCTGACAGCGGCTAATGGAGAACTGTCTAGGAAAATGGATTACATCATGATTACGCTGAGAGCCGTCCATGAAGAATTCAACGTCCAGCAATGAAGGATTTAAGTACTGAATCTGTAAGAGAATATAAAGTTTTTCTTTCTCTGAAGTCAGTACTATTCGACTTATTTGACCTGCCCTTATAATCAAAGTCCTCCAGATTATCTGCAGTTTTTGTTTTCAAAACATGTGAGCAGCATTGACTCTATGCACAGCCAGCTGTCTGGCAAAATTCTCCATCTGTTGTGCAAGGACACAAGCGCCAGACGCTAGACACAACATCTCCTGCTGAAGAGACTTTGTTGTTCTTAACTGATATAAACACCTTCACTCAACACCACACTCACACTGACTCAATAAACTGATGAGAAGATTATTCATTCACTGCTCTCTTTGTGTCCTTGTAGATTCTATTGTCTGCTACTTGTGCATTGAGAGCTTTTTTTCTTGTAATCATAATATTGATCATTTATGACTGGTATTCTGACAAACAATGTTTTTTTTCTCTCTCCTATTGTGTTTACCCCCTTCCTCCTTTATGCTTCCTGTTCCCAATCTGCTGACAGGCGCGTCACTGATGCTGCCGTGTCACTGAAAATGTCAACTATGTCGTTTTCAGTGTCAAGTCAAATCCCTCGTATGTTTATCAGTTGTTTACTGTGAATGTACTTGGCAATAAATCTTTTCTGAGTTCTGAGTTCTATATGAGAAGTCGCCACTGCCACAGCATTTCTTCACCGGGTTGTGATGTTAACTGGGGCAGGACAGGAAATGGACCCGTGGAGGGGACTGACGGCTGCGTCAGTTATGGCAGGGTCAGTTTATATTTATTTGCTTATTTATTTGCTTGCCTTTGCCTTTGGCATGACAACCTCCAGTGGCTTGAGGCCACTGGTGATGCTGAGGATGGCAGTTGTCCCGCCAATAGCCACTGAAACTGTGCATTCATCCCCAGTTGGCTGCTGATGAGGAGGGTGTCTAGCAACTGCAAGTTGTATGATCGTCTATTTACGATAAAAATATCTATCCATATTATAGACGGTAAAACGAGTAACGCGAGTAACGCATCTGATCAGATTTCAGTAACTGTAACACATTACTGAATTTTTAAACAGTAATTTCGTTACATAGCACGTTACTGCAAAAGTAGTGGCGTTACAGTAATGCATTACTCCCAACACTGGTCATCACACTGCCCTATACATAGGGAGCGTAAGCCATTTTGGGTTCTCTTGCCCAGGACGACTCCGCATACTGCTGCATTCCTGTATTGCAGCCGTTAATATAATAAAGCTGTGTTCCAGTGCAACCTCCTTATCCGTCCCCTTTGTACCAGGTTTGTTGACATAACATTTGGTGACTGAGGATTAAACCATGGATGCGTGCGTTACACCACTGTGGCCTTTCTTGGAGCTTCCTGGCGAACCACTGGTGCCATGGCCTCGCTGTTTGGAGGCCTTTGAGACCTACATCACGCCCTTGGACCTCGAGAAGCTAGACAAGGTGATGACGTAAGCGCTCCTTGTCCACAACCTGGGTATCGAAGGCCAAAGGATTCTGTGGACACTCGGCGTGACAGACTTGTACGAGGATGTCGTGGAAGTGCTAGCTAATCACTTTACCACATCAGACAGCATGACGGTATGACAGATTTCTGCTTTCGCCAGAGATACCAAAGTGTCGGTGAGCCAATCCAACAGTTTGTCGCTGACCTCAGACAGTTAGCTAGTGAGTGCTGTTTTGAGGACGAGATGGTGTGGGACTAATTGGTAACGCTGGGCTACGTGCTAGGTTGCTAATGGCGCCTAAACACTTGACGTTAGCTAGGGCTGTCAAGCTAGCTCTCCAGTTTGAGGCTGCAGATAAGTTAGCTTTGGAGCTAAACTGGCGCCAGTCACAGAAGCCACCGGAGATGACAATGTTGACAAATGTGGTGAACCCAGAGGATAAAGACAGCATGGATGAGGACTACGAGGCTAAATGCGGTGAGCCGAAAGTCTGTTCTGAGAGGCCCCATTTGCGTAGGTTGTGGGTCCTCAACGCACCAGATTAAAGCGCGAGTGTGCCAGGAAAGAGGAAAACGATGCAGTAAGTGTGGGTATATGAACCATTTTGCCACAGTATGCCAGTTTCCAGCGCCATGGAGCCCGCCAAGGAAAGGAAACTGGCCTGCCCACCTACAATGACCATCCACTCAGTAAGTCCCAGCACCAATGGGTATTCTTATTGTACGATGAATTGGACAGCGTTGCTTTGCAATTATTGCTCGACGAGGCGGTGGTGTGGATGCTGAATTGGGCCACGGTGAAAAAGTTTTTCCCATACCACAGGATCAGGAGTAACCCAGCACCCTTATACGGCTACAGCGGTAAGCGATTGTGCAATGTCGGGACTGTGGAGTTGACATTTCACTACAAAAATGAAGTGGTGCATGACTTCACGTTCCAGGTGGCGGCACATGGCGACAATATCATGGGGTGTGACCTGTTCTGCAGACTGGGTTTTGCCATCAGAGACAGCGCTGGGACTGAATGGTCTGGGTATGGTCACTGGAGCTCGCCGGTTCCAGTGGACGACAACGTCATGGTTTGGGACAAGGCGCTTTCGAATGGTGCTGGCACCAAGGCACCCACTTCAAGGTCAGTGGAGGAACGGAACGGCTTCAGCACCAGCACTCAGCCGGAGGTAGTAGGGGTGGCTGAGTCGGCAGGTGTAGTGCCCATTCTGATGAGCGACACCAGGGAGGCACCAGACACCTTCAGTGCCCATTTTGGGTTTAGGCCGAAGACGGGTGAGGGGTCTGCTGCAATGACGGTGACTGCTGCATCGCCACATAGTAACAACGGGGCCAGTTGACATGAGATCATGGAGCTACTGCATACACAGTGGCACATTACATTTGCAGTCACCAGACTCCAAAAACAAAATCTACCTACGGGTACAAAATAAATAATAATAAAAAAAAAAATTAGGCCGAGTAAGGTACTGCTCCAGGTCCTGGACTGGGTTCAAGTTCAAGCTGATGAGAGACCAGGGTGACAGCTGGCCGGACCACAGCTGGTGAAACATCGGGCACCACTGAGGATTGCGGCGAAGTTAGGGGTGGCATGTTTCCGGCTGGTGGACGGCTCGGTTCAGCATGCAAAACAGCTGCGGCATGTCCAGGTGGACGCTTCGGGTGGCAAGGTTACGCAGGAGTCGGCGACGGTGGTGTGGGATCCGGGCTCCTGTGTCTCGAAGATCGGTCCTCGCCCCGGGGGCCTGCCACTTCCAGGGCCACGTCTGCCGCTGGGCTGCTGCAGGGCCACCCCGACTCACCATTACCATGGGAGACTGTACGTAAAAGACTTAAGATTTTTTAGGTAGGAGCACAGCTAGACCATCTGAAGTGGCAGAATAACCCACTTTGCCATGCAGGGTCACATGGCAGTCTGCCCATGGGCCCTAGTTCTAGTTTGGTTTTGTGTTCTCTAGTTCTTTATGATTTTAGGTTTGCTATTTTAAGTTAGTGTGTTTGTTTTGTGTGTAGTTTTTAGCCAAAGTCAAATTCCTTGTATGTGTTGTGCATACTTGGCCAATAAAGCTGATAAAGCTGATTCTGTTGCTCTTATTATTTTTCTTTGTTTATTGGGGGTTCTCGTGTGCTAAATTTGGGTGGGTTTTGATTAGGTGTTATTTTTTTGTTTGTTTTATAAAGGCGGAGAATGTAAGATGGGGGTTTTACTGTGAAGAGCGGTGTGATGACGCCACCTTCCAGTTGCGTCATCACACCGCCCTATGTATAGGGAGCATCCACCATTTGGGGTTCTCTTGCCCAGGATGACTCCGCATACTGCTGTGTTCCTGTATTGCAACCGTTAATATAATAAAGCTGTGTTCCAGTGCAACCTCTTCATCCACCCCTTTGTACCAGGTTTGTGGACATAATAGTATCCACATTATTAACTGTGTGACTAACCGATTCCGTGATTTAGCAATGAAACCATCCATCCATCTTCTTCCGCTTAATCCTTGTCAGGTTGCGGGGGGGGGGGGGGGGCTGGAGCCTATCCCAGCTACTGTATATCAGTGGATCAGTGGTTGATGCGCTATGATCAAGCAGGTATTTTTTGTAAACCTGGTCTTCGTGCCAGTGCACAGCTGTCGTTGATGTTTACCTAGTATATGCTTGTTTCCGACAATCGTTTGCTTTGCGGGTACATAACATAGATTCTTTTTATGATGAGCGCATTCACTGTGTAAACCTAGCCTTCCTATGAGGCAGTGCCCAGCAACTCATATATTTTGTGTGTCATAACCCCACAGAGAAAAAAAACACAGCACACCCCTTTTGAAACATCTTCCCACAGCTATGCTCAGCTCATACAGTAAGTCTGTGTACAAGCAATTGTCAGTCACACTGTTAAGTGCAAAAAATATGTCATTAACCCATACTGCAATTTTTGATCTCACTGCCATTAAAGCACAATACATACATTTTACTACATCTGGGTGTCAATCTGGGTTTTTGCCTTTGAATTGATCATTTTTACTACTCTCCATCAGATGGCACCATTTTGGATCATATTTGGTACTGTATATGGCAAAATAAACATGCTATTTTCACTAGATGGCACTGTCACAACCCCTCTTTCTGTTAACCTTTCACATCAGGCTGTAATAATTCAACACAAAAATTACTTTGCATGTAGTATATTGAAAATAATTATTTTTTCTATTTTTTCCATCTTAAAACATGGTGGCATCATAGCAAAATCCTGGCATTTAAAGGGTTGAAAACTTTAAACGTTAACTAATATTTGATATTGTGGTGACACAAAGGAGAGCCAAGGGCTCCAGAGTGCTGGGGGGTATGACGTAAATAAAGATGTGCCTTTCACACTTTTGGGTCTGTGTGTGTGTGTTTGCCGCAAAGCTCGCTTGGTGGCCCAGCCTCCTCTGGCCGTCCCTCCTGGCGTGGGTGCCTGGTTGTCCTGGGGCTTGGTGGCTTCAGGACATCTGTGCTCTGTGAGGGCTGTGACTGTAACCCCCTGGGGTTGGTAGTACTATCTTGCTTGCTTGTGTTTTTTTTGGGGGGGGGGGGGTTGCTGCGGCCTGCCACCCTCTTTGTATGTTTTCTGGCAGGCCACTCACACACACCTTTGCACACACTTTCACACACACGCATACACACACACGCACACACACACACACACACACACACACACACATCTGTCTGTCAGGTGCAGATATCAGGCTCTGTTATGTCGGAATTACCTCTGTAATGACGAGGCCAGGTACACAGTTGAACTTCACATTATTAAAAGGGGTGGTCACACAATACAGCCACCAGGCAGGGGTATCAACAAAGAGACCATAACACGGATGCCCCCTGGTATTTATGGGGCGGTGCAGTGGCAGAAGAAGAGGTGGCCGCCACTACACCGCACTTCACAATAAAACATAAAATACAACATCACAGGCTCGTGATGAGATCTCTTCAGAAGCAGAAACAGTTTGTTTTTTTTGTTTATTTGTTTCAGTTGTGATAGTCTGTGTTTTCTTTATTTGTTCTTCTCTTTTCCCCCCCAACTCCCTCACTCGCCACACCTTCCGACCACTTCAAGTCTTTTCAATCCCCTCCCCCACCACCGTCAGGTCCATCGTAAGTAAAACAATTTAAATAAAGTATTGAAGTTATTACAAGGTGAGTCTATAAATTTGTATACCGTACATATCAAATACTAGCAAAGCTCCTGTTGGCAAAAATAAATCTGTTTGGCATAATAAGGGAAGCAGATGTTTATTCTGCTTACCTAGCTGCTAGACAGGACAGCAGTAAAAAAAAAAATCTGAGCATAAAAACTGCAGTAAAACATCAGAATTACAACTACAGTCTGGCCTGACAACATCAGGATTAAGAGGGTTTTTTTTTCTTATAAATCTGCAGCTTTTTTAATGTAAATTTGCCAGTTTTGTTTTTTTTTTTGCTAAATTGCTACTTTTTCAGATAAATTTTTGATTATTTGCTAAAAGTTTGTGTCTTTTTTCCTTGCAAAATTCTGTGGCTATTTTCCTCATTAAACTAGTGTTTTTTTCGGATTTCGGGCATTAATGTGTTTTGCTTTTTTTTCCCCCCTAAATTTGTCTTATTTTTCTTTGCAAGTTTAAAACCTTTATCAAGTAAAATTTAAAAGTTTTTTCATGTAAATATATGACATTTTTCCTCTCTAAAGTTATAATCTCTTTTCATAAATTTTGATATTTTTGGCATAATCTTCTACTTTTCTCATGCGATTGTCTAATGTGATTGTTAGCTTTTTCATTTAATAATGCTGCCTTTTCAACATAAATTTGCAACAGTTTTCTAATTAAATTGTAGCTTTTACTGGTAAATTTGTGACTTTTCTTGCCAATTTGTGTTTTTTCCCCTCATAAAATTGTAACATTTTCCCTCAATTTTGAATATTTTTGGCATCAATTTTCAGCAATTGTCATAAATTATATTTTTCATTGTAAATGAATCACCTTTCATGGGTAAAACTGCAGCATTTCCTACATAGGTTTATTATAAACTGTAATTCTCACAAAAGTCCAGCTTTTTCCAGTAAATTTGTGATTTCTTTTCCAGAAATTTTATGACTTTTTCTTGCAAGTTTGTGGGCATGTTTTCCTTAGAAAATCACATTTTCCTTTAAATTTGTGTGTGTTTGTGTGTGTGTGTGTGTGTGGGGGGGGGGGGTTGCATACATTTGCAGGTTTTCTCATTTTCTGCTTTTTAGGATATTTTTCTCATGAATGTGAAACTTTTTGTCATGAAATTTTTTTGCTTCTTTTCTTGGAAATTTGTGAGGTTTTTTTTTTGTTTTTTCTTTCTCAAGGCCCCAGGGAGCCACAATCTATGGGCAAAAGAGCCACATGTGGCCCCAGAGCTGCAGGTTGCAGACCCCTGGTTTAGGTGATTAATACCGCAAAATACCCAGTGGACTTCAAAGGTTAAATGTGTTTTCAGTGATTCACTAAATATAAGAAAGCATGGCATCTTGGGATTAACTGCGTGACCCACATGTAGACTTCAGTGCTTCACAGCAGATTTATTACATGAACTTAAAGCAGTTCTGTTTTCTCCATGAAACATTAACATGCAGCAGTTACTGTATTTCTTTATGTGCTCTCTATGTGTAAACAGACATAAGTGTGCGAATATATACTTCGTACTAGTTCTTGTAATGTTCTCTTAGAGGGTCTAAAATGATCAAAACATAGCTTTAAGACAACAATGAATGCTACAGTGGATATAAAAAGTCTACACACCCCTGCTCAAATGCTAGGTTTTTGTGATGTAAAAAAATGAGACCAAGATAAATCATTTCAAAACTTTTTCCACCATTAATGTGACCTATAACCTGTACAACCCAATTGAAAAACAAACTGAAATCTTTTAAGGGAAAAAATCAAAAAAACTTACAATAACCTGCTTGCATAAATATGCACACCCTGTTAGAACTGGGGATGTGGCTGTGCTCAGAATTAACCAGTCACATTCAAACTCATGTTAAATGGGAGTTAGCACACACCTGCCACCATTTAAGTAATGTTCAGCTGTTCTAGTAGGCTTTTCCTGACACTTTTGTAGTCACATCTTACAGCACAACCCATGGTCCGCATAGAGCTTCCAAAGCATCATTGTTAAAAGGTATCAGTCAGGAAAAAGGCACAAAAGAATTTCCAAGGCATTAAATATACCATGGAACACAGTGAAGACAGTGATCAAGTGGAGAAAATATGGCGCCAACAGTGACATAACCAAAAACTGGACGTTCCTCCAAAACTGATGAAAAGACAAGAAGACGACTGGTCAGGGAGGCTGCCAAGAGGCCAACAGCGACATTGAAGGAGCTGCAGGAATTTCTGGCAAGAATTGGCTGTTTAGTACATGTGACAACAATCTCCCATCTAGGATGGCAAGATGGAAGCCTTATTTTATGAAGAAAAACATCCAAGCCTGGTTTCATTTTGCAAAAACACATTTGAAGTCTCCCAAACACATGTGGGAAAATGTGTTATGGTCTGATGAAACCAAGGTTGAACTTTCTGGCCAAAATTCCAAAAGGTATATTTGGCACAAACACAACGCTGCTGATCACCAAAAGAACACCATACCTACAGAGAAGCATGGTGGTGGCACCATCATGCTTTGGGGCTGTTTTTCTTCAGCTGGAACTGGGGCCTTAGTCAAGGTGACGGGAATATGAACAGTTCCGAATACCAGTCAGTATTGGCACAAAACCTTCAGGTTTCTGCTAGAAAGCTGAAGATGAAGAGGAACTTCATCTTTCAGCACGACAATGACCCAAAGCACACATCCAAGTCAACAAAAGAATGGCTTCACCAGAAGAAGATTAAGGTTTTGGAATGGCCCAGCCACAGTCCAGACTTGAATCCGATCAAACATCTGTGGGGTGATCTGAAGAGGGCTGTGCACAGGAGATGCCCTCGCAATCTGACAGATTTGGAGCATTTTTGCAGAGAAGAGTGGGCAAATATTACCACATCATGATGTGCCATGCTGATAGACTCCTACCCCAAAAAACCAAAAAAACCAAAACAAAACTGAGTGCTGTAATTAAAGCCAAAGGTGCTGCAACAAAGTATTAGTTTAAGGGTGTGCATATTTATGCAAACAGGTTATTGTCAGTTTTTTATTTTTTTTTCCTTAAAAGATTTCAGTTTGTTTTTCATTTGGGTTGTACAGGTTATAGGTCACATTAATGGTGGAAAAAGTTTTGAAATGATTTATCTTGGTCTCATTTTTTACATCACAAAAATCTGGCATTTGAACAGGGGTGTGTAGACTTTTTAAATCCACTGTAGCTGCCAAACACCAACTGTCATATTATCGGGTTCAGCAATTCTTGAATGAATTAGCATACATTTTAACAGTTTGCTATACATGAGTGGATTTTCTTTTTAATTTGAATATGTATTTAGTTGCAAAAACTGCTAATGTTAAAAAAAAAACTTGCAAAATTTACATCTATTTGATTCGGCACATTGAGAATTGTGTAATGAGTAACTGTCTGACTTTACTTTTGGTTGTACTGTGGCAGTTTGTTAAATGAACAAGGAATCTGTCAACACAGGAGAACACTCATAAAGCCATAGCTGGACAAAACAAAACAACAAAACAAAGAAGCAAAATTAAATTGAACTTTCTTTTGAAAAACTGACTTAGTGAGACTCTTGGGAATTAATTGCTGAAGTAATATGTTTTTTGTTTTTGTTTTTTTTTAATTTGGGGCCTTGTGAAAAAAGAAAAAAATAATCTCAAAAAATATCACAACAATTACAATTACAAATTTTGACACTTTTGATTATGTATTAGAGTTCTGAATAAAAGGAGGAAAAATCTAGACTGACTTTATGGGCTATGCTAATAAAGTAAAACTTGGAAAGCAAACAAAAAATACAATAAAAAAAATCTATCTAATTTAGTGAACTTAAACAGTGCTTTTCAACATTTAACTCTGAATTTGAAGAGCATGTCATTATAAAGATCCTGTTACTACACAGCAATGATAAAAAGACACTTCAATATTCAGTGTTTTCAGGTGTAACTGAAAGTAAAATTGGTAAAAATCAATACAAAGACTTGCTGAATTCTTTAAAAATATATAAAGTTGTGGTAGAGGCTGAAGGATGTCATTACTGAAACTGTATTTATTAAACAAACAAAAAAGTTACAAGCTGTGGTCCTTAAAGACTTCTTTTTCAGCACCATTTCCAAGTGTTACCTTTATTCACCCATATGACATTTAACTATCAGAGCTGAACTTGGAAAACATTCAGGTAGTATACTGTACTATGCAAACTAGCCCCTGTGTATCCTCTCACGAGTGCAGTAAATCCAGGTTATCTGATGTCAGAAGCGTTTTGTTCCCTGTATACCTCTTAATGAGGGCTCTGTGTAACCCCAGGCTCCTCAGCAATGGCACGAAAGTGTTGTGGCTGATTTTTAAACATGGGCGAGTCTGTGTGGGTAAAGAGAGCCAGTCTCTTCATGGGTTGTTTGAGCAGGAATTTTTGTGACACCACCAGATCGCCGTAGCCTCGGGCATGGGAGAAGGCATAGCCCGACCTACGAGTGCTGATACGCCTGGCAGGAGGGCGGCGAGGGGCGGGAGCGGGTAGTGCCTCCTTTTGCGTCTTATGTCTCACCTGGTTAGGAGGAACAGGGAGAAGAAAAATCTGATCATTCTCGAAAATGTACTGTATATTTGTATAATTCAAATATTTCTTCAGGATTCATCTGCATGTTTTATAAAATGCTGAACAGCTTCACAGTGTCTAAACACCTTGTCATTGATGGTGGGACGAAGCTGAATGAGAATGAAGCGGTAAGCCACCACAGGTAGGACACAGAGAAGAGAAGCCAGAAATATGGTCAGCCACACGTTAGGTTGGCTTAAAGAGTTCCTTGCTGTGCCTGGGGAAAAAAAGAAGAACCAAAAACAGCACTGAACTAGCACTCAGAGTTACACTGGAAAGGAATCCATTATCACAAAACTTGGAGTGCCTCAACATGGAGAATGAAGTTCCTACGTTACATTTCTGTACATAGAAAAACAGTTAAATTCTACTTTTTTGGTGTTGATGTCAGGTTGGTATAAATTTTTAATCAACTCACCGATGAAGGGGAAAGCAGATGTGAAGATCAGAAAGATGCCGTTGCTGTACATGGTGAATGTTATGGCGAAGTACGCAGCCATGCTTCCCCACACAAAAAACTGGTTTACTGTTGTCCAGTAGTAAGTGTCAAGGCAGAGCTAAAACAAGGTGGGAGTAATTGATTCTTAGACTCATTCAAAATGTATTTTCAATGAAAAAGGTAGGCAGATGAACTGTACTATAGCTACAGTATTTGCCGGATGTTTTTCAACCTTTTATGAGCCACAACACATTTTTTACATCGAAAAAAAATCTTGTGGTAAACCACCAGCCACCAAGGTTACAAAATGAAACACTGTAGCCTATTACAGGACATCTAATGATGATTTAGTCTTGTAATTTGTCTATACTCAGTGTGAATCATGGTGCAATTACATAGAGTCAACGAAAAGATGCGAGCACATGCAAATTTGGCCAGGGTGATGCAAATAAACATGAATTCACATCCGCGCAAGTTGGATTTTGTTCAACTCAGGTGAAAAATTCACTTGTTGCTTGGTTGCGATAGCCAGTCAGTGCTGAGATTCTGTCATTACTGGAGGTGAGTAGCAACAATGCAGAACAAATTAGTTTAAAAATGAGCCCACCACTCACTGGAGACTGATAGACCAGAGCTCCACAGCTGAGACAGAGTGTCTGTAGGTTGTATCCACCTGTAACAAGTTGCTAGGCTGCTACCAATCTGCTACCGAAGCCTAGCAGCTCATGAAACTGGACAGCAGTCTGTTCGTTAAGGGCTGAAAGAGCTGACATCAAGATGGAGGAGGTGACATTTTCCCAACTGTGTCAACTCAAACATGACGGTGGGTTTTTTTTGTTTGTTTGTTTGTTTTGTGTTTTTTTAGATTTCCACAGCAGGAATAAAACAGTTGCATTAGTTATGAAGGTAACTCCACATCTCCGCAGGACGAATTTTTGAGTGTTGATCTCAACCCTGGTGGCTGCATTCGCGCAAGTAGAGTGATGTGAATTTTTGCTTCGTGTCTGAATGCACCTAAAGAAACTAAAGAGAAGCAGTCATGGGCTGTGGATGAAAGTGATATTAAATAATGAATCACAAATCTGCATTTGGCAAAGAGATGATGCTAGAATTTTGGTTTGGCACCATTCCATTGAAACATCAAGATGACTGGCTGAAGAAAAGCAAATTTCTGCAGTCACTGATGATGTTGGGTTACATGTCAGGTAAAGCACCAGATAAAATGGCAGTAATTCCATGACAGTAAATACACAGGTGGCCATTGTAGTTGTGGACACTTTCTCAATCCATTAATCAAAAGTAGGTTTGGTGACGATGAAGCCACTTTAAGGATGATGATGCTACATAGCAAGGGGCATTATCATCATTTTAAGCATGATAATGCCCCTTGCACTACATGCACATTTCTTTGGGACAGACGTATCAACACAGTGACATGGTCAGGAAACAGTCCAGATCTTAATTTGACTGAAAATTTCTGGTGGAAATTGAAGAAAATGGTCCATGATAAGGTTTCGTTCTGCAAAGTTTATCTGCCATCTGCTTTATGAGAAAGTTGGAGGCTTGCTGTTTAAGCATATTGTTTCTCATTAGTGAAGTCCATGCCTCCTCTTATTTTGGCTGCTCCCTTTAAGGGTCTCCAAAGCGGATCATCTGCCTCCATCTGACCCTATCCCTTCATCTTCCTCTGTAACATCAACCATGTCCTCCTTCACTACATCCATGAATCTTCTCTGTGGTCTTCCTCTTTTCTGACTGCCTGGCAGCTCCATCTTCAAAATCCTTTGTCCAATATCTCCACTATCCCTCCTCTGCATCCAAACCATCTCAGCCATGCTTCTCTTAATTTGTCTCCAAACTGCCCAACCTGAGCTGTCCCTCTGATATATTCATTTCTAATCCTGACCCTCCTAGTCACTCCCTAGAATCTTAGCATCTTCAACCCTGCCACCTATAGCTAGCCATTTTAACATCAACACAAACCACTTTCCTATCTACAATGAACTTTTAGATATCTATAATTGCCTTCCTCCTAGTCAAAATTAAATTCTTACTGGTTACAATTATAAATACAGATATCCATAATAACATTCATGCTAGTAAAAATTATATTTCAAGATATATAAAATCCCCTCATGGATTGTCACCTTATCGTGGTGGGGGGTTTGCGTTCCCTAGTGATCCTAGGAGCTATGTTATCCGGGGCAATTTGCCTCTGGTAAGGTCACCCAAGACAAACTGGTCCTGGGTGAAGGGCCAGACTAAGAATGATCCGAGAGACTCTCATGATGAATGCTAGAACAAGGATCCAGTGTACCCTGCCCAGTATGGGGTTACCGGGGTCCCACCCTGGAGCCAGTCCTGAGGGAGGGGCTTGATGGCTAGCATCTGGTGGCAAGGTTTCCGCCCATGGGACCCGGCCGGGCTCAGCCCCAAGGAGTTACATGGGTCCACCCTCCAGTGGGCTCAACACCTGCAGGAGGAACCGTGGGGGTCCGGTGCTATGTGGATTAGGTGATGGTCAAAGGCGGAGACATTGGCGGTCTGATCCCAAGCTTCCTGAACTGGCTTTTGGGACATGGAATGTCACCTCTTCTGGTGGCGAAGGAGCCTGATCTGGTGCATGAGGTTGAGAGATACCAGCTAGATATAGTCGGCCTCACCTCAACACACAGCTCCGGTTCCAGAACCAGTCTCCTGGAGAGGGGCTGGAGCTTGGGCTACTCTGGAGTTGCCCTGGGCAAGACGCGACGAGCACGGGTGGCTATTCTTGTATCCCCTCACCTTGCTGCCTCTATATTGGAGTTCGGCCCGGTGGACGAAAGGGTTGTTTCCCTGCGCCTTCGGGTTGGGAAACGAGTCCTGACCATCATTTGTGCCTATGCACCAAATGATGGTTCAGAGTAACCACCCTTTTTGGAGTCTCTGACTGGGGTGCTGCAGAATGCTCCTCTTGGAGACTCCATTGTCCTACTGGGGGACTTCAATGCGCACGTGGGCAATGACAGTGAAACCTGGAGGGGGGTGATTGGGAAGAACGGCCTGCCCAGTCTGAACCCAAGTGGTGTTCAATTATTGGACTTCTGTGCTAACCACAGTTTGTCCATAACAAACACCATGTTCAAGCATAAGGGTGTCCATATGTGCACCTGGCACCAGGACACCCCAGGTCACAGGTCGATGATCGATTTTGTTATCGTGTCATCAGACCTGCCACCGTATGTCTTGGACACTCAGGTAAAGAGAGGTGCAGAGCTGTCAACTGACCACCACCTGGTTGTGAGTTGGATCCGATGGCAGGGGAGGATGCCATTCAAGACCTGGTAGACCCAAGCGTATAGTGAGGGTGTGCTGGGAATGTCTGGCTGAGGCCCCTGTCCGGGAGGTCTTCAACTCCTACCTCCAGAAGAACTTCAACCACATTCTGAGGGAGTCTGGAGACATGGAGTCTGAATGGGCCATGTTCTCCACCTCCATTGTTGAAGCAGTTGCCCAGAGCTGCGGCCACAAGGTCGTTGGGGCATCTTGTGGTGGCAACCCCTGAACCAAGTGGTGGACACCAGTGGTGAGGGGGGCCATTAAGCTGAAGAAGGAGTCCTATCAAGCTTGGTTGGCTTGTGGGACTCCCGAAGCAGCTGAGGTGTACCGGCAGGCCAAGTGGAGTGCAGCTCAGGTGGTTGCTGAAGCAAAAACTCGGGTATGGGAGGAGTTCGGTGAGGCCATGGAACAAGACTTTCGGTCGGCCTCGAAGAGATTCTGGCAAACTGTCCGGCGGTTCAGGAGGGGGAAGCAGCTCCCTGTCCACACTGTGTATGGTGCGGATGGGGCACTGCTGACTTCGACTGGGAATATCGTTGGGCGGGGAAAGGAATACTTTGAGAATCTCCTCAATCCCACTGACACGCCTTCCACAGGGAAAGCAGGACTTGTGGATGACTCGCCTATCACAGGGGCTGAGGTCGCCAAGATGGTTAAAAATCTCTTTGGTGGCTGGGCCCCGGGGGTGGACGAGATTCGCTCAGAGTACCTCAAGGCCCTGGATGTCGTACAGCTGTCATGGTTGCCATGCCTCTGCAACATTGTGTGGAGGTCGGGGGCAGTGCCTTTGGCATGACAAACCGGGGTGGTGGTTCCTCTCTTCAAAAAAGGGGACCGGAGGGTGTGCTCCAACTTTAGAGGGATCACACTCCTCATCCTCCCTGGGAAGGTCTATGCCAGGGTACTGGAGAGGAGAGTCCGGCCATTGGTCAAACCTCGGATTCAGGAGGAGCAATGTGGTTTTCGTCCTGGCCGTGGCACATCGGACCAGCTCTTTACCCTCTCGAGAATTCTCGAGGGTTCGTGGGAGTTTGCCCAACCAGTTTACATGTGTTTTGTAGACTTGGAGAAGGCATTCGACTGTGTCCCTCGTGGTTTTTTGTGGGGGGGGGGGGTGCTTCGGAAATATGGAGTATCGGGTTTGTTGTTACAAGCTATTCGGTCTCTGTACAACCGTTGTGAGAGCTTGGTCCATACTGCCAACACTCAGTTGGACTCATTCCCAGTGAGAGTTGGACTCGGCCAGGGCTGCCCTTTGTCCCCGATTGTGTTCATAATTTTTATGGACAGGATTTCTGGGCACAGCCAGGGAACGGAGGGTGTCATGCTTGGTGACCACAGGATCTCACCTCTGTTGTTTGCAGATGATGTTGTCTTGCTGGCTTCATCCAGCAATGACCTACAAGTCTTACTGGGATGGTTTGCCGCTGAGTGTGAAGAGGCTGGGATGAGAATCAGTACCTCCAAGTCCGAGTCCATGGTCCTCAGCCGGAAAAAGATGGATTGTCCTCTCTGGGTTGGGGACAAGCTCATACCCCAAGTGGAGAAGTTTAAGTGTCTTGGGGTCTCATTCACGAATGAGGGGAGAATGGATTGAGAGATTGACAGATGGATCGGAGCAGCATCTGCAGTGATGCGGACATTGTACCGGTCCATTGTGGTGAAAAGGGAGCTGAGTTCTAAGGCAAAGCTGTCGATTTACCAGTCAATCTACGTTCCTACTCTCACCTATGGTCACGAGCTTTGGGTAATGACCGAAAGAACGAGATCGCGGATACAAGCGGCTGAAATTAGCTTTCTTTGAAGGATTGCTGGACTCACCCTCAGAGATACGGTGAGGAGCTCAGTCATCCAGGAGAGGCTCAGAGTAGAACCGCTGCTCCTCCACATTGAAAGGAGCCAGTTGAGGTGGTATGGGCATCTTATCAGGATGCCTCCTGGACGCCTCCCACTTGAGGTGTTTCGGGCACATCCCTCTGGGAGGAGACCCTGGGGCAGACCCCGGACTCACTGGAGAGACTATATCTCCCAGCTGGTCTGGGAAAACCTTGGTATCCTCTCTGAAGAGCTGGAGCAGGTGGCTAAGGAGAGGGAAGTCTGGGCTTCTCTGCTTGAACTGCTGCTTCCGCGACCCAGATCTCCGGAAAAGTGGTAGAAGATGGATGGATGGATGGATATATGAAATGCAGATTGTACTAGTTAAAACTAATTTCACGATGTCTGAAAAGCTTTAAAAAGTTAAATGGCCATTTTAACATTTAATAGCTAGCCTGAATATGTATTGTGGATATCAATAATTCAATTTTTCCTGGTAAAAATGAACATTTTTGTCATGACTGTCAAATAGGAAGCTCATGTGCAAAGCAGCTATACCAGAGAAGACGCTTAGACACCGAACTGAAACGGTAAACACCACTTTATTGAATAACTGGCAACTGTAGGGAAAAGCAGAGCACACAGGGAGACACACAGCCTGTGGAGAGAGAGAAAAATGAGAGCTGGTTAGAGGAGAGGAGTGTGACAGGGGAAAATATAACTGAACAGGGGGTTTTCTTACTGCAGACGAACAGAGAGCCCGGCAGAGGAACTCAGCACGGGGGGAGATGAGCCAGCAGGACTGAGCTTGCTGGGAACATGGAGAGGTGAGCAGCAGGGTGGAGTCTGACTGGGTGGCAGGAACAGTCCGGAGACATGAGGATGAAGCAGCAGGCGAGCACACAGCAATCCTGGAGACGCACTGCAGAGACGACAGCAACCTGGGGAGAGAAGAGGAAAGGAGAGATTGGACTGATTTCCTAAAGAGTCCATATTTAGCCTTAAATTCAGGCAGCGATACCCAATGAGCCAGCACCAAAGTGTCCACAAGCAGACCCTTTTAAGCGCTGGCAGCGAAGAGGCAGCAGGTGCGTCCACTCACGCAGGTGTGATGATGACCAACGGAGCCGGGAACTAAATGGAGAACCTCCCACAGAAAATGAGGGGGAATGCGCTCACCCAATCATCACAGTGCCCCCCCCCCCCAGGGGCGCCTCCTGGTGACCCACCACACTTCTTGGGTTGGGCCCAGTGAAAGTCACGGACCATCCCATAGTCATGTAAGTTGGAGCCGGGTATCCATGACCTCTCTTCTGGTCCGTAGCCTTTCCAATGGACCAGGTATTGCAAGCCCCGGCCCCGATGGCGAACATCCAGAATACTCTGTATGGTATAGGTGGTCTGGCCGTCGAGGATCCGGGGAGGAGGAGGCGGCTTCGGTGGGGGTGGAGGGCAGAGAAGACTGGCGGAGAAGGGCTTGATCTTGGAGACATGGAATGTGGGGTGGATGCGGAGTGTCGGCGGTAGTTTCAGATGGACCGTCATGTTGTTAATGATCCTGGAGATGGGAAAGGGAACAAGGAAGTGAGGTGACAGCTTCCTAGTCTCTGTCTTCGGAGGAACCTGGTCCACCGACAACCACACATCTTGACCGACCGCATATTTGGGCGCCAGGACCCATCTGTGGTCTGCGTACCTGCGATTCTGTTCAGCCGAACAGAGCAGGGCCGCCCGGGTGGACCTCCACAACCGGCAGCAGCAGCGAGCGTGGACCCCCACAGATGGCACAGCGACGTCCCTCTCCGCCATGGGCAGCGGGAGGGTGGGGGGGTATAGCCCATCGAGGCCTCAAACGGCGTCAAACCAGTGGCAGAGGAAATGGCCGGATTATGGGCATACTCCACCCAGGTCAGATGGGAGCTCCAGGTGGTAGGGTTGCAGGAAGCCACACATCTGAGGGCGGCCTCCAGGGATGGGTTAGCACACTCAGCCTGCCCATTGCTCTGGGGGTGATAGCTGGAGGTGAGGCTGACTGTAGTGCCGAGGGAATGACAAAAGGATTTCCAAACTTGTGAGGTGAATTGGGGACCCTGGTCAAACACAATGTCCAAGGGAATATCATGAAGGTGGATGACATGAATGGTGAGCAGGTTGGCAGTCTCAGTGGCAGAGGGCAGCTTGGGAAGGGGCACCAGATGAATAGCCTTAGAAAAGCGATCTACTATGGTGAGGATGACTGTGTTGCCCTGAGAAAGGGGGAGTCCCGTAACAAAGTCCATGGCAATATGAGACCAGGGGTGACTGGGAACCGGCAGGGGATGCTGGAGACCGGCTGGTGGAGATGAGTCTGATTTGTTAGTGGCATACACCTGGCAGGCTTTGACATAGTCCCGCACATTAGTCCACAGCGTGGACCACCAGAACACTTGCCTCACCAGATCGATAGTACGGGAGATCCCAGGGTAACAGGCAAAGTGGCTGGTGTGCCCCAGCAGATGACGTCACTGCGCAGGCTGGGCGGGACAAACAGACGATTGGCCGGGACCCCCTCGGGTTTGAGCTCAGTGGACTGGGCCTGCCAGACCCTCTGCTCAATCTCCCACAAGAGGGTGCCTAGTATGCAGGAGGAGTGCACAATGGGCTCGGAAGGAGAAGGTGAGGATGAGGGATCTGAGGCAAACTGGTGGGAGAGAGAATCAGGCTTGATGTTACGGGAGCTGGGCCAATAAGTGATAATTAGATTAAATCTGAGGAAAAATAGGGCCCAGCGAGCCAGCCTGGAATTCAATCTGCGGGCCGACCTAAGTTACTCTAAATTTTTATGGTCGGTCCACACAGTGATGAGATGAGCGGCTCCCTCCAGCCAGTGCCACCACTCCTCGAGAGCCAACTTAATGGCTAACAGCTCTCTGTCTCCTATGTCGTAATTCCTCTCTGCCGGAGTTAACCGCTGAGAGAAATATGCACATGGGTGGAGCTTCCGATCAGAGGCTGAACGCTGTGAAAGGACAGCGCCCGCCCCCGAGTCGGAAGTGTCCACCTCAATTATGAACTGAAGCTGAGGTTCGACCTGGACCAAGATGGGTGTGTTGGAAAAAAGGGCTTTCAGTTCAGAGAAAGCCTGCTCAGCTGCCTTGGACCACTTAAAGGACACTTTGGACGAGGTCAGCTGAGTGAGAGGCTGCGCCACCCTGCTGTAATTTCTGATGAACCTACAATAAAAGTTAGCAAAGCCCAAGAAACGTTGGAGATGTTTGTGGATGTGCGGGGTAGGCCAATCAAGCACAGCCTTCACCTTGGCTGGATTGGCCCCCTCCAGCAACAATAAAGCCCAGGAAGGCAGTGGAGCGAATGGAAAACACACTTCTTGGCCTTCACAAAGAGCTGGTTCTCCAGAAGCCGCTGTAACATGGCCCGGACATGGACTGTGTGTTCCTCCTGTGTGTGTTAAATATCAAAATATCATCAAGATACACGAACACAAATTGGTTGATCATGTCGCGGAGGACGTCACTGATCATGCGATGGAAGACAGCTGGAGCATTAGTGAGACCAAATGGCATCACAAGATATTCAAAATGCCCCAGATGTGTTTTGAAGGTCGTCTTCCAATCGTCCACTTTGCGTAAGTGGACCAAATGATACACGTTGCATCAGCTGAGTTTGGAGAACACCTGCGTGTGTTGAAGGAGCTCGAATGCGGAATTGATTAGAGACAGTGGATATTTGTCTTTGACAGTTATTGCGTTGAGCTTGTGGTAGTCAATGCACGGGCGCAGAGATCCATCCTTCTTTCCGACAAAGAAAAACCCCGCCCCAAGAAGAGCCGAAGAAGGCCGAATGAGGTTGGCGTTCAGAGAATCCTTAATATAGCCTTCCATCGCCTCCCTCTCCGGCCCCGAGAGACTGTAGAGCTAGCTGGACGGCAACCACGCACCTAGGAGGAGGTCAATAGCACAGTCATAAGAGAGGTGGACATGTGGCCGAATTGAGGCAGGAGGCTAGGCAAAAGGGGCTTCAAGAAGCAACTGAGTTTTGTGCCCAATTGATAATAGTATTATACTTCTGGAGCCAGGGGTACCCCAGAACCACCGGGGAGGACAAACTAGGGAATATAAAGAACGAGAATGACTCCTGGTGATTCCTGGAAAGAAGAACGGAGACTGGCTCCGTGCACTAGGTGACGGAAGCTAGGCTACAACCGGATAATGCCGCTATGTTTAATGCAGCTGGCAATTTGACAGAGGGTATGCCTATCTCCCACACGAGTCGCAACGGAATAAAACTCTGCTCTGCCCCAGAATCAATTAATGCCGAGTCCTTTCTCTCGGCCCCCGGTAACTGGATAAGAGCCATGATAGAGAAGTTACCGGGGGGATTTGTGGAATTTTCGCCTGCCAGACCCCCCACGGCTACTGACGGGCTATGTCTTTTGGTTTCAAGGGGCAGGTAAACAATTTATGCTCTAGAGAGCCGCAGTACATGCATTCACCGGCTTTCCTCCATCGCTGGTGTTCCTCCGGAGTAAGACGGGTACGGCCTAACACCATAGCTTCGGAGGATGTGTCGGGCTTAGCTGAGCTGGTAGCCGGTGGGGGTGTACGTGAGACGAGCGGACCGGAGAAGGCCTTTTGCTCCTTCGCACGCTCGCGTTACCAGTTATCCAAACTGACAGCTGGATCGATGAGCTCGTCCAGAGAGGAGGGGGTCGCATGAACTGCCAGATCGCTGCGGAGGTTGGTATTTAGACCCAGGAAAAAGGCGCCCCGTAAGGCAACATCATTTCACCCAGAGTCTGCCGCAGCGACCCGGAACTCCACAGAGAAATCAGCCACAGACCGATTCCCCTGCTGGAGCAACATCAGGCGGCTCATAATATCCCCTCACTCTCCAGATGGTCAAAGGCCCGGGAAAATTCCTGAACGAACCGCTCAAAGGTATAATTGGGGCCTTCCGTGCTGTCAAGGATGGACTGGGCCCAATTAAGAGCCCGGTCCCGGAGCAGGAGGGTCATAAAATGGATTTTAGAAGTGTCGTCTGGGTATTCCCCACCCACCTGTCGCAGATAGAGGTGAACATGAAGCAAAAACCCCTTGCATCTCCCCACCTCCTCCGCGTATGGGGCAGGTGAAGGCACGGAAGTGGTGCAGCGAATGGTAGCTGCCGCTGGGGCGACAGGTGGAGAGGAAGGGACTGTGCGAGACATCTGACAAAGGTGGTCAGTAACTGTGGTCAGCTGCTGAGTTATAGTTTGCAACTGCTCGGTTAGTACGGCCACCTACCATTCAGTGGCGTCTAACCGGTAAAGCGCAGAGTGTTCTGCTGATGCAGTGCCTGCTGAGCTTCGGTCATGGCTGGCACGTTCTGTCATGACTGTCAAATAGGAAGCTTACGTACAAAGCAGCTACACCAGAGAAGACACTTAGACACCGAATTGAAACGTTAAACACAACTTTATTGAATAACTGGCAACTGTAGGGAAAAGCGGAGCACACAGGGAGACACACAGCCTGTGGAGAGAGAGCGACGAGAGCTGGTTAGAGGAGAGGAGTGTGCCAGGGAAAATATAACTGAACGGGTGTTTTTCTTAATGCAGACGAACAGAGAGCCCAGCAGAGGAACTCAGCACGGGGGGGAGACGAGCCAGCAGGACTGAGCTGGCCGGGAACGTGGAGAGGTGAACAGCAGGGTGGAGTCTGACCAGGTGGTAGGAACAGTCCGGAGACATGAGGATGAAGCGGCAGGCGAGCGCACCGCAATGCTGGAGACGCGCCGCAGAGATGGCAGCAACCTGGGGAGAGAAGAGGAAAGGAGAGATTGGGCTGAGTTCCTAACGAGTCAGTATTTAGCCTTACATTCAGCCAGCAATACCCAACAAGCCAGCGCTGAAGTGTTCACAAGCAGGTCCTTTTAAGTGCTGGCAGTGAAGAGGCAGCAAGTGCGTCCACTCACGCAGGTGTGATGATGCCCAACGGAGTCGGGAACTGAATGGAGAACCTCCCACAGAAAGGGAGGGGGAGTGCGCTCACCCGATCATCACAATTTCAGATATCCACAATGAAATTCTTCCTCTCTATAAGGATCTTTTCAGATATCAATGACATCATTCTTCCTAGGAGAAATGACATCACTTTTCCCGTTTCATGTGTATTGGGTTTTCACTTCAAAATTCAATTTCAGATACCTGTAATTGAAATTGTGACTAGCAACAATATACTTACAGATATCTGTAAACATAGTTTGGATATCTGCTGAGAGATTGACCATCTCAAATGAATTATGACTAGTAACAACTGAATTATAAATATCTGAAATAAGAGTTTCTCCTAGTAAGAATTCTATTTCAGATACCCAGAATGTTCATTCTAGACAGGAAGAATGTAAATATAGATATCTGGAAGTGAAAACCCAATACACATGAATGGGGAATAGTGATGTCATTTCTCCTAGGAAGAATGACGTCATTGATATCTGAAAAGATCATATTAGAGAGGAAGAATTTCATTATGGATATTTGAAATGTTCATTTTTACTAAGGAAAGCTGAATTATTGATATCTACAATACATATCCAGTCAAGCTATTAAATGGTAAAATGGCCCCTTAATCCCATTCTTACTAGTAAGAATGTTATTTTGACCAGGAGGAAGGCTATTTTGGATATCTAAAAGAGAATTTTAGATAGTTTTAATGTTAAAATGGCATCCTAACAATCTCTCAGTAGTTATCCAAAATATGTTTACAGACACCTGTAAGTATATTGTTACTAGTCACAATTTCAATGAATTTTAGATAGTCATAATATGAATAGTGGATATCTATAATATTATTTCCACTAGTAAAAACGTATTTTGGATGTCCAAAATTACATTATAGATATCTGAAATGTTTTTTTCACTGTAGATATCCAAAATGAAAATTATGACTAGTAACAATTGGATTGTAGATATCTGAAATAAGAGTTTCTCTTAGTAAGAATTCTATTTCAGATATCCAGAATGTTCATTCTAGATAGGAAGAATGTAATTGTAGATATCTGGAAGTGAAAACCCAATACACATGAATGGGGAAAAGTGATGTCATTTCTCCTTGGAAGAATGACGTCATTAATATCTGAAAAGATCATTATAGAGAGGAAGAATTTCATTGTGGATATCTGAAATGTTCATTTTTACTAGGAAAAATTGAATTATTGATATCTACAATACATATCCTGGCTAGCTATTAAATGTTAAAATGGCTTGTCATAGCCAACTCCAGCTCCTGTTTTTTTGTCAGCAACACTGTCTCCAAACCATACATCATCGCAGGTCTCATATGGACTCATAGTGAAATCCATGCCCCAAAGAATTCAGATCACAGGATGTATTACTATTGTTTTTTGTCATGGCGGCCGCTGGGCCGTCATCCAGCTCATCAGCTCCAGCCGCGTACAGACTAACAGGTGTTAATCAGCGGCTCTTAAAAGCCAGCGTCATGGACAGCTCGGCACAGAGTCGTCTGTCTACCTCGACTGAGTATGAGCCAGAGCTTCGTTCCACAGCCAAGCCAAGAACGCCACGACAAGATCTTCCACGTAAGAAGACTATTTGCTTTTCTACGCCTAATCTTTACTCCTGTGCTCAGGTGGACCTCCCAGGCGGCGGACCGGTGTCTCCAACGGATGGAGAATTACCCTCATCCTTCCGGAGCTCCTCCTGGCCTACGGAGCCAGAGCCTCGTTTCACAGCCACGTCAAGAACGCCACGACAAGACCTACCACGTAAGAAGACTATTTGCTTCTCTACGCCTAACCTTTACCCCTGTGCACAGGTGGACCTCCCAGGCGGCGGACCGGAATCTCCAACGGACGGAGAATTCCCCTTTCCCTTCCGGAGCTCCTCCTGGCCTTCACTGATTCAGGAATTCTCTCCACTGCAGCTGCAGGTACTGTCACTCCCTCAGTCACAGGAGTCATTGTCACCACAGTTACGGACATTATCACAGTCACGGCTACGGGAACAGTCAACGTCACAGCTGTCAGTGCAGTCATTGCTCTCGCCACGAACTCCACCACGGTTAGTGGAGTTATCACTGTCACAGCTTCAAGCACCAGAATCACCACAGCACGCGGACATCGGAGAACAGCTAGATACAGTCAGAGACAACCTCAAGTAAGCTGCACACCTGCACTTGTCCTTTTGTGCTGTACAGCCTTAACGGTTTCTGCTTGTGTGTTCTAGGGTTGCCAGGTCGTCTTCTGTATCGCTCAGCTCCGGTGACCAGGCTATGATATCCGCACTCACACTTGCACTACACTCACTCACACTTGACAATAAAGAATAACTATTTTGTATCTGCCCGTGTCTGTGTCTGTCTCTTGGGTCCTGAAACATGTCAGTACGACTCCGTCACGTTGACCCAACAGGCAGTACACAGCCGCGCGGACTTAACACTCTTAGCGCCCGGGTAGACATGCTCATACATCAGCAAACAGTTATTCTAAACCAGCTGTCACAAGTTAACGGCCGGCTGGATCGCCTGGAGGGACAACAGGCGTTTCCCCCGGTCGCTAGTGTTTCAACCCCTGCAGGTTTTGCACCAAGCCAAGCTAACACCACGTTAATATCTCACCTCACCCCTGTTCCCACACCTGCTCGTTTCAGTGGTAAACTCGGAGAGGCTCGGGGATTTATTCTGCAATGCGAGTCAGTTTTTCTCCGAATTCCGGGGGACTTCGCCTTAGACGCAAACAAAATAGGATATATCATTAACCTACTGGGGGGTAGAGCCTTAGATTGGGCATACTCAGTAATGGCAAGACCAGGTTATCCTATGTTTACTTACCAGCAGTTTTTGGCGGAGTTTATGTCCGTGTTTGATCATTCGGATAGGGGGGCGGTATTGACTGAACGGCTGTTGAGCCTGCAGCAGGGCACAAGATCAGCTGCTGATTATGCAATAGACTTCCGGGTCCTTGCCGCTGAGATTGGGTGGGGGGAACCGGCACTATGCGGTATTTTCCTCCGCAGTCTCAACGCGGAGTTAAAGGACGAGTTAGCGGCACGGGACAAACCCGATAATTTGGGTGAGCTAATTGCCCTTGCCATAAGCATAGACAGTAGATTAAGGGAACGAGCGGCAGAACGGCGGTCTATCGCTCGTCCTGTAAAATCCCGCCCTCGTTCCACCAGCTTTCCCCCGCCCGCTCTACCGGCGTCAGGGGAGCTTTCAGATCAGGAACCCATGGTCATAGGACAATCTAAGGTGTCTGCAGCTGAGAGACAGCGCCGCAGAGATTTAGGCCTTTGTTTTTATTGTGGAAAGGAGTCACATGGAGTTTTTGAGTGCCCTAGTCGGTTAAAAAGGGAGGGTCCGAGGATTGCAGTAGGGGGATTCACGGACACGGACCCAGAAAGACCCCTCACTGTCACGCCGCGCCGCTCATCAGCGGCGCCACCTGCTCGCACACCTGCTCGTCATCAGCGGCGAGGGATATAAGCCGCCTCGCCCTGAGCTTCGGCCTGAAGCCATCAGACTTCGTCACTCATCATCGTGAGTCAAACCTCTTCTTCAGCGCAACATTTTGGTAAGAAGTCCTTACCTCCTTTCCTTCCCAGTCTGCTCCCCTGTGCACAGGTGGATTCCTCGGCGGCGGACAACGTCCCTCCCTCGCCCATTCCTCGCCGCTGCACCGAGTCCTGCAGGTGGCTGTCTACCGGGTCCCGTCCTTGTGGTGCCAGTCATCTGTCTCTTCCAAGTAAGCTCCTCTCTCGCTCATTCTCCTCCTGTGTTGGTGTGTGCCCGTCACCCTTTCTCCTTGTGCTCTCTCCCATAGGGTTGCCGGCTGTACGGTCTCCTGCCTCTGTGCCCGAAGCAGACGCCGCCACCAATACATTTACATCCCGCAGACACACATCCATTCACTCCTGTTGCTAATAAACTATTTGAACTTCTCTGAGCCTGTGTGTGTGCGTCTCCTGAGCCGTGCGTTATGTCACTCACGAGTTTTAGAATACCCATTAGACTTATCCACAAACACGCAGAACATTCCACGCTAGCCTTAGTGGATTCAGGAGCTGAGCAAAACTTTGTTTCCAAGGACCTGGCAACCCAGATGGGCCTCAGCTGTCAGCCCCTGGATCCACCTGTCAAGTTGATTACGTTATCTAAGGCGTCACTGACCACCATAGCCTATCAGACGGCCCCAGTGTCCGTGATAGTCTCAGGGAATCACAGAGAGGAGATTCGGTTTTTAGTCTTGCCTGTCTCTTCTTCGCCTGTTATCCTGGGTTACCCCTGGCTCCACCTTCATAATCCCACCATCGACTGGCAAGGAGGGAGTATTACAGCATGGAGTACCTTCTGCTTAAGCGCCTGCCTCCAATCGGCAGCATGCGCCCCTTCTGTCAAGGTGCCACCCCCTTCGACGCCAACTCAGGAGCTGTCCAAGGTACCTGAAGTTTACCATGATTTGGGACTAGTGTTCAGCAAGTCACGGGCGTTGTCTTTACCCCCTCACTGGCAGTACGACCGCGCAATAAATCTGAAGGCTGGGGCCCCTCTTCCTGCGAGCCGCCTGTACAGCCTGTCAGCCTGTCAGCCTGTCAGCCCCGGAGCGCGAGGCCGTGGATACCTATATTAAAGAATCTCTGGCCTCAGGAATCATCCGCCCGTCGTCCTCGGCCGTGGGGGCCAGTTTTTTCTTTGTTGGAAAAAAGGACGGGTCGTTACGCCCTTGCATTGACTTCAGGGGGCTTAATGAAATCACTATAAAAGATAAATACACTTTGCCTTTGATGAATACTGCCTTTGACTCCCTCCAGGGGGCGAATTGGTTTACTAAGCTTGATCTCCGCAATGCCTATCACCTGGTGCGCATCAGAGAGGAGGATGAGTGGAAGACGGCGTTCAAGACCCCAAGCGGCTACTTTGAGTATCTGGTAATGCCGTTTGGGTTGACCAACGCTCTGGCCGTCTTCCAGCGGCTATTTAACGACGTGCTGCGGGATTTCCTTAACTCCTTTGTGTTTGTGTATCTAGATGATATATTGATCTTCTCCCACACCCTGGAAGAGCACCAGGTGCACGTGCGCAGAGTGTTACAGCGCCTCCTGGAGAATCAACTTTTTGTCAAAGCAGAGAAGTGTGAATTCCACACAAACCAGACCTCTTTCCTTGGGTTCATCATCACCCGGAACCAGGTGCTTCCCGACCCAGCCAAGGTTAAGGCGGTAGTGGACTGGCCCACTCTGTCCTCTAGGAAACAGCTCCAGGGGTTCCTGGGCTTTGCTAATTTTTATTGCCGTTTTGTGCCCAATTTTGGGAACCTGGCTCGCCCTTTGACTGTGCTCACCTCCCCTAAGACCCCGTTTTGCTGGAGTGAGGAAGCAGCCAGGGCGTTTAAGAAATTAAAGGACGAGTTTGCTTCAGCCTGTGTTCTCTCTCAGGTGGACCCGAATCTTCAGTGCTTGGTGGAAGTGGATGCCTCTGATTCAGGGGTGGGAGCGGTACTCTCCCAGCGTTCTCCTGAGGACGGCAAGATTCGGCCATGTGCATATTTCTCCCGTCGCTTGTCACCGGCAGAGAGGAACTACAGCATCGGGGACAGGGAACTGTTGGCAGTGAAGCTCGCCTTGGAGGAGTGGAGACATTGGTTTGAGGGGGCTGCTCAGCCGTTTGTTGTTTGGACGGACCTCCGCAACCTGGAGTATCTCAGGACAGCGAAGCGGCTGAACGCACGTCAGGCTCGTTGGTCTCTCTTCTTCGGCCGCTTCAACTTCTCCATCACCTATCGGCCAGGAAGCAAGAACGGTAAGCCGGATGCCCTCTCACGACAGTTTGACGCACCATCTTCCAAGGATCAGGACGCACCCATCCTACCACCCTCCTGTGTTGTGGGCGCGCTGTCCGGGGTATCCGTACCAAGGTCAGGAGAGCGTTGAAGATGGAACCAGACCCGGGGGGGGGGCAGGCCGCTTGTTTGTTCCACGCTCTATTCGGGGTCAGGTGATTAAATGGGGTCAAGCCTCCAAGTTGGCTTGTCATCCGGGAGTAGGCCGGACTGTGGACCTGCTCCAGAGGACCTTCTGGTGGCCAGGGCTACGGAAGGACATGGTGAACTACATCCGGGCTTGCGCTCAGTGCGCCACTGGGAAAACGACATCTTCTCCCCCGGCGGGTCTGTTGCATCCCCTGCCCGTTCCTTCCCACCCCTGGTCTCAAGTGGCCATGGATTTTGTGACTGGTTTGCCCCTTTCTGATACTTTCACCACTGTCTTGACTATTGTAGACCGTTTTTCGAAGGCGGCCCATTTTGTGCCTCTTCGGGGCTTGCCTTCGGCTCAGGAAACGGCGGACCTCCTTGTTCAGCATGTGGTTCGCCTCCATGGTATCCCCGCTGACATAGTGTCAGATCGAGGACCACAGTTTGTCTCTCAGGTATGGAAGGCGTTCTGCGCAGCGTTGGGAGCCACGGTCAGCCTTTCTTCTGGGTACCATCCTCAAAGTAATGGCCAGTGCGAACGGGCTAACCAGGAGCTCGAGGCCGCACTGCGCTGTGTTATCTCCTCCTGTTCCTCCTCTTGGAGCAAACATCTTCCCTGGATTGAGTACGCCCATAATACTATGATCTCTACGGCCACGGGCGTCTCTCCTTTCAAGGCCACTTTTGGATTTGATCCACCATTATTCCCGGAGGAGGAGAAGGAGGTAGCGGTTCCGTCTGTCCAGGCCCAGATTAAGCGCTGCCGGCGAGTTTGGTCCATCACCTGCCGAGCCCTTTTGAAGACCACTGAACGCAACATCCAGGTGGCCAACCGTCACAGGAGATCTGCCCCGGACTACAAGGTGGGTCAGAAGGTTTGGTTATCCACCCAGAATATTGGTGTACCAGCCGAAAAGCGTAAACTCACTAAGCGCTTTATTGGCCCCTACACCATCTCATGTATTGTCAACCCTGTGTCTGTGCGCTTGTCGCTCCCCCCTTCCATGCGCATCTGCCCCACTTTTCATGTTTCCCAGGTTAAACCGTACGTTATGGACCCTCTGTGCCCGGCCCCTGCGGCGCCTGCCCCCCCGAGGATGATCGATGGCCGTCCAGCCTGGGGCGTGACTGCTATCCTGGACGTGTGCAGGCGGGGCCGTGGTCTTCAGTATTTGGTGGACTGGGAGGGTTTTGGACCGGAGGATCGTTCTTGGATTCGCCCAGCGTTGATCTTGGATAAGCAGCTGATCCGCGATTTCCATCGGGCGAATCCAGGTAAGATTGGGCAGGTGCCTGGAGGCACTGCTAGAGGGGGGAGTACTGTCATGGCGGCCACTGGGTTGTCATCCAGCTCATCAGCTCCAGCCGCGCACAGACTAACAGGTGTTAATCAGCGGCTCTTAAAAGCCAGCGTCATGGACAGCTCGGCACGGAGTCGTCTGTCTACCTCAACTGAGTATGAGCCAGAGCTTCGTTCCACAGCCAAGCCAAGAACGCCACGACAAGATCTTCCACGTAAGAAGACTATTTGCTTTTCTACGCCTAATCTTTACTCCTGTGCTCAGGTGGACCTCCCAGGTGGCGGACCGGTGTCTCCAACGGATGGAGAATTACCCTCATCCTTCCGGAGCTCCTCCTGGCCTACGGAGCCAGAGCCTCGTTTCACAGCCACGTCAAGAACGCCACGACAAGACCTACCACGTAAGAAGACTATTTGCTTCTCTACGCCTAACCTTTACCCCTGTGCACAGGTGGACCTCCCAGGCGGCGGACCGGAATCTCCAACGGACGGAGAATTCCCCTTTCCCTTCCGGAGCTCCTCCTGGCCTTCACTGATTCAGGAATTCTCTCCACTGCAGCTGCAGGTACTGTCACTCCCTCAGTCACAGGAGTCATTGTCACCACAGTTACGGACATTATCACAGTCACGGCTACGGGAACAGTCAACGTCACAGCTGTCAGTGCAGTCTTTGTTCTCACCACGAACTCCACCACGGTTAGTGGAGTTATCACTGTCACAGCTTCAAGCACCAGAATCACCACAGCACGCGGACATCGGAGAACAGCTAGATACAGTCAGAGACAACCTCAAGTAAGCTGCACACCTGCACTTGTCCTTTTGTGCTGTACAGCCTTAACGGTTTCTGCTTGTGTGTTCTAGGGTTGCCAGGTCGTCTTCTGTATCGCTCAGCTCCGGTGACCAGGCTATGATATCCGCACTCACACTTGCACTACACTCACTCACACTTGACAATAAAGAATAACTATTTTGTATCTGCCCGTGTCTGTGTCTGTCTCTTGGGTCCTGAAACATGTCATTTTTACCTCCGCCAGGCCGAAAGGCCAGGAGGAGGTAATGTTTTTGCCGGGGTTTGTCTGTGTTTGTCTGTGTGTTTGTCTGTGTGTTTGTCTGTTTGTCTGTCTGTCAGACAAACATCTTGATGTATCCAAGATGGCGCCCACAGCGGTCGACATGGTGCTTCGCTGTGCTCTTTGTTTGTTTTTGTTTGTCAATTGTGTGTCTGCTTGCACTTATACCCGTGAAGAACTTTTAAATATCAGGACTTTGACCCCCACGGACCTCCTCCCAGTTTTTCTAGCCCCTGCCGCCGATCTGGTTTATTGTTTGGCTCGGAAAGTGAGACGGCGGAAGAGAGGAAGACGAGCGGGCGCTCTCGTACGACTTCGCAGGAGAGGCTCGCGAACGGCGCTGCCTGGCATATTTCTGTCCAATACCAACTCTCTCTCTAACAAGGTGGAGGAACTGAGACTGCTGATGCGTTTTAAGGACCTCGCCTCCTCAGCTGTCCTCTGCTTTACTGAGACCTGGCTCCGGGAAAATATACCGGACAGCGCGCTGCGCCTCGACGGCTTTCAGCTGTTACGTGCTGATCGTGACACAGAGCTTTCCGGCAAGACCACAGGAGGCGGAGTCTGCTTCTACATCAACTGCAGCTGGTGCTCTGATGTAACGGTAATTTCCAAACACTGTTCTCCTGCCTTGGAATTTCTTGTTATCAATTGCAAGCCTTTCTATTCCCCGCGGGAGTTTGCTTCTTTCATAATGATCGCTGTGTACGCCCCTCCCGACGCGGACACGCGCGAAGCTCAGCGCGTGCTCGCGGATCACATTCAACACACAGAGCGGAGTTTTCCAGACTCGCTGATTATTGTGGCTGGCGACTTTAATCAGTGCAATCTGAGCCACGATCTCCCCCGCTACAAACAGTTTATTAAATGCCCCACCAGAGGATTAAACACACTGGATCACTGTTACACCACAGTGAAAGACGCATATCGCGCTGTCCCTCGAGCTGCGCTGGGATTATCTGATCACGTGATGGTTCACCTCATTCCCACATACAGACAGAGATTGAAGCTCACTAAACCTGTTGTGAGCACTACGAAGATACGGACCAGTGATGCTGAGGAGAAGCTGGAAACATGCATGGAAATATCTGACTGGGGCATGCTTAAAGGAGCCACGCATGATCTGGATGAGTACACGGACACTGTGAACTCATATATCCACTTTTGTGAAGAGAACATTCTTCCATCACGCACCAGGGTGAGTTACTCTAATGACAAACCCTGGTTCACAGCTAAGCTCAGACAGATCAGGAAGGAGAAGGAAGCAGCGCTGAAAAGTGGAGACAGGGACTGCTACAGGGAGGTTAAATACCGGTTTAACAGAGAGCTGAAGAGGGCTAAATCTCTATACTCAGAGAGACTCCAGCAGCAGTTCACTGCTAATGATTCGGCTTCCGTGTGGAGAGGACTGAGGCAAATCACCAACTATCGACCTAAGGCTCCTAAAGGTCAGGATGACAAAGCCCTTTGTCAAAGACTGTCCCAACACTATGCCCGTTTTGACACCTCGTCATCTGTGTCCAACCCCCCCCTCCCTCCAGCTCCACAGCCTCCACATTCCCTACTTCATTTAAGGCACCCCCCCCTCCTCCCCCCCTCCCCTTATCATCAGTGAGCAGGATGTGCTCAAACAGTTCTCCAGACTGAACCCGCGCAAGGCCCCCGGCCCAGACGGCGTGTCTCCCTCCACCCTGAGACTCTGTGCGAAACAGCTGGCTCCTGTATTCACAGACATTTTTAACACCTCCCTTAAGTTATGCCACGTGCCGTCCTGCCTCAAATCCTCCACCATCATCCCTGTCCCCAAGAAGCCACGGATCACTGGACTTAATGACTACAGACCTGTAGCGCTCACCTCTGTAGTCATGAAGTCCTTTGAGCGCCTGGTCCTGTCCCACCTCAAGTCCATCACCACCCCTCTCCTGGACCCGCTGCAGTTTGCCTACCGAGCCAACAGGTCTGTAGACGATGCAGTCAACCTGGCCCTCCACTCCATCCTGCAGCACCTGGACTCCCCGGGAACCTACGCCAGGATCCTGTTTGTGGACTTCAGCTCCGCATTCAACACCATCCGCCCCGCTGTGCTCCGGGACAAGCTGTCCCTGCTCAACGTGCCTGACTCCCTCTGCAGGTGGATCATCGACTTCCTGACGGACCGGAGGCAGCATGTGCGGCTGGGAAAGACTGTCTCAGACTATACTAGCATCAGCACCGGATCACCCCAGGGCTGTGTACTTTCCCCCCTACTCTTCTCCCTTTACACCAACTCCTGCACCTCCAGCCACCAGTCTGTCAAGTTGATCAAGTTTGCGGACGACACCACCCTCATCGGGCTCATCTCCAACGGCGACGAGTCCGCCTACAGGAGAGAGGTGGCCCAGCTGGCGTCCTGGTGCAGCAATAACAACCTGCAGCTGAACGCTCTGAAGACAGTGGAGATGATTGTAGACTTCAGGAAAGTCACTACTCCTCTGCCCCCCCTCACCCTCTCAGGCTCTCCCATCACCACTGCTGATTCCTTCCGCTTCCTAGGCACTACCATCACCAGGGACCTCAAATGGGAGCTGACCATCAGCTCACTCATCAAAAAAGCCCAGCAGAGGATGTTCTTCCTGCGGCAGCTGAGGAAGCTCAAGCTACCCACCAAGATGTTAGTGCAGTTCTACACAGCCATCATCGAGTCCATCCTCACCACCTCCATAACCGTGTGGTACGCAGGAGCCACTGCCAGGGACAGACTAAGGCTGCAGCGCGTCGTGCGCACTGCTGAGAAGGTGATCGGCTGCAAGCTCCCATCTCTCCAGGATCTGTACATCTCCAGGACCCGGAGGCGTGCTGGCCGGATCATAGCCGATCCCTCACACCCTGGTCACGTACTGTTTGCCCCCCTCCCCTCTGGTAGAAGACTTCGGTCCATCCAGACTAAAACCTCCCGTCACATGAACAGCTTCTTCCCCTCTGCCATTAGACTGCTGAACACTAAGTGACTTATTGACTCTCGTGCACCATGTACAGCAGCTCAACCAGATTCATGTCAATCATCACTGTTTTCTTCCTGCATTACCGACTGCACTATATAGTTCTCCACAGTATCTGCTGCTGGCTAATATATATTTTAACTGTTGACCAGTATCACTTAATCTTATCCTACACTTTATTACATGTATAGTTTATTTCTCTTATCTTATCATGTTTAATGTTGCAGCATTGTACCGAGACAAATTCCTAGTTTGTGTACTACATGAACAATGGCAATAAACCTGATTCTGATTCTGATTCTGATTCTGATTCTGATTCTGTCTGTCTGTTTGTCTGTTGGTTAGTAAGATAACTCAAAAACTTTTGGATGGATTTCAATGAAACTTTCAGGCCTTGTTGGAAATGGTACAAGGAAGAACTGATTAAATTTTGGGGATGATCTGCATCACCGTCTGCATACAGGAATTTTTTAAAGCATTTTTCCACACTGTGACATACGGCCATTTTCAACATGTGCGCAGGCGCAATGGAGGGCGCTGGGCGTCGTGTCTGACCAACACAAACTCCGCCTTCTTCAACGTTTTAGCCACAAAAGCATGCGGAAAACACTGGTGGCCTGGGCCCGCCAGCGTGCCTGTGCCAGCCATAGGCGCTGCGCACATTGCGCTGGTCGTCGTGTCTGACCAACACAAACTCCTCGTTCTTCAACGTTTTAGGCACAAAAGCACGCGGAAAACACTGCTGCCCTGGGCCCGCCAGTGTGCCTGTTTTTGCGCCACGCTGCAAAACCTGACACGGCCACCTGTCCGCCGCCCGATTATTTGCCACAAATTCCCCGCCCAGCTATAGGCGCTGCGTAAAAACGACCTCTCTGCCGGGGAAGATTGTAAATTCTGTTTTGCCGCGGAGCGCAACCCCAATATAATATAAAACCCACGGCAACCTGTCTAACCAATCTGCATCCGTCAGTGGAGGAGATGGACACACCAACACTTCAGTTTATTACCTCCGCCAAGGAGGCAATGCTTTTACAACCGTAAAACGGGGCTATAAGGGACGGTGGGGTAATATGGGACACTTTTCTAAATGTAATTCTGCTTTTTTAATTTTGCTTCCGCCTAGATTTGATGAAGGATTCATGGATATTTGACAATAACAACACAACTCAGCGTCCTGCTCAAAATAAAAAAAAGCAGAATTACATTTAAAACATTTCCCAGAAAAGTGTCCCTTATTAACCCGCCGTCCCTTAGAGCCCCGTTTTACACTACTGAACCACTAATCCTATCACTATCACATTGATTGTCATTCATTAATTGTCTGTTTATTGCACTGTCCATGTCAAATAAACAAATAATCATTGTGAATCCAATTGCCAGTCATATCTTTTCATGCTCAGGGAATCTGAAAACGTACACACAAACACTGTATGGGGGGAACTGTGCCGCTTGGCGGAGGTCTGCGCTTTCCGAGTGCTTTTCTAGTTTTACTTATGTTTTTTGGTTAATGATTCAATATTTTTTCCTGCACTTGATGGAAAAAAAGGCATTAATTACAGAAATTTTCATTTTTTTAAAGTTTTTACAAAACCAGAATGTTCTCCCTTTAAATGAAACCTGTTTTGTGTTATATCTGTAATTTGATTTTTTTTTCTACAAAAAAAAAAAAATCTGAACAAGCATGCTTGAAGGGTAGTGATTCCCTAATTTTTACCATTGGTTGTAAGAGGCTTTTTTCCTGCACTGTAACATGTGTATCTCTCACCTGTGTGTACATCACGATGAGCAGACATGTCTGCACCAACAAAGCAAAGGACTGATAGTCAGCAATGTCTCTTCCATCATCTCTGACTGTGTCATGCATAGCAGCCCAAGGGATAAAGAAGAGGACGATGGAGCTGCAGGTGCTGTGCAATATACAGTTCACAAAGGCTTTCTTATTGAAATACTGGTTTAATTGGCCTGGAGTGTAGAGCTGAGGATACTGGAAACTCCAGCGGTCATTCACATCCTACAGAAACAGCAAAAGGATGAGCATGTCTTAAGGTCACATGCACACTGTGGAAATAGGATGAAACTGTTATTATTTTTCTTCTCACCTGGTCAAAGAGGCACAAGCCGAGGACAGGAAGAGCAGTGTAGACCATGTTGTACATGGTGATGAACCACTCGTCATATACAGTCTGTAAACACCAACAACAAAGTCATGTTATACACACACAGAAATCATTAAGAACACTGGAATTTACTGATATTCACATACAAATAAACAATGGGCAAATTAATAGATTTAAAAAATATTTTAGACCCTTCCTTTTGAGATGATCGTCTTAGAAGACGATTGTTAGGCAATCTAAAACTGGTTTGTGTACTTTACAACAGCTGAGAGAGAATTCACACTGACTTTCTTGTTGGAACAACGTTCAGTCTATAACTGACTATGACTGTACGTTATATACATTGTATGATAAGATAAGATAAGCCTTTATTATAGTCCCAAAATGGGGAAATTCCAGGATTACAGCAGCACAGGGATAGCAACACTCAGAGCAATAGTTAATAAGATAATAAGAACTGGTTAGCCAAAAGCAGTAAATGAACATACATATGTACACAGATATATACACAGTGCAGGAGCATTCAAAGGATTCAAAGGCTTTTATTATCAAGTGCACAGTTAAGAATTGCAACAATTCCTGAGCAATGAAATTCTTACTCTGCTGTCCGCAACGAATGCCAAGGTAATAAATACACATCGATACTAATACTAATAAAGGTAATAAACACACCTTAATACTAATACTAATAAATACTAATAAATACACATTAAAAAGCAATGAGAACAATTACAGCAGTTAAGACTAGAGGAAGCAAGAAGAATGAAAATTCACTGGGTGACTATAACTTGTCCCTGAGTAAAATAACACTGAGTAAGTATGACTTGTCTCTGATAATACCCAGTAGACTGTACAATGGTAATTTAATATCAGAGATGATATGAACGTGAGATGGCATGAGACTATGTACAATGTGCAAATGAGCAATGTCCAAATTAGCATTCAGTGTGAGAATTCCTCAGTGTTAAGCCATGTGCCCTGATAATACCCAGTAGACTGTACAATGATAATTTAGCAGCAGAGATAATATGGACATGAGATGGAGTGAGACTATGTACAGTGTGCAAATGAACAATGTGCAAATTTAGCATCTAGTGTGTGACTTCCTATTTGTAAAGCTGTGTCCGGAATTGTGTGATCTGTTCAGGAGTCTGATGGCAGTGGGAAAGAAGGAGTTTTTTAGTCTGGATGTCCTGCATTTCACACTTCTGTACCGCTGACCTGAGGGTAGAAGGGTATACATTCTGTGCTGGGGGTGGGTGGGGTCCTGGAGGATGGAGGCAGCTCTCCTTTGGACTCTGTGGTGAGAGATGCTCTGCAGTGAGGGGAGTGGAGTCCTGATATCTTCTCAGCTGTCTTCACCACTCTCTGCAGGCATTTGCGGTCCAAAGCAGCAGTACTGCCGTACCACGCAGTGATGCAGTTGGTCAAGATGCTCTCGATGATGCAGCTGTAGAAGTTGTTGAGGCTCTTGGGGGACATGCCAAACTTCCTCAGCCTCCTCAGAAAGTACAGCCGCTGTTGAGCTCTCTTAGCTCTGTGGTGTAAAGTGCCCACGTAAGGTCCTCACTGATGTGGATGCCCAGGTATTTAAAGCTGCTCACCCTCTCCACCTCCTGGATGAACAGCGGCCAATGAG
Organism: Pholidichthys leucotaenia; assembly: GCA_020510985.1. NCBI lineage: Eukaryota > Metazoa > Chordata > Actinopteri > Cichliformes > Pholidichthyidae > Pholidichthys > Pholidichthys leucotaenia. The sequence continues at coordinate 87,994,501 of CM035846.1, read as the reverse complement.
GTCTCCTCCCTTCCTCATGTCCACTATCATTTCCTTTGTCTTGTCTGTGATGAGGGTGAGGTTGTTGTCCTCACACCACAACACCAGGCTGGCCAACTCCCTCCTGTAGGACACTTCATCGCCACCAGTGATCCGTCCTATCACTTCTGTGTTGTCCGTGAACTTTAAGATGAGATTGTCGTTGTGGGAGGCAACACAGTCATGGGTAAAGGGGCTATAGGGGATGGGGCTGAGAACACAACCCTGTGGGACACCTGTGTTCATGATGATGCTGGCTGAGGTCCTGTTACCAATCCTGACAAGACTGAGGCCTGCCAGTCAGAAAGTCCAGTAGCCAGTCACAGAGGGTGGGGTGCAGGCCAAGTGAAGACAGTTTGTAGGTGAGTTTGTGGGGGATAACCGTGTTGAAAGCGGAGCTGTAGTCGACAAAAAGCATCCTGATGTGGGAATCTTTATCTTCCAGGTGGGAGAGGGAATAATGGAGTGCAGCAGCAATGGCGTCTGAGGTGGACCTGTTGGGCCAGTAGGCGTACTGCAGGGGGTCCAGGGTATCCGGTATGCTGTCCTGAATGAGGGCCAGCACCACTCTCTCAAAGCACTTCATGATGATTGGAGTGAGTGCTACTGGCCTGTAATCATTCAGGCAGGTTGGTGGGCTCTTTTTGGGGAGGGGGATGATGGCTGTGGTTTTGAAGCAGCTAGATGCAGCTAGATGGTAAAAACAGCCTTTCTGCCCTTCCTGCAGAATATGAATATGTACCCAAACAGTATATTTTGTATTTGAATCAACACTGTTGTTGTCACCCTCAGTAATGATTGATGTTGTCTTAGTTGTATAATGGAGGGGACGGTTTATTGTGCAAGGTTTAGTACATTCAATACAACCTCTACAAGCAGCCCTTGTTAGGTTATAAAGTCTAACACCCGTAGGTAGGAAGGACCTGCAGAACCTCTCCGTCGTGCACCTAGGATGGCACAGCCTACCGCTAAATGAGCTCCTCAGTGCATTCAGTATGTCCAGCATGGGGTGGGACTCGGACTCCAGCAGAGATGACAGCTTAGCCACCATCGTCCTCTCTTCTATCTCCTCCACTGGGTCTAGACGTCACCCCAGAACAGATCTAGCTTTTTTGATCAGTCTGTTCAGTCTCTTTCTGTCGGCTGCCGTGATGCCGCTGCCCCAGCAGACTACTCCAAATGTCATGGCTGATGCCACCACTGAATCGTAGAAGGTCTTCAGGAGTGCCCCTTGCACTCCAAAAGACCTGAGTCTCCTTAGGAGGAAAAGCTTACACTGCCCCTTCTTGTAGAGCGTGTTGGTGTTGTGTGACCAGTCCAGTTTATTGTTCAGGTGAACACTCAGGTACTTGTAAGATGTCACCATCTCAATGTCTGTTCCCTGGATGTTAACTGGTGCTTTGGGGGGTTGTCCTCGCCTGTGGCAGTCCACCACTAGTTCCTTAGTTTTCCTCGCATTGATCTCGAGGCAGTTCCATTGGCACTAGTCCACAAAGTCCTGGATAAGTCCTCTGTACTCCACATCATCTCCATCAGAGAAGAGGCCGACGATCACAGAGTCTTCAGAGAACTTCCGTAGATGGCAGCGTGGTGTGTTGTGTGAAAAGTCAGCAGTGTAGATGGTGAACAGGAAGGGAGCCAGAACTGTTCCCTGGGGGGTCCCCGTATTGCAGATGATGGTATCAGACGCATAGTCCTGGGTTCTCACAAACTGCGGTTGATTTGTGAGGTAGTCCAGGATCCACGATGACAGCTGCTGGTCCACCCCTGCGTACAGTAACTTGTCCCTCAGGATCACTGGTTGGATGGTGCTGAAAACACTGGAGAAATCAAAGAACATGATCCTCACAGTGGTCCCAGGCTTCTCCAGGTGGGACAGGGAACGTTTTAGGAGGAACATCACTGCATCCTCCACCTCGATGCCATGCTGGTAGGCAAATTGAAGTGGATCCATCACTGGTCCCACCACGGGGCAGAGGTGGGTGAGGTGCAGCCTCTCCAGGGTCTGGAGGTCTGGAGGTAGGTGTGATGTGAGGGCCACTGGTCTGTAGCTGTTCAGGTCCTTAGGGTGAGGGGTCTTTGGTACGGGTACCACACAGGATGTTTTCCACAGCTGTGGTACCCTCCCCAGCTTTAGGCTCAGGCTGAAGATGTGCTCCACGATCCCACACAGCTGGTCTGACAGGACTTGAGGAGCCTTGAGCTGATGCTGTCCGGACCTGCAGCCTTCCTTGCCTTGATCTTCCTCAGCTCAGCTCTCACCTGGGTCTTAGTGAGGGTCTTAGTGAGGATCAGGTTGGGGAAGGGGGGCTGTGTGCTGGGAGGGGAGGTGTTGGGGGGAGACCGTGGACAGCGGGACTAGATGAAGGTGGAGGCGGCAGTGGTTGATGGGCAGGCGGAGAAGAGGGCAGTTGGTCAAAACTGTTAAAAACAGGTTCAGATTGTTCACCCGTTCCCTACCCCCTGTGACCTGGGAGGTGGTATTCTGGTGCCCAGAGATAGTTTTGAGGCATCTCCAGACACCGCTGATGTCACTCTGTTGCAGCTACTCCTCCATCTTCCATATGAACAAAGATACTGGCCACGTCACTTGATTTTTGAATTCAGGTATTTTATTTAGTCTCAAATCTTAATGCATACACTTACTAAGACATTTTGGATGATTCTATGCATACAACTTTGTGATATCCATTTATAGAACATTCTTTTCTATTCCAGCATGACAGTGCCTCTTCACAAACCTAGTTCATAAAGGCTTGGGTTGATGAGTTTGGCAGGGAAGAACTTGAAAGGAATAAAGACATAGAGCCCTTCCCTCAACTACAATCAAACAGCTTTGGGATGAGCTAGAAGAGAGAGTGTGATTAAGGCCCTCTGGTCCAACATCAGTATTTGACCTAACAAATGCTCTTCTAGATGAATGGCAAAAAAACCAAACACTCTCCAAAGTCTGATAAAATGCCTTCCCTGAAGATTGGCAGCTGTTACAGCTGCAACCAACTCCATATTATAATCTATGGATTTAGAATAGCATGTCAAAAGTAATCAGTAGGTGTCATGTCAGTCTGAGTTCAAAAGCAATAACTCAAGGTGAGGAACGAAAAAAGTGGAACCAAGTGAGCTGAGCTGTTTCTGTGGGGAGTGGTTTGAAAGGAGCACCTGTGAGGAGTCCCTCACAAGAGTAGAGGAAACACCTGTCTTCATCACACCATGGAAACAAGTTTATTGGCCATGCTGCACTAGTGGTTTCAGCTCATGCACTTAACCAAAGACACCACTAGTATGTCTTACTTTTATTTGTAATTTAAAGTGAGTTTTACAATGGGTGTCTAATTTAAATTCATTCTGAGTGATGATTAATTGATTAATTTATGTAATTATTTACTTTGACCTGAAGTAGGATAAGCAATCATTATTAATTTGATGAATTTAATTTAGAACACTTGTAAAGCAATGATGGTGCAAACATTTGTTGTAAAGTATGCTTTGAATCACATGTTGTGAATTCTTTATCTTTGAAGGTAATCAACCTATCCTCCCTGTTGAGAAACATAAAATAAAAAAGGGGAAAACAGTGAGTTGTCCTATATGTCCTTTGGGAAAATCCAGGCCTTTTTCAAGTTTGGGCAGTAGATGGGAAGAAAATTCAACTGTAACTTAACAGTATGTAATCCAGTACATCTGTTCATACAGTGGGGCAAAAAAGTATTTAGTCAGCCACCAATTGTGCAAGTTCTCCCACTTAAAAGATGAGAGAGGTCTCCAATTTTCATCAAAGGTATACCTCAACTATGAGAGGCAAAATGAGAACAAAAATCCACAAAATCACATTGAAGGATTTTTAATGAATTAATTGGTAAATTCCTTGGTAAAAAAAAAGTATTTGGTCACCTACAAACAAGCAAGATTTCTGGCTCCCACAGACCTATAACAACTTCTTTAAGAGGCTCCTCTGTCCTCCACTCGTTACCTGTATTAATGGCACCTGTTTGAACTCATTATCAATATAAAAGACACCTGTCCACAACCTCAAACAGTCAGACCCCAAACTCCACTATGGCCAAGAGCAAAGAGCTGTCAAAGGACACCAGAAACAAAATTGTAGACCTGCTCCAGGCTGGGAAGACTGAATCTGCAATAGGTAAGCAGCTTGGTGTGAAGAAATCAACTGTGGGAGCAATTATTAGAAAATGGAAGACATACAAGACCACTGATAATCTCCCTCGATCTGGGGCTCCATGCAAGATCTCACACCGTGAGGTCAAAACGATCACGAGAACGGTGAGCAAAAATCCCAGAACCACACGGGGGGACCTAGTGAATGACCTGCAGAGAGCTGGGACCAAAGTAACAAAGGCTACATCAGTAGCACACTACGTCGCCAGGGACTCAAATCCTGCAGTGCCAGATGTGTCCCCCTGCTTAAGCCAGTACATGTTCAGGCCCGTCTGAAGTTTGCTAGAGAGCATTTGGATGATCCAGAAGAGGATTGGGAGAATGTCATATGGTCAGATGAAACCAAAATAGAACTTTTTGGTAAAAACTCAACTTGTCGTGTTTGGAGGAGAAAGAACGCCATACCTACTGTAAAGCATGGGGGTGGAAACATCATACTTTGGGGCTGTTTTTCTGCAAAGGGACCAGGACGACTGATCCGTGTAAAGGAAAGAATGAATGGGGCCATGTATCATGAGATTTTGAGTGAAAACCTCCTTCCATCAGCAAGGGCATTGAAGATGAAACGTGGCTGGGTCTTTCAGCATGACAATGATCCCAAACACACAGCCCGGGCAACGAAGGAGTGGCTTTGTAAGAAGCTTTTCAAGGTCCTGGAGTGGCCTAGCCAGTCTTCAGATCTCAACCCCATAGAAAATCTTTGGAGGAAGTTGAAAGTCCGTGTTGCCCAGCGACAGCCCCAAAACATCACTGCTCTAGAGAAGATCTGCATGGAGGAATGGGCCAAAACACCAGCAACAGTGTGTGAAAACCTTGTGAAGACTTACAGAAAACGTTTGTCCTCTGTCATTGCCAACAAAGGGTATATAACAAAGTATTGAGATGAACTTTTGTTATTGACCAAATACTTATTTTACCGAGGAATTTACCAATTAATTCATTAAAAATCCTTCAATGTGATTTTCTGGATTTTTTTTTCTCATTTTGTCTCTCATAGTTGAGGTATACCTATGATGAAAATTGGAGACCTCTGTCATCTTTTAAGTGGGAGAACTTGCACAATTGGTGGCTGACTAAATACTTTTTTTCCCCACTGTATAGTGTATGATGTTGACAATGATCCTGTTTACATGGTTACGAGTAAACTGATTACACTGGTCAACACCAAATTTATTGTCTAAGTTTTTTTTAGCTGATTTAGGACAATTTTGATGTGCTGAATCCAAAAATCACATTGGTTTTGCTCAATCAGGTCAACTTTTGGAATTATGGCCACATGTTGTTTTATACGTTTTTGTTTACATGTATGGGTATTTTCGCTTTATATGATGCAAAATTCTTTTTTATGTCTTGAACTTCTCTGAATTTTGAACAATGGTGACGTAACATTCAATTTACATGTAACAGAAGCAGTAGCATAGCAGTCTGTTGTGGGCGACAATGACTGTTTCATTTAGGTCTGATCAGATTCCTCCACCCAGCTCTGTCCTTAGCCTTCCGCTGCCAGGAGCTCCTGTCTAAATCCAACTTCTTCAAGTTTCTTTTTACAGTGTCTTTAAATCTGAGCCTTGGTCTACCCTGATTGCGTTTGCCCTCGCATAACTGTGAGTAGAGTAACTGCCGAGGGAGATGCTGGTGGTCCATCCTCTCAACATGTCCGAGCCATCTCAGGTTCATCTGTATTAGCATGTCCTCCACTGATGGTAGACCAGCTCGTTTCAACACTTCTATGTTGGTTATCTTGTCTTTCCATGAAATGTTCATTATGGCTCGAAGGTGTCTCATCATGTACGTGTGGAATTTCTTCACCTGCACTCTGTAGACAGTCTAAGTTTCAGCACCGTACAATAGAGTAGCCAGTACTGTCGCTCTGTACACTTTGCATTTCACACGGATAGACACATGTTGATTGTTCCACAGTCTCTCCCTCAAGTTTCCAAACACAGTGCTCACTCTTCCCATTCTGAGAGATAGTTCATCCTCCAGCCTAGCATTCTCTGAATCAGTACTCCCTAGATACTTGAAAGTCCTGCACTTGACTAGTGGCTCTGTACCAATGCTGATCTCTTCTGGTAGTGATGTTGATAATTGGAACTTTGGTGGTTGATAAAGGCACTCTGTCTTCTTGATGTTGATTTTGAGGCTGAATTGGCTAGCTGCTCTTGCAAATTTCTCCACTAAAGATTGCATATCTTCCACACTGTGTGCAACTAGAGCACTGTCTTCAGCAAAGAGCATTTCTCTTACTACCTTTATCGATGTCTTACTCTTGGCTTTAAACTGTGCCACACTGAACGAGTCTGCTTCTTTCCTTGTTTGAATATATACTCCTTCTGAAGTGTCTTTGAAGGCCACCTCAAGCATGGCTGCCAGATATAGCGAGAAGAGCGTAGGCGCCAGCACACACCCTTGGTTCACCCCGTTGCTTACTGATAAGTCTTTAGATCCTGAATCACTCATTGCTACGTTTGCTTGCATACCTGTATGGAGTGCCTCGATCAGGCTGACAAACTTCTCTGTACAGCCATATTTCTTAAGTACCTGCCGAAGTCCTTGTTGCGAAACATTATCGAAGGCTTTACTGAAGTCTATGAAGACTACACAAAGCGGCATGTTCTGTTCGATACATTTTTCTTGAACCTGTTTCAAGCAGAAAATCATGTCCATTGTGCTTCTTCCACTTCTAAAGCCGCACTGGGTTTCTGGTAGTACATTCTGCGAGATGTGTTCATTGAGTCTGTTCAGTAGTACACGTGAGAGAAGCTTACCAACAGTGGCTAGCAGTGATATACCTTGGTAATTTCCACAGTCTTTCCTGTCACCTTTCTTGAACAAAGGCACAATGCTTGCATCCTTCCAGTCTTGAGGTACCTTCTGGGCATCCCATATCTCTTGGATGAGCTTGTGCAGGCAGTTGGTCAACTGAACACCACCAAATTTCCACACTTCTGCTGGAATTCCATCCCTTCCTGGAGCTTTACCATCCTGTGTTGTCCTGAAAGCTGCCATTAGTTCATCAACATTTGGTGGTTCATCCAGACTTTAGATAAAGGTAAGTACATGCACAGTACTAAGTAAGTACTAAGTAAGTACAGGTTTTTACTTAGCACCTGATGGAGAAAAACAGATGTCATTTTCGGATTCAGCGGTGCAAAATTCTCTTAAATCAGTTGAAAAAACACAGACAACTTATAAAAAAATTATTTTGGTAACCCTGTGTTATAATCAGCTTTCTGGAGTTACCTGATTACTCAAACTGTCATGTAAACAAAGTAATCCAATTACCTTTGTCAGTTAAAGGCCATTATTGGTTTATGAGAAAACGGATTAACACACCTAGTTTATTTGCCCAATAAACTGTTTACTTGGTGCATGTAAACACTATAAGCCGTTTATTACCTTTATCAATCTACTCCAGTAATCGGTTTACTCCAGTAATCGCTTTACTCATGACCATGTAAACAAGGTCACTGATAACTGATTTGCATGTCATTTCAAAAAAATCTGATCATGTCCCTATGGAGGATTTCGGTGATAAAAGATGCTGTCAACAAGACAAGGAGGACAACTAAGTTAAATTAATTAAAAACAACCACAAGAGATAATTTAAAGAATGAAGTAAAGGTGGCTTTTAATTACATAGTGGATAATAAAGCAAGTGGATCAAATTCCTCTAATAGAGAAGAACAAGTGTTGTTCACTGGAGTATGACAGAGATAGGTTTGCTTATTGCAGAATAATAAGTGCACAATAACACTATATATAATTTATTTTGTTTTCAAAATAGGATTGATATTACCCAGTATTTGCTGCAGGAAGAACAAAATCAGTCTTCGGCCTTGAAAGATGGATTATCCTATTCTGCAGGGTAATTTAACAAACCATAATGCTGTTTACGGTTTGTAAACTGTAATGCTGTTTATACCATCTAGCTGCAATGCTCCTGCACTGTGTATATAACTGTGTACCTATGTATATTCATTTACTGCTTTGGCTAACCAGTTCTTATCTTATTATCTTATTTACTATTGCTCTGAGTGCTGCTATCTCTTTACTGCTGTAATCCTGGAATTTCCCCATTGTGGGAGTAATAAGGGCTTATCTTATCATATCTTATCTTCATTGCACACTGAGGTGAGACCTGCACCAGTCATGGCACAAGCATTCAGGTGGGACACTCAGACCACTGTCACAGACCAAGCACCTGATCAGTGTTTTATCTGCTCTAATAATGGGCTTAGATGTCAGAGCAATGGACTCTGTGCAGTTTCATAGCTGAGAAACAGAGCAACTGGAGAGAAAGAGGTGTGCTTTGAGGGATCACTTCCCTGGAGGGAGGAAGTGTGTGCAAATAGAAAAATGGCTTTATGGCAAATTTTAAACTCAAACTTTATTTTCTATATGCAACAGTGACTTGAATATTTGCTTATTGTTATCATTTTGATTTGTTTGCATCAAAGAAGGATAAGAATTAATCAGATTTGCATGTGTGCAACAAATGTATCTGCATTGTCTCCACTCAACATTTTAGAGGCAGAAGTGTAAACACTCTGCTTTGCATATTCATTAATGCAAAGGTGCAAAATCAACACCAAGTGCAAATTTGCTTATTTGAAGTATCCATTCTCCTTGTACGGCCTTAGTAATTTAGATTGTTCTTTTGTGTGTGTGTGTGTTTGGCACTTTCCACACGTTTTAGTACCCACAAATCTTTAGTAAATCCTTTGTGTGTACTTTGATACTTGAACTGAAACTGTACTACTTTTATCAGCTTTTACACAAGCATCTGTACTTCTGCTTGAATAAGAATTCTGTGTACTTTTCTCACATCTGCTCGATTGCTATGTATGCACTGTATTTGGTGAGACGAATGTATCTATGTAATAGATTAATAGTTTCAATTAATAATCCTTACCTGAGCAGAGAACCCGCAAAAGAAGGCATACCAGAAGTGCACAAAGGTAAAGGTGAAGTTCTTGTAAAAGAAATATTGTAGGAATTTGCACATGCGTAGGTAGGACCAGCGACCGTGCACCAGCAGGAGACGCTGAAGATAACGGAACTGTGCAAAGGAATAGTCACTGGAGAGGACTGCCTGCATGCCCTCTTGACCACTGATACCTACACCGATATTAGCAGCTGAAGGGCAGATAGAAAAAAAAAATAATGGCAAACATTTCCACTTTGACTCATTCCATTAAAATATATACAGCAAGGAAAATAAGTACTGAACACGTCAAAATGTTTCTCATTAAACATATTTCTGATGGCGCCATTGACCTGAGACTTTCACCGGATATCAGTAACAACCCAAGTAATCCCTACATACAAAGAAATCAAGGCAACTGTAGTCACAAAACAAGTTATAGTTAATAAAGTGGAATGACACAGGGAATAAGTATTGAACACATGAAGAAAAAAAGAGGTGCAAAAAGGCATAGAAAGCCAAGAAACCAGCTGAAATCCATCAGAATTTAGGAAGCCATTCCATCCCCCATCAGAGCAAATTAATTTCAGTTGGTTAAGTCCTGACTGATAGCCTTTAAACATGTCTGTGAATATTAGATTGTCACACCACACAGAAATCATGATGGGTAAAATGATAAATGGTGTTCACTTATATCGTGCTTTTTATTCATCTCTGGATGACCAAAGCACTTTACAGATCCTGCTATCCACCCATTGGCACACTGATGGTGGAAGAGCTGCCATGCACCAGCACTGGCCTGACCCACCAGGAGCAACTGGGGATTCAGTGTCTTGCTCAAGGACACTTCAACATGCAGACTGCAAAGAGCAGGAATCGAACCACTGACCCTCCGATTAGTAGTTGGCTACACTACACCTGTGCCACAGCTGCCTGTAGCTGCCAGTAGAGCTCTCTCCAGACCTTTGCAACCTTACTGTTGCAAAACATAATGATGGTATTGGTTACAGGTGCATTTCTAAACTGCTGAATGTTCCAGTGAGCACTGTTGGAGCCATCATTTGGAAGTGGGGAGAACATCATTTTACCATAAACCAACCACAACTAGGAGCTCCTCACTAGATTTCTGACAGAGGAGTCAAAAGAGTCACCAGTGAAGAGGATGATAAAATAAAGGCAGCGTTGGATTTTTAAATAGCTTTATTATCACCCGCCTTCATCAGAACTCGGCTGCAGCCCATGGCTTATCAGAGGTACAGACAGGATGCATGAACACAATGCATGGATGACACTTTAACCTCACAGCTGTAAACGCAGCATGCAGCGGAAAAAACCCAGGAGTGCGAGCTGACTGTCTCTGTGTTTTGTCTCTGTGTTGTGGGGGTTGAATCAAACCGCTACACTGCTCCCCCCCAGAGGGCACGATAGGGGACCGTGACCTCGATGTTGCAGTTTGGGCAGCGAGCAGGGAAAAGCTCTGTGCAGGAGGAGGGGGAGGGGGGTAGCAAATGCTGACCGGGCACGGGAAAATCGTTCGAGTCGCGCCAAAAGTGTTTGCTGCTCCGCGATGTCTCGTCTGAACATGCGGAGATCAGAAGAAGAAAAAAATTAGTCTCTGACTCCTCTCGTGGCCATGAAGAAAAGCAGGAGCGGCGGCAAGAAAAAAATAAAAGCAGAGGGACTGGCGTGTTGACTTTAGGGCAGACGTAACCCTACAGCCTCGGGAACCGCAGACAGCTGAATTCCTCTTGTGTGCCGTGGCTAAGAACATAAAATCCCGTGAGCAAGCTGCGGGCCTCAGGTGTACAAGCAAGCCTGAAGGGCCAGTGTGCAGCAGAAGGAAGGCGGTTGGAAAAGCCGTATTTGTCCTGTGCATGGTGCGCCGTCCTCGTCACCCCCGGTGCGCGTGCCGGGGCTCTGTGCGTGGGTGGGCCCGCTGGAGAGGAAATCAGGGTCGGGAACTTGGTGGAGATTGGCGCAGTCTGCGCCAAAAAACATCTCTGACGAGCCGTGGCTGCAGATTAGTCAAGGTGCGTTCAGGTCCACGTGTGCTCTGTCGGCCATGGGAGTCGCCCGCATGTGCTCTGATGTAGAGGAGCTGCGCGGCCGGTCCCGCGTGGATGTGCCGATCTCGGCGAGGGCGCGCCATGACGTTCTCTGCTGCTTACCCAGTCTTGGTTGATGTCCTGAGAGCGGCTCGCCCGCCGTGGGCTCTGCGTCGAGGTCTCCCTGAGGCAGCAGGGAGGGCAGACCAGTCAGGCCGTTGCGACGGAGCATTCATGCCCGGGTGCTGCGTTCGCTGGCCGCTCGTTTTCTTCAGTCTCAGGTCGCCAGCGTGGCTGTTCAGATCAGAAGGTTGCGTTTGCACAAAACGTGTGCGTCCTTGGGGTCACCAGTGAGGAGGATGATAAAATAATAAGCCAGCGATGCTGTAGGTTTTAAGTAGAGTTTAATTATATCATACCGCCGTCACGGGCTCCGCTCCTGGTGCCGTGCATGCGCGCCGGGAGCGAGCCCACGGCTCTCAGAGAAGGAGGACACAAGGGTCTGTGTCCAGCAGTAGCTGCAGGAGTGAGAATGAGAGGCAGATTTACAGCACAGTGCAGCATATATACTCAACTCAGACAATACATCAAAGGCATTCACAGCAGTCAGTCTGGGCATTTGCATATCAGAGGTACAGACAGGATGCATGAACACAATGCATGGATGACACTTTAACCTCACAGCTGTAAACGCAGCATGCAGCGGAAAAAACCCAGGAGTGCGAGCTGACTGTCTCTGTGTTTTGTCTCTGTGTTGTGGGGGTTGAATCAAACCGCTACAACCAGAAGAGTTATCCAAGAGCCAAAGACCACTGGTGGAGGGCTCCAGAAAGACCTGGAGTTAGCAGGTACTGCTGTTTCAAAGAAAACAATAAGTAATGCACTCAACTGACATGGGGTCTATGCCCGCTCACCTCGCAAGACGCCACTGCTGAAGAAAAAGCATGTTGAAGCTCATTTAAAGTTTGCTGCACAACATTTGGGCAAAACAGTAAAATACTGGGAGAATATATTTCTGGTCAGATGAGACCAAAATTGAACTTTATGAATGCTACAACACACAGCATGGTTGGAGGAGAAATGGCACTGCACATCAGCCCAAAAACACCATCTCATCAGTGAAGTTTGGAGGTGGGAGCATCATGGTGTGGGGGTGTTTTTCAGCACATGGTACAGGCAGACTTCATATGATTCAGGGCTGGGCAGTGAGGGCCATTCCACTGTAGGTTTTCTGCTCCACCCTGTGTCTTCAGCAGGTGCTGTCAATTATTAGTAGCCCTTGAAGCTGACCAGAGCAAACACCTGCTGAAAACTCTGGGTGGAACAGAAAATCTTTAGTGGAATGGCCCTCCGCAGCACAATTTCCCACCCCTGATATAACTGAAGGAAAGATGAATGGACAAATGTACAGAGACATCCTTGATAAGATCTTGTTGCCATCTGCCAAGATGTTGAAGATGAAATGAGTGTGGACATTTCAGCAAGACAATGATCCTAAACACACAGCCAAGGAAACGCTCAGCTGGCTCCAGAGAAGGAAAATAAAGCTCATAGAATGGTCCAGTAAGTCACCTGACCTGAATCCAATTGAAAATCTATGGAAAAAACTGAAAATCAGAGTTCATAAAAGACACCGACGGACCCTTCAAGATTTGAAAACAGTTTGTGTGGAAGAATGAGCTAAAATCACTCCTGACCAATGTCTCTGCCTAGTTTCTCCATACAGGAGGCATCTGGAAGCTGTTACTACCAACAAAAGCTTTTCTACTAATTATCAAATGAATTTCACCAAGCGGGTTCAATACTTATTTCCTGTGTCATTCCACTATATTAAATATAACTATAACACAGTTACTTTGATTTCTTTGTATCTATGGGTTGTTACTGATATCTGGTGAAAATCTCAAGTCAATGGCCCCATCAGAAATATGTTTAATGAGAAAAATGTTGATGTATTCAAAACTTATTTTCCCCGCTGTATATGAGTGTAACAGTGAGTTCACAGATCTTACCCTTAATCATGCTCACATCGTTGGCTCCATCTCCAATGGCAAGGGTGACGGCCTGCTTGTATTTCTTGACTAACTGAACTACCTGGGCTTTCTGCAAAGGAGTGACCCTGCAGCAAATCACTGTTTGACACATACAAGCTGTCCTCAGCAGTTCTAACCTCAGGTCCTCCTGTAGAGCAAATGCCTGAAAATGAAGGACAGGAATGGATTATAGGGCTCCACCTCAGCCAAGACTGCCCACCACAACCTTATATACACTCCTGATCAAATTCTTGAGACCCTTGGAAAAATTACAAGTATTCACCTTTCGCACTGGTGGACCATCTATCCCTAAACATTCTCAGTGGGATTTAGATTAGGGGAGCAGGCAGAAGGGTTCAAAAGAGCTGAACCGGAGGATTCGATGGACTCCCCATGAAGACACAAGCCGATCTTCAACCCAAATTAAGGATCTTACTAATGCTGACTACAGCACAATAACCATAAAATGACATCTAAAAAAGAAGGGCTTAAAGAACAAAAAACATTTCCCCCCATGCAACAAACTTGCCTGTTAGGACTTGACAAGGAGATCACGACAATGAGATCCCATTGGAGATGTTTTCTACATGGCACAGTGGAGGAAGCTCCATCATGATCTGGGGTGCTTTTCCCTTCAATGGAACAATGGTGCTGCAGATTGTGTAGGGGTGTCAAACAATAGCTGTCTATGTGGAGATGTTGCAGCAGGCATCCCTCTTGACTCAGGGCACTCATCTGTACAGTAATGACTGGCTTTTTCCAACAGGCCAACACTGCAGTTCACAACGCCCACCTGATAAATGACTTCTTCCACAAGTTTAATGTTGCAGTTTTGGACCATCTTGCAAGCTCCCCTGATCTAAATTCCATTGAGAATGTTTGGGGATGGATGACAACGGAAGTTTACAAAAATGGACATCACTTCCAGACCGTGGATGCCCTTCATGAAACCATCTTCACCACATGGAGCAACATTCCCACCAGTGTTCTGGAAACAATCACATAAAGCATACCTAAATGAATTTTTAAAGTGATCAACAAGAACAGTGGGGCTACTCACTACTGAGTCCTTTTGACACTTTAAGTTCTGTTTTGTTTTGTTTTGTTTTGTTTTGTGGGCTATGGTCTTAAACTTTTGATCAGCTGATGAACAGCCTGTTTGAGTTTAAATGCAGTTTTCAATCAATTGCCTACTCCCTATTTTTTTATCTTTTAATAATTAGTTTTTAAAGGTGACATTACCGTGGTTCTGGGTGAGTGTGGCTTACTGTCTTGGCACATTCCATTGCTTGTTCATTATGCATTCATCTCATCAGGTAATCAGGTGCAGCTGTTGGCTTTCCCACACTCATCTAATTGATGGTAGTTCAGCCTGTGCTGACTGTAGCTCAGTCTGTGAGTTGACGTGGGATTGTCATGTTGGTGAAGCTATTTCTTGAGACCTCCTTTTTTGAGCATCTCTACTGTAACACCTGCTCACAGATCTCTCTGTGATATCCAGCTTAACTTCTGCCTGCCTCCATGTCTCCCCCTCGACCCACAGCACTCATGCAGCCTGCTCTCGCCTTTCGGACTTGTTTCTCTGATGAATCATCTCCCTTGCATTGGATCTCCAAGTAAGCCCTCACACACTATTGCTTAACCCATCTCTGTGCTTCGTGAACTTAAACCACCTTGTGCCTCTCCATGAAAGCCCCCCTTGTGTCTCTGGATTCTCTGACTCCTCTGTGGAACTCATTCTTTGGCTACCCAGCTCTGGAAACAGCCCTCGAGTAGGAACTCTGCAAATTCACAATATAAACCCTAACCTCTTGTGCCTCAGGATACTATGCCTTGCTCTCCCTCCTGAATCTGGACCCCTAACTCTAATTCTGTGTGGACCCCGTGTTATGTCCATAACCAGTGCTCCAATAACGAGGCCGGAGGTGCAATAGAACTTGACTTTATTATGTGACTCACAGTTACACTAGGCACTCATATACAGGCAGAAGCGTAGGTCAAAAGAGACCGTGCCTCTTCCGCATCAGCCCTTTATACCCAGGGTGGTGGCGAAACCGGAAAGGTGGAGCCACCACCCACATCACACAATAATACGTCATATTAATACATAACATTTCCCCCCTCTTTAAAAAAAATCCAAAACACATGCACACTAATTAGACCCTCACAAATTTAGTACTCGAGTCTCACTCTAATAATAAACAGATAAAGCAGGTCTATCCAGGCACACAAAACAACTAAAACTAGAGGGGGACAGGTGGACTACTGTCCCACCCCCACACGGCTAGACAAATTATTCTGCCGTCCCTATCTATCTATCTATCTATCTATCTATCTATCTATCTATCTATCTATCTATCTATCTATCTATATATACATGTATATATACTGTATATATATATACATATATACAGCGCATGAAAACAAAAACTACCGTGTTCCTAATATAACTGAAAATAATCCCATGAACTTTTATACATACAGGCAAATTCTCATCCGACAATTAAACAGTCAATATTTACGTTTACACAGTGCTATTGGCACACCCAACAAAACCATCCCATAACCCGGGCAAACTACACAGCAATACGTATATACTTTAAACACTTGTTTTTTTTTTTTTGTTTTTTTTTTTGTTTTGAACATAGGCAACTCACAAGGCATTCAATGTAAAGAACATATTGACTACGTAGCCTAGGAAATTCACAACACAACATACAGTTTAGCTCATCACCCCCTTGCTACCATACAGTCCTGATGGAGAAACCACCCCCCGGAGACCAATCTGGCGGCTCCTGCCCAGACTGCCTTCATCTCTTCGCCCCTGGAGATAAGCCATGTTGGAGTCTTGACACCTCCTTCTTATCGCTGAAGCGTCGCAGCTCGTTGGGGTGTCCCCATGAGTCATCGGACAGCTGGAGGTAACTGTCCTTCTGGACAGCCACCACTTGCAGCCACCCCTGGTCATCCCGTCATTTTCTCTTGCCATGGACCCCCCTTAGCCAAGCCTCCTCCCTGGGTCGAACCACGTCAGCGACCCGCAGGGGAGCTCGACTCGGCTTCAAACGTCCACAACGTCTAGACCAGGCTTCCTCCCTGGGTTGAATAGCAACACCAACCTCATGCGAAGCCCGACTCGGCCTCGAGTGTTGCCGTGTGGCATGTCTGTCCACCGTGCCAGCCGGTCCTGCCCCGCTCTCTTTCATTTCGAACGCCGATGAAGCCATAGCAGACCCTTGCTTCTCGGTATCTCCAGGCCGAACTCCAGAAGCAGAGGGAGCTATCCTCTTGGCTCCATCCGCCGTCACAGGCATTCCACCATGCTGCTCAGTTCCCATATCCAGGGTAACTTGGGTCCTGGCACCGGAACCCTCTCGCGATGGCCCTGGATGGAATTGGTCCTGTCCATCTCCCAGAATACTAGGCCAATCTTTGTCCCATACCTCAGAACCGGTTGGTCCAACAAACCACAGCCCGACCACTCCTCTCCGAAGCCATTGGTGATCGTGAAGCCAAGGCCGTAGAACATGTCGCAGCCAATCACATTTGATCCACTGACGGTCACCACAAACTGGACGTTGGACATCACTGCTGACTTGTATCTCACCGTCAACTCCAACGAACCCACGATGGCCAGCCTATTTCCTCCGTAGCCACATTATGGCGTCGACAGTCCTCTCACTTGGTAATACGGGAACAAATGCCTCACAGTAGGCCATTTCAACACGGAAACCGTTGCTCCCATGTCCACTGACAACGGCACTTCCATGCCATCCAGCATCACGTAACAGTAAATCCACCCATCTGTGCTCGGCGAGACAGTGTGAACAACCATAGGAGTGGTGGCAGGGGAATCCACTTTGTGTCGTCGTTCCCCTCGCTCAAATCTTTTACAAGCCCAGGCGAAATGATGTAGGAGTCCACACTTGCCACAGCGTTTGCCCCTCGCTGGACACTCTCTTGCCTTGTAACGGTGCTTGGTGGACTCGCAGCCCATACATCTGGGCGACCCCGGTGCAGACCTTATATTAATAGCAGTAGCGTATCCCTCCGTGTCTTCTGCGCTATCATCCCTATCCGACTATTTCTTCTTCCAAAGCCCCGAACTGGCATTCCCCAGCCAACTGACGCAGGTCTGCGACGTATCACTGCACTGACTCTCCAGTCCATTGGCGGCTCTGCCGAAACTGAATCCTTCAGACTATGACATTTTCCGGAGCACGAAAGTAGCGCGCCATTAGCCCGACCACGTCCTCAAAACTATCACTCTCACCCAATGTGCTGAGAACGCGTTGTCCTTCCATGTCGAGATTATGAACCAATATCGCTTGTGCACGGAGTTTCTCCAATTTGCTGAGGTTTAAAGCCACCAAATAATTCTGGAGCACTGCATACCACCTCGCCCAGGGATCCGGCGGCTCGCCCGGGAGCTCCAAAAATGGCCGAATACTAGAAACACCCTTATCCATACTTTTATTCTCATCGCCAGATGTTATGTCCATAACCAGTGCTCCAATAACGAGGCCGGAGGTGCAATAGAACTTGACTTTATTACAGTGGGGCAAAAAAGTATTTAGTCAGCCACCAATTGTGCAAGTTCTCCCACTTAAAAGATGAGACAGGTCTCCAATTTTCATCATAGGTATACCTCAACTATGAGAGACAAAATAAGAAAAAAAAATCCAGAAAATCACATTGAAGGATCTTTAATGAATTAATTGGTAAATTCCTCAGTAAAATAAGTATTTGGTCACCTACAAACAAGCAAGATTTCTGGCTCTCACAGACCTGTAACTTCTTCTTTAAGAGGCTCCTCTGTCCTCCACTTGTTACCTGTATTAATGGCACCTGTTTGAACTCCTTATCAGTATAAAAGACACCTGTCCACAACCTCAAACAGTCAGACTCCAAACTCCACTATGGCCAAGACCAAAGAGCTGTCAAAGGACACCAGAAACAAAATTGTAGACCTGCACCAGGCTGGGAAGACTGAATCTGCAATAGGTGGGCAGCTTGGTGTGAAGAAATCAACTGTGGGAGCAATTATTAGAAAATGGAAGACATACAAGACCACTGATAATCTCCCTCGATCTGGGGCTCCACGCAAGATCTCACCCCGTGGGGTCAAAATTATCACGAGAACAGTGAGCAAAAATCCCAGAACCACATGGGGGGACCTAGTGAATGACCTGCAGAGAGCTGGGACCAAAGTAACAAAGGCTACATCAGAAACACACTACGCCGCCAGGGACTCAAATCCTGCAGTGCCAGACGTGTCCCTCTGCTTAAGCCAGTACATGTCCAGGCCCGTCTGAAGTTTGCTAGAGAGCATTTGGATGATCCAGAAGAGGATTGGGAGAATGTCATATGGTCAGATGAAACCAAAATAGAACTTTTTGGTAAAAACTCAACTTGTCGTGTTTGGAGGAGAAAGAACACCATACCTACTGTGAAGCATGGGGGTGGAAACATCATACTTTGGGGCTGTTTTTCTGCAAAGGGACCAGGACGACTGATCCGTTTAAAGGAAAGAATGAATGGGGCCATGTATCGTGAGATTTTGAGTGAAAACCTCCTTCCACCAGCAAGGGCATTGAAGATGAAACGTGGCTGGGTCTTTCAGCATGACAATGATCCCAAACACACCGCCCGGGCAACGAAGGAGTGGCTTCGTAAGAAGCATTTCAAGGTCCTGAAGCGGCCTAGCCAGTCTCCAGATCTCAACCCCATAGAAAATCTTTGGAGGGAGTTGAAAGGCTGTGTTGCCCAGCGACAGCCCCAAAACATCACTGCTCTAGAGGAGATCTGCATGGAGGAATGGGCCAAAATACCAGCAACAGTGTGTGAAAACCTTGTGAAAACTTACAGAAAACGTTTGACCTCTGTCATTGCCAACAAAGGGTATATAACAGAGTACTGAGATGAACTTTTGTTACTGACCAAATACTTATTTTACCAAGGAATTTACCAATTAATTCATTAAAAATCCTTCAATGTGATTTTCTGGATTTTTTTTTCTTATTTTGTCTCTCATAGTTGAGGTATACCTATGATGAAAATTGTAGACCTCTCTCATCTTTTAAGTGGGAGAACTTGCACAATTGGTGGCTGACTAAATACTTTTTTGCCCCACTGTATGTGACTCACAGTTACACTTGGCGCTCCTACACAGGCAGAGGCGTAGGTCAAAAGAGACCGTGCCTCTTCTGCTTCAGCCCTTTATACCCAGGGTGGCGGCGGAACCGGAAAGGTGGAGCCACCACCCATATCACACAATAATACGTCATATTAATACATAACACCCTGCTCCATTCGGCACTACAGCCTCTGGCTCCAACTCCACGTAAAACCCTGTGCAAAATTATTTCCCTAAACAAACTTTTATCTCAGGACCCTCTGTGGTCCACATCTCCCACATCAATGGCTCCACCTACTCCTCGCTGCTAAACTCTAATCATACAACTCCTCTGTATACAAGTAAGCCCACATTCTGGTTACTTAGCCCCTCTCTGTCTCCCACAGGAGATGAGGGGCTGAGAGGGATGCAGCTCTCTGTAAATAGTTCAAATAAAATCATTCTCTTGCCTCATCCATTGTCTCTGAGCATTGAGTCCTGCATTTGGGTCCAAACCTTGGTATTCCATGACAGACGTACAGTATTATGTTTTGTTTTTTTCCCCCCCCACATGCTGACACAATTCCCAGAGGTCTTAAAATGTCTGTGCAACATGTTGGTCAAAATACTTCAGGGTTTAAATACTGTGGGCCCTATTTTGACGTCACCAGCGGACTTTTGCCCCAGACCCCCCCCCCCACACACACACACACACAAAATTGGCCACACTCTGATCACCCAAGGAGAGAATAAATACATAGATAGATAAATAAATAAATAAAATCCTTAATGTGTGTCCTTGTCTGTAAGTTTACAATTCTTTCATCCATCTTTAGTGAACTGTTACGGGTCGGGGGTGGGAGGTGGAGTGGGGGGCTGGAGCCTTTCCTGGCTGCTTTTTGCTAGAGACATGGCACATCATGGACAATGAATGAATGGTCAGGTAATCAGGTCAGGGATTATGACAGATTTTCACAAAATCAGTCCGTCAAAATAAGACACAGAAATTCTAGCCCTGGTGTAGTAACAACCATACTTTCATGTTCATGCCCTCTAAACGCGCTGCTGAAATAGTGATTGATAACGTGCTGCTGACTTCTAACCTGCTTTCAGATAATCAAAGGCGCTTTGACAGACAACTGTAATACCAATGAGCTGTAAGCTTGCTCCAAGTCTCTCCCATTTTAAATCATTCCCATCCTACAAGGGCAAGGCATGTGCACAATCACTTCCTTATTAGGTGGCATGGTCACACAGCAGAAAACTAATGTGCTGACTGAAACTAATAAAAGCACGTGCAAAGCGTGACACAAATGCCCACTTCAGATTATTATAATAGGGCCCACGGTGTTTAGCTGCAGTAGCATGTCTCTGGGTCTTCAATCCTCATCTGGCTTACTGCCTCTGTTGCACTGCCAGCAAAAGCAAGTTTAAAACAGGTTGGTGGTGACAAGGAGCACTTATTGCATGGGATTAAAATAAACCATCAGAGAAAAACAAATCACCATTAAAAACCACAATGTTAAAAACCACAACACGAAAACACCAAACTCTTACTCACTGCCTGTGGACAGTATGTAGCACAACTGGCAGGATGTGACTACTAGTACTAAGTATTGTGTTGATTCAGCAGAAACAGTAATGTGCTTTAAAAATCCTTCTTACCAGACTGTGCCCATTAATAATCAGACCATAATCTCGATCCACTTTCTCATCGTTCACAGTCTCCGTCTTCTTCAGCCAAAACAGGCCTGCATGAGACTTGATCACTGATGGTTCGTCTGCTGACTCTGGGCACATTTTCCGTCGTGCATTTCTAAAGACATGATTTTGAGAAGCGGCTTATTGATCAAGAACCAATATAATATGTAATGAAACACACAAAATGTGATGCAAATATCTATAAATTCAAGACATCTCTGTCTGTTTGTGTGTTCCTCAGCTATCCCTCAAACCGTTTGTCACACTGACCAAAGATTTCATACGTGCTTTGCTGAAGCTATGAGGGTGTGCATCCCCGAATATGGAGTCAGTCAGTCAAAATATGTAATTTTTATCAATAAAAGTTTAACCACCGCTGTGTGACTGCTCTATGATTTCATCCCCTGGCTTCAACAAGTGTGGGTGGGGTTTCGGATTGACTACGTACTCATTGGAGAATACGCCGCATCACGGCCATGCTGATTGAACAATACCCGGCATCACATCCATACTGATTGGATGACACAGCATCACGACCTGTCAGTCACCACAACGCTTGCTGCTGAGGTTACGAGGGTGTGACCCACAAGTATGGAGCTGCTCTGTCAAAATATATACCATAAAGTTGTGTATTTGCCATAGAGAACACGGGGGGGGGGGGTGCCTGGGACCTGTGCATCCACGAGTATGGAGTCGCTATACATAAAGTTACGTAGGTCTAATTATTCACCATAGAGAACACAAGGTGTGTGTGTGTGTGGGGGGGGGGGGGGCTGCCGGGGACCCGCGCATCTGCAAGTATAGAGCCGGTCAGTCAAAATATATACCGTAAAGTTGTGTAGATCTAATGGATATATTCACCATAGAGGACATGAGGTGCGGGGAGGGGGGGTGCTGCCGGGGACCCGTGGTGCCACAATTACATCATTGCCACACGGGTAAGGCAGCAGCCAAGACTCCTATTAACCGGCCAACACCAGTGTCCCACCGTGCGCTCCACGAACGTTCGGGGGGAGGCACGCTCAGCCTGCCCGGTCAGTGGAACACCAAAGTCCCGACTGCTGTGTCATTGTGGAGCAGAATGACCAGATCAACTGCATATTACATGCTTTGACTAAATGACAGCAAGATGCAAAAATGTCCAAATAACGAAATAAACTATTTTTATTTAAATATTTACATACAAATGGGCAACACTGATGCAAAACTTGCAGCCAAATGGGTCATTCTGCTCTCTGTGGGGTGTGTGTGTGTGTGTGTGTGTGTGTGTGTGTGTGAGAAACACTGGTGAAGGGATCGGCGCTGTACCGTGGATGCCCTGAATTTCCCTCTGATGATCAATAAAGTATACAAAATAATAATAATAATGTTTGGTGTTTTGTACTTATAATATTGCTAAAATATAAAAGGATGCACTACAGTGGGTCTCAAATATTTGGAAACGTGTCCTGTTATAGTACTGTATGAATTTATTGACGATAGACGATAAACTACACATATAAACTAAATTATAATGGTGACTGAACAACTCCCATTCCCCAAAGTGCAACATACAACATTTATGAATATAACTCATAAAAGATCACACAAATAAGTGATCTGACAAAAAAAATAAACAAGTGGTTCTTAAATAGTGGCTAATATTGGATGTCCCATTCATTTTCAGTTATTCTGTAATTAATATTCTCACAATCAAATGAATCTCAGTTCAGTCCCTTTCATATTTGTCAAAGTCTAACATGTGTGATTGCCTACATATAGCCTACACCTCTGTATTCCACTTTCAAACACAGCCTACGTTTGGGCCTGTAAAGCCTGACTGCACTACCTGTTTCAGACAGGAATACTTGCTTTCTACGGGCATGCACTAGTTCCATTAATGATATTAAGATGAAAGTAACAGTTAATCATTCTACCGCTAAACTTTTAATAGCTGACAATTATTTTGCTTAGTAGCCTTCTTCATATTCTCTATTCCCATGCAATTTTCCTATTTATAGAACAGAATAGGCTTTATTGTCATTGCACAGTTGTACAGCGCAACAAAATTGTGGGTGCTCCACCAGGCTATTGTGCAATAAAGTAAGAGAGAAGAATTTGAATAAAACACAGTTACAGTTATTCATTTGAAGTTAATAACTAATTGAGAAAAAAGGAATTAGTTTAATCTGTATACTCATCATTCTTTCAATATTTTGTTTTGAAATGGAATATCCGGATTTCAGTTGTTATTTTGTTTCTGTTTTGTCAAACAAAACTGGATTTCTGAAAAGGCCAGAAAATGGGCTGTTTTGCTGTTTCATTATCCTGTTTATTCAACTGAAACAGAATAATAGGTTTTGGGTCATCGTTTTGTTTTTGTCATCAAAACAAAAATGTGAAGGTTGAAAAAAAAGATACAGTCAGTAACTTGTTTTATTTTTTTGTTTTGCTCTACCAGGACTAAGTTCGTCTTCTTCTTTGGAAGCCATCCTGGCGGTGGTTAGAGAGTTTTCTTTTTCAAACATTAGGAGGAGTTAATTTTTTGTTTTGGTGTGATTTTAATGACATGTTCTGGACCCAGGAAACAGACACTGACACGGGCAGATATAGACAATTATTCTTTATTGTATAGTGAGGGAGTGTAGTGCATGTGTGAGTGCAAGTATTGAAGTCTGGTCACTGGAACTGAGCAGTTCAGATGGCGACCTGGCAACCCTGGAACACACAAGCAGAAACAATTACAGCTGTTCAACGATGGCGGGTAATTGTAGGTGGTAAGGCTTACTTGGATGTGCCACAGGTTATGTTCTGCTGACTTCCAGAGTCCGTGCAACGTGGTGGTGATTGTGCCCGTAGCTGTGGTGGTGATTGCACCTGTAGCTGTGATGATGATTGTTCCCGTAGCAGAGGTGGTGGTTGTACCAGTAGCCGTGATGATGGTAGCTCCTGTAGCTGTAATGAGCATAGTTCCTGTAGCTGTGGTGATGATAGTACCCGTAGCTGTGGTGGTAACGAGGAGCTCCGTGATGGAGGTGGCAACGCCCCGTCGGCTGGGGAAGTTGGTCCACCGCCTGGGAGGTCCACCTGTGCACAGGGGTAAAGGCAAGGGGTTGAAAAGCAAAGCGTTCTCTTACGTGGCCGGTCCTGACGAGACGTTCTTGGCTTGGCTTGAGAACGAAGTTCTGGCTCATACTCTGACGAGGAAGACAGACGACTCCGTGCCGGGCTGTCAGCAACACAGGGTCTTTAACAGCCGCTGGTTAGCACCTGCTGGTCTGTGTGCAGCTGGAGCTGATGAGACAGATGGCGGCCCAGCGGCCGTCATGACAGTACTCCCCCCTCTAGCAGTGTCTCCAGGCACCTGCCCAATTCTACCTGGATTCGCCCGATGGAAATCGCGGATCAACTGCTTATCCAGGATCAACGCTGGGCGAATCCACGAACGATCCTCCAGTCCAAAGCCCTCCCAGTCCACCAAATACTGAAGACCACGACCCCGCCTGCGAACGTCCAAGATGGCAGTCACCCACCAGGCTGGATGGCCATCGATCATCCTCGGGGGGGCAGGAGCCGCGGGGGGCGGGCACAGAGGGTCTGAGATGTACGGTTTAACCTAGGAGACATGAAAGGTGGGGCAGATGCGCATGGAAGGGGGGAGAGACAAGCGCACAGACACAGGATTGACAATTCGAGAAATGGTGTAAGGACCAATGAAGCGCTTAGTGAGTATGCGCTTCTCAGCCGGTACACCAATATTCCGGGTAGACAACCAAACTTTCTGACCCACCTTGTAGTCCGGGGCGGGTCTCCTGTGACGGTTGGCCACCTGGATGTTGCGTTCAGTGGTCTTCAAAAGAGCCCTGCGGGCGATGGACCATACTCGCCGACAGTGCCTTATGTGGGTCTGGACAGACGGGACCGCTACCTCCTTCTCCTCCTCCGGGATCAGTGGTGGATCAAACCCAAATGATGCCTTAAAAGGAGAGAAACCCGTGGCCGTAGAGATCGTGGTGTTATGGGCGTACTCTATCCAAGGAAGGTGCTTGCTCCAAGAGGACAAACAGGAGGAGATGACACAGCGCAGCTCGGCCTCAAGCTCCTGGTTAGCCCGTTCACACTGGCCATTACTCTGTGGATGATACCCTGAAGAGAGGCTAGCTGTGGCTCCCAGTGCTGCGCAGAATGCTTTCCAGACCTGAGAGATGAA
This sequence comes from Pholidichthys leucotaenia, assembly GCA_020510985.1. Lineage (NCBI taxonomy): Eukaryota > Metazoa > Chordata > Actinopteri > Cichliformes > Pholidichthyidae > Pholidichthys > Pholidichthys leucotaenia. The sequence goes on along the minus strand of CM035846.1, from coordinate 87,969,297 downwards.
CTGTGGTCCCCGGTCCGACACTATGTCAGCGGGGATGCCGTGGAGACGGACCACATGCTGGACAAGGAGGTCTGCCGTTTCCTGGGCCGAGGGCAAACCCCGTAGAGGCACAAAATGGGCCGCCTTCGAGAAACGGTCCACAATAGTCAAAACTGTGGTAAAATTATCTGAGGGGGGCAAACCAGTCACAAAATCCATGGCAACATGGGACCAAGGGCGGGAAGGGACCGGCAGAGGATGTAACAGACCCGCCGGGGGGGATAATGTCGTTTTCCCAGTAGCGCATTGAGCGCAAGCCCGGATGTAACTTACAACATCCTTCCGCAGCCTTGGCCACCAGAAGGTCCTCTGGAGAAGGTCCACAGTCCGACCCACTCCCGGATGACAAGCCAGCTTGGAGGCGTGACCCCACTCAATCACTTGACCCCGAATAGAGCGTGGGACAAACAGGCAACCCGGGGGACCCCCCCCCCCCCCCGGATCTGGCTCCGTCTTCAGCGCTCTACGGACTGTCCTACAAATACCCCAGGACAGGGCGCCCACAACACAGGAGGGCGGTAGGATGGGTGCTTCCTGATCTTCAGTGGATGGTACATCGAACTGCCGCGAGAGGGCGTCCGATTTACCGTTCTTGCTCCCCGGTCGATAAGTGATGGTAAAATTAAATCGGCCAAAGAAAAGGGACCAACGAGCCTGGTGTGGGTTCAGGCGCTTCGCCGTCCTGAGGTACTCCAGGTTGCGGTGATCAGTCCATACAACGAACAGCTGAGCAGCCCCCTCCAGCCAGTGTCTCCATTCCTCCAAGGCGAGTGTCACCGCCAGCAGCTCCCTGTCTCCTATGCTATAATCCGCCGGTGACAGGCGATGAGAGAAGTAGGCGCAAGGGCGGATCTTACCATCTTCAGGAGAACGTTGGGAGAGCACCGCTCCTACCCCCGAATCAGAGGCGTCCACCTCCACCAAGCACTGTAGATTCGGGTCCACCTGGGTTAGAACACGGGCAGAAGCAAACTCCTCCTTAAGTTTTTCAAACGCCCTGGCTGCCTCCTCACTCCAGCAAAACGGGGTCTTTGGGGAGGTGAGCGCAGTCAGAGGACGGGCAATATTTCCAAAATTGGGCACAAACCGACGATAGAAGTTAGCAAAGCCCAAGAATCCCTGAAGCTGCTTCCTAGAGGTTGGTGCGGGCCAATCCACTACTGCCTTGACCTTGGCCGGGTCAGGGAGCACCTGGTTCCGAGCGATGATGAACCCAAGGAAGGAGGTCTGGTCAGTGTGAAACTCACACTTCTCTGCCTTGACGAACAGTTGGTTCTCCAGGAGGCGCTGTAACACTTTACGGACATGCACCTGGTGCTCCTCTAATGTGCGAGAGAAGATTAGTATATCATCAAGACACACGAACACAAACGAGTTAAGGAAGTCCCGCAGAACATCGTTTATTAGTCGCTGGAAGATGGCCGGAGCATTGGTTAACCCAAACGGCATTACCAGGTACTCGAAATGACCGCTTGGGGTCCGGAAAGCCGTCTTCCACTCGTCACCTTCTCTGATGCGCACCAGGTGATAGGCATTCCTGAGATCCAGTTTGGTAAACCAGGACGCCCCCTGGAGGGAGTCAAAGGCTGTGTTCAAAGGCAGAGTATACTTGTCCTTTACCGTAATCTTGTTAAGGCCCCGGAAGTCGATGCAGGGGCGTAATGAGCCGTCCTCCTTCCCAACGAAGAAGAAACCGGCACCCACGGCCGAGGACGACGGGCGGATGATACCAGAGGCCAGGGATTCCTTGATGTAGGTGTCCATGGCCTCGCGCTCCGGAGCTGATAGGCTGTGCAGGCGGCTAGCAGGAAGAGGGGCCCTAGCCTTCAGATTTATAGCACAGTCGTAAGGTCGATGGGGGGTAGAGACAATGCCTGAGACTTGCTAAATACTAACCCCAGGTCATGGTAAACCTCCGGTACCTTGGACAGATCCGGTGGTGATGTCGAGGGTGGAGGCACCTTGACAGATGGGGCACACGCCGCAGATTGGAGGCAGGCACTCAGACAGAATGTACTCCACGCTGTAATACTCCCTGCTTGTCAGTCAATGGTGGGATTGTGTAGCCGAAGCCAGGGGTACCCCAGGATGACGGGCGAGGATGAGACGGGCAGAATCAGAAACCTAATCTCCTCCCTGTGGTTACCTGAAACGATCACAGAAACTGGGGCCGTCTGATAGGCGACGGTGGTCAGTGACGCCTTGGACAGGGTGATGAGATTGACAGGGGGATCCAGAGTCTGACAGCTGAGGCCCATCCGGGTTGCCAGGTCTCTGGAAACAAAGTTCTGCTCAGCTCCTGAGTCTACTAAAGCCAGCGTGGAATGTTCTGTATGCGTGTGAATTAATCTGATGGGTATGCGGAAACTAGTGAGGGGTCTTTCTAAGTTCTTGTCCGTGAATCCCCCTACTGCGATCCATGGACCTTCCCTTTTAACCGACTGGGACATTCAAATACCCCATGTGACTCTTTCCCACAATAGAAACAAAGGCCAAGATCCCTGCAGCGCTGTCTCTCAGCCGCTGACACTTTTGACTGCCCTATTACCATAGCCTCTTGATCCGGAAGTTCCTCTGACGCGGGTAGAGCGAGCAGAGGAGAACTAGTGGAGCGAGGGCGGGGTTTAGCTGAACGGGAAGTAGTTCGCTGTTCGGCCGCTCGCTCCCTTAACCTACTATCTAGGCTTATAGTAAGAGCAATTAATTCACTCAAATTATCCATTTTGTCGCGTGCCGCTAACTCATCCTTTAATTCGGCATTGAGACTGCGAAGGAAAATACCACAAAGTGACGGTTCCTCCCACCCAATCTCTGCGGCCAGGACCCGGAAGTCAATAGCGTAGTCAGCAGCTGATCTGTTACCCTGCTGCAGACTCAACAGCCGTTCTGTCAACACCGCACCCCTATCTGAATGATCAAACACAGACATAAACTCCGCCACAAACTGCTGGTAAGTTAACATAGGATAACTTGGTTTAGCCATTACTGTATATGCCCAGTCTAAGGCTCTACCCCCCAACAAGTTGATGATATAACCAATCTTACTTGAGTCTATGGTGAAGTCTCCCGGAACGCGGAGAAAAACTGATTCACATTGTAGAATGAACCCTCGGGCTTCCCCGAGTTTTCCGCTAAACCGGGCAGGAGTGGGAACAGGGGTGAGGCGAGAAGAAGATGAGATGTTAGTTTGACCTGTCGCTAAGCCTGCAGGGGTTGAAGCACTAGCGGTCGGGGAGAACGTCTGGTGTCCCTCCAGACGATCCAGCCGACTGTTAATTTGAGTCAGTTGGTTAAGAATAACTGTCTGTTGGTGTGATAACATATCTACCCGAGCGCTAAGTGTGTTTAATTTGCGCGACAGTGTACTGTCCGCTGGGTCAACGTGATGGAGTCGTACTGACATGTTCTGGACCCAGGAAACAGACACTGACACGAGCAGATATAGACAATTATTCTTTATTGTATAGTGAGGGAGTGTAGTGCGTGTGTGAGTGCAAGTATTGAAGTCTGGTCACTGGAACTGAGCAGTTCAGATGGCGACCTGGCAACCCTGGAACACACAAGCAGAAACAATTACAGCTGTTCAACGATGGCGGGTAATTGTAGGTGGTAAGGCTTACTTGGATGTGCCACAGGTTATGTTCTGCTGACTTCCAGAGTCCGTGCAACGTGGTGGTGATTGTGCCCGTAGCTGTGGTGGTGATTGCACCTGTAGCTGTGATGATGATTGTTCCCGTAGCAGAGGTGGTGGTTGTACCAGTAGCCGTGATGATGATAGCTCCTGTAGCTGTAATGAGGATAGTTCCTGTAGCTGTGGTGATGATAGTACCCGTAGCTGTGGTGGTAACGAGGAGCTCCGTGATGGAGGTGGCAACGCCCCGTCGGCTGGGGAAGTTGGTCCGCTGCCTGGGAGGTCCACCTGTGCACAGGGGTAAAGGCAAGGGGTTGAAAAGCAAAGCGTTCTCTTACGTGGCCGGTCCTGATGAGACGTTCTTGGCTTGGCTTGAGAACGAAGTTCTGGCTCATACTCTGACAAGGAAGACAGACGACTCTGTGCCGGGCTGTCAGCAGCACTGGCTTTTAACAGCCGCTGATTAGCACCTGCTGGTCTGTGCGCAGCTGGAGCTGATGAGACAGATGACGGCCCAGCGGCCATCATGACATTTAATCCATTAAAATTGTCTTTTAAGTTATCAAAATATCACATGAAGGTATTACTGTACTGACTGTGCTGGAAAATTATTTATAAGCATAGCTTTACTCCACTGCAACAATCTGAAACACAATATCTTAGACACCAGAAATTCTTTATAATAACTGCAGAAAGACATGTGGACTACAACAGCTTAATGTATGAAACTGCAACATTTTGAATCATAATAATTCATAAATGTAGTCTAAGTTGGATTCAGTTAAAAGCATACTTGGTAATTAAAGCTATTCGTGTGGGTTTGATAAATATCATTAAAGTAACAGTGCAACACTTATCTAGGCTGTACTACCTGCATCTGCTGCTCTGTTTATTGAAAATTACATACATTATATACAAATCTAATAACAGAATTTTGAAATAATCATAAACAGCAGAATGTTGGTAGAGAGAAATATCAACACATAACGCAGACTATTATTATCACAAAATGTCTTTCAAGGCAAAGAACTGAGACCCCCGCGCTGGACTGTGAGCGTGTGAAATTTATTACAGAAACAACAAACATAAAGTTAAACAAGGTGTTCAAAACACAAAGTACAAACGAGGGAGAAAAACTTACTTTAGGACTACGCACCAGAGCGAGGCAGGGCTCTGGCGGAGACGAGGGAGAATAACCAATTCAGAATAACCAATTCAATGACAACGAAGGAATGAAAATAAAGCCTTAAATAAGGTTCAAAACCCATTTACATAATAAATGACAGGTGTGGGTACCTGAATGGGCAGGTGAAGGCAATGATACACAATGCGGATCAGCTGGGGTAGTGAGAGAGAGGCAAACCAAGACTGACAGCTGACAGGGCAACACCTACATGAAGCTTCATGCCCCTAACAGCTGTCAACCAGTAAAAGAATAATACTAAAGATATAAATAATTAAATAACCACCCACATATAGCAAAAATGAAAATGTAAATAAATGCAAAAATAAAAGTGTAACACAAACAGGAAAATGGCAAGCAGAACATGAATACATAAAACCCCAAAGGCATAAAATGCAACAAATAAGTAACTAAAATGGAGAAAGCCATGAGACCGAGTCTGGCAGAGACCTCCAGCTCTCGGCTTATGTCAGAGCCCCCCTCTCAAGGGGTGGAACCCAGACACCCCAGGGCAACATCAAAAAGAAAAAGAAAGATCCCCCCCCCAATAGGAGCACAACAACAGCTCACCCCGGGAGGGTGGTGGTGGGGAACAGGCCAGGAGGGAACAAAGCGAACCCTGCTCAGGACCCACACCAGAGAAAATCCCCCAACTCCCCTAAGTCCCCTGGACCGAGGGGCTGGGCAGTTCAGGCGGGTGACCGGAGTCCCAGGCCTGTCAGATGGCACGATGGATCAAGTCGGGTGGCCTCCCAGAGAACGTGTGCCACCCAACTCTGCGGCACAGCCTGTTGGGTGGTCTGCCTGAGTTTTTTAACCACCTGAACAGGAAAAGCAGCAACCCCACAAGGAGGCCCAACAAAAGGAAGGAGACCTGAGGAGGGGGACCACGACGGCGTCCGGCAGTGGAGGGGGAACTACGATGACATCCGGCAGCGGAGGGGAAACCACGACGGCCTCTGGCAGAGGAAGAAGAACCGTGACGGTGTCTGGCAGAGGAGGAGGAACCATGACGGCATCTGGCAGAGGAGGAGGGACCAGGACAGCGTCGGGCAGCGACCCCGGGGAAGAGGTCAAACAAAACAGACGGAGGGACAGGGTCAGGGCCACTGGCAGCAGTGGAGCCCAGTGAGGTGAGCTCAGGTGCAGCTGATGGCTGCACTTGGTTCTCCTCACCAAGAGCCAGACGAGACCTCTTCAATACAGAAACAACAGAAACAGAAGAGAGCACTTGCCTGAGCTCGAGCTCCACCGCCATCCAGGACTCCATTGATCCAGGCAACAATTTCTCAGGTCTGGTCCTTTGGACGGCCAGCTCCAACTCTGCTGCGGTGGTCCCTGCAGCAGGCTTGGTGGTTGATTCAGTCTCTAGACTCCCAAGCGAAGTGACCCACGCTGGTGACTTGTCTGGCGTGGCGGCTGGGGGTTCACTTCCTACAGGTGCTGGATCTAGTGCACCTGAGGTCCAGGGATGCTCCATCGTAGGCACCGGCGTCAGCTTGGTAACAGCACTCCCTCTCCATCCAGACTATGGCTGCGGGGCTGGGGCTAGGTCCTCCAGGGCCGTAGACTCCTCCATCATCTGGTGACTTGGCGGGCACTCTGTAAAATTGGGAAGAGACACAGAGAGAGTAGATGAAAGGCTTACAGCTGCAGCAGGCAGTGAGAGCTCAGAGGACTATATGAGCCTCACCACCGGGAACCAGGCAAGGTAATTCATGTTCAAGTGATTGAGAATGAAAAAAAAAAAAAAACACTTGCCTGTTTTCCCGGGGTCTGATGTTTTGTGCTGCAGCTGGTGTGGTGTTTTCCCTCTCCATGGCTACACTGGATGTTGGCCCCTCAGAGGATCGTGGAGAAACAGCCCCAGTGGACACGGAGGTGGGCGGAGTCGGAGGAAAAACAATCAACCTCTCGGCAGCGGGGGAGAGTGCCGGGGAGAAGCAGGGGACAGCAGCTGCGGAGAAGGGAGGTGCTGACAATTCAGCTGGAGACGAAAAACTCTGAATGCGCACTGCTGAGGGAGACTTCTGGCTGGGCGTAAGAAGGGCTGCTGGCTGAGAGGTGATGGTGTTCTTCCACTGGGATTTTTGAGATCGGCGACGATGAGAGGGAGGCGGAGGTGTAGGCTCACTGTGGAGAGGAAGAGACTCCGGAGTCAGGGGACACTCCATCATCGGCTCAAACTCCGGTTCCCTCGGTGAAAACTCCTTTTCATTCATGAACCAAATTCTGGAGGAGCCATGGCTTAACCTCCAGGAGGAGGTCAGTCTCTGCCAATAATGCCTGTCTGCGGTCCTCCAGCTCCTCGGCCGATGGAGCGGGCCAAAGCTCAGGAGGAGGAGGCGGAGCTACCGCTGGAGAGTGGCGAGAGGCTGGAGGCTTTCTTTTGCGCAAGCGCTTGCTGTTCGTTGGTGTCAGTGCAGGCGTTGGAGCTACTTCCCTCATCTCTTCACTAGTGATCTGAGGGGAAAATATGGAGAGGAGTAGGTTTGTTAGCTCCGGGTGATTCCACAAGCTGGGGCATGCCTCCAGCACCTGCGCCGCACCATCCAGACGCTCTTGGATAGCCTCGGGGGCACAGGAGGCCTGCATCTGTGGCAAAATACCCTCCAGGATGCACACTGACCACCGCTCCACTTCGTCCAGATCCAAGATGGACACATCCAAGGTAACAGACATGGTACTCTCGGTGTGGGAAGGAAAAAAAAACAAGCTGGGAAAAGTGGGAAAAATAATGAGCTTCGCTGCCGGGAGTGAAGGAAACAAACAAACAAAAAATCAACAAACTCACAGCAGCTGGGTCTCTACTGGCCACTGAATTCTGTCACAAAATGCCTTTCAAGGCAAAGCATTGAGACCCACGTGCTGGACTGTGAGCTTGTGAAATTTATTACAGAAACAACAAACATAAAGTTAAACAAGGTGCTCAAAACACAAAGTATAAACGAGGGAGATAAACTTACTTTAGGACTACGCACCAGAGCGAGGCAGGGCTCTGGCGGAGACAAGGGGAAATAACCAATTCAGCAGCAATGAAGGAACAAAAATAAAGCCCTTAAATAGGGTTCAAAACCCATTTACATAATAAATGACAGGTGTGGGTACCTGAATGGGCAGGTGAAGGCAATGATACACAGTGCGGATCAGCTGGAGTAGTGAGAGAGAGGCAAACCAAGACTGACAGCTGACAGGGCAACGCCCACACGAAGCTTCACGCCCCTGACAGCTGTCAACCAGTAAAAGAATAATACTAAAGATATAAAGAATTAAATAACCACCCACATATAGAAAAAATGAAAATGTAAATAAATGCAAAAATAAAAGTGTAACACAAACAGGAAAATGGCAAGCAGAACATGAACACATAAAACCCAAAAGGCATAAAATGCAACAAATAAGTAACTAAAACGGAGAAAGCCATGAGACCGAGTCTGGCAGAGACCTCCAGCTCTCGGCTCATGACAATTCTACAGTATCAGTTCTTTGGTGATTACGAGCCAGATACAGCATGTAAAGTGAAGACTCTTGAGATATAAACTTAATATGAGGTGACAAAACGTGACATCAACCTAGCTTTGCTATTGGCTGTGACATCCTGACCAGCCACTGTAGTCTGGTCCTCCAACTGCTCAGATGTAAATATTATGATTGTTTTGGACCTGTAAAAACTTTTAAAATATTTTTTAATCAATATATAATTTTTTTTGAAGAATATAAAGACTTTAATTCTGTACCTTTCAAAACATTTTGCTGATGTATTATTCTTTAAAAAATATTTGTTTTCATTAAAATATACTACTCAAAAAATAAAGGGAACACTTTGAAAACACATCAGATTTTAATGGGAAAAAATAAGCTGGACATCGAAATTGTGGCAGGCTAGTCCAGCTTACTCAGATTAAAAAGTGTTCCTTTAATCTGAGTAAACCGGACTAGCCTGCCACAATTTTGATATCCAGCTTATTTTTTCCAATTAAAATCTGATGTGTTTTCAAAGTGTTCCCTTTATTTTTTTGAGCAGTATATAATCCCATACACCTTTAAAAGAAAAGTGCTTGATTTTTGCATATCCCTGTATGATTGTGAAGACTTCACCTGTTCTTTAATACCACATTATGTTTGGTGTACATACATACACACTGTTTGCATGTATGTGTGTGTGTGTGTGTGTGTATATATATATATATATATATATATATACACTACCGTTCAAAAGTTTGGGGTCACCCAGACAATTATTTTGTGTTTTCCATGAAAAGTCACACTTATTTACCACCATGAGTTGTAAAATGAATAGAAAATATAGTCAAGACATTGACAAGGTTAGAAATAATGATTTGTATTTGAAATAATAATTTTTTCCTTCAAACTTTGCTTTCGTCAAAGAATCCTCCATTTGCAGCAATTACAGCATTGCAGACCAAACATGATTGCACAAGGGTTTTCTAATCATCCATTAGCCTTCTGATGCAATGAGCAAACACATTGTACCATTAGAACACTGGCGTGATAGTTGCTGGAAATGGGCCTCTATACACCTATGTAGATATTGCACCAAAAACCAGACATTTGCAGCTAGAATAGTCATTTACCACATTAGCAATGTATAGAGTGTATTTCTGATTAGTTTAAAGTTATCTTCATTGAAAAAAAGTGCTTTTCTTCCAAAAATAAGGAAATTTCTAAGTGACCCCAAACTTTTGAACGGTAGTGTATATATATAATTTTTTAGTTAACTCAGTTTATTATCCTTTTTAGCATCCCAAATATTTATTTATTAAAAAAAATATGTATTTTATTTTCATTCCTTGAAAAAGCTGGATGGAGAAGTGCTTCAATATCTCTGAGAAACATTTGTTAAATCTTGATTAATGAATTTAACCCCTTGCACTCCGGTCAATTTCCCTAAAAATGCCAAAAAATAACGTGCCCAAAGTAAATCGAAAGCTGTTCTTCAACCCTTTGCAGCATCTTCATAGGATTGGCCTCATTTAAAAGAAAACACTTTGAATTTTTTGGCAAAACAGTCATAATCTCTCTAAGTGCTCCGTCCACTGAGTTACAGTCATCTAAACATACTGAACTTGAAGAAAATAAATTTGGCCTGGGTGTTTTTTTGGATACAAATGCTTGCAAATAACGCACAGCTTCAGATCCGGGCTGGAAAATGCAACAGAAATGTAGAACCAAGTGTTATCCAGCTGAGGTCAAAATTTTGTAACAATACCACGGTGGCGCAGTGGTTAGCACTGCGGTAGCACAGTTTACCCTTGGCCGGGGGATTGTGGGGATCGTGGGATCGTGGGTTCGATCCCAGCCCCCGACCAACAGTGATCTGTGTGGAGTTTGCATGTTCTCCCCGTGTTGCGTGGGTTTCCTCCGGGATTTCTCCGGTTTCCTCCCACATGCCAAAGACATGCATATTAGGTTAATTGGCTGTTCTAAATTGTCCCTAGATATCTGTTTCCTATAGGCCCTTAGAATAGAGGGTTAGTATTAATGAAAGCGCTTTGAGTGGTCTTTGTGACTAGAAAAGCGCTATATAAGTGCAGGTTAGTTAGTTAGTTAGTTAGTTAGCTTTTTCCTCAGGTAGTTCCCAGGCGTTTTTGAACTGTGCCAAATTGTGCCAAATGGCACAGTTTGGAAAAACGTCTGTAACTTTTGAATGATTCAATATAGAAGCTTCATCTTGGGCTCTAATGAAAGGTGACACTCAGGGCTGTGTGTGCGTGTGAGGGGGGGGTTATCCTCCCCCCTTGCTACAGAGGACGGACATCGGCCATCGCTACATGACGGAATAGACTCATGTGGCAATGTGGCGATCGCGGCGCAGTCACCACGGCTCCCCCACCCCCCTCGCTACATAACAGTAGCGGGGGGGGGGGCGTTCACGGTCCGGACGCGGCGCACGAACCGCGGCGCACGGACTTCGGACTTCGTGCGCCGCACAGTTGTAATTTACCGATCGGTCAAAAGTCATTTTTGATTACAATTTTCAGGGATAAAGAATAATTTAGCTTAAAACACTTACCTCTTCACAGCAGCAGTGTCCTGGCGAACTTCTGTTCCTCATTGTCAGACGAATGCAACGCTGGTCCATTGTTACGGACTCGTGGTTCTGGTCTCGCGACCCGGTCAAAACATAATTCCATTATTGTGGTTTTGCGCTTCCATGATTGCGGTTTTGGCGAATGATTTACGACCTTCGTCGTCAGCCTCCGTCGGTCTATGATGACCATGGAAGAGAATCCTAAACGTCTATTCTGCTGGAATAAAAAAAAAAAAAAGCACCGCCTGTGGCTGAACAGGCCGATGTGTGAATGGCAGTCCCTGTCACACAGGTCGCACTTGTGGGTGGTCTCCGTGCTGCTGGGTCTGTGACGGGTCTTCCTGCGGGTCCTTTTTTCATCTGCAGCAGTCAGTCTGTCTTCACCCAGCCTTACACAAAACAGCTTGCGAACTTCTGTGCTTCAATTGGCTCGCTGCATTCACAGCGTTGGTAGGCGGGTCCTTCTTGCTAGGTTTTCAGTCATTGGTTCTTCAAGTTTTCAGAAACCCAATTGAAGGCTCTTATTAGTCGAATGAGAGGTCCATCAGATGATCTAATCTGTTCGCGGCTGTGTCTGTAGTGGAAGAACGGAAATGCAGCTTTTTTTCAGTGCGCGCTTGGACGCAGCGCCCTCGTGCGTACTAGAGCGCACGAGAGCGCCCTCGTGTGCTCTAGGACGCAGAAACGTGCCCATCCGTGGTACACAGGAGTGCAACAGGTTAAAATCAATTCAGTTTTTATAATTACTACATTTTAATTTATATTTTAATTAGGTATTTATGGTTTCCTTTATATTATTTTGCCCTGGTTTTGTTTCTCTGTTCCTTGGAAAAACCGGGACTCTACTACAGTGCAGTAGCTGGCAGTAAAACACCACCAGGATGACTGTTAACCACCTACAAAGAAGACAACAAACTGCTTCCTGTCAAAACAAAATGAAAAAAACAACAACGAAACAATAAATTGCTGTTATCTGTTTTTATCATTCCATTTTTGTTTTGATAAGAAAAATGAAGTAGTGACTCAAATCCTGTTATACCATTCCAGTTGAGTAAAATGGATAATGAAACATCAAAACAGCCCATATTCTGGCTTTTACAGATTCCCAGTTCTGACAAAACAAACAAAATAATGACCAAAATCTGACTATTCCGTTTCTATTTCAAAACAAAATACTGAAAGAATGAAGACAACTCAAACTGATATTAGTCTGTATTTTAATAGTACTCAACTCATCTGATAATTTGCAGAATCTTGCTCCTAAACAGGAGCTCTGTACTCTTAAGTCCTGAATTTTTCAACAAGGACTTGAGTAAGTGTGATTACATTATCAAGATTTTGGTGTTTAGTACAAAATCAAACATGCAAGAAATGAAAACTTTAAGTGCTAGGTCAGGGGTCTGCAACCTGCGGCTCTGGAGCCACTTGTGGCCCTTTTGCCCATATTCAGTGGCTCCCTGTGGTTTTAAAAAACTACCAAATTTATATGAAAATGGTCACAAACTTATGACTAATTCACTAATGAACAAGAAAAAACTGCAAATTAGAGAAGAAAAAACCTCTAAAATATAAACAAAAACTGACAAAAATGCATAAGAATATGTTACTTATTTATAAGAACAAAATTTACAGGACAAGGTTCCAAATTAATGAGGAAAAAATGCACATTTACACAAAGAGTTATAAATGAAAAAAAAAAAAAAAATATATATATATATATATATATATATATATATATATATATGAAAAGGCCCCATGTTTACCAGAAAAAAAAGCCCAGGATTTATGAAAAAGTTGTTGATTTTTAAAAAACTTACAAATTGTCAAGGAAAAATGTTGCAAGTTCATAGTTAAAAAGCTGGAAATTTAAGAGGACAAGGTCACAAATGTGAGAAAAATCATGAACATTTACAAGAAAAAAAAGCCACAAATTTAAAAGAGAAAGGTACAAACTGAAGAAAAACATGCTGCAAATTTACCTTGAAAAAATTGTGTTAAGGAAATTAGTTGAAAATTTATTTAATGTTTGGGAGAAAAAAAATCACAAGTTCAGATGGGGGATAAAAGACTAAAATTTTTGAGAGAAGTTAAACAAAGGAAATTTATCTTGTAAAGTTATAAATCAATAAAAAAAGAAGTGCATATTTACAAAAAAGTAAAATGCTGCTTGTGAGAGAGCAGCATTGCTGTTTTAGTTGGTTCTTTGACCTCTTTTTTTAAGGCTCATAAGTTCTGTGGCTCAATAAAGATTTTTGAGACAAAAATTGCTGAGAAGGGCTCTTTTCATAGTACAGGTTGCTGACCCCTGTTCTAGGTGATGCAATGGTCTTGGAGCCAGAAGTTTCATGGTTTGAATCTCCTTGTGGACACTATGCACGTCAGCTGAACTGTAACTGACTGACTTACTGTAGCTCCTCTTTGACTCCTTCAGCTGTGTTGGCTGCCACGATGAACACATCCGTCATCTCCTCTCTCAGCATGTTGCAAGAATAGCCAATGTTCTCTGCTGTCTCTGTTAAAAATAATTTATTTAAATATTGACTATCTGAATCCATTTACTGATATTAGAAAAAGAGAAAAACAAGAACACAAAAATAAATAAATAAAGGAATAAAATATACAGCAACACTAACCTTGTTTATCCCCAGTCAATACCCAGATTTTGATGTCAGCTTTAGCCAGTTGCTCAATGGTCTGAGGAACGCCGTCTTGCAACTTGTCCTCCACAGCTGATGCTCCTAAAAGCTACAGTTCACAGATGAGATTGTGAATTTGAAGTAGTGCTGCTTAAAGCAAAACATTATGAAGGCACCCCCCCACCCCCTGGCTAATTTTAAAATAACAGTGTAGCATACTATACACAGGGCAATTTTGGTCAAGCAAACTACTATTAAGCAATCAAACAGCTATCTGCTTTCTCAGTCACCAGTTTAGCAGCAAGTATGCATCAGATGTACTGACAATCATGTCTTTTTCCAATTCTTCATAGAGATCATCAAGTTTTTCATCCCGCCCCTCCATGGCGATGCTGGCCTCATGGTGGCGCTGTCTCCAATCCTCCAAACAGCTCTCCTCTAAATTCTTGTAGGCCAGAACCAGAGTCCGGAGGCCGTTACCTGCATACTCCTGGTTTGGTTAAGTAATTTAAACACTTATTAAAGTTAACGTGGTGTTGAGTGTACTTTGGTTTTATATCAGCATACGTTCTGTGTCACTCACATTGAGATGTCCAGTAGTAACTTCCATCAGTTTGTTACAGGAGGGGTGCAGTCGTTCATAGATGATGGTGTCTGCTCCCTTGCAGTATAGAGTGATTCTGCCTTCTGGGCTACGCACTGGAAATTACAGAAGTGACAAAGGTTGATGTAATACTGTGAAAATAAAGAGGAAAATACCGCTCATTTATCAGTTTGTTTTCTCGTGTTGCAAGTCAACAGTTGATACTGAGACATCAGTTTGAGAGCTGGGCAGTGACATTTTCACACTGAAGCAACACCATGTACGATTTTTGTCATGGAAATATGATGCATGGAGAGAGGTGAAATAAAGAATCCCACAGAGGTAATTTTATATATTTTAACCTGCAGAGGTGATCAAGGAGGCGGCAGTGGCTCAGGAGGTACAGCGGGTCGTCCAATAACCGGACAGTTGGTGGTTCAAATTCCGCTCTCCTGAGCCATCCTGCTGTTGTGTCCCTGGGCAAGACACTTTATCTGCTTTGTCTCCAGCATCCATGACACTGGGTATAAATGTTCGGTAATGGTCGGAGAGGCTGTTGGCCTTGGGCTCACTGGAAACACTTTGAGATGTCACTTTACATGTAAAGTGCCATATAAAATCTAATCCATTATTATGTTCTCCGAGACAATGGCTGCTTTCTGACCATCTCCAGAGCTGATCACAGCCTACAAACCTCTGATCTGCAGGACTAAACCAGCAACCAAAACAATTCAGGTATGGACTGAGGAGGCTTCCTCAGCATTACAGGACTGTTTTGGGGAGCGCAGAACCGCCAACCCTCCAGTTATTCAATTCAGTTCAATTCAATACAATTCAACTTTATTTATATAGCGCCATTTCACAACAACAGTCATCTCATAGCACTTTCAACTGTAGGGGGGACCCCCACAGTTGCGGAAAGACCCCAGCAATCAGGTGATCCCCTGTGAGCAAGCACTTGGCGACGTTGGAGAGGAAAAACTCCCTTTTAACAGGAAGAAACCTCCAGCAGAACCAGGCTCAGGGAGGGGCAGTCATCTGCTGTGACTGGCTGGGGGGTGAGGGGACAGAGAAGATGAAAAGAACAGACATGTAGAGAGCAAACAGCACGATGGGGACTCAATCTATGGGAGAGAACAAACAGATGTTAATGACCAGCAAAAAAAAATATTTCATTGAGAGTGAAGAAAGGAGTGAGGCCCAGTGCATTATTGGAGATCCCCCGGCCGTCTAAACCTATTAGCAGCATAACAAGGGAGGGTTCAGAAAAACATGATCTCTCCCTAATTGTAGGCTAAATCAAAAAGGTAGGTTTTAGCCCTATTCTTAAAAACAGAGATCGAGTTTGACTCCTGAATCCAGATTGGCAGCTGGTTCCACAGGAGAGGAGCTTGATAACTGAAGGCTCTGCCTCCCATTGTACTTTTGGAGATTCTAGGTATTACAAGTAATCCTGCATTTTGGGAGCATAGTGCTCTGTTAGGATAATACGGTAGTATCAGATCTTTTAAATAAAAAGGAGCCTGATTGTTTAGAGCTTTGTAAGTAAGAAGAAGGATTTTAAACTTAATTCTAAACTCTATGGGAAGCCAATGAAGGGAGGCCAGAACCGGAGAGATATGATCTCTTTTTCTAGTACCTGTTAAAACTTTTGCTGCAGCATTTTGGATCAGCTGAAGACTTTTTAAAGATGTTTTAGGACAGCCTGATAATAAAGAATTACAATAATCTAATCTCGAGCTAACAAAAGCGTGGATCAGTTTCTCAGCATCACTCTGAGACAAGATGCTCCTAATCTTGGCAATATTACACAAATGATAGAAGGCAGTCTTAGAAACAAATTTAATATGTGAATTGAAGGACAGATCTTGATCAAAAATAATTCCAAGGTTCCTCACAGAGCTATTAAGAGAAAGAGTAACCGCATCCAAACTGAAAGTTTGACTTGGAAAGGTATTTCTAAGGTTATTTAGACCAACAAGAATGACTTCAGTCTTATCTGAATTTAATAGCAGGAAATTACAAGTCATCCAAGCTTTGATTTCCTTAAGACAGGCTTCCAACTTGGCTAATTGATTACTATCATCTGGCTTCATTGACAGGTATAATTGTGTATCATCTGCATAACAATGAAAATGTATAAAGTGCTTTCTAATAATGTTACCTAACGGAAGCATGTATAAACTAAAAAGAGTAGGGCCTAGCACATATTCCTGTGGAACTCCATGACTAAGCTTTGCATTGAAAGAAACTCATTATTGACATGAACAAACTGGAACCTATCAGATAAATAAGATCTAAACCACTACAACGAATTAAAGTTGAAAGTTATTAGACGACCCGCTTTACCTGCTGAGCCACTGCCACCCACATTTCCCTCCTCCATTCCATTTTTGCTGAGGACCAAGCTGGACGGCGGGAAGTTCCATTTTTATATGGTCTTTGGCATGCATGACCCGGCCGGGACTTGAACCCCGACCTTCCAGTTGTGGGGTGGATGCTCTACCTCTAAGCCACCACCCCAGCTTAGCTCTGACCCCACCTTGCCTGACACCCTGAACACCTTCTTCGCACGCTTTGACACATCGAGCTGCAGGGAGACTGTACACCTACCCCAGCTGGAGGAGCAGCACCAGCCTCTCATTCTGCAGCTTCACCAAATGATCTCCACCTGAGGAAGATCAACACCAGCAAAGCAGCAGGACCAGACAAGGTTTTGGGCCAAACACTCAAGCTACTGTATGTGCTGATCAAATGGCAGGAGTTTTTCTGGACATCTTCAACCAGTACCTGCAGCTAGCTATGGTTCCGGTTTGCCACAAGTCCTCCATCATTGTGCCCGTGCCTAAAAAGGCTGCTATCACTTGCCTCAATGATTACTGGCCCATCCCTCTGTCCACGGTAGTCATGAAGTGTTTTGAGAGGATCCTCCTGAAACACATCACGGACACCATCCCTGCTGATCTAGACCAGGGGTTCCCAAACTTTTCAGCCGGTGACCCCCAAAATAATGGTGACAGAGACTGGCGACCCCCCACTATCCCCAGAGGTGACTGATACATAAAAAAAAAACAAAACGTGCGCACAATTTGATATATCTGTGGATTCATCTAACTGCAAAGCATATTTCCCTTTCTTCACTCTGTCAATAAGCTGACACTTATGTCCTGGGCCATGTCCATGATGCACGAGGATATGGTCCCATCAGACAGCGGCACTGCTTCCAGCTCCCATGCCTGTTTATCCCCACGCATTGTCTGACTCATTGCGATAACAGTAGGTTTTATTAGGGTTTCTTTGATTGTGTGTGGCGTTTTTGCCTGTGCAATTAAATATGCCACCTCATATGATGCTTTTTGAGCTTTGGTTGTGGTTGTTGTTTGATTAGCTATGACTTTCTTTTGGCCTTGCAATTCTCTCTCCTTTTAGTGGAAAAAAAATCAGCTGGTTTAGCGGCAAGAGATGAGTGCTTAGTTATCAAGTGTCTAAGCATTTTTACGGGCTTTAAACTCTCATGTGCAAGCACCTCGGTGCACACCGCACATTAGGGATGTTGTACTTCACTAATAACGATGCATGAATCCATACTGAATATATTCCTCTCGATACTTGGGACACTTGGAGGAAGGTTGGTCTGACTACTTATGGAGCCCTTTATGGTGCTCTCCTCCCCCTCCTCCTCCTCCCCCCGTGCCAGAAGTTGATGGGCTTTCTGACGGCATTTCTCCACTCTCCTTTGCTGCCATCTTGACTTTGGTCGATATTAACTCTTTCATTTTTTAAAATTATATCCTGGGCTTAAAGCATAGTGTGTTGATTTGAGCTATTCAGACGAAATCTACTGGTGCACAATGACCTGTGTGTGACCTGTGATGTTTAACGTGGAGCAGTTAAAGTGACGTGTCACCTGTGTAATCACCTCAGGAGGATTCTGAAAATCATCTCACGACCCCTTCCTTAGCATCTCAGGACCCCCACTTTGGGAATCTCTGATCTAGACAGCCTCCAGTTCACCTACAGGGGGGACACATCTATAGAGAATACAGTCTCCATCTCACTTCATACAGCCTTGACCCACCTGCAGCATTCTAATATTTATGTTAGGATGCCATTTTTCAACTTCAGCTCAGCATTCAACGCTGTCATCCCTGATAAACTTGCAGTGAAGCTCTGGTGAAGTCAAGCTGGATCCGTCCACATCACTGTGAGACTCTCACTAACCGGCCTCAGGTGGTGAGAATAGGAGACCACACATCATCCACCCTGGTTCTGAACACAAGCATGCCGCAGGCATGCGTGCTCAGCCCTGCTCTCTTCACTCAGGATTATTCTGCTATCCACTCCACTAAGTTAAGTTAATCCCTTCCACAGCATGTGGGACATCATGTGGTGTATGGGACGATGCCTATCTCCCTTTCACTGATCCTAGGCCCCACAGCTTCTGTACGTAGTGAAAGCTACAGTGGGGGGTCAGCCCTCTGGTAGCTCTGTGCATTAACTTTCCTTTGCCCATTCTATTATGCTGAGCACCAAGCTAGAAGGTGGAAAGTACCATTTTTACATAGTCTTTGGTATGACCCGGCCAGGATTTGAACCTACAACCAGGAGGTTGTGGGGCAGATGCTCTACCAACTAGGCCACCACTCCGGTCCCTCCACCTCACTAACACAGTCATAAAGTTCATGGACGACACCACTGTGGTGGGTCTCATATCGATGAGACCCACTGTAGAGAGGAGATCCACCACCTGACTCAGCGGTGTTCAGCCAGCAACCTTGTCCTAAACATCAGTAAGACCAAGGTGGTCACTGTAGACTACAGGAGGTCCAGGAAAACGGAACACACTCCCCATCCTGTGCTCATTCTACTGTTGCACTATTGGGAGCATCCTCACCAGCTGCATCACTGTGTAGTATGGAAGCTGCACCACGTCCCGCCAAAAGACACTACAACACACAGTGAAAGCAGCCAGCAAGATCATTGGTGCTCCTCTGCCCCCCCCCCCCCCCGTTGGACATGTACCACACCCACCTCACCCGCAGAGCCATCAACATCGAAGGCGACACCTCCCACCCCTCTTTAGCCCCCTGCCCTCGGGGAAAAGGTACCAGAGCCTCCAGGCCCACTCCACAAGACTGCTAAACAGCTTTATTCACTAGGCCATCAGGACCCTGAACTCTGCCCCCCCCCCCCCAACCCCTGGACCGTAACACACTCACCCACACAATAACTACCTCAGCTGTTTGCACAGAAAGACTGGCACGCCAACAGTACCACATCTGCTGCTGTATGTCTCTGCACCTTACTGCAACCATTTACACAAATGCCATACCTGCTGCTGTCTGTTATTGCAATATTGATCATGTGCAGTCCAATCTGTCACTGTCTGCACCTACACTACCGCACCGAACTTGCAATTACAGGTATTATGGCTCCACTTTTTCTGTATATAGGATTGCTGGGTTTCATCTTTTATCTTATTTGCACTACGGGTAGCAATACTGTACACAGACTGCTGTTGTTTTTCATCCTTATTGCTCCTTTTTTTATATATTGCACACACCACTAAGAGAGAAAGAAACAACATTTCAATTCTCCTGTAAGCCCTGTACATATAGAAGTACTGACAAATAAAAATCTTTGAATCTTTGAATAATAAGAGCAAACTGTTTGTACACCCATTGTGAACCAGGAAAAAATTTATCATCATATTATTTTATTTTAACCATTTATTCTAAACATAGGTGTCTGTCCAGATTTTTTTTTCTTTTTTAAAGCAAAATCTATATTTTAGGGTAATTTCTGCATCAAAATAGACATAAATCTATAAAGCCTTCATGATTATATACCTTATTTTTACATAAAGAATGCCAAACTTTTTGTCATAGCAATTGCTCACCTATTACTGACATCCTCTTCCGCACATTATTGAAGTCCAGAACAGCCAGCAGTTCATAGATCACTTGTCTGCCCATCTCTACCACTGTGATGGTCTCTGGTGTGCGTGAGCGGAACACAAACCCAAAGTTTCTGGCAGCGGTCACCAGAGCACCCTCATCAGGTGACTGAGCCTGATAGTGGAGCTCTCCTACAAGGTACGAAAATGAAACAGTTATTAACATTGTAGCTTTCCTATAATTTTAATTTATATGTTTCTAAATGGAAACATGAAAATAATAGAAATCAAAGAATCTTAGTGAGCAAGCTCACATACAGTACCCTATGCATCTGCATATCAGTGGCCCCTAATGGAAACTTTCATCAATATAAAATAGCCAGGAAAAAATGAGTCCTCCTCCCCAAAAATTGAACCCCCATTTGAGTTAAAGCTTTTGTATAAACAGGAAGTCAATCTGATCCGAAATGTAGAAGCTAGAGTGGGGACCACATAAAATGTCAAATGAACGAACAAGGAAGGAACGGATGGACGGGTCCAAAACAATAAGAAAACAAGAAAGGGGGCCATTATTCAGGACTAAAGTTTAATAAGAAAATTTGCGTATAATCAGAGTCACTATTTGCAACATGCTCCTCCTGTTGAGAGCCTTTGCCATGTAGTAACACAGTTGTCCATCAGAGGACTCTCACCCTCTTTCTTTTCCTCAGGCATGACGGTGTGACACAGAGCCAGCAAGCGGAAGAAGGCCTGAGCCTCTGGGTTTCCCTCTCTCACCGTTTCCATCAGACTGTAGTCATGAAAGATGAACTTTGGATCTGCCAGCTGGTTCCACGAGAAGTCCACTCTCTCTGTCTTCTGCAAATAGAGAGGAAAAAATAATGAGAACAAAAAAGTGTAACACACACTAAATAGACAATAGATATAATTCTGTGTTTTCTTCACACCTCTGTTATCTCCACCCTTAGTCCAGAAAAGTCAAGCAGGTCTCCTGAATAAAAGTTACATATAAAATCAGTTACTCACTCATGTATTCACTAAATACTGCAGTCTTCATATGAGCAAAGCTGTTTACCATAAGCTTTTCCATTGATAGAACATTTGTTGAAAGTCATAATGTTCTGTGTCAGAGTGCCAGTTTTGTCGCTGAAGATATATTTAATCTGGCCAAGCTCCTCATTCAATGTGGTGGTCCTTGCCTGAGCAGGGGTATCATTCTTGGGGTAATACATCTTCCTGTCCCAGTCTATGAAGAAGCTGTTCCCCAGACGGATGAACTCCACGCTGACATTAGAAAACAAATGGCCAAGGTGTCAAAATAGCTCAGATAATGCTTGATTTCACCATCTGTTTGTGCTGACACAAACCTGACATAGAGTGAAATGGGGACCACCGTGTTGAGTATGATGACATAGGACCAGAAGGAGAGGAAGGATGAGAGAGCAGCATCAATGCCAGGTTCACGAGGAAGAAACGCAGTAAACACAGAGCCCTCCTGCACCTCCCAGACTGCATTGCCAATAGCCATAATGGCACACATCAGTGCCAGGAAACCAAAGATCTGATGGAGATTTCACAGATGTAGTTAATTCAGATATTATTAAAGTTATCAGCCTAATTTTACTAATGAATGGTTTCATTAAGATAAAGTATATACTAACTTGCCAAAAAAGAGAAATACTCAGTTTTACAGTGGATATAAGAAGTGTACACACTGCTGCTAAAATGCCAGATTTTTGTGATGTAAAAAATGAGACAATGTTAAAACCATTTTCAAACTTTTCCCACCTTCAATGTGACCAATAACCTTTACAATTCAATTTAAAAGCAAACAAATCTGCTTAGGGGAAAAATTATGAAAAAGTGCAATAAAATGGTTGAATAAGTATGTGTAAACTTAAACTAATACTTTGTTAGAGCACTTTTTGATTTAATTACAACATTTAGTCTTTTTGGGCGCACACCTGCCATCAGTTAAAGTGACTGATTAATTTTTCCTGACATTTGTTCTCTGTTAGTTCCTACAGCAACAGCCATGATTTTCATCATTTCTGGTTTCTGGTTGTGTACTATACAGTATCTCACAAAAGTGAGTACACCCCTCACATTTTTGTAAATATTTTATTATATCTTTTCATGGGACAACACTGAAGATTGACACTTTGATACAATGTAAAGTAGTCAGTGTACAGCTTGTATAACAGTGTAAATTTGCTGTCTCCTCAAAATAACTCAACACATAGCCATTAATGTACTAAACCACTGGCAACAAAAGTGAGTACACCCCAAAGTAAAAATGTCCAAATTGTGCCCAAAGTATCAATATTTTGTGTGGCCACCATTATTTTCCAGCACTGCCTTAACTCTCTTGGGCATGGAGTTCACTAGATCTTCACAGGTTGCCACTGGAATCCTCTTCCACTCCTCCATGACAACATTACAGAGCTGGTGGATGTTAGAGACCTTGTGGTCCTCCACTTTTCGTTTGAGGGTGCTCCACAGATGCTCAATAGGGTTTAGGTCTGGAGACATGCTTGGCCAGTCCATCACCTTTACCCTCAGCTTCTTTGGCAAGGCAGTGGTCGTCTTGGAGGTGTGTTTGGGGTCGTTATCATGTTGGAATACTGCCCCGTGGCCCAGTTTCCATAGGGAGGGGATCATGCTCTGGTTCAGTTTGTCACAGTACATGTTGGCATTCATGGTTCCCTCAATGAACTGTAGCTCCCCAGTGCCGACAGCACTCTGGCAGCCCCAAACCAAGACACTCCCACCACCTTGCTTGACTGTAGGCAAGTGTAGCGTGACCTTGAGTTACAATTTATAAAATCATTCTTTGCTGAAGAAAAATTGTTTCAACTGCTAAGACTGGGGAGGAACTGCTTCTATCATGCAAGGACCAGAGCTGTAACACTATCCATTGGCCATAAAGTGGAAGTTAATCCCTTCTCCAAGACTTAGTCATTCTCCCTTTTCCGCTCTTTGGCAAAGGAATGTCTCTCATTGGCAGATTCATGGGTGACATAATCCAGACATGTGGGGAATCAAGATTCTCCGGTAAACAACCAGACAGTATCACAGTGTCATCTGGTGGACGAATCAGGAATATTTAAGCTTTCTCTTTGCAGTGGATTTTATGCATTATGGGCAAATTAATTCATATTTTTTTTTCTCTCAAGACAGTATCTGCTCCTGAAGACATGGTTGAACTCGGGACGGACAATTGGGTTTCAAATGCTTCTATTGATATGATTTGATATGTGTTGCTTTATTTTCAGGAAAAAAAATAATTCTTGCATGCTTACTATCACAAATTAGTCTCACAGTTATAAGGTAGAGACATTGTATGTTATTATTTTTGAATAGAATATCGTAGTCACTAAAGTTGAAGGAATTTATGCTTTATTCAGCACACATACTTTAGGATATCAAATGTCTCTATCTCTGCTCTGTAGAAGACCACCACCTCAGAAACTTTAACTGACCAATGGAACTCCAGACTTTACTGCATTTCCCTTTTTAGGTCAAGTTTATGACTTTTGCTGAACAAAGCTCAAATGTAATTGGTTCAGCTAAGATTTCATGAAATTCACTGAGATTCTGCCACCCCTAGAAAAAACTTTCCTTTGTTCAGTTTGGGGAGGTGGTCAAGCTGTAAGGAGTCTTCTCTGTTCTTCCTTTTATTTTTCCTATCTTCAAGTAGGCCCAGAGCCTGGCATGCCCTGTGAAAATCCTGTTTCTTTTCTTTAAAATTCAATTTTCTTATTTTAATGTTTTTCCTTTAAATCCCAGTGCAAGAAGATTTCAATTTTTTCTAAGCTTAAACCAACTAACTTAAACCACCAACATCGGAAGAAATGAATTTGTAACGTGTTTTGCCTCCGTTTTGAATTTCTAATGAAACTTTGCACAATAAACCAATTCCTTCTTCAGTGCATCATTGAAGACCTCGCCCAGCTTGCTGAAGGACACCCTTTGTGATCTCGGGAGTAGGCGCTCATCATGGTAAGGAACCTTTCTGCCAGTCTTCCAACAGAACTCATGCTGGTTCAGCCGAACAGAAAAGTGGACCACCTGCAACCTACTGGGATGCAATGACTCTGTGGCTGACAGTCTGTTGTTTAATTTAAACTTAAATCTTCAGAATATTCCCGGTATAAGTTCTTTTAACTTAATTTCACGCAAACCCATTCAGAATTTCAAAATGCATGTTGTCCTTTCACTAATTTACATTTTTTTAGAGTAACACCAATTTTCTATTTTCATAAATAGTTAATCATCATTTTCTTCATAAAATTGCATCCATATTTCTTAACCAATGCTATTTTATGGTTTTCCAATTTCCAGTATACTGACAAATTAAACTAAGCTTTATTTGGTTCCACAAATGCTTGATTCATAAGTAACTCATTAATAGTCGATAATGCCCATGATACATGTTGAATTCTCTGTTTTAAAGTTATCCAAGTATGTTAACCTATTCTGGCATTTCTTATTAAACTGTTGAAAGACATATGGGAGTTATTGTTTGATTTCATGTCCATCTTCTTGATTATCAGGAGTCAAGAACTCACAAAGGTTTGTTTTGAGACTGATTCATAATTGGTACAAATAAAGAATTGTTTATAAAATTGTCCATTATCTGGACTGGTGCCCTACAAGGATATGAGTTAATGAAAATAAATTTTCATTTCTACTCACATTCATATTTACATTAATACTTGTACCAACATTAATATACCTATAAACCGATAAATCCGCTACAGCAAGACACACTTGTCTTTGTACTCCTCACCTGGTTGCCGCCACACACACTTGACACAATCTGAACCAAATAAGTTTATGCTGGTCTCATCAGACCACAGGATATGCTTCCAGTAATCCATGTCCTTAGTCTGCTTGTCTTCAGCTAACTGTTTACAGGCTTTCTGGTGCATCATCTTTAAAAGGGGCTTCCTTCTGGGATGAAAGCCATGCAGATCAATTTGATGCAGTGTGCAGCGTATGGTCTGAGCACTGATAGGCTGACCCCCCACCCCTTCAACCTCTGCAGCAATGCTGGCAGCACTCATACATCTATTTTCAAAAGGCAACCTCTGGATATGATGCTGAGCACCTGCACTCAAATTCTTTGGTCGACCATAGCGAGGCCTGTTCTGAGTGGAACCTGTTCTGTTAAACTGCTGCATGGTCTTGGCCACCGTGCAGCAGCTCAATTTCAGGGTGTTGGCAATCTTCTTATAGCCAAGGCCATCTTTATGTAGAGCAACAATTATTTTTTTCAGATTCTCAGAGTTCTTTGCCATGAGGTGTCATGTTGAACTTCCAGTGACCAGTATGAGAGAGTGTGAGAGCGATAACACCAAATTTAACACACCTGCTCCCCATTCACACCTGAGACTTTGTAATACTAATGAGTCACATGACACCGGGGAGGGAAAATGACTAATTGGGCACAATTTGGACATTTTCACTTAGGGGTGTACTCACTTTTGTTGCCAGCGGTTTAGATATTAATGGCTGTGTGTTGAGTTATTTTGAGGAGGAGACAACAAATTTACACTGTTATACAAGCTGTACACTGACTACTTTACATTGTATCAAAGTGTCATATCTTCAGTGTTGTCCCATGAAAAGCTATAATAAAATATTTACAAAAATGTGAGGGGTGTACTCACTTTTGTGATACTGTATGTGACAACAACCCCCAGTATTCTCAAAACTTAAATTCTTTTCTTACAAAAAGAAGAAAAAAAAAAACAAGTTTAAGTCTTTCAGTTAAATTTCAAAAAAAAAAAAAAAAATCATGCATTTTAAAGCATGTCAAAAAATGTGTGATTGGTGATAGGTTAAACTTTCTGACCAAAATGTAAAAATGCATGTAAAAATGCATGTCTTTGGGGGGGGGGGAATCGTACATCTAACTAACTAACTAACTAACCTGCACTTATATAGCGCTTTTCTAGTCACAAAGACCACTCAAAGCGCTTTCATTAATACTAACCCTCTATTCATCGTTAAGAGAATACCATATCCTCAGTAAAACATGGTGATAGCAGCATCATGCTTTGGGGTTGCTTTTCTTCAGCTGGAACTGTGACTTTAAGTCATGGTGGAGGGAACTACGGACACTTCTAAATACAAGTGAATTTTGGCCCAAAACCTTCAAGTGACTGCTGGAATGCTCAAGATGAAGAATTTCACCTTTCAACACCAGTATAACCCCAAGCATACATCCAAATCAACAAAACACTGATATGGAAGGTTGCCTGATTACTAATATAATGTTTTCATGTTTAATTACTTACGATGCAAGACAGTCCTGCCCTTAAAACTTGGCTGTTTTACCTATGTTTGTTTGTTTGGCTCCATGCAACTTTCTTGTTTAGGCCAAAATTTGTTCAAAATGGCCCTCATTTATCAAATGTACGCAAGACAGAAAAGTGGTCGTATGATCTTTTCAGCGTGTGGATCGGTATTTATCAATCTGAATGTGAGCATGGTGTGCTCAAATCTCACGTCAACTCTGAGTTCGGCACGCAAAATTTCAAGTCGCTGTAGTCTCCCCTGCAGCAGAGGAACCTGACTGTGTGGGACAATTGTGTGGTCATATCAAATTACGGTGGTGTGAAAAAGTGTTTGCCACCTTCCTGATTTCTCATTTTTTTGGATGATTGTCAGACTTAAATGTTTCAGATCATCAAACAAATTTAAATATTTGACAAAGATAACACAAGTAAACACAAAATGCAGTTTTTAAATGAAGGTGTTTATTATTAAGGGGAAAAAAATCCAATCCTACATGGCCCTGTGTGAAAAAGTGATTGCCCCCTAAACCTAATTACTGGTTGGGCCACCCTTAACAGCAACAACTGTAATCAAGTGTTTGCGATAACTGGCAATGAGTCTTTTACAGTGCTGGGGAGGAATTTTGGCCCACTCATCTTTGCAGAATTGTTGTAATTCATATTGTAATTCATTCATGCTGTCGATAATGTGTGTGTGTGTGTGTGTGTGTGTGTGTGTGTGTGTGTGTGTGTGTGTGTGTGTGTGTGTGTGTGAATAAACTGTTAAATTCAATTCAGGCACATTGGAGGGTTTTCGAGCATGAACCGCCTTTTTAAGGTCATGCCACAGCATCTCAATCGGATTCAGGTCAGGACTTTGACTAGGCCACTCCAAAGTCTTCATTTTGTTTTTCTTAAGCCTTTCAGAGGTGGACTTGCTGGTGTGTTTTGGGTCATAGTCCTGCTGCAGATCCCAAGTGCACTTCATTAGATTAGATTAGATTAGATTCAGCTTTATTGTCATTACACATGTATGAATACAAGGTAACGAAACACAGTTTAGCATCCAATCAGAAGTGCAAAGGACAGCAGTGCAGTATATACAGTAACTGACAGTATGTGCAATTTAAGCAAATATATGCAGCAGTGCAGAAAGTTAAGAGTACTGTTATGTGCAAATAATGTACAATAAGTTAGGTGGGCAGTTATGTACAGGTGAGGATGGTAAGAGATGATGGTAAGAGAGTCAGCGGGGAACTAAGTTCAATAACGTGACAGCTGTTGGAAAGAAACTGTTCCTAAATCTGCTGGTTCTAGTCCGAAGGCTTCTGAAACGCCTTCCGGAGGGGAGAAGCTGGAACAGTCCATGAGCAGGATGGTTGGAGTCCCTAAGAATGCTGCGTGCCTGGCGCAGACATCTTTTCCTGTAGACGTCCTCTATAACTGGAAGTGGAGTCCCTGTGATGCGTTGGGCGGTTTTCACCACCCGCTGCAGCGCCTTATGGTCAGCGACAGAGCAGCTCCCATACCAGACTGTAACACAGTTGGTCAGGGTGCTCTCTATCATGCAGCGGTAGAAGTTGCCCAGGATGTCAGTTGACAGATGGTTCTTCTTCAGTGTCCTCAAGAAGAAGGGGCGCTGATGGGCCTTCTTGATCAGGCTGGTGGTGATAACTGACCAGGACAGGTCCTCCGAGATGTGGGTCCCCAGGAATTTGAAGCTGGGGACACGTTCAACAGCTATGCCATTGATATGGATGGGGTCATGTGTCTCTCCCCTCTCCTTCCTGTAGTCCACTATGAGCTCCTTGGTTTTGCTGGTGTTAAGGAGCAGGTTATTGTCAGCGCATCAAGTAGCCAAGTGCTCAACCTCTGCCCTGTAATCTGACTCATCGTTGTCCCTGTTGAGTCCGATCACTGTGGTGTCATCTGTGAACTTTATGATGGAATTGGATCCATACATAGGCCTGCAGTCATGGGTGAAGAGGGAGTAGAGGAATGGGCTGAGCACACAGCCCTGTGGTACACCAGTGTTGAGTGTGATGATGGAAGAACGGTTGGGGCCTGACCTAACATGCTGGGGTCTGTTGGTCAGAAAATCCATGATCCAGTTGCAGGTGGAGGTACTGATTCCCAGGTCCCTAAGTTTAGTGATCAACTTGGAGGGGATAACTGTGTTGAATGCTGAGCTGAAGTCAACAAACAGCATTCTTGCGTTGGTGTTCTTGTCATCCAGATGTGAGAGTACACAGTGCAGCGCTGTAGAAACCGCATCCTCTGTACTCCTGTTGCTCCGGTAGGCAAACTGGTGAGGGTCCAGTGTAGGGGGCAGGCATTTTTTGAGCTGTGCCAAGACCAGTCGCTCAAAGCACTTCATGACTATGGGGGTCAGTGCCACAGGGTGATAGTCATTTAGGCACAATGGTGTTGAATGTTTCGGCACTGGTACTATAGAAGTGGTCTTGAAGCACGCTGGTACCACCGCCTGGGCCAGGGACAGGTTGAAGATGTCCATGAAGACCCCTGCCAGCTGCTCAGTGCATGCCTTCAGCACACGCCCAGGAATGCGTCAGGGCCAGCAACCTTACGTACATTGATATGACTCAGTGCGTTACGGACGTCGGTGTGGATGAGTGTGAGGTGGTGGAGGTCATCAGAGGGTGGGAAATTGATATTCTTTTCGTTACTGTCCTTGTCAAAACGAGCATAGAAGTCATTTAGCTCATTGAGAAAGGACACAGTCATGGCTATAGGTATGGAGTTGCTGGGCTTATAATCAGAGATAGCTTGAATGCCCTGCCACATGCGTCGGGGGTCAGAGTCCCCAAAATGTTCCTCCACCTTCAGTTTGTAGCTGTGCTTGGCCTTCTTGATGCCCCTCTTCAGATCTGCCCTGGATGAACTGTAGGCCTTTGCGTCACCAGATCTAAAGGCATTGTTATGTGCCTTTAGCAGAAGCCACACTTCTCTGTTCATCCACAGCTTCTGATTTGGGTATGTGGTGATCTGTCTTTCCGTGGTGACACTGTCAATAGTGGTGTTGATATGGTCCAGGACTGAGTGGGTGTAAGAGTCAATGTTTATGTGGGAGCCACAGGTAGCCTGAGAGGTAAACATACTCCAGTCTGTGTTCCTAAACTTTTCCTGGAGTACAGAGTCAACCCCCTCTGGCCACACTTTGATGGTCCTCACTGATGGCTTTACCCGGTTGATGAGCGGTACATACTTGGGGGTAAGGAACAAAGATAAGTGATCAGACTGACCTAGGTGGGGGAGGGGAGTTGCTATGTAGGCTCCCACAATATTGGTGTAAACATGGTCCAATGTTTTGTCCCCTCTTGTGTGACAGGAGACATGCTGGTAGAATTTAGGAAGCACTGTCTTGAGGTTAGAGTGGTTAAAATCACCCGCCACAATAAATGTTGCCTCTGGGTGTGCAGTTTGTTGTTTGCTAATAGCTGCATGCAGTTCTTTCATAGCAAGCTTAGCATTAGCATCCGGAGAGATATAAGCAGCTGTTATGATGGTACAAGTGAACTCGCGTGGCAGATAGAAAGGTCTACATTTAACCATGAGAAACTCCAGGATAGCTGAGCAGTGTCTCCCAACAGTGACAGAGTTTGTGCACCAAGCCTTGTTAATATAAATGAACACTCCCCCACCTCTGGTCTTACCGGAGTCATCAGCTGCTCTGTCTGCCCGGAGAGTGTGTAGGCTGGCTAGCTTGATAGCATTGTCGGGTATTCCACTGTGTAACCATGTTTCCGTGAAAATCATGATATTGCAGTTCATAAGTCTCTTATTGTTGGTGATCCGAAGCCGTAGCTCATCCATTTTGTTGGCCAGTGACCATACATTAGCGAGGAAAATACTGGGTAGAGAAAGCCGATGTGGTGTTAGCTTTAGCTTAGCTCTTAGCCCTCTGCGCTTCCCCCGCCTTTGTTTACGGTCTCTACGCCGCCTGTGAGCACTTCTGGTCGGCCAGGTAGCTTGCCTAGCGTCGGGTGTTCTCCGGAGCTCAGGGATGAGACGTAGGTTGCTGGTAAAAAGATCGTTATCGTTATTTTGTATATCCAATGTCCAAAAGCTCATTTTGGGTGTAAGATATGAAAGCGAAGCTGTTCTGAACGAACAGACCCGAAATGAGCAGAAATAACACTGCTAATCCACAAAATCTGAAGAGACGCTGAGCCTCACATTGTGCATGCACCGCCATCTTAGCGTAGCTAATGATAGCTAATTCTAATGTAGCTAATTCATCTTGAGGTCACAAACAGATGGGCAGACATTCTCACTCAGGATTTTTTGGTAGTCAGCAGAAGTCATGGTTCCATTTACCACAGCAAGTCTTCCAGGTCCTGAAGCAGCAAAACAGCCCCAGACCATCACACTACCACCACCATATTTTACTGTTGGTATGCTGTTCCTTTTCTGAAATGCTGTGTTACTTTTACGCCGGATGTAATGGGACACACACCTTCCAAAAACTTCAACTTTTGTCTCCTCAGTCCACAGAGTATTTTCCCAAAAGTCTTGGGGATCATCAAGATATTTTCTGGTAAAACTGAGATGAGCCTTAATGCTCTTTTTGCTCAGCAGTGGTTTTTGTCTTGGAACTCTGCCATGCAGACTATTTTTGCCCAGTCTCTTTCTTATGATGGAGTCATGAACACTGACCTTAACTGAGGCAAGTGAAGTCTGCAGTTCTTTGGATGTTGTTGTGGGGTCTTTTGTGATCTCTTGGATGACTCATCACTGCGCTCTTCGGGTAATTTTGGTCGACCGACCACTCCTGGGAAGGTTCACCACTCTTCCATGTTTTCGCCATTTGTGGATAATGGCTCTCACTGTGGTTCACTGGAGTGCCAGAGCTTTAGAAATGGCTTTATAACCTTTTCCAGACTGATATGTAGATCTCAATTACTTTGTTTCTCATTGTTCCTGAATTTTTTGGATCGCAGCATGATGTCTAGCTTTTGAGGATCTTTTGGTCTACTTCACTTTGTCAGGCAAGTTTTATTTAAGTGATTTCTTGATTGAGAACAGATGTGGCAGTAATCAGGCCTGGATGTGGCTAGAGAAACTGAACTCAGCTTTCCAAAGATGTGACAAACCACAGTTAATTTATGTTTTAACGGGGGGGGGGGGTAATCACTTTTTCACACAGGGCCATGTAGGATTGGATTTTTTTTTTACCCTTAATAATAAACACCTTCATTTAAAAACTACATTTTGTGTTTACTTGTGTTATCTTCAGGTTCAGGTTACTTTATTTGTACCCGTAGGTAGATTTGTTTTGCAGTCTGGTGACATCCATATTTACAAGCCACAAATTACATTCAACATAGACACAAACACAGGCACACATGAAGCTGACTATAAACATGATAAAAATACTCAAGGCTCCATCAATCAGGGTATAAAAAGACAAAGAGATGGGAGAAAAAACAGAGGTAAGAGAGGAGGGTCATATTAAAAGTTAAAAACTAGTCAAAGAGGTTAAAAACTCAAAGGTCTAAAACCCAATAAAATATTTAGAACCCAAGTAACATCCTACAAAAATAAGTAAATATAAAATGGAGTTAATAAATAGGTACCTAAATTATGTGCAATATATTGTTACAGCTTGTTCAACTCTTTGACAGCAGCAGGAACAAAGCTGTTTTTGTAGCGCTGGGTTTTACTTTTTGGGACAGCAAACCTCCGTCTTGAGGGAAGAAGCTGAAAGTTGCAGTGCAAAGGGTGGGAGTCATCATTTAAAATGGAGGTAGCCATCCTCTGTACTTGTCTGGTGTACAGGGATGTCAGACTCAGCTGTGACTCACCAAGCAAACAACTGGACCTTCTAACTACCTGATCCAAGGATTTCCTCTGTTTCAGTTTTATCTGACCAAACCATGACACTAAAGAAAAGGATAAAACAGATTCAATAAAAGCCCAATAAAACATTGTCATTATGGTTCGGTCAATATGGAAGTGTGCAAGTTTTCTCAAGCAATGCAAATGTTGTTGACCCTTTTTGCACACCCTTTCACAGTTCTCTTCAAAGTTTAAATTACTATCAATAATCGTCCCAAGATATTTGTAGGATATCTTTGTCAAATATTTAAATTTGTTTGATGATCTGAAACATTTGAGTGTGACAAACATACAAAAAAAAAAGAGAGAAATCAAGAAGGGGTAAACACTTTTTCACACACTATATAATGAGCAGTGCAACCTTTCAGGTGATATGTTTGCCTTGTGCTATGTTTAGATGAGCGTTGTGACAATTTACTTTAAAGAATAAAGAGGTTGCTTTTAGTAATTATAAACATTTTACCCATTTATGTCACTGCGGCAAATAAAAGAGATTTAAGCAGAATTTTAAAAAGTGTATTTGATTGGATGTAGAAAACTGAAATAAACTTTTAGTTTGTGAAACCTTTTATTTACTGTTGCAGTTGAGCTGCAGGGATTTACCAGTTGTCATTTGATTACTGTATTTATATATTTATACTGAAAGGAGTCTCCTGTTTGAGTACTGTG
Source organism: Pholidichthys leucotaenia (assembly GCA_020510985.1). Classification (NCBI taxonomy): domain Eukaryota; kingdom Metazoa; phylum Chordata; class Actinopteri; order Cichliformes; family Pholidichthyidae; genus Pholidichthys; species Pholidichthys leucotaenia. The sequence goes on along the minus strand of CM035846.1, from coordinate 87,936,465 downwards.
TTAAAATAATATTCTAACAAGTATTTCTTTCACTCAATTTTCTGTTATGCAGAACAGTATCTCATAATAGTTATTATCCCTTACAAATGATGTGCTAACTCACCAGTAAACCACAACAGAACTTTACGCACAGAAGGTCCCGGCAGAGATGATGCACTGTATCGAGGTTTAAAAAAAAAAAAAAAACCTGCTCAGGATTAGCAAGAGAAACTCTGCTGTACAGGTACATCTCAAAAAATTAGAATATCATGAAAAAGTTCGATATTTTTTGTCACTCATTTCAGAAAGTGAAACCCATATATTATATAGATTCATTTCACAGAGAGTGATATATTTCAAGTGTTTGTTTATTTTAATTTTGATGATTATGGCTTACAGCCCATGAAAACCCCAAATTCAGTTTCTCAAAAAATTAGAATATTACATAAAATTAATTTTTAAAAATAGTTTTTTAATAGAAATGGTGGTCTACTTAAAAGTATGTCCATGTACACACTCAATACTTGGTCGGGGCTCCTTTTGGATTAATTACTGTATCAATTCAATTCAATCCAACTTTATTTATAAAGCGCCATTTCACAACAACAGTCATCTCATAGCATTTTCAACTGTAGGGGAAACCCCCACAATTGCAGAAAGACCCCAGCAATCAGGTGATCCCCTGTGAGCAAGCACTTGGCGACGGTGGAGAGGAAAAACTCCCTTTTAAACTCTTCAACTCGGTGATTCCGCGGGCGGGCCCGCGGGCGGGCCGCCCCAGTGCACAATGAAAAAAAGCTGTATTTCTGGTCTTCCAGTACAGACACAGCCGTAAACAGAAAACCAAAGGAGTGTTTGATTGGTTTAGAATGAGATTGACATCTCATTCGACCAGTAAGAGCCTTGATTTGGGTTTTTAAACCTTGAATAACCAATGATCGAAAACCTAGCAAGAAGGACCTGCCCATCAATGACTGCGAATACAACGAGCCAGTTGAAGCTGAGTAATCTGACGATGGGCGTGTCGTTTAGCCAATCAATTTCTGACTTCAATGATACCCTACATGCACTTATTCCGTGTTTATATTTCCGGTAAAATGCCATGCGTTCCCGTGCGTAAAATCTCTTTTAACTCAGCCGCTGTGTGATGCGCAGTCCTATGTGACGCTGTGCAGAAGGGTCAGGGTAACATTAGCCATTATTTTACTTGTTTTGAAAAATGGTCCACAAATTAAGCCGAAAGGGCATGCATGAAAGCGTAGATGGCTTGAGTGGGTCGGGTGACCGGGACGATGAATCAGTAAAAGAACAATTGGAGGTTGCAACAACGGAACAATAGCTGATGATCGTCAGACGCCAGTAGACAGTACCAGTGACAGTGCGGTTGTGGACAGGTAAGTCTTATAATCTAAATTATTCTTTATCGATAAAAATAGTAATAAAAATAACTTTTGACCAATCGGTAATTACAAGGGTCCTGCATGGCGACAAGTTTTGTGTGTGCTGTGTTCCTCTGTAGCGGGGGGGGGGTATTTGTTACTGTGTATATTGCAGAAAAATTTAATAATTTTTTAGTATAATTTTTATTTCACTGTGGGCTATTTTTTCCTGTAAAAAAAAGGAACTGCACTGTGTATGTCTGGGTTATTATGCCTTTGTTTTACTGTGTAAACGTGATCTGGTGAAATGGACCCTTGACCAAGTGAGCACACTAATGTGTGGATCCCGGAATTCAATCTGTACAAGTACATTTTCAATCCAATGGTTTACAAAGTGATTCATAATTTTCTAAGATAAGATAAGATAAGCCTTTATTAGTCCCACAATGGGGAAATTCCAGGATTGCAACAGCACAGGGATAGCAACACACAGAGCAACAATCAGAAGGCAAGAAAAAAACAAGAACAGCTAGTAAACATATGTACATATTACTATAAATATATATAGACACAGTGCGGAGCATTATGGTTGGTGAATGTGCAGCAGAAAGTCTAAGCTCTCTCTCCGCGGATGCGGCGGGCCAGCTGGAAGTCTTTGGGCATGATGGCGACCCCCTTAGCGAAGAAGAGACCACCGGGTAGGCCTCGCCGGCCTCCTGCAGAGCCACGACGGTGAAGCTCAGGAAGCGCAGGTCAGTCTTGGAAGTCCTGAGCGATCTCCCTCACCAGGCGCTGGATGGGCAGCTTATGGATGAGCAGCTCCATGGATTTCTGGCAGCGACGGATCTCTCTCGGAGCCACGGGCCTGTAACGGTGAGGCTTCTTCACTCCGCCAGTGGCCGGAGCGCTTCTCCGAGCAGCCTTGGTGGCCAGCTGCCTCCCGGGGGGCCCTCTCCTCCTGCAGATTTTACGGGCGGTCTGCCTGGTTCTTGCCATCGCTCTTTATCGTCTTATATTTCCCGCACGCCGCCCGAACTCCAGCCCGGCACCCGCATCATTTTCGCTACAGTTCCCGGTATATCGAGTCTCTCCGCTAGCATCGGGTGGCGGCCGAGTGCTAGCTAGCACTAGCTCTTCCTGCTGTATCGTCTCCTGCTGTAAACAGAGGCTCCGTCCGCCGACTCGGGAGACCTTTGGGGCGATCTGTGTGTCCGTGATATATATATATAGAGTGAAAGGTGTAGAAAGAAGAAGGAAGATAAAAAAAAGGCTGTTGCAATGGGCAGCCAACTCGTGTGGCGCCACCGGTCCGGCGGAACCGGAACCGGAAATATCATGAGTTTGAAGGTAGAAGTCAAAGGTGTGATGTTGAAAGTTGTCAGAGCAGATGCCTCACAAGTTGGATGTCAGGTAGAAGAGAAAGGAATTTTGGAGTAAGTTGGATGAAGTGGTAGAGAGTGTTCCCAGGGGGGAGAGAGTGGTGATTGGAGCGGACTTTAATGGACATCTAAGTGAAGGGACCAGAGGTGATGAGGAGGTCCTGGGTAGGTATGGTCGCTTTAATAAATTTGCAAAAAGAAAAAAAAAAAGAAAACATCTTCCACATTTTCATTATGGGGTATCGTGTGTAGAGTTTTGAGGAAAAAAATTAATTTAATCCCTTTTGGAACAAGGCTGTAACATAAAATGTAGAAAAAGCGCTGTGAATACTTTATGGATGCACTGTATAACACTACATTTGCCTAAAGGCATCCAAGTTTCCAGTCATTTTAAAAAAGTTGAACTCCAGTCTCAGTGGATGTTGTAGCGCCACACTGAGGCTGGTTCTTGAACTGGTTTACCCTCTATTTTGTTTCTTCTGCTTACATGAATTGCAAGCTTGACTTCACCAATAATAAAATTCCACAGTTGCCACTTTTCCTTGTTTGATTTTTCTGTAACCTACACCATAAATAAAATGACCCACAGAAAATTTTTCATCAAATAGATTAAAAAACTTGTTAAAAGAGTAAAGAGCACTGTAAGCCTCTTACACTCACTAAAAACATGAAACAAAGCCTCACGGAGACTGCAGAAAGGGCACTGGTTTGAAACAGTGGGGTTGCTGTCCCCACGTTTCAAAACTGCCACCAAAATACCAGTCCCAAAGAAGTCTGTCCCATCCAGCCACAACAATTACTGGCCCGTAGCACAGACCTCCACCATAATGAAGTGCATCGAGCGGCTGGTCATGCAGAACATCAAGTTCATCCTCCCTCCCTCCCATGACCCATCTCAGTTTGCATAAAGGTCAAACAGATCCACAGAAGGTGCAATCGCTGCTGCTCTCCATCAAGCCCTTACCAACCTGGATTCAAAGAACTCCTACATGCAAATGCAGTTCTTGGACTTCAATACAGTATTCAACACAATCATACCCCCAGCACCTAACCGCTGCACGGTGGCGCAGTGGTTAGCACTGCGGCAGCACAGTTTACCCTTGGCCGGGGGATTGTGGGGATCATGGGATCGTGGGTTCGATCCCAGCCCCCGACCAACAGTGATCTGTGTGGAGTTTGCATGTTCTCCCCGTGTTGCGTGGGTTTACTCCGGGATTTCTCCGGTTTCCTCCCACATGCCAAAAACATGCATGTTAGGTTAATTGGCTGTTCTAAATTGTCCCTAGATATCTGTTTCCTATAGGCCCTTAGAATAGAGGGTTAGTATTAATGAAAGCGCTTTGAGTGGTCTTTGTGACTAGAAAAGCGCTATATAAGTGCAGGTTAGTTAGTTAGTTAGTTAGTTAGTTAATACAAAAACTCAGACACTTGGGACTCAAAACCTCTCTCTGTAACTGGGTGCTGGACTTTCTCACAGGAAGACCACAGAATGTGCGGGCTGGCAGCAACATCTCCAAGACCATCACACTGAGCACAGGGGCACCACAAGGGTGGGTGCTCTTCCCACTGCTCTTCACCCTGCTGACCCATGACTATGTACCCAACTACAGCACCAACCACATCATCACGTTTGCGGATGACACGACGGTGGCAGGCTTTTGAATGAACCACAATGCTTTTATTTTTAGATTTTTTTTAGATTTAGTATACTTTATTGATCCCCAGAGGGGAAATTGAGGGTCATCCACCACCAGGATGGATGAAGCAGCCACGATATGGCGCTATCCCTTAACCATTCGCACACACATTCACACCTAGGGCAACTTTAGAGTCTCCAATTAACCTAACCTGCATGTTTATGGCATGTGGGAGGAAACCGGAGAAATCCCGGAGTAAACCCACGCAAACACGGGGAGAACATGCAAACTCCACACAGATCACTGTTGGTCAGGGGCTGAGATCGAACCCATGATCCCCACAATCCCCCGGCCAAGGGTAAACTGTGCTGCTGCAGTGCTAACCACTGCGCCACCGTGCAGCCCAATTTCAATTTCAACCAGCCCTTTTCAATTGTGGTTCAACAAAATTACTTTAAAAAAACATTCAGAACATTATAGTCCCACAGACTGATTTTCATCTGGGGCAGCATTTATAAATCACTGGATGGAGAATGTACATGTACAAATTGGATTCCGTGGTCCACTTGGGGTGCGCACTTGGTCAGGGGTCCAGTTGACCTGTATCTGTGTAAACTGGTGAAATAGTGAACTCTGGAAAAATTGGAGGGGGGAGGGTTGTTTTTGTGTATACTTAAGTGAAATGTATTAATTTTTAGCATAATTTTTCTTACACTGTAGGCTATTTTTGCCTGCAAAAAAAAACAGGAACTGTGCTGTGTATGTCTGGGTTATTACCCCTTGGTTTTACTGTGCTAACTGCTGAGATAGTGAACTCTGGAACACAGTTTTCCAAACTGTTGGCACAGTTTGGCACAGTTCAAGAACACCTTGTTACAGCCTGAGAAAAAAGCTGTGTAATATATTCATTTTTTGTGGTATTGTTACAAAATTTTGACCTGAGCTTGAAAACACTTGGTTCTACATTTCTGTTGTGTTGTCCAGCCAGTATCTGACAGCTGTAAGTTATTATTATCTCAAAAAAAGGGTGGTGGTGTTGCACTGTATATTGATGACCTATATAGATGTAAGCTTGTAAATGAAATGTCCTCAGCACTACCAGGGATTTTGGAATGTGTTACTGTTGAGATTGACCTAGACAAAACAAAAAATCTAATCATAAGCTGCATATACAGAACGCCGGGAACTTGCATTGAGACATTCAGAGATAAATTAGTCGAGCTGTACAATAATATTACTAGTAAGAAAATGGTAGCAATTTGTGGAGATTTCAATATTGACCTACTTAATCCACATCAACAAAATGTAGTTACAGAGTTCATGAACTCTATGTACAGCATGAGTCTATATCCCACAATAACACATCCCAGTAGAATCACAGTTCACTCTGCTACACTTATTGACAACCTGTTTGTCAATGTTCTCGATAAGAAAATAGAAAGTGGATTATTGATAAATGATATAAGCAACCACTTGCCAATCTTTGCACTTATCCATGGCCACATGGGGCCCAACCCAGAAAAAATCTCAAAATCGTTCAGACACAAATCACCAAACGCAATCAGTTCTTTTAAAGAGGACTTGCTGAAGCAAGACTGGACAGAAGTCTATGTATCAGATGTAAATGAAGCCTATGACACATTTATAAACATTGTAACCACTCTTTAAGAAAAAAACTGCCCATTAGTTAAAAAAAAGCTTAAACACAAATTTGCTGACAAACCATGGTTAACCAAAGGACTACAAAAGGCGTGTAAAAAGAAAAATTTATTATATAAAGCTTTCATAAAGAAAAGGACAAAAGAAGCAGAGCAACGGTATAAAACATACAAAAATAAGTTAACATATATAATAAGATGCAGTAAAAGAGACTATTACAGTAAAGAACTGGAAAAAAACAAAGACAATATTAAAAATACATGGACAATAATCAACAGTATCCTTGGAAATAAAAGCAGAAATACTAGCTACCCAACTAATATTCCCAAAAATAATAAATCGACTCCGAATGTGAATATAGCTTCACCTGCAGATGAATTTAATAACTTTTTTGTTAACACTGGACCTAAACTGGCCCGAGAAATACCCACTACGGCGCCTACAGGTGATACAATATGCAATAACACTGCTGTAAAAGACACCATCTTCATAAAGAACACAGACGAAAGAGAGGTCATTGAAATTGTTAAATCGTTCAAAAGTAAAACATCTACTGACTGCGATGGTATTGACATGCTACTAGTCAAAACTGTTATCGAATGCATAGTGAAACCACTGACGTATATCTGTAACCTGTCTCTCCAATCAGGTATATTTCCCAATGCAATGAAAATAGCTAAAGTAATTCCGATTTACAAGACAGGCGACAGAGGGGAACTCTCCAACTACAGACCAATTTCACTATTGCCGCAATTTTCCAAGATACTTGAAAAAATATTCTATGAGAGAATTGACAACTTCATACTGAAGAATGATTTATTGTGTGAGCAGCAATATGGGTTCAGACACAAAAGGACAACAGCATATGCCTTAATGGAATTTACAGAAAAAATATCAACAGCCATTGAAAATAAAGAGTATTCAGTTGGATTATTCCTGGATCTTAAAAAAGCATTTGATACAGTAGATCACAATCTATTATTAAAGAAACTACAAAATTGTGGTGTTAGAGGGGTAGCACTGTCCTGGTTAAGTAGTTACTTAAAGAATAGATATCAGTTTGCATGTGTTAACAGCAAAAACTCAGAGTTACTGAAGGTCACCTGTGGAGTCCCACAGGGTTCAGTTTTGGGACCATTATTATTCAATATGTATATAAATGATATATGTAAAGTTTCAGAAAAAATGGACTTAATATTGTTTGCTGATGACACTAATCTGCTATCCAGTGGAAACAATTTGGAACAACTTCTGGATACACTCGGAAAGGAATTAGGAAAGCTGAAACTGTTGTTTGATTCAAACAAATTAACGCTCAATTTAAGCAAGACAAAATTTATAGTCTTTAACAACCATCACAACTACCCAGTACCCAAACTCAGTGTAAATGGTGTAGAGATTGAAAGGGTATCCGAAACTAAATTCCTTGGAGTAATAATTGATAACAAACTGTGTTGGAAGCCACATATTAATTATATAAAAGGTAAAGTATCCAAATCAATTGCAATATTACACAGAGTGAAAAATTTGCTGAATCAACCCACACTATACACCTTGTATCATTCATTAATACTCCCATACATGACATATTGTAATGAAGTATGGGGAAATACATATAAAGCAAACATATATCCACTCTTTATGCTTCAAAAGAGAGCTATTAGAATAATCAACAAAGCAGCTTACAGGGAACCAACAAACCCACTTTTTCTTAAACAAAAAACTCTCAAGTTGAAAGATCTGATTGACTTTAAAACCGCAATAATAATGTTCAAAGTGAAGAATCTATCACTGCCTGCAAATATCCAAAAGTTGTTCCAAACAAGGGAGAAACGATATCACTTCAGAGGAACATGTATATTTCAAAAGCCTACAGTGAGAACAACCACAACACTGTATTTCAGTGCAAGGAGTCAGATTATGGAACGATTTTGGACCTGAATTAAAATCATGTACAAAGCTTGGACAATTTAAACAAAAACTAAAGGAAGAAATACTCCAAACATATTTACAAGACGACATGTAAACTCACATAAGGATTGACATTTCCAGCCTGTGTTGTGTTGTAGCTTAGTTTTTTTTCTTTTTTTCTTTGTGACACTATGTCTTAGATTTGTTTTTGAATAGTAACCGCTTAACTTAGACTAGCTCAGTTTTTCTTTTTCTCTCAGTCACATTTTGTCTTAGCCTTGTTTTAAATTGTAATCGCTCTTGTCTTGTTTTCTCTTTTTTCTCCTTTGAATTCTTGGATGGAATATGGGTGGGCAATATAAGCTGCGGCTTCAGCCATCACCCATTTCGGATAACTCACGTGGAATTGTATAGTAGAAGGAGTCTTTGTCTAATTTGACCTTGTTGTTATATTATACAGTTTCTTTTAACCTGTAATGTACTATCCGAAATAAAATAAATTCATTCATTCATTCATTCATTCATTCATTTGCAAGCATCTGTATCTAAAAAAACACCCAGGCGGACTTTGTTTTCTTCAAATTCAGTATGTTTAGATGATTGTTACTCAGTGGCAGGAGCACTTAGAGAGATTATGACTGTTTTGCCAAAAAATTCAGAGTGTTTTCTTTTAAATGAGACCAGCCCCATGAATATGCTGCAAAGGGTTGAAGAACAGCTTTTGATTTACTTTGGGCATGTTATTTTTAGGCGTTTTTAGGGAAATTGACCAGAGTGGAAGAGGTTTTAATAGGAAGAAACCTCCAGCAGAATCAAGCTCAGGGAGGGGCAGTCATCTGCTGCGACTGGCTGGGGGGTGAGGGGATAGAGAAGACAAAAAGAACAGACATGTAGAGAGCAAACAGCACGATGGGGACTCAATCTATGAGAGAAAACAAACAGATGTTAATGACAAGCAGAAATATTTCATTGAGAGTAACAGAAGGAGTGAAGCCCCGTGCATTATCGGAAGTCCCCCGGCTGTCTAAACCTATTAGCAGCATAACTAAGGGAAGGTTCAGAGACACATGATCCCCCCCTAATTGTAGGCTATATCAAAAAGGAAGGTTTTAACCCTATTCTTAAAAACAGAGATCGAGTGTGACTCCTGAATCCAGATTGGCAGCTGGTTCCACAGGAGAGGAGCTTGATAACTGAAGGCTCTGCCTCCCATTGTACTTTTGGAGATTCTAGGTATTACAAGTAATCCTGCATTTTGGGAGCATAGTGCTCTGTTAGGATAATAGGGTAGTATCAGATCTTTTAAATAAAAAGGGGCCTGATTATTTAGAGCTTTGTAAGTGAGGAGAAGGATTTTAAACTTAATTCTAAACTCTATGGGAAGCCAGTGAAGGGAGGCCAGAACCGGAGAGATATGATCTCTCTTTTTAGAACCTGTGAAAACTCTTGCTGCAGCATTTTGGATCAAATGAAGACTTTTTAAAGATGTTTTAGGACAACCTGATAATAAAGAGTTACAATAATCTAATCTAGAGCTAACAAAAGCGTGGATCAGTTTCTCAGCATCACTCTGAGACAAGATGCTCCTAATCTTGGCAATATTACGCAAATGATAGAAGGCAGCCTTAGAAATGAATTTAATATGTGAATTGAAAAACAAATCTTGATCAAAAATAACTCCAAGGTCCCTCACAGAACTATTAAGAGAAAGAGTAACTGCATCCAAACTAAAAGTTTGATTTGGAAAGGTATTTCTAAGGTTTTTTGGACCAACTAAAATGACTTCAGTCTTATCTGAATTTAATAGCAGGGAATTACAAGTCACCCAGCTTTGATTTCCTTCAGGTTCAGGTTCAGGTTCAGGTTACTTTATTTGTACCCGTAGGTAGATTTGTTTTGCAGTTGGTGACATCCATATTTACAAGCCACTAATTACATTCAACATAGACACAAACACAGGCACACATCTTACAAAATAGGTAAATATAAAATATGTACAATATAATTTTTATAGCTTGTTCAACTCTTTGACAGCAGCAGGGACAAAGCTGTTTTTGTAGCGCTGGGTTCTACTTTTTGGGACAGCAAACCTCCGTCTGGAGGGAAGAAGCTGAAAGTTGCAGTGCAAAGGGTGGGAGTCATCATTTAAAATCGAGTCGGCCATCCTCTGTACTTGTCTGGTGTACAGGGATGTCAGGCTCAGCTGTGACTCACCAAGCAAACGACTGGACCATCTGACTACCTGATCCAAGGATTTCCTCTGTTTCAGTTTTATCTGACCAAACCATGACATTAAAGAAAAGGATAAAACAGATTCAATAAAAGCCCGATAGAACATAGTCATTATGGTTCGGTCAATTTGGAAGCGTGCAAGTTTCCTCAAACAATGCAAATTTTGCTGACCCTTTTTGCACACCCTTTCACAGTTCACCTCAAAGTTCAATCCACTATCAATAATTGTCCCAAGATATTTGTACGATTGTACACATTCGGTGGTCTGGCCTTTTAGTATGGTGACTTTGTGCCTGGGAGTTTTCCTCCTAAAGTCAATAATCATATCTTTCGTTTTTGTTGTATTCAGCTGCAGGTAGGAATCCTCACACCAGTGAACAAAGTCATCAACTACTGGGCCGTGGCCACTCTCACCATCCTGGAGGAGACTGACAATGACTGAGTCATCAGCATACTTTATAATGTGTCTGTTGTCATGTCTGCTCCGACACATGTTTGTGTACAGGATGAAGAGTAGTGGTGACAACACACACCCCTGAGGAGAGCCAGTAGAAGAGCACTTTAGGTCAGACAATGTGCCATTGACCCTTACTCTCTGCGTCCTGTTGGTTAAGAAATCCAGAATCCAACCCACCAGATTATTGCTTAAATCAAATTGTTGCAGGAGCCTTTCAACTAAAATATGAGGTTGGATTGTATTAAAGGCAGAAGAAAAGTCCACAAATAAAAGCCTGGCGTGTGTCCCATTAAAATCCAGATGTTTAAAAAGCATGTCAAACAGAGTGACAGTGGCATCCTCCACTCCTCTTTGAGGCCTATAGGCAAACTGCAGAGGATCCAATGCATGTTCAGTCTGCCTTAGGACCTCACGTCTGACCAGTTTTTCAAAAATTTTCATTAAAATTGAAGTCAAAGCAACTGGTCTAAAGTCGTTTACCGTTTTAGGACAGCTGGATTTTGGAACGGGAACAACCACGGCATCTTTCCAGATCTTAGGCACATGTTGTGTCTGTAAGGACTTATTGAAAATATAATGAAATATAGGACTCAGTTCATGTGCACAGGACTTTACCAGGCGTCCACATATATTATCAGGGCCCTGACTTTTGTTCACTTTTACAGCGCGGAACTCCCTTTTAACATCCTGCATCTCAATATTAAAGTGCTGATTGTCTTTGAGTTTCTGTTTCAAATCTTGGATTTCTGTACTAAAATCAAAGGAGTCAAAACGACCATAAAAACAATTAAGAGCATTAGCCAGCTCTGTGTCTGAACTAAAACCATCTAAAAACACACGATTACTGCGCTCTGTGCTCTGAAGGCCTGCAATAGTTTTCATACTGGCCCAGGCCGAACCAAGTTTATTTGCTGCCATCTTGCTTTCCAATTCTGATTTATAATTCTGTTTTGCTCTTAAAATTTCGGCCTTCAGCTCCTTGGTGGCAACCTGTAGCGCAGAAACAGATCCTTGTTTAAAGGCAAGAGCTTTCCTCTGTAAGCAGGATTTAACTGATTTAGTAACCCATGGTTTGTTGTTGGGGTATATTTTGACACGTTTACGTGGAACAAACTTATTTTGACAGTAAGCCATGTATGAGCATGTGAGCTCAGCCAGAGAGTCCAAATCATCCCCGCAGGCCATTATGAACATCTTCCAGTCTGTACAGTCAAAGCATTCCTGGAGGCTGTGCTCTGAATCCTCTGTCCACACATCAATGTCTCTGGTCTCCACTTTGCCTCTTCTGAGAGCAGTTTTATATGTGGGCAGCAAATGAACACAGTTGTGATCTGATGATCCTAAAGGAGGAAGGGGGAGTGATTTATAGGCCCTCTCTATGGATCCATAGCACAGGTCCAATGTCTTTTTTCGCCTGGTTGGGCAGGAGACATACTGATGAAAGTTTTTAAGTGTCTTCTTTAAAGAAACATGGTTAAAATCCCCAAGAATGAAGTTTGGCGCCTCTGGAGAAATTGACTGCAGCCGCTGCACCACGTCAGAGATGGTGCTGGAGGCGGAGTCAGCGTCTGCCCTCGGATGAATGTACACAGTTGTGATGAAAAGTTGGGGAAACTCTCGAGGCAAATAAAAGGGGCGTAGTGACACAGACAGCAGCTCCACATGGGGTGTACAGATGCGCTCTCTGACCGTGACAGATGTGCAGTACTGCTTATTAATGTATAAACATACTCCGCCCCCCTGACGCTTCCCCGTTACCTCTTCCTGCCGATCCGAGCGCAGCGGAGCTCCAAAGCCGTCAATCCACAGGTCTGCATCTCGATCATGCGCAGTAAGCCAAGATTCAGTGAAAGCCATGACGCAGCAGTTCTTAAAATCCTTCTGGTAACGTACACTGCCTTGAATTTCCTCCACCTTGTTTCTCACAGACTGTGCATTCCCAAAAATGATCGAAGGAAGAGGAATGTTACCAAACTGACGTCTCCTAAGGCACAATTTCACACCTCCACGTCTTCCACGCTTCCTCCTGCCGCTTCTTTTTTCACCGCTGTGTCCGTCTCTCAAAATAAAGTCCGGCAGCTGAAATTTGGGCGCAATCAGAGACTCTGCACCAGCTGTGTTAAAGCGCAGCAACACGTCCCTGGAATATTGTATTCTGCCCGCTATTCTGCTCGTCATGGAGCCGAACGCGTTTACCTCAGAGACAAAGAGCCACAGCACAGATAGCAGCAGTGCAAGAGAGGAGAGGAAATCCATGTTGCAGATACCAGGGAGCTGTTCGCCATATATTCCACAAACGCTCCAGGGCAGAAACGACACAGAGGATTTTCTAAAAACGTAAAAAAGTACAAAAAACACACACACGCACACACGCACTATATCACCAAGCTGCTGGTCGCTGCGTGCGCATGCGCCCAGACAGGGTTCAGACAGGGTTCTAACTTGGCTAACTGATTACCATCATCTGGCTTCAGTGACAGGTATAATTGTGTGTCATCTGCCTAACAATGAAAATGTATACAGTGCTTTCTAATAATGTTGCCTAACGGAAGCATATATAAACTAAAAAGAGTAGGGCCTAGCACAGATCCCTGTGGAACTCCATGACTGAGCTTTGAGTTGGAGGAAAACTCATTATTGATAAGATAAGATAAGATAAGATAAGCCTTTATTAGTCCCACAATGGGGAAATTCCAGGATTGCAACAGCACAGGGACAGCAACACTCAGAGCAACAATCAGAAGGCAAGAAAAAACAACATCTAGCAAACATATGTCCATATTACTATAAATGTATATATATAGACACACAGTGCAGAGCATTATGGCTGGTGGATGTGCAGCAGAAAGTCTAAGCTCTCTCTCCGCGGATGCAGCGGGCCAGCTGGAAGTCTTTGGGCATGATGGTGACCTCCTTAGCGAAGAAGAGACCACCAGGTGGGTCTCGCTGGTCTCCTGCAGAGCCATGACGGCGAAACTCAGGAAACGCAGGACGGTCTTGAAGTCCTGAGCGATCTCCCTCACCAGGCGCTGGACGGGCAGCTTACGGATGAGCAGCTCCGTGGATTTCTGGTAGCGACGGATCTCTCTCAGAGCCACGGACCTGTGACGGCGAGGCCTCTTCACTCTGCCGGTGGCCAGAGTGCCTCTCCGAGCAGCCCTGGTGGCTAGCTGTCTCCTGGGGGGCTTCTTCCTCCAGTAGATTTTACGGGCAGTCTGCTTGGTTCTTGCCATCGCTCTTTATTATTCTGTCTTATATTTCTTTCACGCCGCCTAAACTCCAGCCCGGCACCCGCTTCGTTTTCGCTACAGCTCCCGGTATGTCGAATTTCCCATTAGCACCGGGCGGCGGCCAAGTGCTAGCTAGCACTAGCTCCTCCCCGCTGTAACGTCTCCCGCTGCAAACCGTGGCTCCGTCCGCCGACCTGGGAGACCCCCGGGGCGATCCGTGCGTCCGTGATATATATACAGAGTGAAAGGTGTAGAAAGAAGAAGGAAGATTAAAAAAAGGCTGTTGCAACAGGCAGCCGACTCGTGTGGCGCCGCCGGTCCGGCAGAGCCGGAACCGGCGGCACAAACAAACACAAACAAACAAATTGACACAAACAAACTGGAACCTATCAGATAAATAATATCTAAACCACTGCAACAAAGTTCCATTAAGTCCAACATAGTGTTCTAATCTATCCAGTAGAATATTATGATCGATAGTATCAAAAGCTGCACTATGGTCTGAAAGTAGAAGTACAGAAACAAGTCCATTACCAGATGTGATCAGGAGGTCATTAGTGACCTTCACTAAGGCTGTTTCAGTACTATGATGGATTCTAAACCCAGATTGAAACTCTTCAAATAAACCATTTCCCTGCAAGTGGTCAAATAATTGTGTAGTAACAACTCTTTCTAAGATTTTTGAAATGAAAGGCAGATTAGAGATTGGTCTATAGTTAGCTAAAATTCCAGGATCCAGCGTTGGCTTTTTGAGTAAGGGTTTAATTACAGCAGTTTTAAAAGCCTGCGGTACATGGCCTAATGTTCATAATGAATTGATTATTATTTTTTTTTTGATTTTGTATACTTTATTGATCCCCAGAGGGGAAATTGAGGGCATCCACCTGGATGGATGAAGCAGCCACGGTACAGCGCTATCCCTTAACCATTCACACACACATTCACACCTAGGACCACTTTAGAGTGTCCAATTAACCTAACCTGCATGTTTTTGGCCTGTGGGAGGAAACCGGAGAAATCCCGGAGTAAACCCACGCAGATACAGGGAGAACATGAAAACTCCACACAGATCACTGTTGGTCAGGGGCTGGGATCGAACCAGGGATCCCATGGCCAAGAGTGAGTTGCTGTGCTGGCGCAGTGCTAACCATTGCACCACCGCACCGCTATTTGAAGAATAGAGCTACCAATAAATGGGAAGACTTCTTTAAATAAACTGGTAGGACTAGGGTCTAAAAGACAAGTTGAAGGCTTGGATGAGGAAATAATTGTATCTAACTCTAAAAGGTCAATTGGAGTAAACTCATCCAAACAGATATCAATTAAAGGGGTTGTAGTAGTTACTGTATTTAAGTTAACAGTGGGAAGAATCTGACTGATTTTATCTCTGATAGATGAAATTCTATTATTGAAAAAGTTCATAAAGTCCTGACTAGCAAGCTCTAAGGGAATGCTAGGATTGACAGAGTCCTGACTCTTTGTCAGCCTGGCTACAGTGCTGAAAAGAAACCTGGGATTATTCTTGTTCTCTTCTATTAAAGCAGAATAATAACTTGTTCTAGCTTTTCAAAGAGATTTTTTATAAATTAAAAAATGATTTCTCCAAGCTAAATAGATTTCATCTAAATTAGTGGAGCACCATTTTCTTTCTAATTGACGAGTCTTCTGTTTCAAGCTATGAGTTTCTGTGTTGAACCAAGGAGTTAGAAATCTCTGATTAGACTTTTTCTTTTTTAAAGGGGCCACCATGCCTAGAGTCTGATGCAGAGAAGCTGTAACACTATCTACCATGCAATCAATTATAGAAGGAGCAAGCTCTCTATAGTTAGCTTCCGTTGCATTGTCACATGGCACAGAGGAAACAATCTGCATAAATTTGGTAACAACATCATCTGAGAGGCATTTACTGTAGTAACATTTTTCTTAAGGAGCCAAATAGTCAGAAATAGTAAAATTAAAGGTTAACAGACAATGGTCTAACAGTACAGGGTTATGAGGAGACACTATCAGATTTTCTATTTCTATGCCATTTGTCAGAACAAGGTCCAACGTGTGGTGGAGATAATGGGTAGAATTTTCTACTTTCTGAGAAAACCCCATCGAATCTAATATTGAGTTAAATGCCATATTAAGGCAATCACTATCTACATCTACATGTATATTAAAGTCCCCTACTATAATTATTCTATCTGATTTCAGCACTAGATCAGCTAAGAATTTTGCAAATTCGGATAAAAACTCTGAGTAGGCTGAGGGAGGACGATAAGCAATGGCAAATAAAATTGGGTCTAACCTAAAATTGCTAAAATGCCCAATACTGAGAGGACCAGGCCCTCAAATGAATTATAACATGTTTTTTACTTTACATTAATTAGTAATTTGGAAAGGTAAATTGTTGCTACTCCTCCTCCATGACCAGAACTTCTGGGATTTTGACAGTTTAAATAACCAGAGGGAATTGATTCATTTAAACCAACATAATCATCTTTCCCTAACCAAGTCTCTGTAAGGGATATTAAATCAATCTGATGATCAATTTACAGATCATGGACTAGCAGAGACTTGGGAGTTAGAGACCTAATATTTAACAAACCACATTTAATTTTTAAATTATGAGGAGGAACAGAGGCCAAGTCATTAGAGCAGTCCATAGCGATCGTATCGGTCGCTACGGAGGGTGACAATATGTATGGGTACATATTCATACTATGTAGGATAACTAAGTAGACGGTTATGCTGTTTATTCCATCTCGCTACAATGCTCCGCAATTTGTATATATATTTATATATTGATGTGTATGTATGCATATCCACTGCTCTTATTTATATCTTCTGTATCTTCTTAATTATTGCTCTGAGTGTTGCTATCCCTGTGCTGTTGCAATCCTGGAATTTCCCCATTGTGGGACTAATAAAGGCTTATCTTATCTTATAAGATAAGATAAGATTATCTTATCTTATCTTAGATTTAGAGGCTAGGTGTTTAATTTGTGTTTTATCAGCTTCATGTTTCATCACTTTGGGATGCTTATACGTCATATTGTTATTTACTTTGGAGGCAGCAGACAGTGATTCTCTGATGGGGAAGACAGAGGCTAAGTTGAGGGGTGGTGGATGAAGAGAAGCTGCAGAGAGGCGTGCAAGACTGCGACTCTGCTTCCTGGTCCCATCTCTGAGTTGTCAAGGCTTTGGAAATTTGGATAAAAATGATGCCAGATTGTTAGATAAAAGAGACGCACCATCCAAAGTGGGATGGATGCTGTCTCGTCTAGTAAGACCATGTTTTCCCCAAAGTGAGTTCCAATTGTCTATGTAGCCCACAATGTTTGCAGGACACCACACAGACAGCCAGCGGTTGAAGGATGACAAGCAGCTAAACATGTCATCACTGGTCAGATTGGGGAGGGGACAAGAGAATATTACAGAGGCAGACATCACTTTTGCAAAGTCACACACCGATTCCACATTAAGTTTTGTGACTTCCAACTGCCGGAGTCGGATACCATTAATGCAGGTGTGGATAACAATTGTGGAGTATTTACAGTTACTTTTAGCCAGCATTTTCAAATTTGACTCAATGTCGCCTGCTCTGGCCCAGGGAATGCATTGGACTATGACCGCTGGAGTCTCTAGGTTCACATTTCTGACTACAGAGTCGCCAATGATCAGAGTTTTTTCCTCAGTGGGTGTGTCGCTGAGCGGGGAAAAGTGATTAGAAACATGAACAGGCTGGTGGTGAACCACGGGCTTGCAGCTATGCTTTCTTCTCACCGTCACCCACCCATTCTCTCCTGGCTGCTCAGGAGAGGTCGGAGCCAGGGGACCGCTAGCAGGCCGCCCTATACTAGGAAGCTCTGCTGTGGCTAAGGGGCGTCCATCATTATTAACTGGCGCAGATGGTGTTTCAATGCAGCGGAGCTGGGATTCCAAATCAGACACCCTCGCCTCGAGCACCTCAAAAAGACAACATTCATTACATTTACCGTTATCACTAAAAGACTCAGAGGTGTAGCTAAACATGTGACATAGAGAGCACACCAGAGGAGAAGGGGAAGGAGAGCTAGTAGCCATAGATAGTGGCTAACCCGAAGCTAACACAAACGCAGATGAAAGGTGAACAGAAGGCTAAAGAGGGTGATTAAGTGACACTGAGTGCGCACACAGGTGCAGATTAAATTAAATCACCCTTTATTGTCATTCAACTGTACAGCCAATCATGTACAGTAGAACAAGATTGTGTTTTACCTATCTACTGTGTTAATCACACACACCCCAAGTGCAGAATCAGAGGGCCGCTGCCATGCAAGGTGGCGCCACAAATTTCCCTCCTCCATTCCATTATTGCTGAACACCAAGCTGGACGGCAGGAAGTTCTACTTTTATATGGTCTTCGGCATGACCCAGCCAGGATTTGAACCCCTGTCTCCCGGGTGTGGGGCAGATGCTCTACCAACTGAGCCACCACTCCGGTATACAATTACCGGATATTACAATATTACAATATACAATTACAATACCACTCCAAATACAATTAAAGGCAATAATCCTCAGGAGAGTGAACTACAAAGCAAACCACAACAACAGCCAGCAACACAGAAAGTGACGATACGTTACCACAGGATTTAGGACGATATGATACCACAGTAATTAATCCTTTTGGATTAATTACTGTATCAATGTGGCAAGGCATGGAGGTAATCAGCCTGTGGCACTGCTGAGGTGTTATGAAGGTCCAGGTTGCTTTGATAGTGACCTTCAGCTCATCTGCATTGTTGGGTCTGGTGTCTCTCATCTTCCTCTTGACAATACTCCATAGATTCTCTATGGGGTTTTGGTCAGGAGAGTTTGCTGGCTAATCAAACACAGTGATGCCATGGTCATTAAACCAGGTTTTGATACTTTTGGCAGTGTGTGTGTGTGTGTGTGTGTGTGTGTGTGTGTGTGTGTGTGTGTGTGTGTGTGTGTGTGTGTGTGTGTGTGTGTGTTGGGGGGGGGCTGCCAAGTCCAGCTGGAAAATGAAATCAGCTTCTCCATAATGCTTGTCAGCAGAGGGAAGCTTGAAGTGCTCTAAAATTCCCTGGTAGATGACTGCGCTGACTTTGGTCTTAATAAAACACAGTGGAACAATGCTAGCAGATGACATGGTTCCTCAAATTATCACTGACTGTGGAAACTTCACACTAAACCTCAAGCAACTTACTGTAGATTCTATGCTCCTCCACGCTTTCTCCAGACTCTGGGACTTTGATTTCCAAATGAAATGCAAAATTTACTTTTATCTGAACAGAGGTCATCTGCTGGTGTTTGTCCACTGTGTTTTATCAAGACCAAAGTCAGCGCAGTCATTTACCAGGAAATTTTAGAGCACTTCATGCTTCCCTCTGCTGATAAACTTTATGGAGAAGCTGATTTCATTTTCCAGCAGGACTTGGCACCCCCCACAATGCCAAAAGTATCAAAACCTGGTTTATTGACCATGGCATCACTGTGTTCGATTGGCCAGCAAACTCTCCTGAACTAAACCCCATAGAAAATCTATGGAGTATTGTCAAGAGGAAGATGAGAGACACCAGACCCAACAATGCAGATGAGCTGAAGGTCACTATCAAAGCAGCCTGGGCCTTAATATCACCTCAGCAGTGCCACAGGCTGATCACCTCCATGCCACACCACACTGATACAGTAATTAATCCAAAAGGAGCCCCGACCAAGTATTGAGTGTGTACATGGACATACTTTTCAGTCGACCAACATTTCTATTAAAAACTATTTTTTAAAATTAAGTTTATGTAATATTCTAATTTTTTGAGAAACTGAATTTGGGGTTTTCATGGGCTGTAAGCCATAATCATCAAAATTAAAATAAACACTTGAAATATATCACTCTATGTGTAATGAATCTATATAATATATGGGTTTCACCGTCTGAAATGAGTAACAAAAAATATTGAACTTTTTCATGATATTCTAATTTTTTGAGATGTACCTGTAAATACCAGAGAAGGTGTGGGGGAATTACTTTCTTTTGCCTTGTGTGTTTCTGCAAGAGCAGACAGCTGTTCTGGAGAGAGGACATCTTTCTGCATTTCTAAAATATAAGTCATAAATTGTGTTGACAAGTGTGCTTTAAAATGACAAATTGGACAACATTTCATCAGTCATCTTTGTCAAATAATACAGATTTAGATTACAATCCTCAACTGGAGATTAGCTGATCAAACCATCAGTGTTGTGCAGCACTGATCTTCTCCATAACAGGGGTTCTTTTATATTTAAAGTGACTTTTGAAGTTAACAGACTATACTATTTTATTATTTTTCACTTATCTTAAAACTGGAGTGGTGACCTAGTTGATAGTGAATCTGCCCCACAACTGGATGGTTTGAGGTTAAAGTCCTGGCCAGGTCAAACCAAAGACCATTTAAAAATGGCACTTCCTGCCTTCTAGCTTGGTGCTCAGTGTAACAGAATGGGGGAAGGAGAAGTTGTTTGTGGTGGTGCCTTGCATGGCAGCAACCCCATGAATGGCTGTATGGACTGGATGACAATACAGATGGCTTGTTTTTCTTCTAATCTCAGTTTCTACTTTGGAAAAATTTCTCTTTGTGCCGTTTTGTGTTCCACTGTGTTGTGAATTCTGTGGGTGAGGCATGGAAAGGTTAAAATAATTTCCATCCACCAGATTAAAGTGGTGTGAAAAAGTGTTTGCTGCCTTCTTGATTTCTCATTTTTATGTATGTTTGTCACCCTTAAATGTTTCAAATCATCAAACAAATTTAAATATTAGACAAGGATAACACAAGTAAACACAAAATGCAGTTTTTAAATGAAGATGTTTATCATTAAGGGTGAAAAAAAAAAATCCAAACCTACATGGCCCTGTGTGAAAAAGTGATTGCCCCTCCTGTTAAAACGTAAATTAACTGTGGTTTATCACATCTTTGGAAAGCTGAGTTCAATTTCTCTAGCCATACCCAGACCTGATTACTGCCACATCTGTTCTCAATCAAGAAATCACTTAAATAGGACCTGTCTGACAAAGTCAAGTAGACCAAAAGATCCTCAAAAGCTAGACATCATGCTGTGATCCAAAGAAATTCAGGAACAAATGAAAAACAAAGTAATTGAGAGCTATCAGTCTGAAAAAGGTTATAAAGCCATTTCTAAAGCTCTGGCACTCCAGTGAACCACAGTGAGAGCCATTATCCACAAATGGCGAAAACATGGAACAGTGGTGAACCTTCCCAGGAGTGGCCGGCCAACCAAAATTACCCCAAGAGTGCAGTGACGACTCATCCAAGAGGTCACAAAAGACCCCACAGCAACATCCAAAGAACTGCAGGCCTCAGTTGCCTCAGTTAAGGTCAGTGTTCACGACTCCACCATAAGAAAGAAACTGGGCAAAAATGGCCTGCATGGCAGAGTTCCAAGACAAAAATCACTGCTGAGAAACAAGAACATAAAGGCTTGTCTCAGTTTTGCCAGAAAACATCTTGATGAAGCCCAAGACTTTTGGAAAAATACTCTGTGGACTGACGAGACAGAAGTTGAACTTTTTGGAAGGTGTGTGTCCCATTACATCTGGCATAAAAGTAACACAGCATTTCAGAAAAGGACCACCGTGCCGACAGTAAAATATGGTGGTGGTAGTGTGACGGACTGGGGCTGTTTTGCTGCTTCAGGATCTGGAAGACTTGCTGTGGTAAATGGAACCATGAATTCTGCTGTCTACCAAAAAGTCCTGAAGGAGAATGTCTAACCATCTGTTCGTTACCTCAAGCTGAAGCGCCCTTGGGTTCTGCAGCAGGACAATGATCCAAAACACACCAGAAAGTTCACCTCTGAATGGCTTTAGAAAAACAAAATGAAGACTTTGGAGTGGCCTAGTTAAAGTCCTGACCTGAATCCCATTGAGATGCTGTGGCATGACCTTAAAAAGGCGGTTCATGCTCAAAAACCCTCCAATGTGGCTGAATTACAACAACTAGTACATACCTGTGCATACCAGCCCATGCCTGTAGAAACCAAGTATAAGCAAGTATTTCTGCATGGCTGTTGCTGAATGGTGTCCTCCTGTCTGAGACGGCTGTGTTGTTCACAGTCATGCCTGTGGCGTACTGCTCGAACCTGAGGTGTTTCATGTTCACGGCATCTTTTCTGACGTGCAGCAGTTTTCCTCACTCTATTGCTTTCCATCTGGTGGGTTTTGTTCTTCTTCTTCTTCTTCTTCTTCTTCTTCGTTCAGACCACTGGTTGAGGGATAGGTGCGTTGTAATTCTGGTTCATGGACAGGATCATGAAAAGAGATCTGAGCAAAAAGTGGCTTTCAACCCTGTTCAGGAAGACCCGTGCATGCCCGTCCAAACCCAGAAACTGGAACACCCGGAGAAAATCAGCGCTTTGCTTGGCATTTTACACATCTGTAGTGTAGACTGGCCATTCTTCATGGGTACTGCTTCGAATGGGTGTGGTTTAAAGTAGTGTGTCCTATTCTTAATGGGGTGACAGACTGACACACTGAGAGATTTCTTGAATTTATAGAGTGCCTTCTGCTTTACTGAGTGAGATTTCCAGATTTACTGCTTGGAATGGGTGTGGTTTAAAGTAGTGCACTGCAAATTTTCCAATACTTGGTAAGATTTAAAATCTTGTTTTTAGACATGCAAGATAATTCCTCTAATTTTAAGATTTTGTTACTTATTTTAAGCCCTTGACTTTGTAGTATAGTCTTATTATTAGATAAAGCCATTATCATTTGACTTATCTAGTTCAGAAATCTTAAAACAGTATATATAAGACTTAAAATAAGATATTGTTGATGTCAACATTGAATTGCTTAATTTAAGATTATGGAACATCTAAAAACTCTTGATTTAAGAAATAAATAATTATACTCAATAGGCTGGCTGACTTAAAGGGTAACAAAAAGCAATTTATGAGAATATTTGCAGTATGTTAGTGTCATTTTCATTGTGTCAGTGTCTTGGCTTACATAATACTTAATTTTGGAAGAAAATGGCTAGAGACCAACTGTCTTATGCAGGAGAAGTTTATTTACCAGCATAGTATGAGACAGAGACATGAGCTCAAGACATTGTATTGGCCATTCAAGTCAAAACATAAGGCACCTTAAACAATATTTTGGTCATACAACACAGGCCATACAGTGTGACTTTTCGTTGTTTTCCGTTGTTTGCACATGCGCAATGCCACTAGAATGAGCGCGCAGTGGTGTGCAAGTCACTTCGAGCTCACGAGCCTTGTTTGACTACAGAGAGGACTGACTTTGATTTGAATTTCTCTCTTCAGCACAAAGTGTGAAGGTCAGTATCATAATATTTCTGCAAACATAGATATATCTGCAATTTGCATTGGTACAGAGACAGTGCTATCAAACGCATAATGCTATTTATGGTTCGTGCTAGCTCACGCTAGCTTAGTTAGCTAACATTATTTTTTTTACCTGCATATTTTAACTCTGGTCATTTCTCTAGGTTCTGTTTAACACTTTGAGTCGCGTAGAAGATCAGAATTGATGGGCTGGATGCCAGTATATGCTCAGTGTTGGAGGGTAAGTGGTTGTTTAACTTATATTTTAGCGGTTAGCTTAGCATTAGCCGACTCGTGTTAGCAGCAAGAACACACCATGATTCTCGACGTCGCCTTTCAGAAGAAATGTGATTCAAAGCCAGGGATAATTTTTGGTTGTTTTAACTTCTTAGCCAACAAATGTCTGTTTTATTATTAAGGCTTGAATGTTTTTTTATTCCAAACGTGACATTTTTTTCTACAGTAATTTTCTGTAGTATTTTAAGATAAAAATGTATGTAGTGGTCAGCCACAATAAAACGGTTCACTCTGGGTTTTAAAGACTTGGTAAAGACTGAAGTTTTGTTCTTTCTGTGCAACAATAATATGTATTTTTTCCTAAATGCTCACTACGTAATGAAAATTTACATTCAGTAAGCACCATCTACTATATATAAGTATGTGGACACAAATTTCAAATACAACAAATGCATTAATAGACATGCTAGGTGGAAAGACCTTGGACCCCCCTTTAAAGTAAAAAAAAAAAGAATTATGTGATTATGTTCAGTATGAAGAGAGTGATGGTGTTTTTTGTGCCTGAAATGGGCACCTTCTTTTGTCCCATTATTTCCATGAAAACAATAGAAATGAGTGTGACCAAAAACGAGTGTTTTCACAAAAATGCCCATAACTTTTTTAATAGATATCTTAATGAAATTTTCCGTGTATATAGATTTAACAGAGGTCATTTGAGTTCATGTATCTAAACCAAATTTACAAGTGCACAGTAATAATACTCATAACAATAATAATTATTATTATTTTGTTCATTTAAAGTATGGAGTTTGAGTTTAATTATTATGTTGCCAGCTATGCAAGTGGATAGAGTAAATAATACTCATGTTGGAGGACAGAAAGACGAAACAAAAAAACGGAGCTGAAGGTGTGTTTCAATCCCTTGCAAATGCATCCTACGCGGTTGTCTGCACTTGTACTGGGGTGATTTCCGGGAGTTATACAAATTTCTGCAGAGTACAGACAGCCATGAAACGTCTTACAACACACAACTAATAGATATTTTTTGTGTCCATCTACCTTTCAGAAGTGGCCAAAGTGTTTAAACACCGGTTTGTTGACACTAAACGTACCATTTCGTAAAAACCACAGTTGCGGAATATATGGTGCTTGATTGGCATTTTATGAACACGGGCCTGAAGGTAAAAAAGACTAGCTGAAAAAAAGCTGAGATTCCTAGGGTCAGCCGTTGAATACAGCTAATTTACCGACCCCACTCAAAGCTATCAGGTGAAACACTGGTCACAGCGCTCTGGGGCAATATGATTCAATTCAATTCAACTTTATTTATATAGCGCCATTTCACAACAACAGTCATCTCATAGCACTATCAACTGTAGGGAGGACCCCCACAGTTGCAGAAAGACCCCAGCAATCAGGCGATCCCCTGTGAGCAAGCACTTGGCGACGGTGGAGAGGAAAAACTCCCTTTTAACAGGAAGAAACCTCCAGCAGAACCAGGCTCAGGGAGGGGCAGTCATCTGCTGCGACTGGCTGGGGGGTGAGGGGATAGAGAAGAAGAAAAGAACAGACATGTAGAGAGCAAACAGCACGATGGGGACTCAATCTATGGGAGAGAACAAACAAATGTTAATGACCAGCAAAAAAAAAATATTTCATAGAGAGTGAGGAAAGGAGTGAGGCCCAGTGCATTACTGGAGGTCCCCCGGCTGACTAAACCTATTAGCAGCATAACTAAGGGAGGGTTCAGAAAACACATGATCCCTCCCTAATTGTAGGCTATATCAAAAAGGTAGGTTTTAGCCCTATTCTTAAAAACAGAGATCGAGTCTGACTCCCGAATCCAGATTGGCAGCTGATTCCACAGGAGAGGAGCTTGATAACTGAAGGCTCTGCCTCCCATTGTACTTTTGGAGATTCTAGGTATTACAAGTAAACCTGCATTTTGGGAGCGTAGTGCTCTGTTAGGATGATACGGTAGTATCAGATCTTTTAAATAAAAAGGAGCCTGATTGTTTAGAGCTTTGTAAGTAAGAAGAAGGATTTTAAACTTAATTCTAAACTCTATGGGAAGCCAATGAAGGGAGGCCAGAACCGGAGAGATATGATCTCTCTTTCTAGTACCTGTTAAAACTCTTGCTGCAGCATTTTGGATCAGCTGAAGACTTTTTAAAGATGTTTTAGGACAACCTGATAATAAAGAATTACAATAATCTAATCTCGAGCTAACAAAAGCGTGGATCAGCTTCTCAGCATCACTCTGAGACAAGATGCTCCTAATCTTGGCAATATTACGCAAATGATAGAAGGCAGTCTTAGAAACAAATTTAATATGTGAATTGAAGGACAAATCCTGATCAAAAATAACTCCAAGGTTCCTCACAGAGCTATTAAGAGAAAGAGTAACTGCATCCAAACTGAAAGTTTGATTTGGAAAGGAATTTCTAAGGTTTTTTGGACCAACAAGAATGACTTCAGTCTTATCTGAATTTAATAGCAGGAAATTACAAGTCATCCAAACTTTGATTTCCTTAAGACAGGCTTCTAACTTGGCTAATTGATTAGTATCATCTGGCTTCATTGACAGGTATAATTGTGTGTCATCTGCATAACAGTGAAAATGTATACAGTGCTTTCTAATAATGTTGCCTAACGGAAGCATATATAAACTAAAAAGAGTAGGGCCAAGCACAGATCCCTGTGGAACTCCATGACTAAGCTTTGAGCTGAGAGAAAACTCATCATTTACATGAACAAACTGGAACCTATCAGATAAATAAGATCTAAACCACTGCAACGAAGTTCCATTAAGTCCAACATAGTGTTCTAATCTATCAAGTAGAATATTATGATCAATAGTATCAAAAGCTGCACTAAGATCTAAAAGGACAAGTACAGAAACTAGTCCATTATCAGATGCAATGAGGAGGTCGTTAGTGACCTTCACCAAGGCTGTTTCAGTGCTATGATGGATTCTAAACCCAGATTGAAACTCCTCAAATAAACCATTTCCCTGCAGGTGGTCAAATAATTGCATAGCAACAACTCTTTCTAAGATTTTTGAAATGAAAGGGAGATTAGAGATTGGTCTATAGTTAGCTAAAGCTCCTGGATCTAGCGTTGGCTTTTTGAGTAAGGGTTTAATTACAGCCGTTTTAAAAGCCTGCGGTACATGGCCTAAAGTTAATGAAGAATTGATTATATGAAGAATAAAGCTACCAATAAGTGGGAAGACTTCTTTAAATAACCTGGTAGGAATAGGGTCTAAAAGACAAGTTGAAGGTTTGGATGAGGAAACTATTTTGTCTAACTCACAAAGGTCGATTGGAGTAAACTCATCAAGACAGACATCAATAGAAGGAGTTGTAGTAGTTACAGTATTTAAGTTAACTGTGGGAAGAATCTGATTGATTTTATCTCTGATGGATGAAATTTTATTATTGAAAAAGTTCATAAAGTCCTGACTAGTAAGCTCTAAGGGGATGCTAGGATTGACAGAGTCCTGACTCTTTGTCAACCTGGCTACAGTACTGAAAAGAAACCTGGGATTATTCTTGTTCTCTTCTATTAATGCAGAGTAATAACTCGTTCTAGCTTTTCTAAGAGATTTTTTATAAATTAAAAGATGATTTCTCCAAGCTAAATAGATTTCATCTAAATTAGTAGAGCGCCATTTTCTTTCTAATTGACGAGTCTTCTGTTTTAAGCTACGAGTTTCTGTGTTGAACCAAGGAGTTAAAAATCTCTGATTAGACTTTTTCTTTTTTAAGGGGGCCACCAAGTCTAGAGCCTGATGTAGAGAAGCTGAAACACTATCCACCATGTTATCAATTACAGAAGGAGCAAGCTGTCTATAGCTTATTTCCGTTGTGTTGACACATGGCATAGAGGAAACAATCTGCATAAATTTGGAAACAGCATCATCTGAGAGGCATCTACTGTGATAATATTTTTCTTTAGGAGCCAAATAGTCAGAAATAGTAAAATCAAAGGTTAACAGACAATGGTCTGACAGTACAGGGTTATGAGGAGACACTACCAGATTTTCTATTTCTATGCCATATGTCAGAACAAGGTCCAATGTATGGTGGAGGTAATGAGTAGAATTTCCTACTTTCTGAGAAAACCCAATCGAGTCTAATATTGAATTAAAAGCCACATTAAGGCAGTCACTATCTACATCCACATGTATATTAAAGTCCCCTACTATAATTATTCTATCAGATTTCAGCACTAAATCAGCTAAGAAATCAGGAAATTCGGATAAAAATTCTGAATAGGTTGATGGGGGACGATAAACTATGGCAAATAAAATTGGGTTTAACCTGGAATTGCTAAAGTGCCCAATACTGAGGACCAGGCCCTCAAAGGAATTATAACATGTTTTTTGCTTTACATTAACTAGTAATTTGGAATGGTAAATTGCTGCTACTCCTCCTCCACGACCAGAACTTCTGGGATTTTGACAGTTTAAATAACCAGAGGGAGTTGATTCATTTAAACCAACATAATCCTCTTGTCCTAACCAAGTCTCTGTAAGGGAAATTAAATCAATCTGATGATCAATTAACAGATCATGGACTAACAGAGACTTGGGAGTTAGAGACCTAATATTTAATAAACCACATTTAATTTTTAAATTATGAGGAGGAACAGAGGCCAAATCATTCAATTTAGAGGCTTT
Organism: Pholidichthys leucotaenia; assembly: GCA_020510985.1. Classification (NCBI taxonomy): domain Eukaryota; kingdom Metazoa; phylum Chordata; class Actinopteri; order Cichliformes; family Pholidichthyidae; genus Pholidichthys; species Pholidichthys leucotaenia. The sequence continues at coordinate 87,908,351 of CM035846.1, read as the reverse complement.
ATGTTTAATTTGAGTTTTACCAATATTTTGCTTTATCACTTTGGGATGCTTATACATTATATTTTTATTTACTTTGGAGGGAGCAGACAACGATTCTCTGATGGGGAAGACAGGGGCTAAGCTGAGGGGTGGCGGATGAAGAGGAGCTGCAGAGAGGCGTGTAAGACTGCGACTCTGCTTCCTGGTCCCAACTCTGAGTAGTCACGGTTTTGGAAATTTGGATAAAAAAGATGCCAGATTGTTAGATAAATGAGAAGCACCATCCAAAGTGGGATGAATGCTGTCTCGTCTCATAAGACCAGGTTTTCCCCAAAAAGAGCTCCAATTGTCAATGTAGCCCACGTCATTTTTAGGACACCACACAGACAGCCAGCGGTTCAAGGATGACGAGCGACTAAACATGTCATCACTGGTCAGATTGGGGAGGGGTCCAGAGAATACTACAGTGGCAGACATCGTTTTTGCAAAGTCACACACCGATTCTACATTAAGTTTCGTGACTTCCGACTGCCGGAGACGGATGTCATTAATGCCGGCGTGAATAACAATTGTGGAATATTTACAGTTACTTTTAGCCAGCATTTTCAAATTTGACTCGATGTCGCCTGCTCTGGCCCCAGGAATGCATGTGACTATGGCCGCTGGAGTCTCTAGGTTCACGTTTCTGACTACAGAGTCGCCAATGATCAGAGTTTTTTCCTCAGCGGGTGTGTCGCTGAGCGGGGAAAAACGATTAGAAACGTGAACAGGTTGGTGGTGAACCGGGGCTTTGCGACTAGGCTTCCTTCTCACCGTCACCCACCCAGTCTCCTCGCTGCAGAGGAGAGCCGGGGAACCGGTGACAGGGGGACCTAAGCTAGCTAGCTCCGCTGCAGCTAAGGGGCGTCCGTCGAGATTAACTGGCGCAGACGGTGTTTCAATGCAGCGGAGCCGGGATTCCAAATCAGACAACCTCGCCTCGAGCGCCTCAAAAAGACAACATTTATTACATTTACCGTTATCACTAAAAGAGGCAGAGGTGTAGCTAAACATCTGACAGAGAGAGCACACCAGAGGAGGAGAGGAAAGAGAGCTAGTAGCCATAGCTAGTGGCTCGAGAGCTGGAGAGCAAACCACACAGGCAGACAGCAAAACAGGAAGTGACGATACGTTACCACAAGGAAGTGACGATCTCGAAATGATGGCCGCAGTGTTTTGATTTGTCCACATACTTACGAAATATCAAACAGTAAAATTATGAGCGTTCCTTATTTATCTACGTGCAAGCTTTTCAACTCTTTGTGACATTTAACCCTTATTTGTATATTATAAGAAAAATATGCATTGAATGTGCTTGGGTTAGCGCCCTGTTCTGTTAACTATTTAATGTTAAAGTTAAAGTGGAATATTATTTATATTCTTAATTAATTTTGAATAACCCGTTGTAATGTTGTGTTGGGTTCACCTTGGAATCGGCATGGTTCGTAGCCGAAGGTGACGTCACCTTCGGCTCCGACTAACTGTAAACAGGAAGTCAGTCGGAGTATTGAGGAAAAGTCCGTTGTGTGTGTTTTACCGCCTCAGTCAACTCCAGCAGCAGTCACATACATCCTCTGCCTTTGGTAGCATCGTGGGTATGTATTTACTGTTGTTGTTTGTGTGCATTCCTAGACAGTTTATTAAGGTTACGTTGGGTTTAATAACTTTAGACGCTAAAGTGGTTTTCCCGCGATTTACGCTAGCAACGGCCGTTGTATTGGTCGGAGGACGTTGATAGGTAATTTGGAGGGAAACAATTTATTATGGCGGCGGGAGTTGTTGTAAATATAGTTTTGTATCGTATTTAAGTTAAAAAGTAAGCAATTTATATATTTTCATTGTAATGTCTGTACGAAGGTCAAGGAGTGATTGTGCTTTGTATTATGTGTTACAGTTTCACACTTTCCTTGTGTCATTAAACCTGTGGACTGAGAGCTGTGTCTTCAGAGTCTTGATGTGAGGAAGGAGTTTAGCTGACTGTCCAATCAGCAGAGGCAGTACACGCCCCTTATTAACATCATACATTTAAAACATGGTATTATATACATGTTTTGTTCTTTTGCTTAACAGCTGCCAACATTGATGAGGAGTCTCTGGCAACTATCAATCGTGACAACCTGAGGGACTTATTCACTGGTGCTGAAAATTTCTTTCAACGCAAGAAGCTTTGGGATTGCATCAGTCAAATGGTGTAGTAAAATTTTTAACCATTTCAACATTTTGTACTGCATAATTTGTTGCCCATGCTTAATCCTTTTTTGCCTCCTCCAATACTACTACAGCAAAGACCTGCTGAGCAGATTGCCAACACTGCTGGGAGTCCCAACACTACGTCAGGTGAAGTTTTATCATCAACCAGTCCTGTGCCACCATGCCAGCTAAAAAGTTCCTCTCCCATGCCTGAAAATGATAAAACCATAAAACTGCCAGACCCACCTTAATATGTATTGTACACCGATTCAGAGTTGGAAATGGTGCGCAGCCAGTACTTTTCATTGCTCCGCAATGGAAATGTTAAAGACTTTAAGATGTCTAAGGAGCTCTGCTGCAGACTTGTCCGCAACACTGTCACCTGCATGGTTGCCATTCTGCATGCCAGTCCAATGGGGAAAGAAGTGAAATGCCCTTCCAAACTTGAAATTCGGACAATGGCACAGAAAATCGTTGACTATTACCCAATGTTGCGAGATGCTGACCAGCATATGCCACATGTGAGTATTGATTTTCCATATAAGGGAAAACTTGAAACTATCAGTCTTTGTCTTATCTTGATTTTTACAATCACAGTTGACTATCTACACCAAGTTGTTCAAGCGACTACAAAATATGAGATCTCCAAAGAAGATGCAAGGTTCTATGCCACAACGAGGCAAATTAAAAAAGACACTGTTTCGCTCAAACTACACTGAAGATGGAGCAGAAAGTGACATCAGCGGCGAAACTAGTAGTGACGTGAGCGGTGACACTGCTGGTTTCAGTGATAGCACTATACCTCTTGAAAGCCATGATGACCTCAGTCAGGACAGCCAAATTCCTGGTACACACTTTGCATTCATTAAGATGTTATCTGAATATTATGTCAATTTCCAATCTCTTAGTATGGTAATGGTATGATTGTTTTGTTTTTTTCCTTCAGAGAAGGGTTTCTCACCAAAGACATCCCGCAGTGCGAGATCGTCATCCTCATCTGCTTCTGGCTCCTCAAAAAGACCATCATCCTCATCACCCCCTGGCTCTTCTAACAGACCATCATCATCATCACCCCCTGGCTCCTCAAAGAGAGTAGACACAACGCTACAAGCGTCTCCAGATAATGCTACTGGTAAGGCAGTCATTTGCGCTTTCCACATTCTCGAAGCCTAGTGTCATTTACAATTATAATTTCAAAAATTAAAATATCTCGCCACAATTTTAGTCAAGGAAACATTTATGCTGACTAAATTTAGACAAAGTAAAATTAAAGCAGTTCATGAGACAAAAAATGTGACTAAACTTTCAAGATCATTTCATTGATTAATTAAAATTGAATACAAATGGAAAAAACAGACAGAAGCTCTTGAACTTTCTGTTTTTAAGAGCCTCATTTTGTTGAAAGTCAAAGGAACAACTCTGTGTTTGAGAAGTTCTGTGAAGTCCTACAATATGAATAAATCAGTTTGAAGTTGTTATTGTAAAGCTGACTTAATGTTAGTTTGCTAAATTAACACATTTTAATTGGCTAAAACTTAATTTATAAAAAGATAAAATCTTGATTAAAACTAAATTATATTCATTCAAAAGACTAGGACTAAAATTTAATAAAAATGTCAAAATTAACACTGGTCATTGTAGATTTTGATTTTCTTGCAGTTTGCGCACTGTTATTTACTAGAGGTTGTAGTTTAGACACAAAGAATCAATGTTGTATTATAGAAGCTGTTTTTGTCTATTCTGACTGTGTTGTGTTTAAACATTTTTTTTTTAGCAAACCGAGACAGTCTAAAGATCCAGGCCAGACACTACAAGACTCTCAGCAACATGTACAAAAAGCCCAATGCAAAACCCAACCCAACTGATGTTGTCCAAGTTTTGAATCTTGAGTTCAAAGCTAGACGGGCTTTTATTGATGCAGATATTACAAGGGAGGAAGAGAGGCCAGCAAAAATTTTTGCAGCATATCCATGCTTCAAAGAAATTAGACATGTAAGGAAGTGTTTTGTGGATTTAGTGCTTCCATTGCAAAGGTTTAGTAGTTTAACTGAATAACATTTGTCTTAGGCAATGGATGAACTGAGCCAAATTGTTGGTGGCACCAACCATAAATTTATTGAAGAAACTCGAGCAAGATGGTCAACGTTCTGTGCCAATGTGCAGTTTTATGGGATCTGGAAAAAGGTTCTGAAACCTGGATGTACGAGGAGGTAAGTTGTTTTTTTGTCATCAAATTTAGATTATATGGCTAAACCACTTAAGTTATGTTTTTTTTTTTTTTATTACAGTGGATTTCACCATCACCCTGTTCAGTGCACTGCTGTCACTCTTCCCATCACCAGCACTACCTCCAAAGCGACTTGGAAGTGCAAGCGAGGCACTTCTTCGCATCGTCAAAGTAAGACTTAACTGTGTGTGGCTTGCAGCAAACTTTTGCAGCAAATTTTCATGTACGATGTACTCTTAAACTTTGGTTTCACCCTTGCCCTTTTTGCTTTATTCTAGCAAGGGGAGGACCCTGCATTGTACTTGAAGAAGCGTACTCTGTTTTCCCCAGTGCTCCTGTTTGATGGTACAACCTGCATATTACCAGTAGGAGACATGCCTGTGAGCACTCTACCAAAGGAGGACTTTTGTGATGGAATGTTGGTGCTAATGGCGTATTATTACACATTACACCTGACTTACCCGAAGTGTGTTGCAACAGTCCTCTCTGTCATCCAGACTGAGGTAATAAGTGATGTTATTCATGATCAGGATGCCACTAGTGCATATAAGAAAGCATTAGCTGAATGGAAATCATTCTTTGCAAAGTAAGTGACCACACAGTAGGGCTGGGCAATATGGTACAGGATCCTATCAAAATCACAATTTTCATTTTGTTACATTCCCTGTGCATTATTCTTTTAGAGGCAACTGACGCTATCTGCCTCTTTTTGGGTTTAGATCTGGTATAGTCTTAATTAAAATCTGCTTTATTCTGAGCTTCAGTACTTGCATGATGTGGACATTATTCCCTCCATGGTTTAGTGCTGGTTTAATTCTGATTCAGTTTGTCATATTGTCTGATTTTTAGACCTGATTTAGGCAGTTTTCTCTCAGTTTATGCCTGCAAGAGTCCTTTCATTTAGTCCTGGGAAATGATCACGTTCTTCTGGGTTTGTATTAGAGTTCCATCTCAGTCAGCCCCTGGTTTAGTCCTTTTTACTTCTGGTTTATACCTTAATTTTTAATCTCCTTTAGTCTGGTTTACTTCTTATTTTAGTAACTATTTAATCCAGGTTTAGTCCTGCCATTTTTTCTATCATCATCTAGCCCTACCACACATTTCGTAATGTTTGTTCTGCTTATCTTTAATAGCAGTTCTTGTGAAAGCACTTTTGTTGCATCTAAGAACATTCAAAAATATTTTATATAATTCGTAATGTTTCATACTGTTCATAAAGTCTTATACTGTTAAAACGTTTGTGGTGGAATGGTGTGTTACTACACCATCCAAAGTGGGTTCCTGAAGGCCTCTTTCTGTAAGTGATGTTATTGATAAGCAAGATGCCACTAGTGCATATAAGAAAGCATTACCTGAATGGAAATGGTTAATTGAAAAATAAGTGTCCACGAGTTTTGAATGTTTGTTCTATTTTGAATAGCTGTGCTTGTGATACCCTTGCTAAGGCTATTTAATAATGGTTAAAGAGGCTTGGATGTGTTTCTTTGAAGGCCTAAAAGATGTGATACTCACTTTTGGAAAGTTGTCAAGAGTCATATTTTTGAATTGTACAGGTAAATACAGTGCATATTGACTGATGTGTTGAAATTAAATAAATGGTGTTATATTTCAATTTTTCATTTGTGATTTTTGTTTCACTGGTCCAGATATTGGTTCTTAAAACAAGCTCTAATTTCAAGTTTTTGTAGCTAGTTTTGGGGGTTCATTTCAAGATGTATTAACTTGATTCAAGATATAGCTCACTGTTCACTTTCCACCTATTTTTAGTATTATTCACTAATAACAAGAGAACTTCATTGCTAAATCAAGTCTTATTTGCTTATATTAAGTAATTTTTTCTAACAGTTCAATCTTAAAATAAGAATTTTGAGCTTAAAATGACCCTTTGAGTGCTTGCTTGTTTCAAGATTAAATTGTCTTGTTTTAAGATTTCTAGCCAAGTAAAATTATCTTGCTGCATGGACAGATAATTTGACTAGTTTTTAGTGTTTTTATCTTGAAATGCAGTATTTTTAACTTGTTTTAGGGTACCCCGTTTTTGCAGTGTGTGTCCTATTCGGTCTCAGCTTGTCTGTGCCTTGCCTGACATGCAGCATCGCTCGCTTTGCTGGCATTTCGGTCAGCACGTACATGGTGCACTGCCACACGTTTCCTGTCTCTGTGCATCCCTTGTCTGTCGTACTGTGTCATCTTCATGGCATCTTTCCTGATGTGCAGCAGTTCTCACTCTATTGCTCTCCATTTATGTAGCATCTGGTTGGTCTATATGACATCATAAATACATCGAGGCAAGCATCATAGGACACTACATCATAAGTAGCCAGTCGTAAAATACGTCAAGGCAGGCATCATGAATGATGGTCTACAGTATATGTTATCATAAAGACGTCAAGGCAGGCATCATAGGACACTACGTCATAGGCAGCCAGTCCTATTGCCTATATGACAGAATCGCCTATAAAACAGCATTGCGAGTCCTATGTAGCCTGAGATCATAGGATCATCATAGGATATCATGCAGACATCATAGGCAGGCATCATAGGATACTACATCATAGGTAGCCAGTCCTATTGCCTATATGATGCCATCGCCGATATGACATCATCATCCTGTGTAGCCTGAGATCATAGGATCATCACAGGACATCATGCAGACATCATAGGCCATCCTATGATGTCCTATGATCGTGACACACAGACACACAGAGATTTCTTGAATTTATAGAGTGATTCTGCAAAGATGAGTGGGCCAAAATTCTTCCACAGCACTGTAAAAGACTCATTGCCAGTTATTGCAAATGCTTGATTGCAGTTGTTGCTGCTAAGGGTGGCCCAATCAGTTATTAGGTTTAGTGGGCAATACTTTTTCACACAGGGCCATGTAGGTTTGGGTTTTTTTTACCCTTAATAATAAACACCTTCATTTAAAAGCTGCATTTTGTGTTTATTTGTGTTATCTTTGTCTAATATTTAAATTTGTTTCATGATCTGAAACATTTAAGTGTGACAAACATACAAAAAAAATGAGAAATCAGGAAGGGGCAAACACCTTTTCACACCACTGTATCATTGACTAAACATTGTACGATGAGGTTAAGCAGCTACTCAGTGGCAACAGGTCAGTCTGTAGTTACACTGGACAGCTTCCTGGTGTGAATGTGTAACTGTGTGAAGAGAGGTTCCCTCTCAATTGGACAACCCTGTATAAATAAAGGTTAAATTGATTTAAAAAAAAAAAAAGACACACGGTTCCATAAATACCACATGGCCCTTTTCGGACGATCATCTACACCCAAATGTGCACCAATTTCTACGCACTTTTGATAAATGAAGGTCAGTTGCTCTTTCTACAGCAGCCGTTGTCATCTCCTGCTCTAGGGCATGCGTGTGTGTCTGTGTGAATAAACTTACACATAACACCAGGATGTTCATCAAGTGATCAATGCTTGTCCGTTTGAATACTGTTTTTCCACTGTTCTGCATCAGCTTTGTGTCAGGACCTGGAGGAGTTCAATGTCACATCAGAAAGGATAAGCCTTCTTTATTGTCATTCAAATCTATACAGCCAATCGTCTACAGTAGAATGAAATTATGTTTCTCCTATCTACATTGTTAATCACACACACATATATAGAATCAGAGGGGTCACTGTCATGCAAGGCGCCACCACAAATTTCCCTCCTTTGTTCCATTATTGCTGAGCACCAAGCTGGATGGCAGGAAATACTGTTTTTGTATGGTCTTCGGGATGACCCAGCCAGGATTTGAACCCTGGCCTCCCAGGTGTGGGGCAGATGCTCTACCAACTGAGCCACCACTCCGATACACAGTTATGGCAATTATTAGATAATATTTGGAAGGTTGATTGATAGATGAGAGAAATAATTGCTTCAGCCCATCTTAACCAACACAAATTTAGTCAGATATTGAACTGAATTTGTTGTGGCTAACCATCATTCAGCATTGCAGCAAATATGAACTTATTGTGACACAGTTAATGAAGAGCACCATAATTCGAATACCTCACCAGCACATCACTTCAAGTTCTCTTTGAAGAATTAACAGCCCATGCTGTCCTCTTTAGGAAACCCACAAACCAGTTCACCTTTTCCTTTCCTGAGCGCAAGACTGTCAGGATTACACACAGCTCTTCAATACCCATGCCAAGCCTACCTGTTTACTGAAGTTCACTGACCCACCTGTGACCTGCATGATTTGTGTAACAGTGGTGAATACTACATAAGGTGACTGGTTGATATATGTGTAAACATTACCACTAGACAATAGTAAGACAAGGCAAGAATATACTGTATATCACTGATCTGCCATGGCGAGCTTGTGACAAATAACTATGCAGTCTGAACTGGGCTTTGCATTTTGTTAATATGCCAGCAATATCATCTTTGCTGTTTATACACCACCGTTTCGTTTTTACATTAAATGCACAGCAAATCATGACAATGTTCATTATCATTTATATTTAAAAATATATGCTTAATCTATCTAGGGACATCTAGCTGTGTATGCTATGTAGAGCTATCCTGTTTGGCTGTGACTGTGTGGGAGTGTAGAATTACAGCGGGGAAAATAAGTATTGAACACATCAACATTTTTCTCATTAAATATATTTCTGATGGAGCCACTGACCTGAGATTTTCACCAGATATCAGTAACAACCCAAGTAATCCATACTGTACATACAAAGACATAAGAGCAACTGTGTTCACAAAACAAGTTTTATGCAATAAAGTGGAATGACACAAGGAAGTATTGAACACATGAAGAAAAAGGTGCAAAAAGGCATAGGAAGCCAAAAAAACTAGTTGAAATCCATCAGAATGTAGGAATCCATCCCATCCCTCATCAGTGCAAATTAATTTCAGTTGGTTAAGTCCTGACTGATGGCCTTTAAAAAGGCCTGTGAATATCAGATTGTTACACCACCAAAACTCATGATAGGTAGAAGCAAAGAACTCTCTCTAGACATTTGCAACCATATTGTTTCAAAATATAATGATGCCATTGGTTACAGGTACATTTTTAAACTGCTGAATGTTCCAGAGAGCACTGTTGGAGACATCATTCAGAAGTGGAAAGAACATCATTTTACCATAAACGGGCCACGGCCAGGAGCTCCTCGCAAGATTTCTGACAAAGGAGTCAAAAGAATTAGCAGAAGACGTATCCAAGAGCCAAAGGCCACTCGTGGAGAGCTCCAGAAAGACCTGAAGTTAGCAGGTACTGCTGTTTCAAAGAAAACAATAAGAAATGCGCTCAGCTGACATGGGATCTATGCCCGCTTCATATAATTGAAGGAAAGATGAATGGACAAATGTACAGAGACATCCTTGATAAGTACCTGATGCCATCTGCTGAGATGCTGAAGATGAAAGGAGGGTGGACATTTCAGCAAGACAATGATCCCATGCACACAGCCAAGGAAACTCTCATTTGCATCCAGAGAAGGAAAATAACACTGCTAGAAGGGCCCAGTCAGTCACCTGACCTGAATCCAATTGAAAATCTATGGAACGAACTGAAGATCAGAGTTCATAGAAGACACCCACAGAACCTTCAAGATTTGGAGACAGTTTGTGTGGAAGAAAGGGCTAAAATCACTCCTGAGAAATCAATGCCTGTGCCTAGTTTCTCCATACAGGAGGCGACTGAAAAATGTTATTACCAACAAAGACTTTTCTACTAAATATTAAATGAATTATTTTCAATACTTATTCCCTGTGTCATTCCACTTTATTAAATATAACTTGTTTTGTGAACACAGTTGCCTTAATTTCTTTGTATGTGTGGATTATTTGGGTTGTTACTGATATTTGGTGAAAATCTCAGGACAATGGCTCCATCAGAAATATGTTTAATGAGAAAAATGTTGACGTGTTCAATACTTATTTTCCCCGCTATATGTCACCACCACCAGTCCCTCATGCCTCACTGTCACTCACCGTCATACCCAAACGATGCCCCTGGGTATTTTGACAATGTTAAAATTTATGCCTGTTCTCAACATTTTTTAGCTGGTCCCAAGCCCATTTACTAAGGCTTGGGACCGGCACAGGCAGTACACTGGCTTGTGCTTCCCCCTGTGGCTGGGTTACCAACTTTCCTTCCCCCATTCTATATGCTGAGCTTGAAGTCAGAAGGCACCATTTTTTTATATGGTCTTTGGTATGACCCAGCCGGGGCTTGGACCTCCCAGTTATGGGGTGGATGCTCTACATCTAAGCCACCACTCCAGTTTTTATTTTGGTTTGGTATTTAGTTAATATTTTTACTTTGAAATGAAGACCAAATCCTCAATTAGCTAATCTCAATACTGTGCATAATTTGAGTGTCCTAGACATCATATTTGCATGTATTAAGGGTGTTTGGAATGTCATGATATTGACAGTAAGTCAATGCTGCTGCCTCAGCAGCAGAACTAGTGGATTCTGGTGTGTCTCATTTCCTGTAACAACAGCAGCAATGAGTAATGAAGCTACACCAGTGGATTCAGGTGTGTGAAGGGGCTGGGCTTCCTCTGTACCCAATCAGCTCTATCTCCTCCCCTTTATAAACAGCTTGCGCATCTCACTCTGTGCCATATTGTTGCTCTAGTCAGATGCCTTCCAGCTAGTGATGGCCAGATGAGGCTTTCTGGCGGACTTGAGGCCTTTCATCAAAATGGCTCATATAGACGAGGCCTCATGTGAAACTTAATTTTCTCTACCAGGCCATCTAGTGGACAAAACGTATACAACATGCAGATTTTTACAAGGGTGTTCTTGATTTGTGTATTTTTTCATTTCAATAAATGCACTTTTTTAAAGAGATACCAATGATCATAAGGGAAAAAAGAAATAATAAAACTGAGGTGACTACAGTGAATATGCTTGTGCTACTTATCCATTTTTATTAAGAAATAATAACTTTTCAACAGTGCTATACTGTCTTTCCCAGTACAGTTATCTCTGTCCTTACTGTCATGCAGGGCATAATAGTGCCTCAGCATAATGATGTTATTGTTGTATCCAAGCTTTTTGAAACACAACAGACACTTCACCTTGCAAATAAAAATAAATAAGAAGAACCCCAGCTCTCCAGATATAAGACAGACATTTTATCTCTAGGCTACCACTTGGTGACAGCTGGATAAGGCTTTCTTGAAGACTTGAGCCTTTCCATCAAAATGGTTCACATCAACAAAGCCTCATGTGAAACTTCATTTGCTCTACTCGGCCGTGTGGTCGACTAAAAGTAGACTGCATGCAGATTTTTACAAGGGCATTATTGGTTTAGTGTATTTTTCAATTTCAATAAATGTGCTGTCTTTTAAGAAATATCAATGATCATAAGGGAAAATAAATAATAAAACTGGGGTGACTACAGTGAATGTGCCTCTGTTACATGATGTGCTTGTACTACTTATCCATTTTTATTAAGAAATAATAAATTTTCAACAGTCTTTTACTGTCTTTCCCTGTATATTCAACTCTGGCCTTATTCTCATGCAGGGCACAATAGCAATAGTGCCTCAGCATAATGATGTGTAATAATGATCCAAGCTCTTTGAAACACAACGGACACTTCACCTTGGAAATAAAATTACAAGTTTACATTACAATTACACATTTTTCCCCCACACTAACCTGGTGCCTTAAATTTCCTAAATTTCCTTACTCTTTAGCCGTGTCTGCATATGGGTTTGCATATGGGCCCGCCATGTCCACGGGCAGCAGTGGAGGGTGCGTGGCAGGTAATAAAGCGGTTCTGCAATGTTGCTGCCCGGCCAGGAAAAATTTGTCAGCTTCCTCATCCAAAGCATGACAGTCAGTGATGGTGGTATTAGCTAAAGCAGCTCGTACTTGAGAGGATAGCTGTCGCAGAAAAAGCTGAATGAAGAGGAAACCTGGCTCATGCTCACCCAAGAGCTCTAGCATCCTGTCCATCAGTTCAGATGGTTTACTTTAGCCGAGGCCTTCTAGTGAGAAAAGGTGGCTGGCTCACTCTGCCTCAGAGAGTTTGAAAGTTTTAAGCAGGTAGGTTTTGAGTGTCACGTATTTATCCTGCTGCGATGGATGTTTGATCAAGCTCACCACCCTGGCTGCTGTAGAACTCCCAAGGGCCGAAACCACATAATAATATTTTGTGTCGTCTGCCGCGATCTCTTGCAGGGCAAAGTGAGCCTCCGTCTGGGCGAGCCAAGCTGAAGCCAATGACTCCCAGAACTCCGGCAGCTTGAGAGAAACTGCATTAGCTGCCATGTCCGTTCAAAGCTGTCTGTGAATATGTTCAACAGACTGTCGCCGGGGTCACCAATGTAGGAATTGCAGGAATGAAGAGACTGGCAATTTCTCTCTTTTCTCGCACGAGCAAGCGTGCCATTTTTATTCTCCAGCAGCAGTGACAAAAAGCAACAGCTAAAAATGCTAGCTCTCTTTTCACTCTAAACTCAGGTCCTTAATTGGCTGCCTAGAGAGGTGCCTGATAAGAAAGCCTGAGAGCACGACTATAACTGCCTAAACAGATCATTCTGTACATGAACACATATTGTGGTGAATTATGTCTTTAGAGTCGGCTACAGTACATAAGTATTCACAGCCTTTACTCAATAATTTGTTGATGCACCTTTGGCAGCAATTACAGCTTCAAGACTTTTTGAATATGACACCACAAGCTTGGCACACCTGTCTTTGGCCAGTTTTGCCCATTCCTTTTTGCAGCACCTCTCAAGCTCCATCAGGTTGGATGGGAAATGTCGGTGCACAGCCATTTTCAGATCTCTCCAGAGATGTTCAATTGGATTCAAGCCTGGGCTCTGGCTGGGCCACTCAAGGACATTCACAGAATTGTCCTGAACCCACTCCTTTGATATCTTGGTTGTTTGCTTAAAGTCGTTGTCCTGCTGAAAGATCAACCATTGCCCCAGTCTGAGGTTAAGCATGCTCTGTAGCAGGTTTTCATCCAGAATGTCTCTGTACATTGCTGCATTCATTTTTCCCTCTATCCTGACTAGTCTCCCAGTTCCTGCTGTTGAAAAACATCTTCACAGTATGATGCTGCCACCACCATGCTTCAGTGTAGGGATGGTATTGGCCTGGTGATGGGCGGTGCCTGGTTTCCTCCAAATATGACGCCTGGTATTCATACCAAAGAGTTCAATCTTTGTCTCATCAGACCAGAGAATTTTGTTTCTCATTATCTGATTGTCCTTCAGGTGCCTTTAGGAAAACTCCAGGTGGGCTGCTATGTGCCTTTTACTAAGGAGTGGCTTCCGTCTGGCCACTCTACCATACAGGCCTGATTGGTGGATTGCTGCAGAGATGGTTATGCACCTGTGGGCTGGTTGCCAACCATCAATCAAATCTAAAAGAAGAAGAAGAAGAAGAAGAAGAAGAAGAAGAAGAAGAAGAAGAAGAAGAAGAAGGTTCTCCTCTCTCCAGAGAGGAACGCTAGAGCTCTGACAGAGTGACCATTGGGTTCTTGGTCACCTCCCTGATTAAAACCCTTCTCCCCCGATGGCTCAGTTTAGAAGGCCGGTCAGCTTAAGGAAGAGTCCTGGTGGTTCTGAACTTCTTTCATTTATGGATGGATGGATGGATGGAGGCCACTGTGCTCTTTGGGACCTTCAAAGCAGCAAACATATTTCTGTACCCTTCCCCAGATTTGTGCCTTGAGACAATCCTGTCTTGGAGGTCAAAGTCAAGACCAAAACCTTTGGTGAAGCTTCCTTTCACTATTATGGTCCTTGTCTGTGCAACAGCCTGCCAGAGAGCCTCAGGGCCACAGAGTCAATAGATGTTTTTAAAAACAGGTTCAAGACCCGCCTTTTTAATTTGGCTTTTAATATACCTGTTTAACTATTACTGAATTAGTCATTTATGTTCCATTGTTTTATGTTCTTCAATTCAATTCAGTTCAACTTTATTTGTATAGCGCCATTTCACAACAACAGTCATCTCATAGCACTATCAACTGTAGGGAGGACCCCCACAGTTGCAGAAAGACCCCAGCAATCAGGCGATCCCCTGTGAGCAAGCACTTGGCGACGGTGGAGAGGAAAAACTCCCTTTTAACAGGAAGAAACCTCCAGCAGAACCAGGCTCAGGGAGGGGCAGTCATCTGCTGCGACTGGTTGGGGGGTGAGGGGACAGAGAAGAAGAAAAGAACAGACATGTAGAGAGCAAACAGCACGATGGGGACTCAATCTATGGGAGAGAACAAACAAATGTTAATGACCAGCAAAAAAAAAATATTTCATAGAGAGTGAGGAAAGGAGTGAGGCCCAGTGCATTACTGGAGGTCCCCCGGCTGACTAAACCTATTAGCAGCATAACTAAGGGAGGGTTCAGAAACACATGATCCCTCCCTAACTGTAGGCAATATCAAAAAGGTAGGTTTTAGCCCTATTCTTAAAAACAGAGATCGAGTCTGACTCCCGAATCCAGATTGGCAGCTGATTCCACAGGAGAGGAGCTTGATAACTGAAGGCTCTGCCTCCCATTGTACTTTTGGAGATTCTAGGTATTACAAGTAAACCTGCATTTTGGGAGCGTAGTGCTCTGTTAGGATGATACGGTAGTATCAGATCTTTTAAATAAAAAGGAGCCTGATGGACTTCCGGTTATGGCTGCCACGTAGGACGGACGTGTCTCGCTCTGCTCTGCTCCTGGGAAAAAAAAAATCGGCAAATAACTCTCTCATTTGGGACAGAACGTATCCCAGCATTTGGGCGAGGATATGTCGGCGAAGCCTAAGGCTGGAAAACCAGGTAGAGGAAAAAGCGAGCCGCCGAAACAGTCCAAATTAACGGACTTTCAGGTCTGTGACGCAGTAAACAAAACTCCATATATGGCGGAGGAGGCTGGCAACGGTGCGATGTCTGCGCGGGGAGGCGCAGATGCGCTGATGGCTGCCATGAGTTCAATGAGAGCGGACTTTTCCTCTAGATTTGATGGGATTATGACAGCGTTGGAAGGAATAAGAAAGGAATTGGGTGACTGTGTAGAACGAACGGCGCAGATGGAGCTCCGTCTCGCTAGTGCTGAAGATGACGTCACCCGTCTTCAATTAAAGGTGCGCACTTTGGAAAAAAAAAAAATCTCTGGAAGATAATATTTTGGATTTGGAATCTCGGTCGAGACAGAATAATTTGAGGCTGGTGGGTCTTCCAGAGGAATCAGAAGGTCGGGACGTATGCTCCTTTCTGGAAAAGTGGATTCCGGAGGTGCTGGGCAGCGAGGAGTTGCAATCAGCAGTGATTCTGGAAAAAGCACATCGTATTGGCCCACGGAGAGATAAGGGACCGCCGAGGACCTTAATTATGAAGTTTCTTAGCAACAGAGACAGGATGAAGATCTTCAACGCTGCACGAGCTAAAAAAGGAGAGATTAAACACCAGGACCAGCAGGTGCGGTTCTACCCAGATTTGGCCACAGGAATCCAGCAATTGAGGAAGCAGTTTGATCCCGTACGTAAGGAGCTGCGCAACCTTAGGATTCGTCATGGTGTAATCTATCCTGCGAGACTGCTGACCACGTATGAGGGCAGAACCCACATCTTCAAGACCCCAGAGGAGGCGCAGGAGTTCATCAAGAAGATCAAAGAAGAAGAAGAGACTGGTGGGAGCTAAGCATGAACAAAATATAAGGTAGAATAATTAAGCATTTGCACAGGCATCTGACTGACTTGAAGTAAATAGTAAGTTTACAAAATATAGATTGTATTATATATTAAAAAAACAAAACAAAAACAAAACAAAAAAAAAAAAAAAACTATGATGTACAAAGTTGTTAAAAATTTTGGAGTTAAGTTGGAAAACTACAGAGGAGAGTTAATGTTACGTCATTAAAAGCAGTAGAGTTAGGGTGATTGGGAGGATGAAGAAGGAGTGGCTTAGGCTGTTCCCCGTGGGTGTGGAACGGTCGATGGCTATATCGGGAGACAGAATTTTTCTTTTGATTTTGGGGGGTTTGCCACAAGTGTGGGAAGGGGAAATTTGTTTGTGTGTAGTTTGTAGGATGAATGTTCAACCACTCATGTTTTTGCTTCTCTGTATGAGCATGTTTACACTGCAAGGTAATCCCAAACTCTCTATTGATCATGGACCAAAGTGTTAATCTTAATTTAACTTCATGGAATTGCAGAGGTCTACAAAATTTAAAAAAACTTAAACAAGTTATGAATAAAATAAAGGACATGGGTTCAAGAATTGTGTTTTTACAAGAAACTCATCTGATAGAGGAGGATGTTAAAAGAATTAGGAGTAGATGGCAGGGAAGTGTATTCACCTCTTCATTTTCATCCCGAGCCAGGGGAGTTATGACTCTCATACATAAATCAGTTCCTTTTCAAGTGAAAAATGTAATTGGAGACAAATTTGGAAGATATGTAATCATTCAAGGTTCTTTGCTATTAGAAAATATAAATCTTGTGAACTTATATGGTCCCAATATAGATGATCAGAAGTTCTTTGCTAATTTATTTCTCATCTTATCATCACTTACAGGGCAACATATAATAGCAGGGGATTTTAATTGTACATTGAATCCAGGTGTGGATAGATCAACAGGACTGGATTGTACGCACATTGGATGTAGGATGACTATTAATCATTTTATGAAAGAATTGAGATTGTTAGATATATGGAGAGAAATGAAACCACAAGTTAAAGCCTATTCTTGTTATTCCAGTACCTACAAGACATTCTCACGTATTGATTATTTTTTGATTTCCACAGAATTAAGGTCCAAGATTCAAAACTGCTTTTATGATAACATCGTGATCTCTGATCATGCACCCTGTTGTCTAATATATGTAGATAAAAAATTGACAAAGGAATCAGGTAGATGGCAATTTCAGCATAAATGGCTTCAGGATGAGGAATTTGTCAAGTATATAGAAAAACAGATAGACGAGTTCTTTGACATCAATACTACACAAACATCAGCATGTGTAAAGTGGGAGGCTTTCAAAGCTTTTATTAGGGGACATATTATTAGTTATACAGGATCAAAATCTAAGAAGACTCGAGAGGAGAGAGCTAAATTGGAACATAAAATAAAAAGTCTTCAGGAAAAAGTGTATGCAGGAAGTGACCCAAGGTTGGAGAATGAATTACTGATTTTGAGAGCTGAATACGACAAAAAATCAGCGAATAGAGCTGCCTCGAGTCTTCTAAGATTGAAACAATCTTTTTATGAACAAGGTGAAAAATCAGGAAAATTATTAGCATGGCAGATTAAACAATTGGAAATTAAAACACCAATTACCAGTATTATAAGTAACGGACAGGTAGTTATAGATCCTTTAGAAATTAATAGAGCCTTTAGAGATTACTATGAAAAATTATATGATACCAAAAATGAACCTGATTTAACAAAACTAAATGGGTTTTTGAACGAACTATCTATACTGTGTATACCAAATGAAAACAGGGAGATATTGGAGTCTAAAATTAGTCAAGAAGAAGTTGGGCTAGCCATTGATAATATGAAATCAGGAAAAAGTGCAGGACCAGATGGTCTTCCAGTTGACCTTTATAAAAAATTTAAGAATAAATTAATAAAACCTTTTTTGGAAATGGTTTTAGAAGCATTTCAAAATAATAATTTACCATCATACATAAATAATGCCTTAATTATACTGCTGCCAAAACCAGGTAAGCCCTCTAATAAATGTGAAAATATGAGACCAATAAGCCTATTAAACGCCGACCTTAAGATAATCTGTAAAATTTTAGCAAGACGAATACAAGAAATTTTACCAAATATTATTAATCGAGATCAGAATGGCTTTATAAAGGGTAGACAAGGCTTCCATAATGTAAGAAGACTATTTAATATTATTTATTTTAATAAAGAAGCACCGGATACAGCTCTCCTATCACTGGACGCCGAAAAGGCCTTTGATAGAGTTGAATGGCCCTTTCTTTTTGAAGTCCTACAAAGGTTTGGACTTGGAAATAATTTCATAAAATGGGTTCAAATAATATACAATAATGCTACAGCAGAAATCCTAACAAATAACAATATTTCAAAACCAATAAAAATCAATAGAGGATGTCGACAAGGCTGTCCACTTTCACCTTTACTGTTTACTATGGCAATTGAACCTTTAGCGATAGCGATACGTTTACATTCACAAATATATGGAATTAAAGTTGGGCCAACAGAACATGACATGATTAATAAAACCTGCTCAAAACCACAGCATAGCTGCTTATTTTTTCATGCCGCTTCACTGGTGACCCCTCGAACACGCACACGTTTTGTGCGAATGCAACCTTCCGAGCTGGACAGCTGCACAGCTGCGTTGGCGACCCCTTGAAGACGCAGCCTTCTGTTTTGGATGACCACGCTGGACCGGCCGCTCTCACAGAGAGCGCACGCACCTCGTCCTCTCTCCACGACGGCAACCTCCAGGGCCGACGGGGAGCGCAGCGCGTGGAACTGAATGCACCATGGCCGCACGAGCGACAACGATCGTCTCCTCCCTCTCACCGCTCCAACGCAGCTGCACAAGCCCGGGGCACAAAGATCGTCTATTGCCTCGCACCGCTCCAACGCGTCTCCACGAGCCCGAGGGACGGAGATCGTCTACTTCCTCACACCGCTCCAACGCAGCTGCATGAGCCTGAGGAACATAAGATCGTCTATTCCCTCCCGCCGCTCCAACGTATCTGCACGGGCCTGAGGGACTAAAGATCGTCTATTTCCTCTCACCGCTCCAACGCACCATGGCCAATCTACAGCCACAGCTCAACCTGGATTTTACCGGCGCCGTCTGCGCCGTTCTCCACCAAGTTTCTGCACCCTGACTCGCCACTCCAGCGGCCCACCCACGCACTGAACCCCCGCGCACGCATCGGGGAGTTACAAGGACGGCGCATCACGCACGGGACAAGTAACGGCTCCACAGACTGCCTTCCTCCTTCGCCGCTGCCTTTCAGGGCTGCCCGCTCACCTGAAGCACGCATGCAGCACGCTCGAAGGATTTGTTAACAGTCTCAGCCACGCCAGAGACCGCCATCGTCCTCCGCCGCTGCCCACAGAACCTTCAGGGCTGCTCGTTCACCTGAAGCAAGCACGCAGCTCGCCACTGGATTTTTTAATGGTCTTAGCCACGGCACAACGGGATTTCAGCCGTCAGCTGTTCCCGGGAGCTTTGGGGTTGCTTCAGCACCCAAAGCCAACAGTCCCCCTGCTTTGTTTACTTTTTCTCTTACAGCCGCTCCTGCTTTTCTTCATGGCCACAAGAGGAGTCAGAGACTAATTTTTCTTCTTGTGATCTCCGCACGTGCAACGGGACAAACCCTCGACGTCACGGAGCAGCAAGCAATTTTTGCACGGCTCAGGACGATTTCACAGCTCCTGCCGGCACTTACTACCCCTCCCCTCCCTCCCCCTCCGCCTGCAGCGAGCTTCTCCCACAGCTCGCTCACACAGATGGATTATCGAGGTCGCGACCCCCTGCTGCGTCCTCTGGGGGGGAGCATGTGTGGCGGTTCGTTTTAACCCCACAACAGACTAAGGACACTCAGCCCTCTTTTCTCTGTTTTTCTGCTGCATTACTGAGAAGCAATGTGCCATTCATGTATTTGTGATGCAAACATGCATGTGTTGTGATGTAATGCGCCATTCTGTATAGTGTGCATATGGCTTGTCCTTACTGTGCTTTTTCTGAGCATCTTAGATGTGCTTTGGTGTATTAATGTCTACAGGTAGACGAGTTTCTTCTGTCTCACCTATGTGATGTTAATCGATGCCTTTCATCCTTTGTACTCATGCGTCCTGTCCTTACTGTGACCTAGAGACTCAAATCAATATGTAGATGTGCTTGTTAGCCTCTTTGTCTTGCACTTAGAGCGAGGTCTAGCTAATCTGCCCATTGTGATGTATGGCTTACAAATGCAAATACCTCCTGCCTGTTCTGTTGTCCCTTTGATCATTCTAGACTGTGGGGTATGTCTTTTTGATGTATTGTTATGATCAAGTATTTAAGGTGCAACTCTGTAACGCAATCTCTCTCTTACTCTCTCACTCTGATCCTGCAACAGGTGGACACACTGTGTCCGCCTCTCTTTCTCTGAGAGCCTAGGGATCCCGCTCCAGGCTGCTCCACTATGCACCGGAGAGAGGATCCCGTGAAGGCGACATGATTAATAAAACCTGCTCAAAACCACAGCATAGCTGCTTATTTTTTCATGCCGCTTCAGCTGCAGCATTTTGGATCAGCTGAAGACTTTTTAAAGATGTTTTAGGACAGCCTGATAATAAAGAATTACAATAATCTAATCTCGAGCTAACAAAAGCGTGGATCAGCTTCTCAGCATCACTCTGAGACAAGATGCTCCTAATCTTGGCAATATTACGCAAATGATAGAAGGCAGTCTTAGAAACAAATTTAATATGTGAATTGAAGGACAAATCCTGATCAAAAATAACTCCAAGGTTCCTCACAGAGCTATTAAGAGAAAGAGTAACTGCATCCAAACTGAAAGTTTGATTTGGAAAGGAATTTCTAAGGTTTTTTGGACCAACAAGAATGACTTCAGTCTTATCTGAATTTAATAGCAGGAAATTACAAGTCATCCAAACTTTGATTTCCTTAAGACAGGCTTCTAACTTGGCTAATTGATTAGTATCACCTGGCTTCATTGACAGGTATAATTGTGTGTCATCTGCATAACAGTGAAAATGTATACAGTGCTTTCTAATAATGTTGCCTAACGGAAGCATATATAAACTAAAAAGAGTAGGGCCAAGCACAGATCCCTGTGGAACTCCATGACTAAGCTTTGAGCTGAGAGAAAACTATTCATTTCCATGAACAAACTGGAACCTATCAGATAAATAAGATCTGATTATGAGGAGGAACAGAGGCCAAATCATTCAATTTAGAGGCTTTATGTTTAATTTGAGTTTTACCAATATTTTGCTTTATCACTTTGGGATGCTTATACATTATATTTTTATTTACTTTGGAGGGAGCAGACAACGATTCTCTGATGGGGAAGACAGGGGCTAAGCTGAGGGGTGGCGGATGAAGAGGAGCTGCAGAGAGGCGTGTAAGACTGCGACTCTGCTTCCTGGTCCCAACTCTGAGTAGTCATGGTTTTGGAAATTTGGATAAAAAAGATGCCAGATTGTTAGATTGGGGCTGCACGGTGGCGCAGTGGTTAGCACTGCGGCAGCACAGTTTACCCTTGGCCGGGGGATTGTGGGGATCGTGGGATCGTGGGTTCGATCCCAGCCCCCGACCAACAGTGATCTGTGTGGAGTTTGCATGTTCTCCCCGTGTTGCGTGGGTTTACTCCGGGATTTCTCCGGTTTCCTCCCACATGCCAAAAACATGCATGTTAGGTTAATTGGCTGTTCTAAATTGTCCCTAGATATTTGTTTCCTATAGGCCCTTAGAATAGAGGGTTAGTATTAATGAAAGCGCTTTGAGTGGTCTTTGTGACTAGAAAAGCGCTATATAAGTGCAGGTTAGTTAGTTAGTTAGTTAGTTAGATAAATGAGAAGCACCATCCAAAGTGGGATGAATGCTGTCTCGTCTCATAAGACCAGGTTTTCCCCAAAAAGAGCTCCAATTGTCAATGTAGCCCACGTCATTTTTAGGACACCACACAGACAGCCAGCGGTTCAGGGATGACGAGCGACTAAACATGTCATCACTGGTCAGATTGGGGAGGGGCCCAGAGAATACTACAGTGGCAGACATCGTTTTTGCAAAGTCACACACCGATTCTATATTAAGTTTCGTGACTTCCGACTGCCGGAGACGGATGTCATTAATGCCGGCGTGAATAACAATTGTGGAATATTTACAGTTACTTTTAGCCAGCATTTTCAAATTTGACTCGATGTCGCCTGCTCTGGCCCCAGGAATGCATGTGACTATGGCCGATGGAGTCTCTAGGTTCACGTTTCTGACTACAGAGTCGCCAATGATCAGAGTTTTTTCCTCAGCGGGTGTGTCGCTGAGCGGGGAAAAACGATTAGAAACGTGAACAGGTTGGTGGTGAACCGGGGCTTTGCGACTAGGCTTCCTTCTCACCGTCACCCACCCAGTCTCCTCGCTGCAGAGGAGAGCCGGGGAACCGGTGACAGGGGGACCTAAGCTAGCTAGCTCCGCTGCAGCTAATGGGCGTCCGTCGAGATTAACTGGCGCAGACGGTGTTTCAATGCAGCGGAGCCGGGATTCCAAATCAGACAACCTCGCCTCGAGCGCCTCAAAAAGACAACATTTATTACATTTACCGTTATCACTAAAAGAGGCAGAGGTGTAGCTAAACATCTGACAGAGAGAGCACACCAGAGGAGGAGAGGAAAGAGAGGTAGTAGCCATAGCTAGTGGCTCGAGAGCTGGAGAGCAAACCACACAGGCAGACAGCAAAACAGGAAGTGATGATACGTTACCACAAGGAAGTGACGATATCAGGGGTGCCATTCTTGGTGCCATTTGTTCTTAGATTTTCTCATTTTCTTATTGATATTTTTAGTTCACTTTTTAAGTATGGGTTTTTAGTTCCTGTCTTTATGTGTTCTTAGTTTCTTTTTGTATCTTTTTAAATTCTTGCTTTTAACAAACCGCTTAATGATTATTGAAGTAGTCATTTATGTTCCTTTGTTTTACATTCTGTTTGTTTTACATTCTTCTTCACTCCATCTGCTTTTAGATTTTCTTATTTTGATGTGTTTTTAGCTCATTTTCTAAGTATGGGTCTTTAGTTCCCTTAGCTCTATCTGTTCTTAGTTTTACCTTATATTTTATGTGTTTTAGCGCCAGTGTTTCCTCAGTAGGGCCCCTCATGCCGGATGGTGCCTGGCCCGTCTGCAGGGGTGTTGGTCTCGTGGGTCGCTTCAGCTTGGGTGAGTGGGGGCTTTATACCACTGCCTACAGCTGTGGTGCGGGCCCCGGCCTGTTCTGGTTGGGGTGGCCTTTGTGGAGCCTTCTGTGGTTACGGGCTGTGTGGTCTCGCGGTGTGGGGGGCTCCACAGAATGGTTGCTCCCTCACGTGGTGCCTTGGTGCCGAGCAATGTCTTTTATTTTATATGTGTGTAAGAGAAGCAGGGGGTGACGTATGTGCCTGTGTGTGTGTTGTGTTTATGGGTATGTTTATGGGAGGGTTGGAAGGGGTGGGGATGTATCATGTAAAATATGTTACTAAATGTGTCTACTGTTTTTATCTATGTAAACACTTTGCACAGCATCTAACGTTTAAAAAGTGCTATACAAATAAAGTTTGATTGATTGATTGATTGACTGATTGACTGAAAGTCTTTAGACAATTCCTTTGACTTCATGCTCGGCTTGTGCTCTGACATGCACTGTCAACTGTGGGACCTTATATAGACAGATATGTGCCTTTCCAAATCATGTCCAATCAACCGAATTTATCACAGGTGGACTCCAATTAAACTAGAAACATCTCAAGGATGATCAGTGGAAACAGGATGTGCCTGAGCTCAATTTTGAGCTTCATGGCAAAGGCTGTGAAGACTTGTGTTCATGTGATTTCTTAGTTTCTTATTTTTAATAAATTTTCAAAAATCTAAAAAAAAAACTTTTTTCATGTTGTCATTATGGGGTATTGTGTGAAGAATTTTGAGGGAAAAAATTAATTTAATCCATTTTGGAATAAGGCTTTAATATCACAAAATGTGGAAAAATTGAAGTGCTGTGAATACTTTCCTGATGCACTGTATTTTGTGTGATTTTTATGTTTTGCTGCACACAAAAAAGTTGTCATGTGTTTGCCAGAATTCTGTTCGAGTGCATACCCTCTATTCATTAAGACCAACTGAGCCTTGTGTCTAATTTTGCACACAAAGCATTAACAAAAAAGCTGAAAATAAATTTGACTCATATTAGAATTAGTTTTTGTTTTCAAACATTATCTATTTAAGTGTTGTTGTTACTATTGCCTAAATAACTTTCCGGAGATAAAGTTTCTTTCTACTATTTGAAACGTAATCATAAACAGCTGTATAATACATAGGATTAGTCACCTGTGCAGCCCCGAAATGTCTGACTGGAGAACCCCTCCATTCTCTTTGGGAGGCTTATTAAAGTGTTAAATTGGATGAAGTCAAAGAAGACTCTTTCATAAATGTATGTGATCTCTGACTTTACCTCCAAAGATGACCAGGCCATAGCACCACTCTGTGTTCCTGATAGTACAGCCTCTGAGCAGCAGTTTTTCGTTGTCAAGGGCATAGTTTTGTGCGTTCACACTCAGGGTCCCTTTGAATTTGTCCAGACGGTTGTTGGGAGGTTCACATCTCACTTCACCTGAGAAACATTGAAGAAAATATACCCAACATTTACAAGGTAATAGTACTTTGTGTACAATAACGACATTTCTTGGACTTTAAAAAAATTAAGTAGTATTTGATAATAGAGAATGATAAGGAGTCTATAAGCCACAACAGGATGTAAGTAAATAAATAAACAAATACCAATTTATTAACCTAATTTGATTAATTTCTTGCATTTTTGACCTATTTAGATTTGCAATTACTTTTGTAATTGTGCATTTCTTCTGTATTGTATATACTGTATATTCCTTATGTGCTTCAGACATTGTGTTTTTTCTTTCATTCGAGTTGCTCTCTACTAATATATTGAGTTTTATTTCATTGCAGACTATATAAATCTAATATAGTTCATGTTTTGTCAGGTAAATGTTATTACATTTGTTAATATAAATAAGTAGATAGACATCCATTCCTTCACTTAAAGGTGGATTCACACTACAATGTTTGGACTGACTTTTACTGACGTTTTGGCAAACATCTGGCTCTGCTGGCAAAAGTTAATGATAGTTGGTGTTTGTTGGTGTCATGGGCAGCGAAAGCGCGCCTCCTTCTTCCCGTTCATCTCTCCACTGTTCATCATGGCACCTGAGGGAGAGGACACACCTGCGCCCTCTTATCAGCCAGCGTACTTAAGGAGGCATCCTTCCGTGACTCAACGCTGGCTCGTCTGGGTATACTGCCATGAACAGACAGCAAGTCATCACAACACCGGTAAAGAAGTTATTAACCTGTGTGCTTTTTCTCCATTGTGCAGGTTGCTGCCATCATGCGAGTGTGTCTCTGAGGGCTGCGTTCTCCTGCCACACCTTTTCCCACGACGGTAACCTCCATCCGGTCAGGCTCCACCAGCAGTCTCCTTCCCTGCTGGTTCATCTATTCCCCGCTGGAGTCCTGCTGGCGCTCTTTCGGAGCCCACGTAGGTGGTAATTTGGCTCGCCCATCTTCCCTATCTCCATTCCTCTGCTTACAGCTCTCGTTCTCTCTCCACAGGCCCACTCCTCTGGCGAGTGACTGTTCTGTAGCAGTGCGGTTTTTGCTATTCAATAAAACATTCAAACAGGTGTACTGTTTGAGTGTCTCTTTGTTGCTGCACCTTGCACGTGGACTGAATTATCTTATCAGTCATGACATGTTGGCAAACACTGGCCAAAGTGCCATTCTTTTAAAATTTTCAGCCTGCTGAAAATTTACCGACATTTGGAAATAAACATTAGTGAAAGCTGTGCTCAGTTTTTAAAAGTTCCTCAGCGCTGGGGTAAATTATGCAGAGTTTACCTAAGACAGCCTAAGTTAAAGCTGGGTTCACTCTTTAGCATTTGGACGAGTTGTACAGATATTTTGAAAAATCAGAGAAATAATCAGCACAGGTCAGCTGACATCAGTGTCAGGTTATGCCCATATAAAGAGCAGCGTTTGGGGAGGCTTCCTGGCATTCTGCTTTTGGAGTGAACACATCTCCTTTGGGCATACATTTCAGTATTTATTTTTGTTTTATATTCCTATGTAGTTACTTCTGCATACCCCTTTTCCCCTGTTCATGCATTCATTCATCCATTCATCTAAAAAAATAATAAAATAATGCTATAGACTCCAACACTAAGTCCGCAATTAAAATGTGAATGTGGTGGAATAAAAAAAATGTTTAATCATCATATAAATAAAATGACGGGTGATTATATTTTGACTGCTACAACTCTCACCATTAAAATAACATAAATCCCATTAAATGTTTATTTTTTGACAACACATCAGCCTGTTTGATTCCCACAATGGAAGCCGAACTAATAAATCATGGAAAATGATTAAGCACGGAGCAGAAAACAAAGAACAGTACATTTCTGAATGAGGAGATTTTTTTTCTTTTGGGTTTAAATACAGTATATATACTGTATATATATACACTACCGTTCAAAAGTTTGGGGTCACCCAGACAATTATTTTGTGTTTTCCATGAAAATTCACACTTATTTACCACCATGAGTTGTAAAATGAATAGAAAATATAGTCAAGACATTGACAAGGTTAGAAATAATGATTTGTATTTGAAATAATAATTTTTTCCTTCAAACTTTGCTTTCGTCAAAGAATCCTCCATTTGCAGCAATTACAGCATTGCAGACCTAACATGATTGCACAAGGGTTTTCTAATCATCCATTAGCCTTCTGATGCAATGAGCAAACACAATGTACCATTAGAACACTGGAGTGATAGTTGCTGGAAATGGGCCTCTATACACCTATCTAGATATTGCACCAAAAACCAGACATTTGCAGCTAGAATAGTCATTTACCACATTAGCAATGTATAGAGTGTATTTCTGATTAGTTTAAAGTTATCTTCATTGAAAAAAAAGTGCTTTTCTTTCAAAAGTAAGGAAATTTCTAAGTGACCCCAAACTTTTGAACGGTAGTGTATATATATATATATATATACAGTGTATATATATATATATATATATATATATATATATATATATATATATATATATATATATATATATATATATATATATATATACACAGTGGGGTAAAAAAGTATTTAGTCAGCCACCAATTGTGCAAGTTCTCCCACTTAAAAGATGAGAGAGGTCTCAAATTTTCATCATAGGTATACCTCAACTATGAGAGACAAAATGAGAAAAAAAATCCAGAAAATCACATTGAAGGATTTTTAAAGAATTCATTTGCAAATTATGGTGGAAAATAAGTATTTGGTCAATAACAAAAGTTCATCTCAATACTTTGTTATATACCCTTTGTTGGCAATGACAGAGGTCAAACTTTTTCTGTAAGTCTTCACAAGGTTTTCACACACTGTTGCTGGTATTTTGGCCCATTCCTCCATGCAGATCTCCTCTAGAGCAATGATGTTTTGGGGCTGTCGCTGGGCAACACAGACTTTCAACTCCCTCCAAAGATTTTCTATGGGGTTGAGATCTGGAGACTGGCTAGGCCACTCCAGGCCCTTGAAATGCTTCTTACGAAGCCACTCCTCCATTGCCCGGGCGGTGTGTTTGGGATCACTGTCATGCTGAAAAACCCAGCCACGTTTCATCTTCAATGCCCTTGCTGATGGAAGGAGGTTTTCACTCAAAATCTCACGATACATGGCCCCATTCATTATTTCCTTTACACGGATCAGTCATCCTGGTCCCTTTGCAGAAAAACAGCCACAAAGCATGACGTTTCCACCCCCATGCTTCATAGTAGGTATGGTGTTCTGTTTCCTCCAAACACGACAAGTTGAGTTTTTACAATAAAGTTCTATTTTGGTTTCATCTGACCATATGACATTCTCCCAATCCTCTTCTGGATCATCCAAATGCTCTCTAGCAAACTTCAGACGGGCCTGGACATGTACTGGCTTAAGCAGGGGGACACGTCTGGCACTGCAGGATTTGAGTCCCTGGCGGTGTAGTGTGTTACTGATGGTAGCCTTTGTTACTTTGGTCTCAGCTCTCTGCAGGTCATTCATTAGGTCCCCCCGTGTGGTTCTGGGATTTTTGCTCACCGTTCTCGTGATCATTTTGACCTCACGGGGTGAGATCTTGCGTGGAGCCCCAGATCGAGGAAGGTTATCAGTGATCTTGTATGTCTTCCATTTTCTAATAATTGCTCCCACAGTTGATTTCTTCACACCAAGCTGCTTACCTATTACAGATTCAGTCTTCCCAGCCTGGTGCAGGTCTACAATTTTGTTTCTGGTGTCCTTTGACAGCTCTTTGGTCTTGGCCATAGTGGAGTTTGGAGTCTGACTGTCTGAGGTTGTGGACAGGTGTCTTTTATACTGATAACGAGTTCAAACAGATGCCATTAATACAGGTAACGGAGTGGAGGACAGAGGAGCCTCTTAAAGAAGAAGTTGCAGGTCTGTGAGAGCCAGAAATCTTGCTTGTTTGTAGGTGACCAAATACTTATTTTACTGCGGAATTTACCAATTAAATCATTAAAAATCCTTCAATGTGATTTTCTGGATTTTTTTTTCTCATTTTGTCTCTCATAGTTGAGGTATACCTATGATGAAAATTGGAGACCTCTCTCATCTTTTAAGTGGGAGAACTTGCGCAATTGGTGGCTGACTAAATACTTTTTTGCCCCACTGTATATATATATATATGTACACATGTATACTCGCTGCTCTTGTTTTTTCTCTGGCCTTCTGATTGTTGCTCTGAGTGTTGCTATCCCTGTGCTGTTGCAATCCTCGAATTTCCCCATTGTGGGACTAATAAAGGCTTATCTTATCTTATCTTATCTTATCTTATCCCTGACCTGGTAAATGAATTCCCCCATGTACAAACTGTCGTTGTGCATGTGGGATGCAATAACATCCCAGATGAAGCATCTGAGATTTTAAAAAGTGACTTCAGGAGCCTTCTGTCCACTCTTATGAACTGTGGCAGACGTGTGCTCATCTCTGGGCCTTTGGCACCCCTCAGGTGAGGCTGTAATCGTTTTAGCAGAACTCTCAGTCTTAATTCTTTGCTGTGTTTTACTTGTCCTATTTTTAACATTGGTTTTGTTGACAATTTTAACTTATTTTGGAATCGCCCATCACTTATGAGGCCTGATGGCATCCACCCAAATAGACTTGGTGCACGTGTTTTAACAGACAATCTTCTCTATTTTATTTGGTGTTTTCTGGTACAGTGACTGAAATTTGGTGTGTTTACTCACTCTGAAGTTTCTGGGTTTGCCAAACTGCCCTTCTTTGGTCCTGTTCCCACGTATTGTATCAATCCCATTAACTCGGGTGGTCTTTACCGTTTGGATCAGCCTTTGATTTATAATCCTTCAGAGATTGAGTCTGTCTCCCGTTGCCCTATATATTGTAACCCAGGACAAATACAACACAACCTGAAAAACACTCGCACTTCTGCAGCTCCTCCTCTTCCACCACCTTTCAACTTTGCCCCTGTCTCCTCCCTTAGAGATCCTTTTTCTGCTCCGTCTAAAGTTAATAAAAAAGTAAAAAAAAATAGAATGCATAAACTTCCCAGATTGATTAAACAAAATGTTGGTAAAATTCTAATCCAGCCTCAAGTCTCTAAAATTAATAAAATTAATAATTTGGCCTCTGTTCCCCCCCAAAGTTTAAAAATTAAATGTGGCTTATTAAACATTAGGTCTCTATCTTCTAAGTCTCTTCTGGTCCATGATCTATTAATCGATCACCAGATCGATCTACTATCCCTCACAGAGACCTGGCTCGGGCTTGATGATTATGTTGGTCTGAATGAATCAACTCCCTCTGGGTATTTAAACTGTCATAACCCCAGAGGTGGTGGTGGAGTGGCAGAAATTTTCCATTCTAAATTACTAGTTAATGTTGGGCAGAAATTATGTTTTAATTCCTTTGAAGGTTTGGTCCTCAGTGTGGGGCCTGTTGGCAATCTTGGCTTGAACCCAATTCTCTCTGCCATAGTTTATCATCCTCCCACAGCCTATTCAGAGTTTCTATCGGAATTTGCCGAATTTTTAGCTGATTTAGTGCTGAAAACCAATAGAATAATTATTGTAGGGACTTTAATATACATGTTGATGTTGAGAGTGACTGTCTTAATAAGGCTTTCAATTCAATTTTAGACTCAATGGGGTTTTCCCAAAAAGTAAAAAATTCTACCCATTATTTCCACCATACATTGGACCTTGTTTTGACTTATGGTATAGATATCGAAAATCTGGTTGTGTCTCCTCATAATCCTGTACTGTCTGACCATTGTCTGTTAATTTTTGATTTCATTATCTCTGATCACTTATTTCCTAAAGAAAAATACTACTACAGCAGATGTCTTTCTGATGACGTTGTTGCTAAATTTTTGCAGATTGTCTCCTCTATGCCATGGGTCAACACAACAGAAACACTTGAAATAAGTGATGGAGAGTCTGCTCCATTCGTGATTGATAGCATGGTTGATGGTGTTACTGCCTCTCTGCATCGGACTCTAGATTTGGTAGCCCCTTTAAAAAAGAAAAAGTCTAACCAGAGATTTCTTACCCCTTGGTTTAACTCAGAAACTCGTGGCTTAAAACAGAAAACTCGTCAATTGGGAAGAAAATGGCGTTCAACTAATTCAGATGAATTCTACTTGGCGTGGAGAAATCATCTTTTAATCTATAAAAAAAACTCTTAGAAAAGCTAGATCAAGCTATTATTCTGTATTAATAGAAGCAAACAAGAATAACCCCAGGTTTCTCTTCAACACTATAGCCAGGCTTACAAAGAGCCATGACTCAGTCAATCCTCGCATCCCCCCTGAGCTTTTTAGTCAGGACTTTCTGAACTATTTCAATCTTAAAATTTTATCTATTAGAGATGAAATCAGTCAGCCTCTTCCTACCGTTAACTCTAGTACATTAACTACTGCAACTCCCTCAACTGATATCTGCTTAGATAAGTTTACTCCAATCGACCTTTTAGAGTTGGATAAAGTAATGTCCTCTTCTAAGCCTTCATTTTGCCTTCTGGACCCTATTCCTTCCAGGTTATTTAAAATTATTTTCCCAATTAGGCAGCATGGTGGTGCAGTGGTTAGTACTGTTGCCTTATAGCTAGAAGGTTCCTGGTTCGAATCCCCAGGTTGGCAGGGGTTGGAACCTTTCTGTGTGGAGTTTGCATGTTCTCCCTGTGCTGCATGGGTTTACTCCGGGGGCTCCGGTTTCCTCCCACAATCCAAAGACATGCATGTTAGGTTGATTGGTTGTTCTATTCTAAGGCCCTTAGAATAGAGGGTTAGTGAAAGTGCTTTGAGTGGTCTTTGTGACTAGAAAAGCACTATATAAGTGCAGGTTTGTTGGTAATTATTGGTAGCTGTAATCTTCTTTAACTCTGGGTTATGTTCCACTGGCTTTTAAAACTGCTGTAATTAATTAAATTAAATTAATTAAACCTTTACTTAAAAAACCGACACTCGATCTTGGAGTTTTGGCCAATTATCGACCAATCTCTAATTTGCCTTTCATTTCAAAAGTCTTGGAAAGAGTTGTTGCTGTGCAATTATCTGACCATTTGCAGGGAGTTGGTTTGTTTGAGGTGTTTCAATCTGGGTTCAGAGCTCATCACAGCACTGAAACTGCCTTAGTGAAGGTCTCTAATGACCTCCTGACTGCATCTGATAATGGACTTGTCTCTGGTCTTGTTCTTTTAGATCTCAGTGCAGCCTTTGACACTATTGATCATGCCATTCTACTTGATAGATTGGAACACTTTGTTGGACTCAGTGGAACTCCGTTGCAGTGGTTTAGATCTTATTTGTCTGATAGATTTCAGTTTGTCCATGTCAATGATGGATTTTCTTCCAGCTCTAAGCTCAGTCATGGAGTTCCACAGGGATCTGTGTTGGGCCCTACTCTTTTTAGTCTATATGTGCTCCCGTTGGGCAATATTATCAGAAAGCACTGTATACATTTTCACTGTTATGCAGATGACACACAACTATACTTGTCAATGAAGCTCGATGATTGTGATCAGATGGCCAAGTTAGATGCCTGTCTTAAGGACATCAAAGCTTGGATGACTTGTAATTTTTTTACTATTGAACTCTTATAAGACTGAAGTCTTTGTTGTTGGCCCAAAACATCTTAGAAATTTCTTTTCAGATTATGCCCTTAATTTAGATGTGGCCACTGTCACTCTGAACAGTTGTGTGAGGAACCTTGGAGTGATTTTTGACCAGGATTTGTCCTTTAATTCACATATTAAAACTGTTTCTAGGACCACCTTATATCATCTGCGCAATATTGCCAAGATCAGGAGCATCTTGTCTCTTGGTGATGCTGATAAACTGATTCACGCCTTTGTCAGTTCACAATTAGATTACTGTAATTCACTATTATCTGGTTGTCCTAAAGTATCTTTAAAAAAATCTTCAGTTGATTCAAATTGCTGCTGCTAGAGTTTTAACTGGTTCTAGAAAAAGAGATCATATTTCCCCGGTTCTGTCCTCCCTCCATTGGCTTCCCATTGAATTCAGAATCAAGTTTAAAATCCTTCTTCTTACTTTCAAAGCTCTTAACAATCTGGCCCCCCAATATATAAAAGGTCTGATATTACCTTACCATCCTAATAGAGCATTACGCTCCCAAAATGCTGGCTTACTTGTGGTGCCCAGCATCTCCAAAAGTACGGTGGAAGGCAGAACTTTATGCTACCAAGCTCCTTCTCTCTGGAACCAGTTACTACTCTGGGTCTGGGAGTCAGACTCGGTCTCTGTTTTTAAGAACAGGGTAAAATCCTTCCTTTTTAATATAGCTTTCGTTTAAGGAGGGTTTTTGTGTCTTTTAACCCCACTCTTGTTCTATTGTTATCTGATCCATACTGCTGGTTGACCTCCAATATTGTACTTGGCATCTTACTGCTATGTTCTTTATATCTGTCCTTTCCATCCTCCCTATCCCCTCATCCCCAGCCAGTCGCAGCAGACGACTGCCCCTCCCTGAGCCTAGTTCTGCTAGAGGTTTCTTCCTTCCAAATGGGAGTTTTTCCTCTCCACTGTCGCTTAGTGCTTGCTCATAGGGGATCGTCTGATTGCTGGGTCTTTCTGTGACTGTGTGGTTTTTCCTGCACTGTGGCGTCACGAGACGGCTTTTGTTGTGATGTGGCGCATTATAAATAAAGCTGAACTGAATTGAAATTAATCATTATTAGGCTATCTCCCTTTTACCTTAGAAAGCTCAACACCAATAGTTGCAGTCACATAAACCTCATCTTATTACCTCTGCCAAAGGGGGAGGTTATGTGATCATCGGCGTTGGTTTGTCTGTTTGTCTGTTTGTTTGTCTGTTTGTCTGTTTGTTTGTCTGTTAGCAAGATAACTCAAAAAGTTATGGACGGATTTTCGTGAAATTTTCACAGATTGTCAGAAATGGGGTATCCTACAGATGATTACATTTTGGTGGTGATCCAGATCACCGTCCACAAGAAAACCACCATTACGCAAAATGCCATTTTCGTGAATAACTACTAAACCACTAATCCTATCATTGTCAATCCAATTGTTGTGAATCCAATTGCTAGTCATATGTTTTCACGGTCAAGGAATCTGAAAGCGTACACACAAACACTGTATGGGGCGAACTGTGGAGCTAAACCATCATTACGAAAAATGCCATTTTCCTCAATAACTACTGAACCACTAATCCTATCATTGTCAATCCAATTGCTAGTCATATATTTTCATGGTCAAGGAATCTGAAAACGTACACACAAACACTGTATGGGGGGAACTGTGGCCGCCATTATGGAAAAGGCCATTTTCAAGAATAACTACTGAACCACTCATCCTATCATTGTGAATCCAATTGCTTGTCATATGTTTTCATGGTCAAGGAATCTGAAAACGTACACACAAACACTGTATGGGGGAACTGTGGCCGCCATTACGGAAAATGCCACTTTCGTGAATAGCTACTGAACCACTAATCCTATCATTGTCAATCCAATTGCTAGTCATATGTTTTCATGGTCAAGGCATCTCAAAACGTACACACAAACACTGTATGGGAGGAACTGTGGCCGCCATTACGCAAAATGCCATTTTCGTGAATAACTACTAAACCACTGCTTGTCATATGTTTTCATGATCAAGGAATCTGAAGACTGTATGGGGGGAACTGCGCCGCTTGGCGGAGGTCTGCGCTCTCCGAGTGCTTTTCTAGTTTAAATTCTAGTTGATTATTATTTAACTTCTGAAACTCTGGATGTCTTTTTCCATTCTCACCACTGAAGGCAGCCAGTGAGTCAATGTTGTCTGCCAGCTCTCCTGTTACAGTCAGAGATTGCTTTGCCTTCAGGTTGGTTTCACTGGGTGACACCAGGAGGACATGAGGAGGAAGAAACAGAAGGTCAATTAAAGACAGAGTGAGACAGTAGCCACTAGCAACACACACTCACCCATCTAATTCAGCTGTTTCCACATAAACCAAATTGAGAGGCTCACTGCTGGACAGCAACAGAAGGTCTGCCTGAGAGAGAAACACTTTAACTACAAATGAAAAAAGTTTAAATTACACATATGCAATTATCTCTTTGTACTTACTGTGACAAATTCATTATTTTCCAGTTTGATTATGTCCCCAACCTGAACATTCATCCATTTTTCCTTTTTCAGTCTACAAGAGAAAATTAATAAAAAGAGAGACAGTTGATTAAAAAAAAAAAAACCAGCACTGTGATACTTTACAACAAGCCATTTAAGATTTTATAAATTCTATTTTGAATGACTCACTGTCCATCAATGAGGACGTCTGTCTTGCGGTTATTCACTTGATTGTCACATCTGTGTCTGCTCTGCTCAGAGAAAATGAGTGGAATTTCCCATTAGTTACTTACCAAATATGTTTTATTTCATATTTTTGCAATTTCAGCTTACTATGTCATCAGTGGCATCCTTGACAGCCGTTATAGACAGAACCACAACTAGAGGAACAGCCGTAGTGAACCAAGACAGAGACGAGACTTGAGGTATTAACTAGAAAACCGCACACATAACATCAGGACTTAGATTGGTTTTACTGGACATGAATGAGTTAACCCAGTTCACCATTTTGCTTACATCACGTGTCCAATTTAAGTTACTTAATTATAATTTGCCTTCAAGTTTCAGAAATTCAAGAGTCAAAGGTCAAATTCCATCTGTGGGGAGAAAAAAAGTAATGTAGTGCCGGGCTCAAACACTTTTATTACACTATAGAAATGTGTGAGGTTTCAGGAGCATCCCAGTAAGTTAATGGTTACAACCCAGTCCACAAGAGAATGTTGCTCAACCACAATGGTCCCTGGTTTGAATCACAGCCAGATTGATTTTTTTCCTACAAGCCTCTCCCCTGTTCTTCACCCCATTTCCTGTATATGTAGAGTACCTGTAATATAGGCTAAAAGCCAAACAATCAGGAAAGAAGTGTGGTTAAAAAAAAAACCTTGACATCTGTAAATTAATAGATTTATCTAAATATCACTAGCCTATCACTCATATATTTAAAAACCTTGTATTTTTGTCCCATTTCTTTAATATGTACTCTTTTAAAGTACAACATTCCGATGGCGCATACATGACTTTTTGCATTCATTTTATAGCTGCAACTCTGGTCCTATCAAGCAATGAATTAAAGAATAAATATAAAAATATAATTCAAAGTGATATATCGCCCAAGTATTACCTTTTCTTAAAGACGCAATCTGGCGGCTCTAAAACTACCTCAAAAACAAATGTGTATTGCCTAAAATAGTATATTGTGGCTTTTTATCCACAAAAAAAACTTTCATTGTGCAGATCTATGAATATTCTAATTAATTCCACTCATACTCCCACCCACCAGTAGTGTATGCTGCAAGGCCAGGCCTCCCCTCTCCTCTGACCTGAGAACATTGAAGACTGCTTCACTAAGCAATGGCCAACTTGCCTCCCCCCTCCGGAAGGAGTGGGGGCTTTAATGTCTCCTCTCCTGTCCTCTCTGGCGGGGACAAAATGTAGTGCCTGGGGGATTTTGTGTCCCCCCCACCAAAAACCCCTTCACCGAACCAAGTCAAACAAATGCAAATTGGATGGGTGGTGGTCTTGGTGCCTTCATCCCCTGAAAACAGACGGCTTTCTCTCTGGTTCAGCCGTCCAATCATGTGCCTCCCATTCCTCCATGGGCACCTCCGGACCCTGCACGTGCGGCATGATTGCCAGTGGACTCCGGTCTCCGAGCTGACCGCGCCCTGCGTGAGCTACGGCAGGAGTCCCCAACCCCCGGTCCCCAGACCGGTACTGGTCTGTGGATCATTTGGTACCAGGCCGCAAAAAAAAAAAAAAAAAAAAAAAATGTAGTTAATATTAAACCTATTTTTTTTTTTCCGTTTGTCTTGCAGAGATTTTATTTTGAAAAACAACTGTTTCATCCCTTGCCTCACAACCGCTCTTGACTCTGGCATGACGTTTCACACATCAGTGACACAAGCTAACTCTTGAAAAAATGAGCCAAAAACAAAATTCTAGTAGCAGGGAAACAAGCCCAGAGTTCCCACTGATTATGGTGAGTTGATATTATGCTGTAGAATCATGGTAATTGCATAATATAAAGTGTAATAGATTCAGATTACATGCTCTGAACTGACAAAGGTTTTTGTTATTGGAACCCCAGCACCTCTACCCGGTTCGTGGAAAATTTTCAAGCATGAAACTGGTCCCTAGTACAAAAAAGGTTGGGGACCGCTGCGCTACAGGGTTCCAGAATATGATAGCCCCAGCGGTGGAAAACTACAGGCAGCCGTGGTTGGTTTCACACCATCCCCGGGAAGGGATGCTGACTGTCAGCGTAGTCAATTGTAGGTAGACTTGAGCTTCTGTCCACAAAGCCATGTCGGCTCCTCCCTCTTTCCCTGGGGGAGTGAACACAGGTGTTAAGCTATGCCCAGTGCTTAGCCTGATTGGTTATAACATTAACCAATCAGGCTAAGTAGAAACACTCTTCCCAAAGTTGCCCTTTTGTTGGGGGTGGGGGGTAGCTTTACTGGAAATTCACAGCAGAAAAACACAGACTTGGTACTGGGGTCTGATTTTGCTCTTGATATGTCTTGTAAGTCACAAAAGATATGTTATAGACATGTTAACAGAAAAACGTGATTTTTGGTGGAGTGTCACTTTAAGTAGCAAAAGCACAGGTTTGTTACAGTCAGTTTGTGCTACCATGTAATAAAGACAACAAAAGACAAAAGGGAACCCCCTAACCCAGGACCTGACCTTTGCCTTAGGCAGTGATGTGCACAGACATCTTGGGGGGCAGGTGCTCAGACAAAAAAAGGGTACTTTGGGGCTCTCTAATGCAGTAGTAAAGGTAAAGCCAACTTTATTGTCATTCAATCCATACAGCCAATGATGTACAGTAGAACAAAATTACATTTCTCTTATCTACAATGCTAATAACATCCAGAATCAGAGGGGTCACTGCCACAAATTTTCCCTCTTCTGTTCCATTATTGCTGAGCACCAAGCTGGATGGCAGAAAGTTCCACTTTTATATGGTCTTCAGCATGACCCGGCTAGGAATTGAACCCAGGCTTCCCAGGTGTGGGGCAGATGCTTTACCAACTGAGTCACCACTCCAGTGGTGGTCTCTGGTAACAAGAAGAAAATATGCTTCCCATTTCCCAGCAACCCTTGCGGCTGATGGAGCAGGAGTATGTCTGCAGGAGATAGAATGAAGCATACGG
Organism: Pholidichthys leucotaenia; assembly: GCA_020510985.1. NCBI lineage: Eukaryota > Metazoa > Chordata > Actinopteri > Cichliformes > Pholidichthyidae > Pholidichthys > Pholidichthys leucotaenia. The sequence goes on along the minus strand of CM035846.1, from coordinate 87,870,406 downwards.
TGAAAAGAGCACCCTGCCTACAGTAAAGCATGGCAGTGGATCAGTGATGCTCTCGGGCTGCTTTGCTACTTCTGGCAATGAAAACCTGCAGCGTGTAGAGGGCAAGATGGATTCAATCAAGTGGCAGGAAATCCTGGGAGAAAATATCATGCCATCTGTGAGGAAGCTGAAGCTTGGGCATCATTGGACCTTCCAAGAGAACAATGATCCCAAGCATACCTCAAATTCTCCCAAGGCTTGGTTTCAGAAAACATCCTGGAAGATATTAGAGTGGCCATCACAGTCGCCTGACTTGAACCCCATTGAAAATCTCTGGTGGGATTTCAAAAAGGCTGTTGCAGCACACAAACCCAAGAATATTAGTGAACTGGAGGTCTTTGCCCATGAGAAATGGGCTAAGATTCCTCAGGAATGCTTCCAGAAGCTGGTGTTTAGTTATGCATCATGTTTGCAGCAGATCATAACAATAAAAGGGTGCTCTGCTAAGTACTAAAGATGCTTGTCATGAAGGGGTTGAATAATTTTGAGACTGCAGTAGTCTTTAAAAGTGGTCTTTTGTGTTAAATTTGGAGAAACTACTTTTAATATTAGTCACATTGAGCTATTTATATTGTTCTTGTTTGACTTGTTTACTGCAAACAGCTGCTAGTTTGTACATTTTGCCAATAAACCTAATTTTTTGCAGTGGGAGTTGAATAATTCTGATTGCAGCTGTACCTCCCTAAACCCAAATCCTGCTTCAAAGTGCAGTCCACTGGATGCCAACCCACCTGAGGATCATCGTGTATGAGTTTCGTAAGCATCCAGGCAATTGCCTAGAAGAAGTAGGGATTCTTGTGAAAAGTGTACAAACAGATGATGGATGCCATGGCATTAGTGCATTTCCCCTTTGTAAAAAAACAACAAAAAAAAAACCAACAATATATTCCTACTGACTTGCATGGTAATAATGTTCAAAAAATTGTTACCTGTAGAATAAGGAGAAAAAGGAAATAGGCATTAGCGAGTCTCCTGAACTGTTCAAACAAGTTAAGGGGCAGGAAGGTGAAAATGTTGTATTTGGAGGTCTTGATGGCATTGTTCTGACAAAGAAAAAATACAGATAATAGTTAAAATGCTGTGTAGTTTAATTTCAGACACAAGGTTCAATGCATGCTTTTGCCCCACTGTAGGATTCCATTCAATTATCTACCAAATCCAAACCATCTTCCCCTTTTACACTTACAGCATAGTTATAAGACAGGTTAAAAGCTCGGTCGTTAGCCCGCAAGTGTCTCTCCTCCTCTGTGAAGAAGGAAGACAATGTATGTAGTACTTTATTCACTGCATACAATCTAAAGTATATGACAAGATATAAAGTTATTCCACATGAAGGTTGTATGCAACATTTCTCACCTTTCTTCTTTTCTTCTCCACACAAACGCTCAAAGTGCGACACAACTGAGCCCATGATTCTCAGCGTTTTTCCATATTTCAGAACCTAGAGAAAATGAATTACTATTGAGTGTAAGTAGTTACAGAAAATGAAAAGATGGATGTTATGGATCGCAGCGTTGGAAAGGGGAGACGGGCTGGTTGTGTGTAAATGATATAAATAAAAAGGGCACCTGAAAGTGGAAAAGTAGTCTAAACTGTCTAGATTCATGCAAATAATTACAAGCTTGACTGTAGTGTGACCCCTGGATTTACTCTTCAGAAAGTAAATGTAGTTTTTACACTAAATTTTGTACTGTTAGTATTACCCCAGTATGCCTGTGTAGATTATCAACATTTTAAGTTTAAAAATACTTGCAGATGCTAGTGGTGCCTCTTTGTTTGTTGTTGAAATGTAGTTTATATCGTCTTTTGACTCTGACCTTTGACCCTGCCATCCCAAAACCATAGGCAGAGGTCAGGGTGACAGAGTGAACATGTATACAAAGTTTAGTGGCACTAGGTGCCATCATTGTTGCATTACAGTTGATAGGGCATTTTGACCTTGACCTTTGACCTTTTGTCCCCAAACCCATAGTTGGAGGTTAGTGCACCAAGGTGAACTTGTGTACAAAGTTTGGAGACCCTAGCTTTTTTTTATTGAGACATAGATTAAATGGCATTTTGACCTTGACCTTGCAATCCCAAAACCATAGTCAGAGGTCAGGGTCACAGGGTGAATATGTGTACAAAGTTTGGTGACCCTAGGTTTCATTGTTGTTAATGTATACAGTCATGTGAAAAAATTAGGACACCCCATTAAATATTCAGTTCTTTATTAAGAAATGTTCACATATCTATGTCTAACCTTGTTTTTGTTTTTATTTGCATTTTTTAACATTTATTTTAGTCATTTTAAGTGCGAATGAATGTGGGGGTGTCCTGAAAAAGATGGGGGTGTCCTAATTTATTCTTCACTATTTGTTTAGAATTACATTTTACAGAAAATTTGAAAAAAGTCTTTAATTCATTTTTAATTGTTTCATTGTATTACATGAATCTCCCAGTATTTTTAACATTGCTATTAAATATCCATATGTCCAAATATGTAAAAAGATGACAAAAACAGAGGCTTATACAGGGTGTCCTAATTTTTCACATGACTGTAGTTTATATGGCATTTTGAGTTTGATCTTTTGACCCCAAACCGATAGATGTAGGTCGGGGTCCCAAAGTGAATCTGTGTGCCAAGTTTGCTGACCCTAACGTTCTTTGTTGTAGAGCGATACCTTGAATAGCAATTTGACCTTTACCTTTGAACTTGTAATCCCAAAACCAGTCAGAGGTCAGGGTCACAGGATGAACCTGTGTACAAACTTTGGTGACCCTAGCTCTACTCATTATATAGTAATAGGGCATGTGGAAAGCTAACCGTGACCTTGACCTGTTGACCCCAAACCCATAGTCAGAGGTCACAGTCTCAGGGTGAACCTGTGTACAAATCTGGTCACTTTGCTTTAGCTGTTCTATAGTAATAGTGCAAAGGGAATGTTAACTTTGACCTTTGACCTTTTGACCCCAAGCCCATAGTCAGAGGGTAGGGTCATCCAAGATTTGCCTTAGATATGATAGTGTCAATTTGAAAAGCCCACATCATTTGTTTCTGTAGTTTTCACATTCACAAGATTTTGGGGAAATTGACCTCTGACCTCAGCCTAAAGGTCAATTTGAACTCATCAGAGATTTTTCATAGATACACCCATGGCATCAGTTAGAAAATCCTTCGTCATTTCTTTTTGTAGTCATCACGTTCACATGGTAGGTGTTGACGGCACCGCCACCACCACCGCCGTAGCCCATCCACCCAGCGGGGTGACACCAATACTTCTTCAGCCTTTAGAGGTGAGGGGTAAAAAGAGCTTTTAAATAAAACTTAAATCCTTGACTTTATCTGTGGTCCAGAGTTGTAAGCACATCTAGCCTCTCCCTTATAGCTCTTGACACTAAACTTCTCATAAAGTTCTAAACTTCTAGATCAGGGGTGTCCAACCAGGTGCCATGGAGAGCCAAGACCCTGCAGGTTTTCTCTTCTACCCAGTCTCTTCAGCAGGTGTTTTCACTTATCAGCAATCAGTGGGAAGAAGTTCACAGAAATCTGCTGTTGAAGACACTGGTTGGAGGTAAAACCTGCAGGGTCTTGGCTCTCCATGGCACATGGTTGGACACCCCTGTTCTAGATACTCTATAACCACATCAATACAAAGAAAAGTATGCCTTTGATAATTTGGCCTTCTAATCATTTTAAACGTAATCCATAACGGCTGTCTTTGTGTCCTACATGTTAGAATGACATACTGCTAATACCACCATACATATCATAGACGTGGGTCGCATGCATGGGATGACGTCACCACGCCGTGACAATATTATGGGGGGCTGCACGGTGGCGCAGTGGATAGCACTGTGGCAGCACAGTTTTACCCTCGGCCGTGGGATCGCGGGGACCGTGAGATTGTGGGTTCGATCCCTGCCCCCGGCCAACAGTGATCTGTGTGGAGTTTGCATGTTCTCCCCGTGTTTGCGTGGGTTTACTCCGGGATTTCTCCGGTTTCCTCCCACATGCCAAAAACATGCAGGTTAGGGAGTTAAGGGGCGCTTGCGCACGCAGCGACCGGCAGCTGGTGGTTTGTCACCAGACTGCAAAAACAAATCTACCTATGGGTACAAAATAAGTCCAAAAAAAACATATTAAGGGGCTAATGGTGGGAGACTGTCTCTGGCGCTCTACCTTCAACCTGTAACCAGCCTGTACCACACTCCTCTTAGCTTGTTCCACGTGCGTTAGTTAAGTTCATAAAGCTAACCCTCTGCACAGAAATGTGTCCGCTGGTCTCAATACTCACAGACACAACATTTGGCGATGAGGTAAACTTGGTCTTCTGGAGGAGAATTCGATATTTTCCTGAAGATGGAAGCGTGTCTGGCACCCCTGCCGCCGTTCCTCACCACCCCAGATGAGCCGTCCATTCCATGGCCTCGGTTTGAGTCTTTCGAGTAGGGGTGTGCCATATCGTATTGTTCACGATTAATACCAGTATAAATTTTGATACCAGTGTAAAAATGAATATTGCGATATTTGGGGTCTGCTGCGTGACGACGTCACACCTCATAGAAACGGCAAAACAAACATGGCGAGAAGCTGCCACTCTGAAATCAGACCTTCTCTAGTTGAGTGGAAATATTTAAGTTTCACTTTCTGTTTCAGACCGCTATCATGTTAAAAGAAAAAAACAAACAAAAAAACAGTGCAGCAGTGTGAATAATCTGCCAGCATTTTTTCCATACATCTAGAGCACCGCGGTATTAACGTTGAACAATGTGCAGCTAGAAGTTGCTGTAGATTTTTACTTTCATTTTGGCCACCTCCTCTTGATTTTATTCAACCACCCAAAGAGAGAGGGAAAAAAAAAAACCATCCGTTCAGAGAGCCAAAAGCCTCAGGTCCATGCAACAGGAGTAATGCAGGTACAGTGATTCAGCATAAAACCCAACCTCTGTGTGCGGTTAAGATGTAACAGTTTATATTCTTGTAATATTTGATGCAAAACTAAAAAATATTTTAAACTAAATCTGAGCTGCTGTTTATAAAATGGAGAAATTCATTTCAATTCAATTTTATTTATATAGCACCAAATCACAACATAGGTCATTTCAAGGCACTTTACAAAAAAAGATTTGGTTTAGGCCACGCTCTTTATAGAACCCAGCAGAGACGCCTAAGAGCAAGCACTCCAGCGACACATTGAGGAAAAACTTCCCTTTAACAGGCTGAAACCTCAAGTGAAACCATAGCTCATAGAGGACGGCCATCTGCCTCAACTGGCTGGGTTGAAAAAAGAGGTAAAAAGTAGGAGGCCTGGCAGTAGCTACATTCAAAACAAACACAACAAATACAATTCAACATTAACATTCACAGCCAGACCTTCCAGTATCAAGCCGGGTCAGGCTCTACATGTGTGTGAAGGCCTGGCAGCGGCAACATTTTTAACTATAGGCCTTATCAAAGAGAAAAGATTTCAACTTACTCTTGAATAAAGAGAGAGAGTCTGCCTCCCGAACTGAACTGGGAAGATGGTTCCACAGGAGGGGAGCATGAAAACTGAAAGCTCTACCTCCCAATCTACTTCTGGAGACCTTGGGGACCACCAGTAGTTTGGATTTTTTAGAGCACAGAGCTCTGGTTGGATAATAGGGAACTAGGAGTTCTTGCAGGTAGGAAGGAGCCATACCATTAAGGGCTTTATAAGTTAGGAGTAATATCTTGAATTCAATTCTATATTTTATTGGGAACCAGTGCAAAGAAGCTAAAACTGGGGTAATGTGATCTCTTCTCCCTGTTCTCATCAGGATATGTGCAGCTGCACTCTGAATGAGTTGGAGAAACTTTATGGCTTTATTAGGACAACCTGATACAAGTGAATTACAATAGTCTAGCCTAGAGATGATAAGGGCATAGACAAGTTTCTCTGCATCTTCATGAGAAAGGATGGGCTTAATTTTAGAAATATTACGCAGATGGAAGAAGGCAGTCTTAATTGTTTGCTGTATATACAGCACTCTCCCATCTTCAGTGGAGGAGATGGGAGAGAGAAGGATGGTGGCTAACCTGTCATCTCTGCTGGAGTCCGAGTCCCACCCTATGCAGGACATACTGAATGCACTGAGGAGCTCATTTAGCAGCAGACTACATCATCCTAGGTGCACAACCGAGACGTTTCGCAGGTCCTTCCTACCTACGGCTCTCAGACTGTATAACCTAAGCAGGGCTGCTCGCAGAGATAGCAAAAAAAAAAAAAGTGACAACCTAATAGTATTGAATGCAAAAGACGCAATAGACTTACACAATGGTCCCCTCTGGTATACAACTAGGAAAATACCGGTCGCTACGGAGGGTGACAATATGTATGGGTACATAATCATACCATGTAGGATAACTAAGTAGACGGTTATGCTGTTCATTCCATCTAGCTACAATGCTCCGCACTGTGTGTGTTTATATATTTATATATTTATTCCATCTAGCGACAATGCTCCGCACTGTGTTTATATATTTATATATTTATTCCATCTAGCTACAATGCTCCGCACTGTGTGTGTTTATATAATTATATATTTATTCCATCTAGCTACAATGCTCTGCACTGTGTGTTTATATATTTATATATTTATATATTTATATGTACATATGTATACTCGCTGCTCTTGTTTTTTCTTGTCTTCTGATTGTTGCTCTGAGTGTTGCTATCCGTGTACTATTGCAATCCTGGAATTTCCCCATTGTGGGACTAATAAAGGCTTATCTTATCTTATCTTATATGAGGGTTAAAAGACATATCTTGGTCAAAGATAACGCCAAGATTCCTAACAGAAAACTTAGAAGCCAGTGCAATGCCTTCTAGCATGTTTGGGGCCAAGAACAATGACTTCAGTTTCATCTGTATTCAACAATAGAAAGTTGTAGTTCATCCAGGTTTTAATATCCTTAAGACACTCCTGGGGTGAACCCAAATGGCTGGGATCATCTGGATTGATGGATAAATATAGCTGAGTGTCGTCAGCGTAACAATGAAAATGAATAGAATGTTTCCCCATAATGTCTCCCAAAGGCAGCATGTATAATGTAAACAGTATTTGTTCAAGTACCAATCCCTGTGGAACTCCATAGCTAACCGTGGTCTGGATAGAGGACTTGTTATAGACATAGACAAACTGGGAACGGTCTGATGAATAAGACTGGAACCATCTTAGCGTTGTTCCTTACAAACCAATTTGCTGTTCAAGTATCTCTAGCAGAATATGGTGGTCGATGGTGTCTAAGGCAGCAGTAGGGTCTAATAAGACAAGGACAGAGACAAGTCCTTTGTCAAATGCCATATGGAGGTCATCAGTAACTTTCACTAAGGCTGTCTCTGTGCTGTGGTGTTTCCTAAAACCTGACTGAAATTTCTCAAATATAGAATTATTTTCTAAAAAAGTGCACAGTTGATTGGCGACTACTTTTTCGAGGATCTTGGAAAGGTAGGGGAGGTTAGATATTGGTCTATAATTGCCCCAAATCCCAGAATCAAGCAAAGGTTTTTTAAGCAGAGGTTTAATTACTGCCAGTTTAAAAGACTGCAGTACATGTCCTGTCAATAGGGACATATTAATTATGTTCAAAAACGGTGGACTAATCAGAGATAGTGACTCCTTCAGGAGTCGAGCAGGGGCTGGGTCTAACAGACAGGTAGTTGGTTTAGGGGCTGAGACTATTAAGGCTAGATCAGAATAACTAATAAGAGAAAATTCAGAAAAAACAAAGTTCTGAGCCTGTGGACACAGCAGTGTTAGGCAGAGGCTTGGTATTTTTAAAGGGGCTATTTCTTGGAATATTATTCCTAATACTGATAATTTTATCATTAAAAAAACTCAAAAAGTCATCAGCACTAAGAGTTGGAGGAATGTGGGGGTCTATGGCATTGTGGCTCTTGGTTAACTGAGCTACAGTATTAAAAAGAAATCTATGGTTGTTTTTATTTTCTTCTGTCAAGGATTAATAGTACTGTCGCCTAACACTATGGACAGATTTCTTATAGGTGGTAAGTCTGGCATTCCAGGCTGAACATAATTCTTCTGTCTTAATTGCACGCCAAAGCCTTTCACAGAATCTGACTTTCTGTTTTAACTCACGAGTGTGGGAGTTGCACCATGGCGCTAATCTTGTTATAAGCCTCCTCGTGCGCTTTTACGCAGTGCATGGAGGAGGGGAAGGAAGAATGGGTTTAAACGCCGGTTACACCACAGACACATTTATTAACACGGAAAGACAGCAGTTCCAAAATAACAACATACAAAAAGGTAACAGGGTGCGCTAAAGGGTAACACACGGTGATGTGCAGCAGGCAGACCACAGCGCACAGTGGCCATGAAACGAACAATATAAATAACGGTATAGCTCAAGTGAACTTAGAGTCCTCTAGGAGGCTCTATTGGCAAGGAGAATGAAACTGGGCTACAGAGCCAAAGTATAGCAGCCACGCTGCACGGGGAAATGCAAACAGTTTTTACTCACAAAACAGGAGCCGTCCAAGTAGTCCAAATCCCCAACGAGCACACATAACCGGTAACTACCCTGAGGGGAATAGCGACAGAGTAGTCCCAGCTTCCTTGTAAGACAGTACATACATATGACGGCTAACGTCCATATGAATCTGCACAGTGGTCCAGCAGTGTTTGACTGGCAAGAGCCGCCTAAGTACAAACACTGCTGGCATCACAAATTGGACACACCTGGGCAAGGCGTGGGAAAGATAATTACTGGGGCGAAACAGCTGACTGTCAAAGAGAGAGGGGGTGTGGTTGGACCGGCGAATGTTAGATCGCGCCCGCCTGAAAGTGGGTCAAAATGGCTGCCCAACAACCGCCGGCCAGAGCGGTGGCTACAGGCATGGAAAAGAAAAAGGACACAGACATAAAAACAACAAGAACTCAAACGATAACAATACATAATAAACCCAATGCCTGAGCCACAGAGAACGGTCAGAACCGAGCCTACAGGATAACACAGGCTTGGTTCATGACAAATCTATTTTTAATAGTTTTCTTTTTAAGAGGGGCTATGGAGTCAAGCGTTGTCTGCAGTGAGGCTGCAGTACTATCAACTAAGAGGTCTAATTCTGATGGATTAAAACAGTCAGTCCTGTCCTCTGCTATATTATTATTATTTAGCGAATGCAAAGTCCTTAAGCCAAGCAGTTGCCTCCTGGTTTGCTGTATGGAGGGTGTGTAATCCTCCTTCCAGTCTTTGGAGCGGGCAAGCCTCTATGATGTGTTCCATTGTTTGCTCCTCTCCACATGCGCACAGAGGGCTAGGGCTCTATTACCATGTCTCAATATAGCAGAGGGCTAGCCCTAGCCCTCTGCTATATTGAGACATGGTAATAGAGTAAGTGCTGAAGGGATTAATTCTTTATAGCGAGCCACAGCACTATCAGGTAAGAATCTGGTAACTATGTTTCTGCTTGATGCTGTAAAAATTAGATAACAAATGCTTATAAGGCAACACTTCGCCCCCACCTCGGCCATTCTGACCACCTATCCGTGATGCTGGTGCCTACCTACAAACCTTTACTGAAGCGCATCAGGCCAGTAGTGAAACAAATCAGGATTTAGCCAGAGAGTGCAACCTCAGCACTTAAAGACTGTTTTCTGCACACAGACTGGGAGATCTTCAAAATAGCAGCCTCCCAGGAAGACAAGACAGATGTGGAGGAGTATGCTGAAACGGTCACCAGCTACATCGCGAAGTGCACAGAGGATGTCACTATAGCGAAGACTATCACTGCACGGGGCAACCATAAGCCCTGGATGACTGCAGAGGTGCACTCGCTGCTCACAGCCAGAGATGCAGCCTTCAGAGCGAAGGACAGGATCACCCTCCGCTCAGCCAGGTCTGCGCTCTCAAAGGGAATTAAGACAACACCCACAGGAAGCATGCTGGCAAAGGTATATGAAATAAATTATCATCAATTATTTTACCAAATACTAAACCAAACAATTATCTCCCAAGGGCATTCAAATTAAACAAAAGACAGATCCCAAAATAATGTGTGCACTTTACAAACAATCATACTAACATTTACAGTATTACAAATATAACATGATCACACAATACAATAAATCAAACAGTGGTGACACTCCATCGTCACATTTCCTCCCCCCTTTCCCAAGAGTACAGTACTCTAAGAGTCATGTACTCTTGAGAGGGTATCTGCTACAAGATTGATCTTCCCTGCCACATACCGAACAGTAAATTTATAAGGTTGAAGGGACACATACCACCCTGTGAGATGACTGTTTACGTCCTTCATCCTGTCCAGCCACTGTAGGGCCCGATGATCTGTCTCCAACAAAAAATGACGCCCCAATAAATAGTACTTGAGATACCCTATTGCCCATTTCATGGCAAGACATTCCTTTTCTACCGTAGAATATCTTGTCTCCCGGTCCAACAACTTACGGCTCAAGAACAGTACTGGGTGTCTCTCTCCCCTCTCCTCCTGGAGAAGTACTGCTCCAATGCCAACTCCTGAAGCATCTGTCTGTAAAATGAACGGGCAAGCAAAGTCTGGACTGCAGAGAACCTTCTCCCCAGAAATAGCCCTCTTCAGATCCTCAAACACTCTGTCACACTCCTCTGTCCATTTTACCTTATTTGGTGCCGAAGCCTTAGTGAGGTCAGTCAAAACTGTGGCTCTTTCAGCAAAGTGGGGGATAAACTTACTATACCATCCTACCATTCCCATGAATGATCGTACCTTCTTCTTAGTGGTGGGTACAGGATAGGTCCGGATGGCATCCACTTTACCTACTCATGGTCTAATAACCCCCTGACCAACCACATGTCCCAGGTACTCCACCTGCTGCTATCCGAACGCACATTTGCGTGGATTGATTGTCAGTCCTGCCCTCTTAATTAACTGAAGGACCTACCCAAGGTGTATCAAATGTTCTTCCCAGGTCTGACTATAAATGACCACGTCATCCAGATAGGCAGCCGCAAAATTTGATACCCTCCTTAACACTTGGTCCATAAGCCGCTGAAAAGTTGCAGGTGCCCCCTGAAGGCCAAATGGCATGACCCTAAACTGGAAACTGCCATAAGGTGTTTTAAAGGCTGTAAGTTCCTTTGTTTCTGGTGCCAGTGCCACCTGCCAATACCCCTTGCATAGGTCCAGAGTAGAAATAAACCTAGCCCTGCCCACTTTCTCTAACAGTTCGTCAATCCGGGGCATGGGGTATGACTCAAACTTAGATACTCAATTAAGGTATCTAGAGTCAATACAGAACCTTAATGAGCCGTCCTTTTTGGGGACCAGCACAATTGGGCTACACCACTCACTGACTGACTCCTCGATCACTCCCAGCTGCAACATCAAGTCAATTTCTTGCTTCATTTTTGGGACCAATCGCTCCGGGATCCTACAAGATTTTCTACGTGGAACAGCTTCCTCTTTCAAATAAACCTTATGATGCACCAGTGTGGTGAAACCAGGTCTCTCCTGAAACAATTCTGGATCTAATAGTGCCTCTAACTCTCTCTGCTGATCCACCTGCAAATGAGACACTTGAAACAAATAAGGCTCTGACACATCTGTGGGAAAGGACTGTTCTTTCTCCTCATCCACTTCCGTCGCACAAATCAAGAGCTGATGTGTCTCCTGAAGAACAGGTTGCTGCTGCTGATGACCAGGCTGCTGAAACTCTTTCAACAAGTTAATGTGGAAGGTCTGATATTTTACCTTCCTGTCAGGCATATATAGTTCGTATGTCACTGAGCTTAGTTTTTTAGAAATTTCATACGGCCCCTGCCATCGAGCCAACAGCTTACTATCACACGAGGGCAGCAATAATAAAACCTGTTGTCCTGGGTGAAAAACCCTTTTTCTGGCCTTCTTGTCATACCAAGTTTTTTGTATGGCCTGCGCCATCCTCATGTGCTCCTGAGCCTAAGCAGTCATTCGATCCAGTTTCTCTCTCATCTTAATAACATAAGAGGCCACATTGTCCTGATCACTCGGTGGACTCTCCCAGTGCTCCTTTAATAAGTCCAATGGGCCCCTCACCTGACGACCATACAGTAGTTCAAAAGGTGAGAACCCTGTTGAAGCCTGGGGCACCTCCCGATAAGCAAACAACAAATATGGTACCCATTGGTCCCAATCTGAGCCCGTTTCAGAAACAAATTTCCACAGCATATTTTTTAAAGTCTGGTTAAATCGTTCCACTAGTCCATCAGTCTGAGGGTGATATGGGGTGGTCTTAATACCCTTAATACCCAACAGCTTATATACCTGCTGCAACAGTTTTGACAAGAAATTTGTTCCACAGTCTGTTAGAACTTTTCTGGGTATGCCTACCCTTGAAAACAACTGGATAAGGCAGTTGGCAACCTGCCTAGCCTTGATAGATTTCAGGGGAAAGGCTTCTGGGTACCGAGTAGCGTAGTCACAAATTACTAGAATGTATTTATTACCAGAGGAGCTTCTCTCTAGGGGGCCAACTACATCCATCCCTATTCTATCAAAAGGTGTTCCAATGATTGGTAATGGTTGCAGTTAGGCACGGGCTACTCCCCTAGATGATGTAATCTGACATATTGAGCACATTGTGCAGAACTCCTTTATCTGGGTATACATTCCCGGCTACACAAACCTTCTAGCAATTCTCTGTGAAGTTTTTTGAAATGCTAGATGACCTGCCCAAGGGATAACATGTCCCAGTTCCATAATCTTTGGTGTGAGGTCCTGTGGCAAAGCTATGGCCATAACTTTACCTTGTTGCTGGTACAAAATGCCCTTTTTTATGACATACATGGCCTCAGCCAAACAATCCATTCTGCCCTGTTTCACACCCTCAATCTCCGAGACTTTATCAAACCATGGTCTAAGTGTTGGGTCAGCTTTCTGCAATGCAGCTATGTCAGGAGGGATGTCAATCTCTACTGACTGATTTAGCTGTGGTGTTTCTTCACCCAAGTTCTTTGCTGACGCTAACACCTTATCTCTTCTCTTCTGAGCCTTGGATTTAGGTTGTTTACTAGGGCCTGCCTCTATCTCAGAATCATAAAATGGTAGCTCCTGAAGAACATTGGCAGCCCTCTGTGCCCTGGTAGTCACCATATTACAATTTTTCACCACAGGTGTGTTTACTCTCTGCTCAACAGCGCCACCTGCCTGTCTCTCCTCCGTTTGTTCCTCTCTAACCTGTTGTATGATGTCCAACAAAGTTGGAACATCATTGCCAAGAATAACTGAGTAAGGCAAATCAGGCACAAGAGCTACAGGAAGGAGATAAGTTTGCCCCCCCCCCCACTGTTAAATAAACCTCAGTGGTCGGGTACAGTTTTTTTTTATCCCCATGGACACAACTGATATTTATTTTAGACTCATTCCACAAATCCCTAGGGACCAAACTGGGTAGCACAACTGTTTGAAAACAACCTGAATCTAACAGGGCCTCTTCACACTGACCATTAAGCAACACTTTTGTTTTATACACTCCACTGTGCACTGGGGCTGAAAAAGTGGGTCTAGGAACTGAACATAATAATGATGGTTTCTCATTCTTTGTGGCAGGACATGAATACTGGGTGTGACCGATTTTATTACACTGATAGCAGCGTATATCTTTATTTGCAACAACTCGTGACTTTTTGCTATTATCATATCTGCTATTTGTGATCCTGGGCCTGGAATACAACCTATTTCGAGCTGGACCACCCCTTTCACACTCATTAAACTGGGGGGCAATGGATCAGCGTTCTCGTCGCGCCCTCCGCCAGTACCCGGGCTCGCCTGGGGAAGCTACTGATCCTACCAGCAGACTAAATTCGAAGAGACGACGCCTCTGTGCCAAGTCAAAGAAGAATCCTAGTCACAGTCCTAAAGCCGAAAGCAAACAGCCCCAAGAGCACTTTGTGGTAGGATCGGCCCTTCGCATATTACAACTAAACGTTGAAGGCCTATCTGCAGCCAAGCGAAGCCTTATCGAAGTCCTCGCCTTCCAACATTCGATTGATGTAATCTGCCTCCAAGAGACTCATATTGGCACAGAGGAAGCTGGCCGCTTCACCATCAAAGGCGTTGACCTCCTGTGCTATGTTCTACATGCTAAACATGGACGTGCCACCTATGTGCGTTCTGACATAGTTGAAGCAAATCACCTGATAACAACACATTTCTCAGACACCATAATCATTGGTGGCTTCCATATTGTCAATGTGTACAAGCCCCCTAATGCCAACTGGGATCTGCAGGTCTTACCCACCCTACCCCACCCTGCCATCTATGTGGGGGACTTTAACAGCCATCACCCTGACTGGGGGTACCCAGCAGTGGATAGTGATGGGAAGGCACTTTCAGACTGGGCATCCAGAAATGACCTCGCTTTGATATACGACCCCAAACAAAGAGGAACCTTCCACTCTGCTAGGTGGAAGAAGGACTATTCTCCTGACCTGTGTTGGGTCAGCTCTTTGAATGGGGAGCCATATCCTACACAGATCCTCATTCTTGATGATTTTCCACACAGCCAACACCGGCCCCTGCTTGTACACATTGGCCTACAACTTCCAGTCATATACAGCCCAAGGAAGATGCGCTGGAACTTCCGCAAAGCCAACTGGAAGAAATTCAGTGAAACTCTGGACCGGAGCGTTGTTACCATCCCACTCCACACCATCACTGTAGATGAAGCATACAACCGCTTCTGCAGCGCAATCTTCAAGGCTGCCCATACTGCAATCCCACGAGGCTACCGACCCCTCTATGTCCCATGTTTGGACGGAGAAAGTGCTGCCCTCCTACAATCCTATCAAACATCAGGGGACCCAGAGATAGCAGACCATCTCATTGAATCGCTAAATACAGCTCGGCGAAAGAAATGGGAGGAGACAGTTGCTGACCGGAGCTTTACCCACTCTAGCAGGAAATGTTGGAGCCTCATCCGTCGCCTAGGAGCTGCACAGAAGCCCCCTAGCCAAAGCCGAGCATCCGTCACACCCAACCAAGTTGCATCCCACCTACTGACTATCGCCAAAGCACCCCAAGACAAAGACACCAAAAGAGCAGTTACAACTGAGCTAAAAAAACACCAAAAAATGCCTGTAGAGGAAACGAACCCTGAACCCTTCGAGGCTGCTGAACTGGAGAAAGTCCTACAGAGCCTGAAATGTGGAAAGGCAGCAGGATACGATAACATCTTCCCAGAATTCATGAAAAATCTTGGCCCCCGAGCCCTAACCTGGTTGACACAATTCTACACAAGGATCACACAAACAAACTTGATCCCAAAGAAATGGCGGACAGCAAAGGTCATTGCCATCCCAAAACCTGGCAAAGACCACAAATTACCAGCAAGCTACCGCCCAATCTCCCTACTCAGCGTTCCTTACAAAATCATGGAGCGCCTAATTCTGCAACGCATTTCCCCAGAGGTAGAGGATATTCTAAGTGTGGATCAAGCAGGTTTCCGCAAGGACCGCAGTACAGGAGAACAAGTACTGGCCCTAACCACCTTCATCGAAAATGGCTTCGAGAGCAGACTGAAGACAGGGGCTGTGTTTCTCGACCTTACAGCCGCCTATGATACGGTCTGGCACAAAGGCCTCCTCCTGAAACTTATAAAGGCGATCCCTGCTTGGGCAACAGCAATTATAAAAACCCTGCTGACCAACCGAAGGTTCAGAGTCCACCTCAGTCAGAAGACAAGTGCATGGAGAATGGAGAAAAACGGACTCCCACAAGGCTCAGTTCTAGCTCCAACTCTGTTCAACCTCTACATAAACGACCTGCCTACTACAAAATCCCGCAAATTCACCTATGCAGACGACATCTGTTTGGCATTCCAAGCACCAGACTTTGAACCACTGGAACGGGTGCTCACGGAAGATCTTGCCAAACTGGACCAGTTCTGCAAAATCTGGCGCCTAAAACCAAGCCCAGCAAAAACCGTCTCCAGTGTATTCCATCTCCACAATGCAAAAGCTGCCAGAGAACTAAACATCCACCTGAGCGGACTCAAGCTTAAGCATGCCCCAAATCCAACTTATCTTGGAGTGACCCTTGATAGGACCTTATCCTTCAAGGAACATCTAAAGGGGACGGCTGCTAAGGTGAAGGTACGAAACAACCTGCTCTGCAAGCTCGCTGGTGCAAAATGGGGGGCGGCAGTCTCCACCCTGCGCACCTCAGCACTGGCCCTTTCATACTCTGTAGCAGAATATTGTGCCCCTGTCTGGTCCAGGTCATCTTACACACACCATGTAGACACCCAGCTCAACACAACCATGAGAACTATAACTGGAACAATCCGCTCAACACCACTCCCCTGGCTCTCTGTACTGTCAAACATAGCCCCTCCACACATCCGGCGAGCAGCATTAACTCAAAGGATGCTCCAAAAAGTTAAAGATTCTCCTCACTTACCAATCCATGCAGATATCTACACTCCACCCACTGCCCGACTTTCATCCAGACGGCCGATTTGGAAAAACCCTCCCCCAGCTGACTTTACCATCCAGACAGCTTGGCAAGAGGAATGGGAGACCAAGGAGGTCCCAAACAAACAGCTGGTGATAAACCCCAACCAACAGGTCCCGGGCACCAACCTCCCAAGGAGACAGTGGTCTACACTCAATCGCTTCAGGACTGGACATGGCCCCTGCTTGGCCAGCCTTTACAGATGGGGCAGTAGCCCTAGCCCACTGTGCGCATGTGGAGAGGAGCAAACAATGGAACACATCATAGAGGCTTGCCCGCTCCAAAGACTGGAAAGAGGATTACACACCCTCCATACAGCAAACCAGGAGGCAACTGCTTGGCTTAAGGACTTTGCATTCGCTAAATAAATAAATAACTCATTAAACTCACTCCGTGTGGTGAAAGATCTGTCACGGCCAAGAATAGGTCTCCTGCTCCCAGACCTGGCTGACAGAAAAACCTCCGCCAGACGCTCAGCGTCCTCTGCAGTCTTCGGGTCCCGCTCTTGTATCCAGATTCCCAGTTCCGGATTCACCATCCGTAGAACTGCTCCAAAATCAATTGTTCCATAATGTCTTTTATAGTTAGGGTCTCTGGTTTAATCCATTTACATAACAGGTCTTTTAAACGTACATAAAGTTCACGAGGGGTTTCGTCCTGATGAATGTCCAGGGACCGAAACCTCCTCCTATATGTGTCAGATGTAACTTCATATTTACTCAAAATTGCTTCTTTGACTTTCCCATAATTGCTCGTGTCAGCAATATCCATAAGTACATATGCGCTCCGCGCTTTACCTGTAAACAGAGGAGCTAGCTGGATAGCCCACTCTTCTTCATGCCAGCGGCAGACTGTAGCGATCCTCTCGAACGTCGTCAGGTAGTGCTCGATGTCATCTTCGGGAGAGAGACGATTCAGCCTGGGCTCGTGGTGCGTTCGTGGCCTCCTTGGCTGCACCTGCAGTGGCAAATCATCCTCCTGTAAGCTGACCCGACTGGCCGTCACCCTGGGGTCCTCCCCCGAAGCGCCGTCGTCACCATTACGCTCAGCCCGGCTCCCATACTCCTCTCTCAGCTCCGCAACCTGCGACTCCATCCGATGAATGTGATTCTCCACAGTCTGCCACTTTTGCTCCTGAAGAGCGGCCTCCTCCTCCATCTGGCGATCTCTGAGAGTCAGCGAACGCATCAAAGATTTCACCAGGCCTGTTAGCTCCTCGAGCTCGCCCAGTCCGCTGACTCCTGGGTCCTCAGCCGCCATACCTGCGTCCAGGTCAAACTGCTCCTCTTGCCTCACTTTCCTTCTGGCCATGAGTCCTTCCGTCCACCAAACGCTACGACGTCCTGGGAACGCACCACCGCTGCCACCACATGTAACGTATGACTGCGAAGGCGAGGCAAGATCTCCTTTTTTCAATTAATCAATTTTTATTTTCATAACTCACAAGTAAATAGTTCCAAAAAATATCCGACACGATTCTCAGCAACAATCCACAATCGATAACATCACTATCAATCATCACACCTGTTTTATACTAACTGGAGATAATTAGGGCTAATTAGCCCCTACCATAACCCCAGGTAAAACAATAAACATTTCCATTGTTTGCACATACCCACTAATCTCTAAAAATACATAAATACTTTCCCGATTATATACAATATAAATATAAATAACATAATAAATAATATAAATAATTCAATAAATAGTTCAAACCCTTATTTACAAAAGCTAAACCACCCCTCTAACTTACCATACATGCCTCCTTCCTGCTGGTGTCCTATATAAGGCCCTCAACCCCCAACGAAGTCTTTTGCCCGGACACCCACAGGAAGCATGCTGGCAAAGGTATGTGAAATAAATTATCATCAATTATTTTACCAAATACTTAATCAAACAATTATCTCCCAAGGGCATTCAAATTAAACAAAAGACAGATCCCAAAATAATGTGTGCACTTTACAAACAATCATACATTTACAATATTACAAATATAACATGATCACACAATACAATAAATCAAACAGTGGTGACACTCCATCGTCACACAGAGCATCAGAGGCAGAACCACCAGACTGATTAACAGCTTCCTTCCACAAGCTGTTAGGATGCTGAACAGTTGATCTGGAATCTCTCATACATACTACTGCACCTATGGACATTATGTATATTATTTGTATATTATGGTTCTGGTTAGTTTTCAAGTATGTCTCAGGGAAGTGTGAATGGCTGTGTTGGGGTGGGGGGTGAGGGTGTGTGTGAGTGTGTCTTAAATTATGTTCTTTTTTTTACTAATATGGATGCCGAGAGAAACGCAATTTCATCTTGCCTGCACTACAGTTGTATGTGCAGCAATATGACAATAAAGGTTGATTTGATTTGATTTGATTTGATAACACAAATTTGAAAGTTATCAAATAATGGTCGGTCAGTGTAGGATTTTGAGGAATGACTAATTGTTCATCAATTTCTACACCATAGGCCAAGACCAGGTCAAGGGTGTGATTATGATGATGAGTTGGTTTACTTACACACTGAGAAAAACCAGTTGAATTTAAGAGGGAGAGAAATGCTACACTATGACTATCATTATCAACATCTATATGAATATTAAAATCACCGGCTATGATAATCTTGTCTGAACTGAGAACTAAGGTTGTTAAGAACTCAGAGAATTCAGACATAAATTCAGCAAAAGAAGCACTGGGAGGGCAAAATAATGTGGAAAATAAAAGGCTGTTCTGACCTCCAGGATGGATGTGCTAATCTAAAAATTAAGCATTCAAAAAAATTATAATGTGAGTTTAGCTTAGACTGAGGGTTCATTGGTAATGTGGATTCATATGTTACCCCGGCACCACCACCTCAGCCAGTGTTTCTAGGAATATGAATATTACCATAGCTGGGGAGGGTGGCCTCATTGATACTAACAAAGTCATCGGGGCATAGCCATGTTTCTGTGAGACAGAGTAAATTTATATTGTGATCCATGATCATATCATTAATTAAGGTTGCTTTATTGGACAGAGATCTTATATTCAGCAGTCCGCTTTAAGAATTTAAAAAATTTTGTTTTGTTTTTCCACAATATGTTGTAGGTAAATAATGCTGCCCTGTGAAACTGTCCTTTTTGCATACATTTAAAAAAAAACAACTGTATTCTGTAATATCGTGAAAAAATATCGTTATTGTGAAAATTCACAGAAATATTGTGATATCATTTTTAGGCCATATTTCCCACCCCTACATTCAAGATGTATGTGTCACTTATGGCTCTAGCTAAGGCTAGCAAGCTTCGACTATGTGCTATGCTAATACATAGCCTTGGCAGCGAGGAACAACACATGTTCAGAACACTGGGCCCGGCGGATACCTATAACGAGTGTGTGTTCCTGTTAGCCGGACATTTTGCGACAACGGAGAGTGTGCTGGTGAAAAGAATTAGGTTTCTCCAATGCCGATAGGGAGTGGGAGAAATGATTCAGCAATTCGTTGCCGACCTCCGCTGTCTGGCTAGTACATGCAGGTTTGCACAGTTAGAAGAGGAGATGGTGTGGGACTAGCTAGCGGAGCACACATCCAACCCAAGGCTGCAGGGGAAGCTGTTAATGGTGCTGGACAACCTGCCACTGGTGAAGGCGGTGGAGTTAGCATTCCAGTTGGAGGCCGCCGCCCAGCTAACTTTGCAGCTAGGAGCTTCACAACAACAACAACCCCCGCTAGCTCATGCAATTACCAGGGCAGAAGAGCTCGCTGACACCGCAATCTTTTCAGAGGATGCCGAGGTGAACACCATGGGACAACAGGACATCATGGGATGCTGAGTGTGTGGTAGCTGTGATTCGTCAGTGCACCAGACGTGCACGCGCTCCTGCCCCAGAAAGCAGAAATGCCATCGCTGTGGTAAGCCTAACCATTTTGCCAAGATGTGCCGTTCAACTTTGTCAACAGTGAGCTCGCCACCCAGCTCAATTGGACTGCTTTTAACAACAACCATTCATGCACTGGACTCTAGCAATATGACATGCAACTGGTGCACAGTTGTGCTTGATGACATCAGTGTGCCGTTACTGCTGGATACCGCTGCTACGAGATCGCCGATGAACTGGGTTACCGTGAAGATGTTCTTCCCTCGGCATCCAATCGAGAAGGACGCAGCCGAGCTCTACGGATATGGGCACACCAGAATCAGCCTTGTAGGAGCCATCACACTGACGGTTCGCTATGGTTCCAAGGTCCTTCCAGCATTCACCTTCCAGCATTCACCTTCCAGGTAGCGACACATGCCGATAACATCCTCGGGTGTGATCTCTTTTATGAACTGGGGTTCACCATCACTTACAACCTAGGACTTTGTGTGACTGCTGATGGCCGGAAGCCGCTTCACCCAGATGCGGGTGCAACTGCTCCAAGCTTCACACCACACAGTGAGCAGAGCCCGGACTCGAATCAGATCCTCGCCTGTCAGAAGCCTCTCAGAGCTGCTGTCCAGCTGCAGGAGATCGAGTCTGTGGCCAAGCAGCACCCAGGTGAATGACACCAGCCGGGAGGTCATCCTGCCACTGGCAAGAACATCACGCCACCACAACAACATCCAGCATCAGGTAAAACCATTGAGACAAGACAGCAGCAGCAGCGCCATTTGAAGCTGAACAGGTCATCGCTCACAGTACTCAATTGGGTTCAGGTCCGTCGATCCAAACACCTAGACCTGCAGATGATCAAGTCACCGCCGATGCTGATCACCACACAATTGGGGCGAGCCACCTCTCAGATGGCCGATGGTTCGCAATGGCACGCCAGCCATCTGAGAAAGGTAAGACCACCAGCCACCCCGGATCAAGATGTAACACTGGAACTGACTCAGCCAGTGTGGGACCCGGACTGGAACTTTGCTGACGGGCAGGGTATGATTCCAGCAGCATAGCACCCAGGTCTGCAGCGGCCAGCGCTACCAGGGCTGCGCCCACCGTGGGCTTGCCAGATGCCCCCTTTGGTTGGTCTCTAAAGTAACTCTGTTTTTGAAATGTTTAAACAGAGCATGGTTGGTTTTGAAGTGGCAGAATAATCCACTCAACCATGTAGGGTTATACCGGGAGTCGACCCAGTTACCCAGGTTCATATAATAATGATTTTGGTGTAAGGAACTTTAGGATTAATGGTTTGGGTCTTAGAAGCTAATTAACCATATTGTGCTTTTGACATCAGGCAAGTATGTGTATTCAAAATATTGGTTAAACAATGGCTAAATATTGTACTTAACATCATGCAGTATCTTACTTTATCACCATACATATGTTGGCCACAGCACTGTTAACAATACACTGCTGTATTTCATCTGTACTCTGCTTTGCTACAGCCCTAATATGAGACGAGTTCCAAGTCGGTTGTCTAGCCTAGTATATTTACATGTGTACGCCACACAGTTGCTCCACCTGCCGATAGCCAGGCCATATGAATGTTAGCAAGCTGGTAGGTGCTCCCACTGTGCTTGGATGTCAGACTCGTGCTGCGATGCATGTCATGTGGTTCTGACTATACTTGTGCTGTGCTAGCTGTATGCCGCTGCAATGCCACACCCAGCTAAAGGTAAACATCACCAGGAGCTCTTGTTTTTCCAAGGGGGAGGTAAATGTGGCATACCGCTAATACCACCATGCACATCACGGACGTGGGGACGCATGCATGGGATGATGTCACCATGCTGTGACCATAGCCGTACAGTATGATAAGGCCCTTTTCCACTAGCCTCATTTAGCCCTACACCGCACCACTCAGCCCGCTAAAGGCGCTTTTCCACTAGCCCCAGCACCGGTTAGCAGGTACTTTTTTCGTACCTGATCCAGGGCAGGGTCTAACCGAGCTGAGTAGGGCTGAGTATGGCTGTGATATGACTTTAAGAGACTGGTCGCCGCTGATTGGTCAGGTCGTAACGTCACGAAAGCGACTTTTTCTGCTGAATTTACTCCACCACCGCCATTTGTAGTTGTTCAGCCAGTGAACACAGTGCACCCCTTTAATACAGTATATTATATTAATATACTGTATAATATACTTATATAATAATATACTCCTAATATTATATATTAGGAGGTGCGCAATTTTCTTTCTATATTAGGCGACGATCGCATCCAGCGCGAGTTGGACGGATCTACTCGAAATGAAAAAATATACCAGCAGGTGTCTGAGCACATGGGTTCCCAAGGGCACATCCGTACTGCCAAACAGTGTCGGGAGAAGCTGAAAAAGCTGAAAAGCGATTACCGAGCAGTGAAGGACCACAATGGTCGAAGTGCAGCGGATCGGAAGGAGTGGAAGTGGTTCGCTGAGACATTGGGCTCGACACGGCCACTGTCACGGTCACGGCCTTGGAAACCGTGGATGGTGAGTGTTGTTTTGATATTGCACATCTTTTCACCACTTTATCCTTTCTGTGCCAAGCTCACTGTTTTTAAGAAATAGGAAGGTTGTTAGATTGTGGGTAATGGTTGTTACTGAGGCTTGCCTATTGTTTTGCAGCCAACTGCAGATTCACGCTGGCTTTGTGTTAAGTATTAACGCGAACAAAACGCTGAATTACGCTTATTGTATTCCGGTTAAAAACTTGAGAGTGTTGTGTACATGTTGCACTTTGGTGTTAAGTTTTAAATTGCGTGCATTTTCTTTCTAGAATCGCAGTTCATATCACAGGGGTCCACCTCAGTGGACATGATGGACACACCGGACTCTCCTGGCGCTGCATCTGGCGGAGCGCCAGCTGGATCGGCTCCGATGTCAGCCACATCACCAGCTCCATCTGGATCACGTTCAAGTGCCGGTAAGGCACAATAACCATGATTTTTTTTTTTTTTTTGGTTGAAACAGGTCCAGCAGCGGAAACCAGGGTCGAAAATCCATCCATCCATCCATCCATCTTCTACCGCTTAATCCTTTACAGGTCGCGGGGGGGCTGGAGCCTAACAAGTTATGTACCAAATTGATTAATGCAATTTCCTGTAGCTGCATATTAATTAATTGAAAATGTCTTTTTAAATGTACAAAAAGGTTATTCTTTGGTCTTCACTTATCGGTGTTCCACAACCATTTTTAGGTGTGGTGATTGGTGCTGTTGTAACTCCTGTTTTATAAAAACAACTAAAGCTCATGAACTGCCGTTGAAATCAACATGCTTCATTGAAATGCTTCGCGTCAACTGACTGTATTAACCCATTCAGATTTCTGCGGCCACACTACAAGCAACTAGTTTAAACATTACCCATCCATCCATCCATATTCTTAATCTTAATCCTTTTTAGTTTTGCAGGGGGGCTGCAGCCGAAGACAGCACCCTGTGTGTTGCAAAATCTGCTCTACTGAGGGGCAGCAACATGACAGTTCAGCTTATACACAGCAATGAAGCATAATATAATAGTGACATTCCACCACAGACTTTCACCTGTGTAATTCCATAATATATGTAGTGATCCAGCTTTAACGACCATGCCTTTCTGTCTTTCCATCTAGGTAAGAGGAAAACAGACAACTCCCATCACTGACCTTACATTAGCGATGGCCAACATGCATGACGAAGAGATGCGGCTCTTGGAACGGCAATATGACCAGCGGCAAGAATCAGGAGTACATGCAGCATTTGCGACAGGTGGCCGCAGATGTGCGGGCAGATGCGCGTGAAGCCCTGGAGCAGGACGCTGCGTTACGAAGGGAAGAGCTCGCAGAGATGTCAGCATTCAACAGAGATTTCCTGACCCTATTTGGCAGGCTTGTGGACGCATTTAGCAGTCGGCGTGTCTAACCATGTCTCCCCACGCCCAGTCTGTTTTTTTGTTTGTAAATTTTGCTTCTGGAATAAAATTGTATTGTTTGCATCAAAAGTCTGGTTTATCTGTTATGACACCGTATGAGAAAAGCCAATAATTACATACACATTCCATTCTCTGTTCACTCCACATGCTGCTGTTCATCAGGTCAGGTGTATAGCCTTCTAATGGTAATTTAATTTTTAACAACACAACGAAACGTAATGTCTTGGTAGTTTTTTTTTTTTTATTTTAAACAAATTTGCAATGCGGAATCCATTTCTCTTGAATGGGTACATTTTTTAGGTTATAAGCAGTTGTACAGGTGTGCTTGAACTTGTAGACACTGATAAAGGTAAGTACGTGTAAGTTGAATGTTGCATCACCAGTCAAAATTTCATAAATTAAGAAGGAATCTAGCAAAAATTTGGCACTAATAACAGTAGACAAATCGGACAAGGATACACAACTGTGTTTTTGTTGCACACAACTGTTGTTACCAACAAGTGCAAAATTTATACTCCCTTTTCCCAAAAATTAAAAATCAATTTGTAAGTAAAAGTGGGAGACCTTTACATGGGAAAATATGACATGTATCAGCACATGATTTATAGTTCAATTTGCATTTCCACCTAAGCAAAAGTGGCTTGTCGAGCTGGATTTTTGTGAAGATGGCCTGTGCGGTGTTTCTGCATGTAATTACATACCTGTCAAGTGATACGGTTTTGCCGTATTTTAATACGGGGAAAATACAATTTTAGCAAATACGGGCGTATTGCCATTTCTGTACGCCAAAGAGAAAAATATACGGGAAAAAAAATTATTGAGAGTGTGGGGAGGAACACGTCGTGTGACCCCCACAGCATACGGGGCTGTCAGAGCGCTCAGCGTGAGCAATTATCACAACAGTGAGAAGTGTGGACTCATCATTAGGCTGATGGCTTCGCACCTTCTTAACAGATAAGCGTTATGAACAAGAGGACAGGTAGATGGACCATGCACAACATTTTATTTACAAAAAACATTTTTGAAATATGTATGCACATAAATGTGGACGAAATAGACAAGTATTGCATCACAGCATCTCGTATTATATTGTAACGTGCAGCTCGACATGGCGACGTCCCACCGGCAGCTTCAAACTCACGCCTCCCGCTCCGGAGTCCTGCACTCTACCTGTGTCGCCAATAGGGTCAACCCGCTTGTCAAGCCAAGTAGGGTGCTTATACTGAGTTCGCTACAATATCACCACCCTGCTCCTCTGCTCTCTGTGCCGCTGCCACCACTGGTTCATCTACTGCATCATCCAATGTAGTGTCA
Source organism: Pholidichthys leucotaenia (assembly GCA_020510985.1). Lineage (NCBI taxonomy): Eukaryota > Metazoa > Chordata > Actinopteri > Cichliformes > Pholidichthyidae > Pholidichthys > Pholidichthys leucotaenia. Next base: position 87,844,797 of record CM035846.1, on the reverse strand, counting down.
AATGTCTCTCCATGACTCTCACACAGATTGTGCAGAGCACAACAAGTCAGCACCATAGATTTAACCAGTTTCATGTCACAGTCATTCCTCTCTCCTTCCTCCTTCCTTCTCTCCTTGTCATCAGCCATTTTGTTTGTTGTGGAGGATTCGGTCGCGTGTTTCACGTCACGAGGGTGTGGCGCCGCCTGCTGTTCAACAAATCCCACCCACAGCAGGTGTGCCAGCAGTAGCTGAAAAGCAACTGAGGCTGAACCGAACCGAAGTGAGTAGAGTCGGGTTTTCAATGGGGCTGGGCTGGGCTAGTGGAAAAGCCCCTATAGTTGCGACACGCTTTGAACTCGCCACTGCCCGGCCACGTGGTTCATGGAGCTCCAAATAGTTCCAAACAACGGCCTTTCTATAATGGCGTGTGAATAGCAGCTGTGATGATCTGTGGCATAAAAAACATTTTTTAGCCACACTAGGGACATTCATTCATTCATCTTCTTCCGCTTAATCCTTTTCGGGTTGCGGGGGTGCTGGAGCCTATCCTAGCATCTTTGGGCGAGAGGCAGGGTACACCCTGGACAGATTGCCAGTCCATCGCAGGGCCAGGTAAATATTCAAAATGCTTATCGGTAGGTATATTGTTAAACTTATAATGAACAGATTTAACTGTACTATAATACAAACAAGCAACATTAACATTAACATTTTTCTGACAGAAGTGTGCATTTTTTTCCTTTTAAATGTACTGCTTTCTTTATTCTAAATTTTACTTTATTGCATAAATTTGCTACTTTTTCCTCATAATATTGTATTTCTCTGTCTCATAACTTTGATTTTTATTGTACATTTGAGACTATTTTCAAATTGAAATGTGGCTGTTTTTTAGTTTTTAAAAAATCATTACTTTTTCTTACACATTTATGCATTTTTATACTAAATTTGAAAGTTTTTTTAATTCTAGCTTTTTATGCACACCTTCGTAGCACACCTTTGTAAACTATTTTGGAAACGTTACATTTTTCTCTTAAAAGTTTAAACATGAGGAAAAAATACAAACTATAAACGTGTATATTATGTCTGAAATCAGAGTTGGAGTCAGTCTTATGCCATGCAGTGAACTCAACTTTATTGGGAGGAACACAGAACTATATACAGAGTGCCGTAGGCCACCTGACGTCACACACAGGGGCGGGTACGGCAACACACACACACACACCACACAACATTCCCCTCCCCCTTACAAAAGTGCAAAACACATACACACAATCCAGAGCCACCCCAATTTAGGACCTTAATTATGCCCTAAGGGAAATAGCAGGGAAACAGTGAACTAGAATAGACTAACACATTCACCCAAAACAACTAAAATCAGCGGGCTTTTTTTCTATACTAAAAACACATTCATTCACATGCACCACATGAACATATTTACACTAACATCATTTATGTTACTCCAATGTCCACGGGCAGCCAAGTGTAAAACCGGCTCGGGGGCCCAGGGCAGCCCCACGGCATATGTGCCCCTGGCAGCCGTCTGCCTCCCGGGATCGAAGCTGACCTCCCCAGCAAAAATGTCTCTTTTCCTCACCCTTGGCCGCTTCTCTCCTCTGGACCCACAGTGCTGCTGCCTGGCACGCAGTCCCTCTGTGCCTGTCGGTCCACCTCCGACCGTCTTCAACACCGCCGTAGCTGTCGCCGTTGTAACCCCAAACACTCCGGCCCCCCGTGGCCGAACTCCGGGGGAAACCAAAACTCGCTCATCAGCGCCGCTCCTTGACCCAGGCGCCTCGCTGCTGCTCCTGGCACCCTCGTCCAAGGCGCTCCGCTGCACTGCCTCTGCGCCCTGCTGTCGCTGCTCTCTATCAGGGCGCTCGTCAGCGTCACCCGTCAACCCAGGTACTTTGTCGTTGCGCCCAGCACCCTCATCCAAGGCACTCTGCTGTGCTGTCTCTGCGCCCGACACCTCCTCTCTGTTGTCTGAGGTGCTCTGCTGTGCTGCCTCCGTGCCCATCTGTCATTGCTGCTTCCCGGGACTTTCAGCATCACTCTCGTCGGTGTCACTTGTTGACCCAGGTGCCTCATCGCTGTGCCCAGCACCATCGTCCAAGGCACTCCGCTGCGCTGCCTCTGCACCCGGCTGTCGCTGCTGCTTCCCGGGGTTTTCAGCCTGCTTGCTCCCGCTCTCCCGCTGCCTGGACTCCAGCCGCGGGGGAGACCCAGTTGAGTCCAGTCGCTGCTCTCCCTCTATGCTGTTGTTGCTCACCGTGCTGTCAACATCACCAGCACTACGGTCCCGTACCGTGCTGAGCTCCTTGGCTGGCTTGCCATGATCGGGTGCTCCCCCACTCGTGGCCCCGGTTCTACCTCAAAGTCTAGCTGGTAGCTCGTAGCTTGGTTTTGGCGTGCATCTAGCTTTGTGGCTAACTTCCCCATAGTCACTGACTGAGCTGCTAGCTTCCCCGAGCTAGCTAACTTAGCTTCTTTTTGCGTCAACAGTTCCATTATCCGCAGTTTCGTGGTGCTCGTATGTTCAGCAAAGTACTCAGCCAGGCGCCTGATAGCATCCGCATAAGACTCCGTTTCTCCCAACATACAGAGAATTTTCTGACTTTCTTCGCCGAGATGGTGGACCAGAAGTGCTCGTCTTTGTACTCCGTCGAGTCTACTTAAGCCCAGCGCCATGATGTAACCCTCGAACATGGCCAGCCAGTTCGGTCACAGGATCACTGGCTCACCCGGATATTCCAGAAATGGTGATAATGGTGGAGGTATCCCATACACCCCAATAGTTTCTCCTCATCGCCAAAATGTTATGTCTGGAATCAGAGTCGGAGTCAGTCTTATGCCATGCAGCGAACCCAACTTTATTGGGAGGAACACAGAACTACAGTGGGGCAAAAAAGTATTTAGTCAGCCACCAATTATGCAAGTTCTCCCACTTAAAAGATGAGAGAGGTCTCCAATTTTCATCATAGGTATACCTCAACTATGAGAGACAAAATGAGAAAAAAAAATCCAGAAAATCACATTGAATGATTTTTAATGAATTAATTGGTAAATTCCTCAGTTAAATAAGTATTTGGTCAATAACAAAAGTTCATCTCAATACTTTGCTATATACCCTTTGTTGGCAATGACAGAGATCAAACGTTTTCTGTAAGTCTTCATAAGGTTTTCACACACTGTTGCTGGTATTTTGGCCCATTCCTCCATGCAGATCTCCTCTAGAGCAGTGATGTTTTGGGGCTGTCACTGGGCAACACGGACTTTAAAGTCCCTCCAAAGATTTTCTATGGGGTTGAGATCTGGAGACTGGCTAGGCCACTCCAGGACCTTGAAATGCTTCTTACGAAGCCACTCCTTCATTGCCCGGGCGGTGTGTTTGGGATCATTGTCATGCTGAAAGACCCAGCCACGTTTCACCTTCAATGCCCTTGCTGATGGAAGGAGGTTTTCACTCAAAATCTCACAATACATGGCCCCATTCATTCTTTCCTTTACACAGATCAGTCGTCCTGGTCCCTTTGCAGAAAAAACAGCCCCAAAGCATGATGTTTCCACCCCCATGCTTCACAGTAGGTATGGTGTTCTTTCTCCTCCAAACACGACAAGTTGAGTTTTTACAATAAAGTTCTATTTTGGTTTCATCTGACCATATGACATTCTCCCAGTCCTCTTCTGGATCATCCAAATGCTCTCTAGCAAACTTCAGACGGGCCTGGACATGTACTGGCTTAAGCAGGGGGACACGTCTGGCACTGCAGGATTTGAGTCCCTGGCGGCGTAGTGTGTTACTGATGGTAGCCTTTGTTACTTTGGTCCCAGCTCTCTGCAGGTCATTCACTAGGTCCCCCTGTGTGGTTCTGGGATTTTTGCTCACCGTTCTCGTGATAATTTTGACCCTACAGGGTGAGATCTTGCGTGGAGCCCCAGATCGAGGGAGATTATCAGTGGTCTTGTATGTCTTCCATTTTCTAATAATTGCTCCCACAGTTGATTTCTTCACACCAAGCTGCTTACCTATTGCAGATTCAGTCTTCCCAGCCTGGTGCAGGTCTACAATTTTGTTTCTGGTGTCCTTTGACAGCTCTTTGGTCTTGGCCATAATGGAGTTTGGAGTCTGACTGTTTGAGGTTGTGGACAGGTGTCTTTTATACTGATAAGTTCAACCAGGTGCCATTAATACAGGTAACGAGTGGAGGACAGAGGAGCCTCTTAAAGAAGAAGTTACAGGTCTGTGAGAGCCAGAAATCTTGCTGGCTTGTAGGTGACCAGATACTTATTTTACCAAGGAATTTACCAATTAATTCATTAAAAATCCTTCAATGTGATTTTCTGGATTTTTTTTTTCTCATTTTGTCTCTCATAGTTGAGGTATACCTACGAAGAAAATTGGAGACCTTTCTCATCTTTTAAGTTGGAGAACTTGCACAATTGGTGGCTGACTAAATACTTTTTTGCCCCACTGTATATAGAGAGTGCCATAGTCCACCTGACGTCCCACACAGGGGCAGGTACGGCAACACACACACACACCACACAACAGTGTACTCTGTAAAACAATCAAATTCATACAGTGTACAGACAGTCATAAATAAAATTACTTTTCTGAACCACAATAGAACTACAAAGGATAGAAAATATATTCTGTTAATAGTTCAGTTAGTTTTTTTACTAATTTCAAGTGAGCCATTTTATAAAATTGAGTATTTCACATATATAAATATGACAATTGTTTTTTGAATGTTTGTTTTTAACATTTGACTCTTCATTTACCAACTTAAAATAATCACTTGTTTTCAAATGTATTTAAAAAAACAGTCTATATCCCAAGTCTTTTCACCCCATGTTTCTCCCAACAATTTCTTCAAATAAGTACAGAATATTTTCAACACAACAGAATGATAAAATATTAAAATTGCTAATTTATGAATGTTAAATAACATTGCCACCACCAGGTGCTTATTTATGAATGTTAATGTTAATGTATGCTAATTTATGAATGTTAAATAACACTGCCACAGATAACCAGATTATCAAGTTGAGCTGGCTGCTGTTCACCTGAATCTAGTGTGGAGCGTGGAGCAAGCTAATGAGCAACTTTGTGTGCTTCTATCGGACATAAACACAAAAAAAGCTGACAAAATAAAACACTATCACAGACTACATAATCTACATGTTAACTTAAGTGGTGAAATAAACAAAGCAACGGCCATTCAATAACTTACCAGGGATTATTAAGCAGACACTCCGGAAAATGAGTGGTGGTCTATGGGGAAAACTACATTGTTTGGAACTAATCGCTGCTCCTTGATCCACGTGACCTCCGCATTCCAAAGTTTCTAGTGAAGTCTATCGGAGTGTTGCAACTATCTTACTATATGGCTATGGCCATGACTATATTAAGGGGCTAATGGCGGGAGACCCATCGTCGGCCGCACCTCGGACACAGTCCAAGGACGGATCATTTTTTCACACATAAGGAGTTGTTCAGAACTCCCTATACAAAGATATAGCGTGATGATAATCAAGTCAGTGGTGGTAATGCACCTGTAAGCTGGTTGCCAACCGCCAATCAAATCAAAAAGAAGAAGAAGAAGAAGAAGAATAGACTCACTCTTGTACAGTAGGTGGCGGTATGCACCTTTCAGTTGTTTGCTATCGGCCAGTAACCGAGAGAAGAAGAAGAAGAGGAAGAAGAGTCGGGAGACTGTGGCGCTCCGCCTTCAACCGGTAACCTGCCTGTACCACATTCCTCCTAGCTTGTTCCACGTGTTAGCTATGTTCAGTAACACTAACCCTCAGCACAGAAACATGTCCGCTGGTCTCAATACTCACAGACACAACAGTTAGTGGGGAAAAGTTTCTGGAATGGAACAGGGAAACACTAAATCCAAATGACAATTAAAAAAATGAATCAACTCTGAAATTATTATCAAATACACTGTACTTGGATATTGTTATAGCTCACATGAACAAAAACTGACTTTGCTGTCTGTTTGAAAGAAAATGAAATTCAGCCACATACCTGAAACAAAAATGAGCTTTGTTGTCCTTGTGGTTTCAGAGGCACGGGATCAAATAAAAGAGAGGGAAAACTCCCGCATCAGGTCCACACCCTCTTTGTAAAGTAACGACAGACAGCAACCAATTTAGCTGAAGAAAGAACAAAAAAAAAATGAACTGAAGCCGCCAGTTTGATGGACAGCATAAATGACAGGCAAGGTGTTGTAAAGGTGAGAGAGGGCGGCTAGGATCGAGGTTTCAGGTTCAAGCAGGAAGAGCTGTGATCCCCCTGCCTCTAACGGCTCAGGGCTTGAGTAAATAAAGTAACGACCTTTGGACCTAAATGGTGAGACTGAGCAGGAGGGTGGGGGGCAATAGAAGCAATAAAAGCAACGGTCTATGGCTAATCAGAGCCAGTGTTAGGATTGCTGCACAATTATCACACAAAATACTATGATTTCAGTCAAACTGATGTTATTTTCTAAACAGTACTGTAATGATTTAAAAAAAATGCCTAATGAACATAACGTTTGGGTTGAGAAATAAACATTTTTAAATGATCAGTTTGCAAGACAATATGACAATGTGGACACTTTCAAATTATGATACTAAATAATTTGTGTTGTATGATACTAAATTACTTGTGTTCATGTGTGAAAGCATGAATAAATCATAACTTCTGGTTCCTTTAAGAATAGCCAACAAAGAACATTAAACAAGTCAAACTTTTAGTGAGATAAAAGAGAAGACAAACTTTTATTGAGATAAAAACAAGTGACAATTTAAATCATAGTGAACACATGAAACTTTTTTCCATTAATATTAAACCTTTTAGAGATGGAGTGTGTACAGATTTTCATGTTATAAAAACAAACAAACAATCAAACAAAAAAAACAAAACAAAAACACCTTCCCAATTAATCAGGTGGCATTTGGTGACCCAGGAGCACTCTCCTCTGTGCAATATCCCTGTAATTCAAGCACATCAATTACAGTATTTTGGCACAATCTGCTCATTTCTCCAGAAGCTGGTACAAATAATTACCGTGGTATGCAAATAGCTGGCCACTCCTGGACAAATGTTTTTCAATCAAAAAGATCCAGGTAGTCAATGTAGGATATTTAAGGTGGGAATAAAAGACCTGTTGCATCGTAATATCGTGATACTTTGTGGTGGTGATACTGTATCAATTCAGAGACACTAGTATTGTGATACTTTACTAAGAATTATTAATGAATATTGCAAACACAAACTTAAATATTTAGGTACCTCCAAAAACTAGGTGCATTTTAAGTCCACTAGGTGATGCTAAATGCTTACTGTCTGGTTAGTTCAGCACAGAAAAGGAGTGACTCCTGAGGTCTAGCACGGAGTTGAACAAGACAGAGATCAGGATGAAAATTGCAATATGCTATGATAGTACAATACAAGGCGTATTGCAAAATCATGAAACAGGGTCTCCCATAAGTCTGGATCCATAGTGAAAAACAATAAAATCACAAAATAATCTCAAAATTTATTACATAATGTGTCCAAAGTTTAGCTAATAATGTCTTCAAAGTGTCAACCATTGTGTAAATGACCAGTCAGTGACATGGGTTGCCTGCAACAGAATAAACAATATAAGAAATGCCTGTGAGTCCAGACTTAAAGACACCCTGTAGTATCACTGCGGCCCAAGTATTGTGATAGTATCGTATCGTGCAGCCTCTGGTGAGTCCCACCCCTATAGGATATTGGAGAAAAACACATTGGTAGCAAATATTAATACATAATTATTTTTTTCTTCATCAAAATAATAAAGAAAAAATAAAGAATACACAAATGTCACATGTGCAAAAGTCTGGGCAACTTACATACTTAAACATACAATTTTTAAAAAAAATGCCAGATTACATTTGTCAAGGGGTAGCAAAAATTTTTTCATTACACTATAATTAAGGGGTGCTCAGATTTCTGCACGTCACATCTGCTTACTTATTTAAAAATTTGTTTTATTTATAAAATAACAAGAGCACTCTGAGGCGAGCACAATATCCCCCGCCTGCTTTCTTTGAAGATTCCAGTATTGTTACTGAAGCTGAGCAGTTATTAACTACTTTCATGCACATCATCGGCATATATCAAATCCTGGTACCAAGTACCAACATTTGGAAACAGACCATCAATGACAGAGTAGCTCATTCCTGCCTGACTAAATCACTCCGGATGCTCAGATCTGCTGATCGTTGATGTCAAAACAGGTAGGACGGACGGATAGACAGATGGATGGACAGACAGCAGTCGGGCATCGCCATAACATGACTGGCGCCTAGCGGCTGCCCCGGCCTTGGATGCGCTCTGCAGAGCGTGCCCAAATGCCAAGTCACGTTTCGTTACCTTGTATTCATACATGTGTAATGACAATAAAGTTGAATCTCATCTCAATCTCATCTCATCTCATAATCCCCCTTTGATTCGACCAGCAGGGGATAAAAAGTCATGTTTGCTGATGATATTGTAAGTTTTTACCATATCCTACAGAGACCCTTTTTACATTTTTCCAATCAAAAATTATGCTATTAGTCATGGGAAAAGGTGGAGTCACCATAGGCCATACTATATATTATCACAAGACTTGGGCCATGATCCAATATTACCATGATCTTATGATATGCTGAGTATTGTGATGTCATATACTCTAATTTCCCATTCCGGGCTTTGTCAACTTCCAGCTAGATCTCAGGAGTCACTCCTTTACTGTGCTGACCTGACTAGACAGTGAAAATTTGGCATCATCTAGTGGACTGAAAAGTCACCTGTTTTTTATAACTGTGGTACCTAAATAGGTAAATTTGTATTTGCAACACTGATTAATAAAGTATCACAATACTGCTGTCTCTGAGTCGATACAGTATCACCACCACAAAGTATTGCAACATTACAATGTATCAACCCCCCAAAAAAATTTTGCATACCACTGTATACACTGTAATACACCACCACCTAAAAATCTGAATTGAAATCATAAATGTAAACTTCATGCAAACGGAAAAAAAAAACATCTCATAATTCAAGTGAAAACAACATCATAAATGTCTTCATTCCCAGCCTGACATACTTTTGGCACAGCAGTCAAGACAGTTAAGCTTAGGTTTTAAGTAACTTTATGAAAAAAAAAAATCAAATTTTGCAAACATTTCAAGAGCAGGAAAATCTCAATACAACGTATGATTTTGCCAGTGATTGCATCATCATGAACAAAATGTTGCAGTAGTACAAATCCATGTCCCAGATAACATTACTAATACAGAAACACACTTCTAATGACAATAGCAAAAACTATGCTGTGAAAATGTGTATTTTGCCATTTTCAAAATACACATTCAAAAATATTTAAAAACAGGCCTGTTTTATATTTTCCAGCCTCACCAATTAAATTTACATGCCAATCTTTGCAGGTCTGCAGTTTACATTGCAAATGACTTCAAGTAGGGCTGGGCAATTAACTGAAATAAAACCAAAACTGATGTTCAGGATGTAAAACCGATGTAATGGCAGCACGGTGGTATAATAGTTAGCACTGTTGCCTCACAGCTAGAAAGTTCCAGGTTTTGAATCCCCAGGCTGGCAGGGGTAGAACCTTTCTGTGTGGAGTTTGCATGCTCTCCCTGCTCCAGTTTCCTCCCACAATTCAAAGACCTGCATGTTAGGTTAATTGGTGACTCTATATTGTCACTAGTTATCCATGTGCAGTAGGCCCTTAGAATAGCGGGTTAGTACTAGTGAAGCACTTTGAGTGGTCTTTGAAACTAGAAAAAACACTATATAAGTACAGGCCCTTAACCTTAATCTTGCTCATGTCGGGTTTATTTTTGTTTTCTGCACCCCCCCCCCTTTCTGTTGTATGTATGTGTATATGAGAGCTTTCACATCATGCCCCTTCAAAACATGCCCTGTGTGTGCACTTACGTGACTCCGCACCCCAGAAACTGTGCAATCAATGGTGTTTGGAAGCAGCAGAACAGAATGGTGGAAAAATTAAAACAGCTTATGTCAAAAAGAAAAGTGATGTACGTCCACATAGGATGTGATGATTGACTCTATTTCATCTGAAGATGCCAAGAAAAAGTAAGCAAAGTCCTAAGTCTACTTAAACTTAACACGTAAATGCACCTAAGCTAAAACACTGTCAACCGTTATTGGCGTCAGTTGAACCGTTTTACAGTGGGAATGGGCAAGATGATTTAACAACCTGATTAGAGACTCATAATTCCTATCTGATGATAACATGATCATGGATGCTGAAACTGATATGAAAGGTTCAATTAACCGTGATGCTGATTTTAGGTCAAATTCCCCAGCCCCTAACTTCAAGTCACTTAAATTTGCAAACCAGCTCAATACTATGATACACTTATTTTGGGGTTGAAAATAAGTCAAAATGAAACACCAAATCATAAAAATCTGGAACAGTATGGAAAAAAAAATGCTATCACTCTTAAATTTATTTTGATGTTTATTTCATTGCTAAGAGTAAGAACCCAAGATATTTTATGTTTTAGGTGATTAACTTCATTTCATTACATTAAATCAGACTAAACGTTTCCTGTTTTAGGTCAGTTAGGATTACCAAAATTATTTTTTTAGAGTTTTTTTTTTTATTATTATTTCTTCAAAGTCAGAAATTTACACATATTTCCTGAGTATTTGGTAGCATTGCCTTTAAATTGTATGACTTGGGTCAAACATTTTAGGCATCCTTCCACAAGCTTCTTACAATAGTTTGCTGGAATTTTGCAGGATTCTGTCAGGAGGGCCATTCCTCCTGACAGAACTGGTGGAACTGAGTCAGGTTTGTAGACCGCCTTGCTAACACGCGTCTTTTCAGTTCTACCCACAAATTTTCTATGGGATTCAGATCAGGGCTTTGTGATGGCCTCTCCAGAACAGTGACTTTTTGTTACTTAAGCCACTTTGTAACTAATTTGGCAGTAGGCTCAGGGTCACTGTCCATTTGGAAGACCCAAGCTTTAGCTTCCTGGCTGATGTCTTGAGATTTTGCCTCAGTATTTTAACATAATGTTCTTTCCTCATGATGCCATCCATTTTGTGAAGTGCACCAGTCCTTCCTGCAGCAAAACACCCCCACAACATGATGCTGCCACCCCCATATTTCACATTTGGGATGGTGTTCTCAGGCTTGCAAGTTTCGCCTTTAACGATAGTCATTATGGCCAAACAGTTCAATTTTAGTTTAATCAGATTACAGGACATGTCTCCAGAAATCTGTATCTACCCGAAGTTCCTTCACAGTAAAACTTTTGACGACAAGATTCCCTTCGGATTTTTTTTATGTTGGTTTTGGAATAATGGCTTCTTCCTTGTTGAGTGGCCTTTTAGCCCATGTCAGTACAGGACTTGTTTCACTGTGGATAATGAGACTCTTTAACCAGCTTCAGCTAGCATCTTCACAAGGTCTTTTGCTTTTGTTCTGGGGTTGATATGCACGCTTTACACCAAAACACATTCATCTCTGGGACACAGAATCTGTCTCCTTCCTGAGCGGTATGATGGTTGGACATCCCCATGGTGTTTATGCTTGCATATTATTCTTTGAACAGATGAATGTGGCACCTTCAGGCATCTGGAAATTGTACCCAAGGATGAATCAGACTTGTGAGGGTCCACAGTTCTCTTCCTGATATTAGTGTATGTAAACTTCTGACTTTTATGAAAGTAATAAAAAAACACTTAGCAAATATAAAAATTATTTAACAAACAGAAATAATTTTTACTAATCTAACTGAAGTAAAACAGCAAAAGTGTAGTCTGATTTAATGCCAGACAGGAAAAAAAGGCAATGTGTCTTTTTATACAGTGTACAATATCTTCTGGTTTTGATTGTATATATTCATTCACACATTTAAGGTTTCAAGGTTTATAAAGAGGTTAAAAAAGGAAAAATAATTAAAACGTGATTGTAAACATATGATTTGCTTCAAAAAAGAGCATCAACAAAAGGCTGAGTCTTTGAGGAGCAAAGATATCGGTTGATCTCAAGTTTATCAACAAATGTATCGAAAAATCATTAACATTTTTCAAAACAATGTTCCTAAAAGAAAGGAAGAGACTGAAGACATTTAATATATTTTTCTCTACAGTTTACAATATCAAAAAAGGAAGAATTTCAGTACGTAATTTCATTGCGTAAAGAGTGAGGGTGAAAGCCTAAGCTTAACACCCATGATCTTCAATCCCTCAGATGGCCCTGCATCAGGAACAATCATTCGTCAGTAGCTATATATATAAATAACCAAATGTGTAAGAGATTGCTATGGCAAACATTTGTCAAGAACTGCAGTTGGGGTGTTCGTAATAATTACAAATACCAAATTGATATTGCGATGTGACCATATGCAACCATATGAAAGCGCATACGAAAGTATCATGATAACTGTGTAAAAGTAATACCGTGCCTCTTCAGTTACTTCCATTTTCTGTTTTCGCTCTGTCACAAGGTGGTGGTCATGCACCTTGTAAATTTGTGAATAACCAAAAAAGATGTTGCCAAATTAGCTAATGTGTCTAAGAATTTTTTTTGTTTTGATCACTTATAAGGCATTACATACAGCATTTACCCAAAAACATGCAATAAACAAAATGAAAGAGCAATTTGACTACAATGATTATTCATTAATTTTTTCACAATTTCTGTATATATCCTGACCGTATTGTTAATGTGACATTTTCCCACCATGATAAGCATGCAATAAAACCAGCAGCAGCCCTAACTACAATACGGAGATACATTCACAAATTCCACTTAAACGAAACCTTATGATAAATATGACTAAAATTAGAGTTGACTTCTCTGGGCTCATTGGATGGATCATCACACAGTGGATAGGCCGAGCACTATTCAGGATCATTTTGGGAATAAACGGACGCTGTGTGCTCCAGGCCAAAGATGAAAACGACCATCTAACACTGTTAACAGCAATGAGACCAAAAACCAAGGTCTGTTATGATATGGGGTTGTATCAGCGCCTGTGGCAATTTATATTTTAGAGATAGCACCATTTATGCAAAAATGCAGGAATGGCTGTGTATATTATTGGACAAAGCATGTTGAATATGGAGCTGCCAGGCAAGAGGAAAAGAGAAAGACCACAGAAAAGATTCATGGACATAGTGAAGGAGGACATGGGAAAGGTTGGTGTTACAGAAGAAGATGAAAGGGATAGGGTGAGATGCAGGCCAATGATCCACTGTGATGACCCCTAAAGAGAGCAGCAAGGAGGAGGAGGAATGGCTGTGTATAAAATTAATTCAAGTTGGCCAAACACATGCCATCCATTAGGTTCATACTGTCTGCAATGAAATGTCATTCCTTTTGTGCATTTTCTGTACCATCCCACTTTTTTCTGATTTTGGGTTATATTTTATTTGAGTCAAATTCTTAACATTAAGCAAGAACTAGACTGAAATTGTCATAAAGCATTTTCTCTGTTAAGGCAACTGAATATCCCTCAAATTATTGGTTATGTAAAATAAGTCCACCAACTATTCACAGTAATGAAAGTAAAACCTGGCTGAAAAAACTCTTTGAGTTCCTGACAAGATGTCTAAGTATAATTTGGGCTGTTGAATATTGAAGTTATACTTACTGAGCACAAACCAGGTAGTGCACTATGTAAACTATACTCAGTGTATCTTCTCATGAGTGCAATATATCCAGTGTATCTGATGTCAGAAGTGCTTTGTTCCCTGTATACCTCCTAACAAGGGCTCTGTGTATCCTCGGGTTCCTCAGCAATGGTGCGGTAGTGTTGTGGCTGATATTCAACCACAGGAGACTCTGTCTGGGTAAACAGAGGCATTCTCTTCAAGGGTCGTTTCATCAGGAACTTTTGAGATGTCACCAGGTCACCATAGCCCTGGGTATGGGAGAAGGCATAGCCTGACCGACGAGTGCTGATACGCCTGGCAGGGGGACGGTGAGGAACAGGAGCAGGCAATCGCCCCTTTCTCATCTTATATCTCACCTGGACAAAAGAAACATAGAAGAAAAATCTGTTCACTCTGGACATGATCTATCCAATTATTTTCCTAGCTGCTCATCCTATTAAGGGTTGCTTGAGGTTGAAGCCTATGCTCATGTCCTCGAAGCAAGATGAGAGTACACCCTGGACAGATCACAAGGCAAACACAGAGAGGTAAAAAAAAACCCATTAACAATCACATCCATAACTATGGCTGATTTACAGTCATCAGTTGAGCTGACATTATGCTGAAATTAAATGAATTAAAATTTATCTGAAGTGTTTCCTCACCTTGTCAATGATAGTGGGGAAAAGCTGAGTGAAAGTGAAACGGTAAGCCACCACAGGAAGGAGACAAATTAGAGAAGCCAGAAATATGGTCAGCCACACATTTGGTTGGTTTAAAGAGTTCCTTCCAGTGCCTGGAAAAAAAAAGAGACAAACCCAATGAAAGAAACTTAGTGAGCAAGCTCACAGACCCCGCATACACCAGCATCAGAGTTTTCACTGAACAGGAATTAGTGACTTTTGCAATAGAAAAAAGCTCATATTCAAGTCCTTTTTAGTTGGTTAAACTTCTAGGTTAACCAACGATTATGGTATGCCAGTATCAAATGTGTCCAAGGTATTCATGAGTTCAAGCTTCTGTATAAATCTGAAGTCAAGCTGATCTGAAATGTTGATGCTATTGCAGTGACAACATAAAATGGAGTCACAAAAGTACAAGCCCCCCATGGAAAAAATGGAACCTCAAATTAAAAGGATCTCTAAATCAAACCCATTTAAAGTATTGATGAGTTAAAACTTCTGTATAAGTATGAAGTCAATCTGATGAGAAATGTAGAAGCTATTGTGGCGAAAACATAAATGTCAAATGGACAGACAGGTCTAAAACATTTGACCCGCAAGTTTGTTGCTGAGGCTTTAAAAATACTGGTGGTTTCTAGTGATACACCTCAGCCTCTTTTGTTGTTGTTCAGATGTAGTTTATATGGCATTTTGACCTTGATCTTGTGATCCAAAAACCATAGTGATCTTTGTGATCTGGCAGTTTCTGTCTGCCAAGGGAGTTTTCTGTTGCCGTGGTAACAACAGTCCAAATGCTAATGCTAATTTAACATTCAGCTATGTGCTAGCAGCCACTGATAAGAAGCAGACTGGGTTCTGACCAACATGTTAAGTGCACAACATGAGGAGATAACAGACTGGACTGTGTACAGTATCTCACAAAAGTGAGTACACCCCTCACATTTTTGTAAATATTTTATTATATCTTTTCATGGGACAACACTGAAGATATGACACTTTGATACAATGTAAAGTAGTCAGTGTACAGCTTGTACAACTGTAAATTTGCTGTCCCATCAAAATAACTCAACACGCAGCCATTAATGTTTAAACCGCTGGCAACAAAAGTGAGTACACCCCTAGTGAAAATGTCCAAATTGTGCCCAAAGTGTCAATATTTTGTGTGGCCACCATTATTTTCCAGCACTGCCTTAACTATCTTGGGCATGGAGTTCACTTGAGCTTCACAGGTTGCCACTGGAATCTTCTTCCACTCCTCCATGACAACATCATGGTGTTAGAGACTTTGCACTCCTCCATCTTCCATTCGAGGATGCCCCACAGACGCTCAATAGGGTTTAGGTCTGGAGACATGCTTGGCCAGTCCATCACCTTTACCCTCAGTTTCTTTAGCAAGGCAGTGGTCATCTTGGAGGTGTGTTTGGGGTTGTTATCATGTTGGAAAACTGCCCTGCGGCCCAGTTTCGGATCATGCTCTGCTTCAGTATGTCACAGTACATGTTGGCATTCATGGTTTCCTCGATGAACTGTAGTCCCATGCAGTCTCATGCAGTCCCAAACCATGACACTCCCACTACCAAGCTTGACTGTCGGCAAGACACACTTGTCTTTGTACTCCTCACCTGGTTGCTGCCACACACGCTTGACACCATCTGAATCAAATAAATTTATCTTGGTCTCATGAGACCACATGACATGGTTCCAGTAATCCATGTCCTTAGTCTGCTTGTCTTCAGCAAACTGTTTGCAGGCTTTCTTGTGCATCTTTAAAAGGGGCTTTTTTCCTGGGATGACAGCTATGCAGACCAATTTGATGCAGTGTGCGGTGTATGGTCTCAGTAGGGCTGGGAACAATCCCTAATTTACAGAATCGATTCAATTCCAATTCTTGAGATTCTGAATCAGTTCAATTCCTATTCGATTTGATCTGATCCAATCCAATCCCAATTCGATCTGGGAAATAACCATTTTAATAGCCATTTTACTTGCCAGGAAAAAAAAAAATTCGAGACCTAATGCTGCAAATTGTACCAAGAATACTGTAACTTTGTTAATACATAAATTATCACATACAATAATGCAGTTTTTATTATTTAACTTATGATTTCACAAAGTGCTAGCAAGTACTTTCTTTAGTGCAAAGGGTGTGTAGTGTCAAGTTAACAACCCAGAGTAAGTAAATAAATTCAATGCATGAAGCATGCATACATAATCTCACTGTATTTCAGTCCCGCCAGGATTTCGTTGGCTGTTTTTGTGATTGTTGTGGCCCAAAAAGCCTGAATTTGTGGGAGTTCTTCCAAAAAGTTGACATTTTTAGAGGTTTTTTGCACTGAAAGTTGTGTGAGGAAATACATATTTTAAAGTAGCTGCTGTTTCCACAGTTTACAGTGATGCCATTCTATGTACCACAAGAAAAGCACAGGGCTGCCAAAAATTTCCTGTTAAATAATGATTTATGTAGAATTAAATGCTCAGTAAAACTGTCAAAAAATGACCAACATTGTATTCTTAATGAGAACTTAAATTAAAAAAAGAAATAAAAGAATTAGTCATTACAACAACTAAATTGCACTGAATGCATATTGGAGTATGGATAAAATTATGGCAGCGCCTTCTTGAATCTTGAATTTACAAACTAAGACCCTGAAAAATTTAAGCTCTTCTTCTGTGCTGAAATCCACAAGGAAGCAGGGATGGTTCCTCCACTGACAACCTCTTCCCCTCAGAAGGCCTCAGTGCAGGATGGAGCTTGGAGTGGAAACCCAGTCTTCACAGATGTGAAGGGGAGGTGAAAAGAATAGATTTCACAGTAAAATAAATAATCATATTTTTAAATCCCCACACCACAGTAGGGTTTAATAATTTAGTTTCTTTTATTTTTTTGTTGTTTATATTTTACTGTAACTACAAATTAACTTTCAATTTTTGAAAAGGGTTTCAATTCATTTCGTGGGAAGATTTTGTTCATTTCAGTTTAGTTCTATTGAGTAAAAATGGCTTGTACTGCAGCCTTTATTAATTCTGCCATTTTCATTTTATCGTGATTCACTATTCTCTTCAAATCTCTCACTTAAGTCCTTGAAGTCCATAATCTCATAAAATATACCCTTATTCTGCATTCATTCACAGCGCTTAACCAACAGTTAACTCTGCATCAATAATTTGTAAAAGAAACCACCATCATGTCTGATAAATTATTAATTTACAACACTAATATTAAAACAAACAAATGATATTTTACTTACAATTTCAGCAGCTCCAAGTCTCCCTCTTTGTTCACGGGTTTCAGCTAGTCTCCATGCGTTTTCAGTTTATCAATCATTGACTTTATGTTCCATCTCAGCTCTGTAGCGACAAGTACAAAACCATTTCTCCGCTCATGTAAACACGGAAGTAAATACGTGCGCACACGCAGCAGGGAAGTCTTGCCGCATGAGAAGCATTTTAACACTACAGAAGAAGAACTAGCATATCCATTAGCTTCTTAGCTGTTAGCTCCATTAGCACTCCGGGTGGTTCTGGTTCTTGGCCGCGGTTTCTGGTTCACTGACCCGGCTTTGACCCGATCAGACTCAGCAGACATTCACAGACGTAAAAGCATTATATCAAAAGATCGATCCGAAGATTTTGTGGATCGATATCGGCTCAGTCAAACGTGGATCGATCTATATCATTGTATCGATCTTTTGAACCCACCCCTAGGTCTGAGCACTGACAGGCTGACCCCCCCACCCCCACCCCTTCAACCTCTGCAGCAATGCTGGCAGCACTCATACGTCTATTTTCAAAAGACAACCTCTGGATATGACGCTGAGCACGTGCACTCAACTTCTTTGGATGACCATGGCGAGGCCTGTTCTGAGTGGAACCTGTCCTGTTAAACCGCTGTATGGTCTTGGCCATCGTGCTGCAGCTCAGTTTCAGGGTGTTGGCAATCTTCTTATAGCCTAGGCCATCTTTATGTAGCACAACAGTTCTTTCTTTCAGATCCTCAGAGACTTCTTTGCCATGAGGTGCCATGTTGAACTTCCAGTGACCAGTATGAGAGAGTGTGAGAGCGATAACACCAAATTTAACACATCTGCTCCCCATTCACACCTGAGACCTTGTAACACTAATGAGTCACATGGCACTGGAGAGGGAAAATGGCTAATTGGGAACAATTTGGACATTTTTACTTAGGGGTGTACTCACTTTTGTTGCCAGAGTTCTCTATATTGATGGCTGTGTGTTGAGTTATTTTGAGGGGACAGCAAATTTACACTGTTATACAAGCTGTACACTGACTACTTTACATTGTATCAAAGTGTCATATCTTCAGTGTTCCATGAAAAGATATAATAAAATATTTACAAAAATGTGAGAGGTGTAATCAGTTTTGTGAGATACTGTATATTGCACATCCATCCATCCATCCATCCATCCTACTGCTTAACCCTTTTTGGGTTGTGGGGATGGGGAGTGGGGGGCACTGGAACCTATTCCAGCATCTTTGGGCGAGAGGCAAGGTACGCCCTGGACAGATCGCCTGTCCATCGCAGGGCCAACACAGAGAGACAGACAACCATTCACTCTCACATTCATACCTAACGACAATTTAGAATCCTCGGTTGATGCCAATTAACCAAACCTGCATGTCTTTGGCCTGTGGGAGGAAATCGGAGTACCCGGAATAAAGCCACGCAGACACAGGGAGAGCATGCAAACTCCACACAGAAGGGTCACCGATGGTCTGGGGGTGGGATTAAACTCACGATGGTCAGGGATGGAATCGATCCCGTGACCTTCTTGCTGTGCTGACACATGGTGCTAACCCAGGGGTGGGCAGTGAGGGCCATTCCAGCGCAGATTTTCTGTTCCACCCAGTGTCTTCAGCAGGTGTTTTCAATTATTAGCGATCCTTGAAGCTGATCAGAGCAAACACCTGCTGAAGACACTGGGTGGAACAGAAGATCTGCAGTGGAATGGCCCTCCATGGCACATGATTGCCCACCCCTGTGCTAACCACTGCACCACCGTGCTGCCCGTGTATATTGCACATTTGTCTGAAAATACATAACACGTATTTATTTTCATATTAAGTTCAGGTAATTGTCTTATTTTCCTTGGGGAATGTGTCTTTATATGCCAGTAAACTCTCCTGCCTCCTGTTTACAAAGGAGATGTAAATAGGTGGGAAAAAAATAAGTGCATACAGTATATCGGTGTCGGCAATCAGCAAAAATTCTACTATCATGAATCCCTATTTATGATAATACGCTCATTTACAGCTGAATCACCACCGTGATATATTCATTGAAGCCGCATTCTTCTGGCTTATTCAGGAGTCCCGTCAGCAGAAAGAAGGGAAAAAGGAAAAAAAATCCACAGAACTGACTTGAAAGTGTCAAATTACTAACTACTAACTAACCTGCACTTATATAGCGCTTTTCTAGTCACAAAGACCACTCAAAGCGCTTTCATTAATACTAACCCTCTATTCTAAGGGCGCCACCGTGCAGCCCCTATTGGGGCTGCACGGTGGCGCAGTGGTTAGCACTGCGGCAGCACAGTTTACCCTTGGCCGGGGGATTGTGGGGATCGTGGGATCGTGGGTTCGATCCCAGCCCCCGACCAACAGTGATCTGTGTGGAGTTTGCATGTTCTCCCCGTGTTGCGTGGGTTTACTCCGGGATTTCTCCGGTTTCCTCCCACATGCCAAAAACATGCATGTTAGGTTAATTGGCTGTTCTAAATTGTCCCTAGATATTTGTTTCCTATAGGCCCTTAGAATAGAGGGTTAGTATTAATGAAAGCGCTTTGAGTGGTCTTTGTGACTTGAAAAGCGCTATATAAGTGCAGGTTAGTTAGTTAGTAGTTAGCTATAGGAAACAAATATCTAGGGACAATTTAGAACAGCCAATTAACCTAACATGCATGTTTTTGGCATGTGGGAGGAAACCGGAGAAATCCCGGAGTAAACCCAAGCAACACGGGGAGAACATGCAAACTCCACACAGATCACTGTTGGTCGGGGGCTGGGATCGAACCCACGATTCCACGATCCCCACAATCCCCCGGCCAAGGGTAAACTGTGCTGCCGCAGTACTAACCACTGCGCCACCGTGCAGCCCAAATAACCACGATGCTGATTTAAGGTCAAATTGCCCAGCCCTACCCAAGAGACATACACATGTGGGGCATGTGAAATGCAATTTTTTTCAGTTTTTGAAAATTGTCTGCTGCAGACATCTACAAATATGTAAACATATCAGCATGTGACTGCAGATGCAAGGACAAGTAAAGACATAAACGGACAAAACCAGAGTATTCAGACATAAGTCAGGTTGAGGTAATGTGGACTTCTGATATCCCATGGAGTAGTATAATATTGTAATAATCCAATGTTTAAAATGCTTAAAAAACAGGAAAAAAATATATACTCTGATTGCTATATAATACCTGTTGCAACTAACTATTATTTATCTCAACCCACAAAAGTAAAAACAGAAAAAAATCTTGGTGAGAGTTAAGGGTCACAGTGTCAACCTGTGTACAAAGTTTGGTGACCATACCTTTATTGATTCAATAGAAAACGGGAATAGGAAATGCTAACCTTGACCTTTGACCTTTTGACCCCAAATCCATGGTCAGAGGCCAGGCTGCAAACCACCCAAGATTTGCCTTAGATACAATGATAATGATTTGAAAATTTCACATTTCTTTCTCTAGTTACTCTAGATTACTTGAAGAGTTTGTTTGCAAAAACAGATAAATCCAATTGTTTTCATAATGAGAAAAACAACTTTTCATCTGTTGGTTTATGTGTTAGTATTTCCAGTTCAGCTTCTGAGACATGGTCACTTGAAATGTGAGTATCTCAGACATAATAAAGCCAAAAATTGAACATCAACTCATTGTTATTTTTTGGCAATTATTGAGCACTTTTTGTCACAAGAACAGATAAGTCCACCACTCATACTTTTGCAAAAACAGACTTGTCCCGAAAACCATGCTAGCTTGTCTGGTGAACACATCACTGGTTCATCTGCTTCATCAAAATTATCCATATTTGACAAAAAATGCAACAAAATTGTAAAAAAACCCCACAAAACTGGCAGGGAAATCACGCAAAGTGAGCAGACCCAAGTAGGGGGTCTCTGCAGAACGCTGCCGCAGCAGATAGATACATGATTGGCTGGTCTCAGCATCTAGGCACGTGATTGGCTGATCCTCGTTGCACTATTGAGTCATGTGATCCAAATAACAAGGGCTGATTTGCCATGTGTGGAGTTATCTGGTTTTGTAAAAACAGGGTCCCGGCGTTTATCGGCTTTTGAAAAAAAAACCCATGAACTTCATAGTGTATATAACAGTGGATATAATGGATTTTTAGGAAAAACAATTTGAACTTCTCTAAGTAGGTAATGTGAACAGTTGTTTGTTGTACAGAGGGAAATTTTCTTGGAAGTGGTGTTTATCAGTTTTTGCAAGCAAACTCTTCACTTACTCTCTAGATTTTGGGAAAACTGACCTATGAGGTCATCCAAATTAGAACTCTTCCAACATTTTTCATAGATACAACTATGATATCAATTTGAAAAGCCCATATTATCTCTTTCTCTAGTTATCGCATTCACAAGGTAGGTGTCGAAGCCACCGATGCCTTTACAGGCTGAGTCTTCTTCTTCTTTCAGCTTCTCCCTTTAGGGGTCGCCACAGCGGATCATCTGTCTCCATCTCACCCTATCCCTTGCATCTTCCTCTGTAACACCATCCCCCTCCATGTCCTCCTTCACTGCATCCATGTGTCTTCTCTGTGGTTTTCCTCTTTTTCTCCTGCTTAGCAGCTTCATGTTCAACATCTGTTGTCCATTATAGCCACTACCCCTTCTCTGCACATGTCCAAACTATCTCAGCCTTGTCTCTCTTACTTTGTCTCCAAACCACTCAACGTGAGCTGTCCCTCTGATATACTCATTTCTAATCTTGTCCCTCCTAGTCATTCCCAATGAAAATTTTAGCATCTTCAACTCTGCCACCTCCAGCTCCACCTCCCAATTTTTTGTCAGCGCCACCGTCTCCAACATACATCATAGCAGGTCTCACTACCATCTTGTAAATCTTCTCTTTCACTCTGGCTGCTACCTTTCTGTCACAAATCACCCCTGACACCTGTCTCCATCCACTCCACTCTGCCTGCATTCTCTTCTTCACCTCTCTTGTGCATTTTCCATTGCTTTGGATGGTTAACCCCAGGTATTTAAACTCATCTACTTTCACTACCACTACTCCTTCCATCTTCACCGTTGCACCTGCTTCCCTCTCATTCACACTCTTGTATTCTGTCTTGCTTTTACTGACTTTCATTCCTCTTCTCTCTAGAGCATACCTCCACCTCTCCAGGTCCTTTTCCCCCTGCTCGCTACTCTCACTGCAGATCACAATGCTGTCTGCAGACATCAAGGACCATGGAGACTCCTGCCTGACCTCGTCTGTCAGCCTGTCCATCACTATGGCAAACAAGAAGGGGCTCAGAGCCGAGCCCTTATGTAACCCCACCCCCACCTTGAATCCATCTGTCACTCCAACAGTGCACTTCACCACTGTCTCACTGTCCTCATACATGTCCTGCACCACCCTCACATACTTCTCTGCCACTCCTGACTTTCTCATACAGTACCACACTTCCTCTCTTGGCACCCTATCATACAGTATGCTTTCTCTAGATCCACAAAGATACAGTGAAACTCCTTCTGACCTTCTCTATACTTCTCCATCAGCACTCTTAGAGCAAACATTGCATCTGTAGTATTCTTTCTTGGCATGAAACCATACTGCTGCTCACTGATTGTCACCTCTCCTCTTAACCTGGCTTCAACAACTCTTTCCCATATATTCACAGTGTGGCCGATCAACTTTATGCTTCTGTAGTTACTACAGCTCTGAGCATCACCTTTGTTCTTGAAAATTGGTACCAAAACACTTCTTCTCCTCTCCTTGGGCATCCTTTCACTCTCCAAGATTGTGTTAAACAATCTGGTTAAAAAGTCCACTGCCGTCTCACCTAAACATCTCCATACCTCCACAGATATATTGTCTGGACCAACCACCTTTTCATTCTTCATCCTCTTCAAAGCTGCCCTCACTTCCGCCTTGCTAATCCTTGGGACTTCCTTGTTCACCATCTTTCCTTCATCTACCATCCTCTCGCTCTCATTTTCTTTATTCATCAGCTCTTCAAAGTACTTCTTACACCTTCTCAATACACTTTCGTCATTTGTTAGTACATTACCATTTCTGTCCTTAATCAACCTAACCTGCTGTAGATCCTTTCCAGCTCAAGCTCTCTGTCTAGCCAGTCGACACAAGTCCTTTTCTCCTTCCTTAGTGTCCAGCCTGTCATGCAACTCACAATATGCCTTATCCTTTGCCTTTGCCACCTCTCTCTTTGCCATGCGCCTCGATTCCAAATACTTCTGTCTACTTTCTTAATCTCTGACTATCCCACTTTTTCTTTGCTAACCTCGTCCTCTGGATACTTTCCTGTACCTCCTCATTCCACCACCAAGTCTCCTTGTCTTCCTTTCTCTGTCCACTAGATACACCACATACCTTTCTACCTATTTCCCTCAATACTTATGCTGTACTTCCCCAGTCATCTGGTAATTCTTCCTCACCACCCAGAGCCTGTATCAACGCCTTCTTTCTTCTGTAACTTCCCCCTCTTAATCTTTGGCTCTGTTTTCCTCTTCTTGCTTTGCAAAATCATCCTACAGACTACCATACAATGCTGTCTAGCTACATTCTGTCCTGCCACCACCTTGCAGTCTTGTATCTCTTTCAGATTTCTCCTTCTGCATAAGATGTAGTCCACCTGTGTGCACCGTCCTCCACTCTTGTAAGCCATCCTATGTTCCTCTCTCTTCTTGAAGTATGTGTTCACCACAACCATTTCTATCCTTTCAGCAAAATCCACAACCATCTGTCCTTCCACATTTCTGTCCTTAAGACCATACCTACCCAGGACCTCCTCATCACCTCTGTTCCCTTCACCTACATGTCCATTAAAGTTTGCTCCAATCACCCCTCTCTCCCCCCTGGGAACACTCTCTACTGTAGCATCAGCTTCCTCTCAGGCTAATTCAGGTAATCGCTCTTAAAGAAACTCTCACCCAAGGTCTGGTCAAGAATTGCTGTTTTTCTTCATCATCAGAACCCCAGTGGAAATAATTTCCTTTGTAGTAGAAACCCAATAAGGACCTCCTTTTAAAGGATTAGTATGCATCATAAAATTCTCTTGCACTTGAGATGAGATGAGATGAGATGAGATTCAACTTTATTGTCATTACACATGTATGAATACAAGGTAACGAAACGTGACTCCTCCCTAAGCAGATAAGAAGACTTCGTACCAAGAACTGATAACTCTTAAAAAGTTATAAACTCCTTAAGCTTTTCTGGACATATCCCAGAAGCCCCATAAAACTCTCTAGGCTGCCCCCTCTTTACATACCAAGTCCTAGAAATCATCTACAGCTCAACAGCACCTACTTGTGGACATCTACAGAATATGTTCATTACAATCTGGAACTCTGTTACTCTGAGCACTAACTCTTTTTCAAGTTTACATTCCTCAGGAATTCTAAGGACACTGTGAAGATAATTGCCTTTGTGATGGACAATAAGGGTTTGCAATAATTCATTAATCCTTGCTTTAAACGTGATTGCATGTCTTAGGAATGTTTTACATTAATGTTGTTCAAATGAATGTTAAATTTATTCATTCCATTATAAATGCATGTTCACTGAATATTAGTCTTGAGTCACTTAATTTAGCTTAGATTTCATGTTAAGTATATAAAATGAATTTCACAGGAACTGAATGAATGTTTTCTGAAACTTGTGCGAGTCAGCTAACTTGCAACAACCAATCACCAGGCTGCCTCTCTATTGGATAATGCCCTTGCATTTCATTGTCTGTTCACAGACAAAGAACTGTTCCCTTATTGGCCAAAAGCCCATTCAAACTCCTCTTTATGGAAGATAATTGGTCTGTCTTGCTGCCAGTCATATGTTTATGACTCAGGAGCGCGCTTCAGTTAAATGCAGACAGAACCACCCTGGCAATCAGTTCTGTGTGTCTGTTCATTTCTGTCAGTTCTGTAAGTTGCTTTTGTCTTTGTTTCTCAGTTCTGGTTAAAGTTTTGTGTGTGTCTGAATCTTTTTAAGTCCTGTGCTAGTTTTCTTAAATTGTCTTTTTAAGCTTTTGCCTGTTTTTCTGGCAACTGAGGAGAAACCATCCCTTCCTAAGTGAGCTCACTTTCTCTGTGGAAGTCAGACTTCCCAAAAGTGTTTTCTCTCTCCTCAGAAGCCATGCTTATGCCTATTCTTGGACTTTTTGACTTTTCCTGCCATTAAAGTGGACTTTTAATTTTTCTGCCTTTAAAGTGAACTTTTGGAGATTTTGGACTTTTCTGTTTTCTCTATGGAGAAGAACTCAGACCTCGTGGGTGAAACTGCCTAAATACATTTTCCTTCAGCCTTTGGGGTTGCCCTATGTGCTGTGAACATCCTAAATTGTCGGACTGGTTGCCAAAAGATGTCACGTCTGCTCCTGGAGCCCCATTCATCCTGCGGCTGGCTACGCGCCACATGCTCCGGGAAGCCCCCAGCTGAGTCTACACTTCTCGCAGCTGTGAATGACTGGAAAGACGACTGGCAGTCGCTTTCCCTTGTTTGCCACCTTACTGGCATTTGTGATCACTGCTGGAAATCGGCTGACCCGGCTGTGCTCTTAAGTGAGACTCCCACCTTCCTATCTGCTGGGTTTAAACGAGATGTCCTAAATACCAATTATAATTGAACACAACCAATATTTCATGGTATAGTCCACCAGCCGTAGGACAAGCTATAAACTGAAGTAAAATTCATATTCTCTTTTCAGTAACCTCCGTTTATTTTGTAGATTAATTCAGAAATTTCCTTTTTCAGATAATCAGCTTATGTAATTTTTCCCCATAAAACTGCATTCAATTTTTGTATATAATTTGGTTAGTTATCTCAGCCTTTCATTGCATTACAGTGGAAATTCAAAATCTGGTTTCTTATGGTTCCACAATGTGCTTACACCGTTGATCTATAATCATTTATAAATGAATGTGATGTCTAACACCTGTTGATCATTTGAACCTGCTTACAAATCATTTGAATGCAATGTCATGTAACCTGAATTAGTTTCATTAATAAACTTGTAAACGAGAGAAGTTGTACTTGATTTCTTTTGCATTTACGCTTTCCTAAGTCACTCCATCAAAGAACTCATGAATTGTTTGAGACTGATTCATTGATTGATTGATTGGTTGATTGATTGATTGATAAAATATAAGGATTAATTTTAATAAATCGTCCAAAATTGGACTGGTGCCTCGTTCTGATTAGAGTATTCCTCTCATAATTTGTTTGTGGAAGAATCAAACATCCTTCTGCACACCCACTTCTAACTCAATTAAAAAAATCCTCGGAAATTACCACCCTTATAATTAAATATTGCTACACTACCATTTCATCCAGCTTACTCCAGAATTCCTCTTTCTCTTTTACCTGACATCCAACTTGTGGGGCATACGCACTGACAACATTCAACATCACACCTTTGACTTCTAACTTCAAACTCATGATCCTATCTGACTCCCTGTTTACCTCCTGAAAACTCTTCACATACTCTTTCTTCAATATTACTCCTACTCCATTTCTCTTCCTATCTACACCATGGTAGAACAGTTTAAATCCACCTCCAGTGCTACTATTCTTGCTTCTCTTCCATCTAGTTTCTTAGACACATGATATATCTACCTTTCTTCTCTCCATATCAGCCAACTATCTGCCTTTACCAGTCATAGTCCCTACATTTAACGTTCATACTCTCCCCTCCACACTTCCACTTTTCTTTTTCTCTCTCTCCCTCCTAACATGCCTTCTCCCTCTCCTCCTCTTCGATCTTCGACCAACAGTAGCCCAATTTCCACCGGCACCCTGTCAGTTAACCGCACCGTTGGTGGTCGTTGTTAACCCAGACCTCGACCGAGCCGGTATAAAGGTTTCATTCACCATGATCCACATGCTTGATGTGGCAAAGGTTTTATGTTGGCTGCCCTTCCTGACACAACCCTCTCCATTTACCTGGGCATGGGACCAGCGGTAGGAGTAAACTGGCTTGTTCACCCCTTGTGGCTGGGTTACTTTAAGCACTGAGTGAGGGGTAATAAAAAGGGATTATGATTTCATTTACAAACCACAAAAATAAAGTAATAGAGGTTGACAGAGAACACCAACATAAATGTAACACATTTCTAAAACCCTAGTTACACACACCTGTACACATGGATATTGAAGAATATGTTATGGATCACGTTGAGTATGATGGTTGGAGGATGCAGTGATCTTCCTCCTACATCATTCCCTGTCACACCTGGAGAAGCCTGGGACCACTGTGAGGATCATGTTCTTTGATTTCTCCAATGCTTTCAACACCATCCAATAAGTGATCCTGAGGGACAAGCTGTTGTGCGCAGGAGTGGACCCGCACCTGTCATCGTGGATCCTGGACTACCTCACAAACTGACCACAGTTTGTGAGAACCCAGGACTGTGAGTCTGACACCATCATCTGCAGTATGGGGGCCCCCCAGGGAACAGTTCTGGATTCCTTCCTGTTCACCCTCTACACTGCTGACTTTTCACACAACACACCACACTACCATTTACAGAAGTTCTCAGACAACTCTGCAATTGTCGGCCTCATCTCTGATGGAGATGATGTGGAGTGCAGAGGACTTATCCAGGACTTTGTGGACTGGTGCCTGCGGAACTGCTTCCAGATCAATGGGAGGAAAACCAAGGAACTGGCCAGCACAACCCCCCACAGCACCAGTAAATATCCAGGGAACAGACATTGAGATGGTGACATCTTACAAGTACCTGGGTGTTCACCTGAACAATAACCTGGACTGGTCACACAACACCAACACACTCTACAAGAAGGGACAGTGCAGGCTGTTCCTCCAGAGGAGACTCGGGTTTTTTGGAGTGCAAGGGTCACTCATGAAGACCTTCTACGATTCGGTGGTGGCATCAGTCATCACATTTGGCATGGTCTGCTGGGGCAGTGGCATCATGGCAGTTGACAGGAAGAGACTGAACAGGCTGATCAAAAAAGCTAGCTCTGTTCTGGGGCAATGCCTCGATCCAGTGGAGGAGATAGGAGAGAGGAGGATGGTGGTTAAGCTGTCATCTCTGCTGGAGTCCGAGTCCCACCCCATGCTGGACACGATGAATGCACTGAGGAGCTCATTTAGCAGTAGGCTGTGCCATCCTAGGTGCACAACGGAGAGGTTCCGCAGATCCTTCCTACCTACGGCTGTTAGACTTTATAACCTAACCAGGGCTGCTCGTAGAGGTTGTATTAAATGTACTAAACATAACAATTTTGCACAATAGAAATTGTCCCCTCCGATACACAACTAGGGCAATAACAATCATTACTGAGGGTGGCAACAACACTGTTTATTCAAATGCAAAATAAACTATCTGGGTACATATTCATATTCTGCAAGGTTATTTTACAAACCGTAATGCTGTTTATTCCATGTAGCTGCAATGTTCCTGCACTGTGTATATATAGTATCTCACAAAAGTGAGTACACCCCTCACATTTTTGTAAATATTTTATTATATTTTTTCATGGGACAACACTGAAGATATGACAATTTGATACAATGTAAAGTAGTCAGTGTACAGCTTGTATAACAGTGTAAATTTGCTGTCCCCTCAAAATAACTCAACACACAGCTATTAATGTCGAGACTGCTGGCAACAAAAGTGAGTACACCCCTAAGGGAAGATGTCCAAATTGTGCCCAATTAGCCATTTTCCCTCCCCTGGTCATGTGACTCATTAGTGTTACAAGGTTTCAGGTGAGAATGGGGAGCAGGTGTGTTAAATTTGGTGTTATCTCTCTCACACTCTCTCATACTGGTCACTGAAGTTCAACATGGCACCTCATGGCAAAGAAGTCTCTGAGGATCTGAAAAAAAGAACTGTTGCTCTACATAAAGATGGCCTAGGGTATAAGAAGATTGCCAGCACCCTGAAACTGAACTGCAGCACGGTTGCCAAGACCATACAGTGGTTAAACAGGACAGGTTCCACTCAGAACAAGCCCCGCCATGGCCATCCAATGAAGTTGAGTGCACATGCTCAGCATCATATCCAGATGTTGCCTTTTGAAAATAGACATATGAGTGCTGCCAGCATTGCTACAGAGGTCGAAGGAGTGGGGGGTCAGCCTGTCAGTGCTCAGACCATACGCTGCACACTGCATCAAATTGGTCTGCATGGCTTTCATTCCAGAAGGAAGCCCCTTTTAAAGATGGGGTGATCCGGTGCTGATGCTAGTATAGTCTGAGACAGTCTTTCCCAGCCGCACATGCTGCCTCCGGTCCGTCAGGAAGTCGATGATCCACCTGCAGAGGGAGT
Source organism: Pholidichthys leucotaenia (assembly GCA_020510985.1). Lineage (NCBI taxonomy): Eukaryota > Metazoa > Chordata > Actinopteri > Cichliformes > Pholidichthyidae > Pholidichthys > Pholidichthys leucotaenia. Next base: position 87,814,951 of record CM035846.1, on the reverse strand, counting down.
CAGGCACGTTGAGCAGGGACAGCTTGTCCCGGAGCACAGCGGGGCGGATGGTGTTGAATGCGGAGCTGAAGTCCACAAACAGGATCCTGGCGTAGGTTCCCGGGGAGTCCAGGTGCTGCAGGATGGAGTGGAGGGCCAGGTTGACTGCATCATCTACAGACCTGTTGGCTCGGTAGGCAAACTGCAGCGGGTCCAGGAGAGGGGTGGTGATGGACTTGAGGTGGGACAGGACCAGGCGCTCAAAGGACTTCATGACTACAGAGGTGAGCGCTACAGGTCTGTAGTCATTAAGTCCAGTGATCCGTGGCTTCTTGGGGACAGGGATGATGGCGGAGGATTTGAGGCAGGACGGCACGTGGCATAACTTAAGGGAGGTGTTAAAAATGTCTGTGAATACAGGAGCCAGCTGTTTCGCACAGAGTCTCAGGGTGGAGGGAGACACGCCGTCTGGGCCGGGGGCCTTGCGCGGGTTCAGTCTGGAGAACTGTTTGAGCACGTCCTGCTCACTGATGATAAGGGGAGGGGGGGAGGAGGGGGGGTGCCTTAAATGAAGTAGGGAATGTGGAGGCTGTGGAGCTGGAGGGAGGGGGGGAGTTGGACACAGATGACGAGGTGTCAAAACGGGCATAGTGTTGGGACAGTCTTTGACAAAGGGCTTTGTCATCCTGACCTTTAGGAGCCTTAGGTCGATAGTTGGTGATTTGCCTCAGTCCTCTCCACACGGAAGCCGAATCATTAGCAGTGAACTGCTGCTGGAGTCTCTCTGAGTATAGAGATTTAGCCCTCTTCAGCTCTCTGTTAAACCAGTATTTAACCTCCCTGTAGCAGTCCCTGTCTCCACTTTTCAGCGCTGCTTCCTTCTCCTTCCTGATCTGTCTGAGCTTAGCTGTGAACCAGGGTTTGTCATTAGAGTAACTCACCCTGGTGCGTGATGGAAGAATGTTCTCTTCACAAAAGTGGATATATGAGTCCACAGTGTCCGTGTACTCATCCAGATCATGCGTGGCTCCTTTAAGCATGCCCCAGTCAGATATTTCCATGCACGTTTCCAGCTTCTCCTCAGCATCACTGGTCCGTATCTTCGTAGTGCTCACAACAGGTTTAGTGAGCTTCAATCTCTGTCTGTATGTGGGAATGAGGTGAACCATCACGTGATCAAATAATCCCAGCGCAGCTCGAGGGACAGCGCGATATGCGTCTTTCACTGTGGTGTAACAGTGATCCAGTGTGTTTAATCCTCTGGTGGGGCATTTAATAAACTGTTTGTAGCGGGGGAGATCGTGGCTCAGATTGCACTGATTAAAGTCGCCAGCCACAATAATCAGCGAGTCTGGGAAACTCCGCTCTGTGTGTTGAATGTGATCCGCGAGCACGCGCTGAGCTTCGCGCGTGTCCGCGTCGGGAGGGGCGTACACAGCGATCATTATGAAAGAAGCAAACTCCCGCGGGGAATAGAAGGGCTTGCAACTGATAACAAGAAATTCCAAGGCAGGAGAACAGTGTTTGGAAATTACCGTTACATCAGAGCACCAGCTGCAGTTGATGTAGAAGCAGACTCCGCCTCCTGTGGTCTTGCCGGAAAGCTCTGTGTCACGATCAGCACGGAAGAGCTGGAAGCCGTCGAGGCGCAGCGCGCTGTCCGGTATATTTTCCCGGAGCCAGGTCTCAGTAAAGCAGAGGACAGCTGAGGAGGCGAGGTCCTTAAAACGCATCAGCAGTCTCAGTTCATCTACCTTGTTAGAGAGAGAGTTGGTATTGGACAGAAATATGCCAGGCAGCGCCGTTCGCGAGCCTCTCCTGCGAAGTCGTACGAGAGCGCCCGCTCGTCTTCCTCTCTTCCGCCGTCTCACTTTCCGAGCCAAACAATAAACCAGATCGGCGGCAGGGGCTAGAAAAACTGGGAGGAGGTCCATGGGGGTGAAAGTCCTGATATTTAGAAGTTCTTCACGGGTATAAGTGCAAGCATACACACAATTGACAAACAAAAACAAACAAAGAGCGCAGCGAAGCACCATGTCGACCGCTGTGGGCGCCATCTTGGATCTTGGAAAAACATGATTACGACCCCAAACACACCTCCAAGACGACCACTGCCTTGCTAAATAAACTGAGAGTGAAGGTGATGGACTGGCCAAGCATGTCTCCAGACCTAAACCCTATTGAGCATCTGTGGGGCATCCTCAAACGGAAGATGGAGGAGTGCAAAGTCTCTAACACCATGATGTCGTCATGGAGGAGTGGAAGAGGATTCCAGTGGCAACCTGTGAAGCTCAAGTGAACTCCATGCCCAAGAGAGTTAAGGCAGTGCTGGAAAATAATGGTGGCCACACAAAATATTGACACTTTGGGCACAATTTGGACATTTTCACTTAGGGATGTACTCACTTTTGTTGCCAGCAGTTTAGACATTAATGGCTGTGTGTTGAGTTATTCTGAGGGGGCAGCAAATATACACTGTAATACAAGCTGTACACTGACTACTTTACATTGTATCAAAGTGTCATAGTTTCAGTGCTGTCCCATTAAAAAAAAGCAATAATGAAATATTTACAAAAATGTGAGGGGTGTACTCACTTTTGTGAGATACTGTAACTGTGTATATATGTATTATCATTTACTGCGTTGGCTAACCAGTTCTGATCTTATTATCTTATTTTCTATTGGTCTGAGTGCTGCAATCGCTTTGCTGCTGTTATCCTGGAATTTCCCCATTGGGACAAATAAAGGCTTATCTGATCTTATCTTATCGTATCTTATTTTATCTTATCTTATCTTACATATCATCTTTAAAGTAACTTTTGTATAAGATGGCAGCGCATACAGACGCAGTGGCTAGTCGGTCCGGACTACTGTGTACGTTTTTGTGTTTTTGTGGGGTTTTTTTCTGCCTTTTTTGTCCTCTTTCTGTGATGGACTCATAACCTATAGTTGCCAGGCACTAATAGGTATCAGCTGCCAACTTAACTCCGACATCACTAGCACTTATACTTTGGCTCACTGAATCCCTGAGGATATAGCAAGACCACCAGGCGCTCCGTGGATTGTTGTCAGGTCCTGTAGACGTTGAAGGTGGCAATGGGAAAGGAAGCAGAAGAGGGGCTGCAGAGCTGCCCTCCAAGCTCACCTATGTAACCAATGTGTCAAACCTCTATTACCATCAATCTCCCTCACCAACGCCAGATCCCGCACCAACAAAATGGATGAGCTATGATAGGAGATCACTTACAACCACTTCGATCAGGACTGCGACATTATTATTGTGACGGAATCCAGGCTGCACCCGCTAATCTGAGATGCTACAGTGGCGCTTCCAGGCCGAGCCATCCACCACCAGGACCACAGTGGAGACTCCGGTAAGGGGAGGGGTGGAGGGCTCTCTGCTTTTGTACTCCAGGCCTATTGTAATAACAGCAGAATAACTCACAGCTACGGCTCACTGGACTTAGAGGCCATGTCCTTTCTGTGTAGGTCCTTCTATCTTCCTCGCAAGCTAACGGCAGTAATCTTCACAGCCATTTACATTCCTCCCAATGCAAACATTAGCTCAACACTTAGCCCCCTCCAGCTCATTGTTAGCAAGCAGCAGAGAGACCACTCTGCTGCAGTCCATATAATAATTGCAGTGTGGGGAGCGTGAAATGAAGAGGCTGAATTATTTCTCAATTCAGGTTTATTGCAGAAATCTGAGCTGCATCAAAACCCTCGCTCTTATACATGAACATCAAAGGCAGAATTACACATTGCTGTCAAAACCCCCATTTGACAATAATTCTTCCCTCGGGTCCTTTAGTCCTCCGTCTGGCTCCAGGGGGTCAGGAAGTCCTTTCAGAGTCTTATAACGGCACCTCCGTCCTCCTGGCATTATCCACAGGGGGTCCAGACGTATTGTCCCATCCAAGACGTGAGGTCAATCAACACATGCATTCCAATGCTTCTCTTAATACATATGTTGGCAAAAATATATGAGCCACAGCAGGGGACTTTAACAAAGCATGCTTGAAGACTGTACTCCCCAAATTCCATCAGCATGTTAAGTGTCCCACAAGGGGGGAAAGAACACTGGACCATGTTTACAGCAACATCAAGCATGCCTATAGAACATGCCCCTCCCCCAAATTGGACAATCAGATCACTACTCCCTGCTTCTAATACCTGCTTACACCCCCTCAGAAGCAATCACCCCCAACCAGACAATCAAAACCTGGCCTAAAAATGCTCTCCTCCAGTTTCAGGACTGCTATGCCTGCACAGAGTGGAACATCTTTGAACAGCAAGACCTGGACTCCTACACCAAGTCAAACAGGCGAAGAATGCCTACACGAGGAAGGTGGAGGGCTTCCTCACCGACAACAACCCCCAACAGATGTGGAGAGGCATTCAGGCCCTCACAAATTACAGAGGCCAGAGCCCCCCCCCCCCCCCCCCCCAACATCTGACAGCCTGACAGCAGCCTTACACTGGCTGAGGAGCTTACCAGCTTCTTTGCCCGGTTTGAGATCACCACACAACCACACACACTGCCCCCCTCCCCTTCCAACCCGTCCCCCTCCCCCCCCACATCCTCTCCAGGAGCATGAGGTGAGGGGGAAACTGAGAGCATTGAACCCCTGCAGGGCTGCTGGACCTGACAGCATCCCAGGAGCGGTGGTCAAAGCATGTGCTGACCAGCTGGCAGAGATCTTCACCAAGCTGTTGAACTTCTCACTGACACACACCACCGTCCCCACATGCCTCAAAGCCTCCACCATCATCCCCATCCCCAAAAATTCCGTAATTGACAGCCTGAATGACTACAGACCCATAGCACTCACATCTGTAGTCATGAAGCGTTTTGAGCGAGTGGTGTCCCAGCATATCAGGGACTGTCTTCCCCCCTCCTTCAACCTCCACCAGTTTGCCTACAGGGAGAACTGATGTATGGAAGACACCACCTCCACCACACTCCACAGAGCAGTGAGCCATCTGGAGAACCCAAGGATCTCCATGAGGATGCTCTTTGTGGACTACAGCTCAGCTTTCAACACCATCATCGCGGACATCCTGATCAACAAACTGCACCACCACCAGACCCCCCCCCCCAACCACCACCACCACCATCAGCCCCTGGATAAAAAACTTTCTCACTAACTGCCCACAAACAGTCAGACTTGGCCCCGGCCACTCCTCCTCATTGTTACTTAGCACCATCTCCCCCCCAGGGTTGCATGCTAAGCCCTCTACTGTACGCCCTGTACACCTTTGACTGTATTCCAACCCACCCAACCACCGTCATCGTGAAGTACGCAGACGACACCACCTTGTTTGGGCTCATCACTGATAATGACAAGAAGGCATACAGGGTGGAGGCAGAGAATCTGGTGGGGTGGTGCTCAGCAAACAACTTGAAACTGAATGTCCACAAAACCAAAGAACTCATAATGGACTTCAGAAAGAACAGACAGGACTACACCCCCATCATCGCAAATGGAGACAGCGTGGAAACTGTCACCACCTTTAGGTTCCTGGGCACCCACATCTCTCCTGGTCAGTCAACACCAAAGTCCTGGTGACGAAAGCCCAGCAGTGGCTGCACTTCCTCCATGTCCTGAGGAAGAACAACCTGGACCAGACGCTGCTGCTGGCCTTCTACCGCTGCTCAGTGGAGAGCGTGCTCACCTACTGTCTGGCTGTGTGGTACGCTGACTCCATGGCAGAGAACAGGAAGGCTGTGCAGAGGGTCATCAGCGCTGCCCCAAAAATCATCAGCGGCCCTCTGCCCTCCCTGGAGGACATCTCCAGATCCTCCTGTCTCAGAATGACCAAGGCCATCACAGGAGACCCCTCACATCCCGTCCACCACCTGTTTGACCTGCTTTCCTCTGGATGATGGTTCAGATCAATCAGGTCCCACACCTCTAGACTGACAGTTTCTTCCCCTGGGCCAGCCGAACTGCAAACAGCCAGAGGGCCCCCCACCCCCATCCCTCTGAGCACTCATATGCACAGAACTGAGGACCTTTTTAATTATCATAAAAAACAAAAAACTCACCTGTCTTTGAACTCTACACTTTTCATGCACATTGATCCATCCGTGAAACCACTAACCTAATCTGTGTATATTTTTATAATTCTGGGCTATTTTATTCAAATGTGTGTTTTGCAACTCTGTGTTTTATTTATATTTTTTTTCATACTTACTTTGCAATAGCCTGGTGGAGCACTCACAGTTTCATTGTACTTTACAACTGTACATTAATATGCACAGAGCTACCAGAGGACTGACCCCCCACTGTAGCTTTCACTACTTACAGTAGCTGTGTGGCCTAGGATCAGTGAAATGGAGATAGGCGCCACCCCATACACCACAGGTGTGGAAGGGATTAATTTTAACTTTACAACTGTACAATGACAATAAAGCCTATTCTAGTCTATTTTATTCTATTCTATTCAATTTTATTCTATTATGATTGTCATTTGCTCTTTGGTTCTGCTACTTCTTTGAGGAGTCTGGGAGGATGTAATTGGTGGCAGCTGGGTAATCGCCTCCATCTGTGACAACAGACATGTATGTGCATAACTTTTAACCCGTTTGTGTCCACTCACAAGGTAGAGAGAAGCAGAGGGTGGACAAATAATTTTCCAGGACAACTCAAGCTTTTCCAGGACATTTGATTTATTTTGCATTTCCATATGTTTTCCATGACTGGAAAATTGGTCAATCATTTTTCCAGCTCCCGTGGGAACCCTGAATATTTGCAAAATACACTATCCACCTTATTCCTAGGCCCCATGATGCCTTGCGTGAATTATGGTAGCAACTTCCGGTACTAGTTTACAACAAATGGTTGTCACTGAAACGGGACACTTTTCCTTGTCCAAAAGCAATGGCTTCATCATCAGAAATGTGGGAACATGGCCTCTTGCACCTCAGAACAGTAATATAATTCTACCACGTCCCACAACTATCGAGGGATGGAAAGATGACCTTAAAACGTGTCCTCGTACACAGTAGTTGAAGATGCTAAAGGTGTAAACAAATGACACGTGCTGGCAAAATGAGTCACTTTGAGGACATTTTCAAAACTGATGTAATGTTATTTCCATATTGTGTATTGAAAGACCTTCAAAATTATATTTAATTTGTAGGGAGTGCGCGAAAACTGACTCAGAAAAAGACGATTTGTTTATATTTTAGCTAGGATAAAAACTCGCATTTGATCGGTCGGGGGTTATGTCTTCCGCAAAAAAAATAGGTATTTTTAGAAAGTACGATTTGTAAGCTTTCCAATGATATCCGGCACTCATGGGGTTTTCCCGGGACTTTGCCGCTACCAGACAAAGGAAGAGTCATGGTTTATGACTTCTCGTTGCCTGTACTCATAATGACGCGGTGCGCATTAAGACCAGCACATCTCCATCGCAATAAAGTCAGCTGTGTTTTGCTGAAATATGTTGGACATAATCAAATTTACCTGAGAGCAGACGTACGCCACAAGACCGTGCTTGGATGTCGTCTGTCACCGTGTGGTGAGAAGCCTCCATTGATCCAGTCTGGCACAACCACAAACACCAGCCAGTACCAGAACTACGCCAAAACATTCAAAAAAATACAAAAGCTAGAAGAGCTGAAATTAGCTGCCACTTGAGTGCAAAACGCGTGTGTGGACTATACATTAAAATGAATTTGAAAAACTTTTAAAAATGCTATTTTAAATGCCCCTGCTACTTCACTCTTACTGACTGATTTAACACTATGTCAGCTGAAACCGGAAGCTCCGCCCATAATCGTTCCTACAGCGGCACCCCCAGGAATAAGGTGGAAACATGTTCATCTCTCCTATTTTAGCTATAACCCTGTAAATATTTTACCCCATCTCCTCCAAATGACTAGAACATTGAAAATTAAGATTGAAAGAATATTCTAATAATGATTTTCTTAAGAATGCACAGAACAGCAACAAAATCTCTATACGTCCATGACTCAACTCACCGATGAAGGGGAAAGCAGACGTGAAGATCAGAAAGATGCCGTTGCTGTACGTGGTGAACGTGAAGACAAAGTATGCAGCCATGCTTCCCCACACAAAAAAATGGTTCACTGCTGTCCAATAATACGTGTCAAGGCAGAGCTGAAAACATGTAGACGATTGCAATAACTGATAAGTAGAAAAATATTCATAAGGGTTTTTTTTTTCCTGTGCTGTAACGTTTGTATCGCTCACCTGTGTGTACACCACAATGAGCAGACATGTCTGTGCCAACAATGCAAAGGACTGATAGTCAGCAATGTCTTTTCCATCATCTCTGACTGTGTCATGCATAGCGGCCCAAGGGATAAAGAAGAGGACGATGGAGCTGTAGACACTGTGCAACATGCAGTTCAAAAAAGCTTTCTTACTGAAGTACTGGTTTAGCTGGCCTGGAGTGTAGAGCTGAGGATACTGGAAACTCCAGCGATCATTGACATCCTACAGAAACAGCAAAAGGATGAGCATGTCTAAAGGTGGCATACACAATAGTGTGGAAATAGGATGAAATTAGGGTTATTTTTCTTCTTACCTGGTCAAAGAGGCACAAGCCGAGGACAGGAAGAGCAGTGTAGATGGTGTTGTACAAGGTGATGAACCACTCGTCATATACAGTCTATAAAGAGCAATAATAAAGTCACCTTAAACATAAATACAGCCTTAAGACCGTTGTGTGAAATTTAAGGACACACAAAGAAAATTGTTATAAATTCAGTAGAAAAACCTCAAACTTTCAAGACTAAACTCATTACCTTTTCAAATGGGTGTTTTTGTACTCTTAATCAACTCAACTAGTAATTTTTTGGGGTGTCTACTTTTAATTATTAATTTCATAAGATAACACTGCTTTTACATGAGTATAATTTCTGGCTACTATTGTATACCCACTTCTGCTCATAGTATATATTAATTAAATATACATGAGTAAAACACCACAGTATAATCAATGTTTTTTTCCCTTTGGGTGTCATGTGTTTTCTCATGTTTACATGACGCCAAAGTCTTTAAACCAGAGGAAACATTGTTTGAAATAAATTACCACCTGAAAAAGTTGGCAGGATTTTTTTCATCCGCTCTCCACCTCCCGCTGGTTGAGGCTTATTAAATTAGGATACTTTCCTAATGCGGCAGATGCAGTAAAGCCAGTGGATGCCCTCTGACAGATCGGTCTCATCACTGCTGGCAGTGTCAGAGAAAGACAGCGTTGCTATGATCCATGACAGTCTCTGCTTACTTGAAAAAATATTCTAGCAGTACAAAATATTTTTTTTTTATTTTTATACTTTATTGATCCCCAGAGGGGAAATTGAGGGCATCCACCTGGATGGATGAAGCAGCCACGGTACGGCGCTATCCCTTAACCATTCACACACACATTCACACCTAGGGCCACTTTAGAGTCTCCAATTAACCTAACCTGCATGTTTTTGGCCTGTGGGAGGAAACCGGAGAAATCCCAGAGTAAGCCCACGCAGATACGGGGAGAACATGCAAACAGCATAAACTTAGATAGGTGAAAAAATAAAAAGGTGAACAGCACCAGGAGGCTGAATAGTGAGGTCTGTCCCAGAGCCCCGCCATCATAAAGTGTGGGCTAGGCAGTTTCAACTAGTCAGATGGAAAATATCCTCAGTTTATGAGCTGTCTATTTTTATACATATTTTGTAGCTGCTCTATCCATCTATAAATGCAAGGAATTTCTCTGTGTGTGTGTGTGTGTGTCATTCTGTCTGTTCTTTGCATGTGTCTTGAACTGTTTTTTTTTTTTTTTTTTTTTGTTACTTATTTGTACCCGTAGGTAGACTTGGTTTGCAGTCTGGTGACAAGCCACCGGCTGCTGGTCGCTGCGTGTGCGAGCGCCCTAAACCTACATGTTTTTGGTGTGCGGGAGGAAACCGGAGAAATCCTGGAGTAAACCCACGCAACACGGGGAGAACATGCAAACTCCACACAGCTCACTGTTGGTCGGGGGCTGGGATCGAACCCACGATCTCATGATCCCCGCGATCCCCCGGCCGAGGGTAAAACTGTGCTGCCACAGTGCTAAACCACTGCGCCACCGTGCAGCCAGTCTTGAACTGTTTGTCAGACTGACTTCAGATTTAACACGAGTTTTGCTGAGGTTATGAAGGTGTGCATCCGTGAATTTCAGCCTCCCCGGATATGTGGAAGTTTAGGAAGGGAAATCTTTAATGAACGTCCATAGGGGAGGTATTAAGTAAGTAAGTAAGTAAGTAAAATTTATTTATATAGCAGTTCTCACAGAAAGAATCACAAACTGCTTCACAATAAAATAAAACACACAATCACAAATACAACAATAAAGGCAATGAAAAATAAGTATAAAGGCATTAAAAACATAAAAACCATAATCCATAATCAAACTAAAAAGTCTGTTTAAACAGAAGTGTCTTCAGCTGCTTTTTAAAAGCATCAACAGAGTCTACTGAGCACAAACACAATGGTAAAGCATTCCACAATTTTGGTGCCACTGCCTGAAAGGCTCTATCACCTCGAGTTTTAAAATGGATTCGAGGGACAGCCAGTAAAAGTTGATCCAAGGATCTCAAAGACCGTGAGGGATTATACACTTCAAGAAGCTTGGTGATGTATTTAGGGACCTGGTCATGAATAGCTCTAAAAAGAACCAAAATTTTAAACTGAATCCCAAAATCAACTAGGAGCCAGTGAAGTGCTGCTAAAACCGGTGTAATGTGAGCCCTTTTCTTAGTGTGAGTTAAAAAGTCTAGCAGCCAAATTTTGAACAACCTGGAGGCGTTGAAGATGCTTTTGGCTCAGACAGGTAAAAAAGACTATTGCAATAGTTTAAATAGTCTAATCAAATGAATACTGAGGTGGAAAAGGTATAACCGCTGAGAGATGGGGGCTGAAATTCACAGGGCAGTCTCTTGAGGCTGATGGAATAAACTGTTAAAAACATTTGGGCCCAATCCGAGCTCCGGAACCAGGTCTTCCTTAGAAGGCCTTATAAGGATTTGTTAAGAACTCCTTCTAAGAACTCATCTTATAAGGAGTTCCTGCTGAAATGAACAACCCCTTATATGGTCATGTGACCAGGCACTGCACTAGTAACTATTAATTATGCATTTTTATTAAAATGCATGCAGCCTGCTCAACTGAATGACAGCTGCCACCTCACTTCAAGCCCCTGCAGAACAAGGCAGTGAGAGCCACCCTTCATCACGTTTTCTTTCTGTAACGTTCCAGATGATTTTTTGTGAGATTTTGCATATTCCGATAAAACTAGAAAAGCACTCAGAGAGCACATACCTCTACCAAGACTCCTTCCGTTCCTCATGGATCACCTCCAAAATATAATGGGCTCATGTGTAGGCCAAGAGCCACTTCTGGTGACAACTGCATCAGTCTGTCCAGTAGTTTTGGAGTATTCTTGCTAATACACCGTGAGAAGATAAGAGCCTTGGCGGTGTTATGCATTCTTAAATCATCACCAAAATGTAATGGGTTCCTCTCTAGCCCAAGGACCACCTATGGTGAAACGGTCATCCAAATCCCTCCAGTAGTTTTTGTGTAATTCTGCTGCAAAAATACAAACAAGGCCCTAGGTGGAGGCATGCATTCTAACACCATCACCAAAATCTAATGGGTGCATCCTTAGGCCAAGGGCCACCTTTGGCGAAAATTTCATCCCAATCCATTGAGTAGTTTTTGTGTAATCCTGCAGACAGACAAACAACCAAACCAGCCAACAAACAAACCAACATGGATGAAAACATTACCTTCTTGGTGGAGGTAATAATGTTGTCACATGCCATGATAAACCATTTCTGTCATTTTTCCTTTCACCAATCTTGCCTACCAATGTGGTCATCCACGTGACCAGCACTTGCAAATTCTGAGTTAGTGTTGTGTAGGTGTATCACTTTGAAAACATCTGTTTGACAATATAATCTTAGTCCAGCTGTGACTAAGATTATATTTCCCGTTCAGAACATCATATCACTGTGTTAAGCTGTAGGTATGGTATTCTGTCAGCTTAAATATACCAATCAGAACATCATACCACTATATTTGCTGTGCTTTTCTGTTAGCTTATATGTACCAACGAGAACATCATAGCATATGTAGGTATGCTATTCTGACAGAGTAGGCTAAACCAATGGACATATCTATTGATTTGCCATACAGAACATAAGCTGAAACTGTCACAAGAACGGCAAGCTCCCAAACTCCGACTGCCCCCAATGCTGAGAGTGACTGTTTTGATGTGCGTTGTTCGTGTGCGTGCTTGCAGAGTGTCATTCCTTCATTTCTTTTCTTAGCAAAAATATAGTATTGTGGAGAAGTGTGGAAGGATGAGGCTGAGTTTATTTCTCAAGTCCAGTTTTATTCATATTCACATTCTCCAACATCCAAAAACAGAAGAGAGTGAATCCCCCAACATCTGTCCCTTTTATACCCCAGGACATCAAAGCACACAGTCACATTGTCTTTTAATCCCAAATCACAATGCATCCCCCTCCAGGTCTTCTCGCCTCCACCTAAAGTCCTGGTGGTCAGGAAATCCTTCAAGGCCATCTCTTTGCATACAAAAGGCCAGATTTCACATCCTCCTGTTACCCCTAGGAGGTTCAGTCATTTTGTTCCTCTGAGACGTGAAGCATACAATAAGCATACAGTAATATACACGTGAAGCATATGAAACCCACATATGTGCACCACATGACACCCCCCCCCCCCCAATCGTCTAAGATGGAACAACATAACCACAGATTGCATGTCATAATAAAATCACTACATATCAGTCCACGTGTCGCTTGGGCCACAGCCTTCTCCCGTATTTGCTGTAAGCAGGTTTTACCACCTCCGCGGCGTCTTCCTGCTGTGGAGCTGCTGCCTGAGGATGAGAACTGTTAGTCAACCTCTGTGGGTGTTCTGGGAAATGCTCTCTAGGGGGTCTGCCGCACCGAGGAGCCTTAGCCAACTGCACAACTTCGTCAGCTACCACAAAAGCGGGTTTGAGCCTGCTTATGCCAATCATTTCTTTTCTGGCCCCTCAAATCTAGCAAAAAATGCTTATCCCCTGTTTCTAGCACTCTATATGGTCCATCATAAGGTGGGCGTAAAGGTGGACGATGGGCATCATGTCTGACAAAAACAAACTCCGCATTTTTTAAAGCCTTAGGCACAAAAACACGCAGAAAACTGTGGTGAACGGGGCCAGGTAGTGTGCTCGGGCCCGTGCTATTCTGTAACCGCTGAGCTGGGGAGCACTCTGGCACTGGATTATCTGGGAGAAATTCCCCGGGCAGCCGAAGTGGCTGTGCGAAAACTAGCTCAGCTGGGGAGGCTTCTAAATCCTCTTTAGGTGCAGAACGCAACCCCAATAAAACCCATGGTAGCTTGTCCACCCAATTTGCATCCGTAAGTGACGCTCTGAGAGCCGCCTTCAATGACCTGTGAAAACGTTTGCATAACCCGTTAGCCTGCGGGTTGTACGCGGTCGTGCGGTGGATCATTGCCCCCAGGCTGCAGGCCATCGCTGACCAAAGTTCGGAAACAAATTGAGGGCCTCTGTCAGACGTAATGTCCAACGGGACTCCAAAACGCGCTACCCATGCTGTTAAAAACGCGCGCGCCACCTCCTCGGCTGTGGTTGACGACAGCGGAACCACTTCCGTCCAGTGCGTGGTGCGGTCAACCATTGTCAGAAGATGTGTGCACCCTTGTGAGGGCGGGAGGGGGCCTACGAGGTCCACGTGGACATGATCAAACCTTTTAGCTGGGATGTGAAACGGCTCCAAGGGAGTTCTCGTGTGTCTATGAACCTTGGCCCGCTGACAAGCCATGCAGGCTGCCACCCACTCTCTAACTTGTTTGCGCAGGCTTGGCCATACAAATTTCTCTCCTACCATTTTGACCGAAGCGCGCACTCCCGGGTGCGCCAGAGAATGGATCGAGTCAAAAACGCGGCGGTGCCACGCGGCTGGAACCACAGGATGCAGCCGCCCAGTGGAGACATCGCAGATTAGGGGGGGCATACCGTCTTGCAGCACCCTGTTCTCCAGCCTTAACCCTGTTGGTCCAGACTGGAGTGCGCGCACATCCGCGTCGCTAACCTGCTCCGCGGCCATGGCTGCAGAATCTACCTCTACGCGGGCTGGAGCCACCACGGCGCGCGAGAGGCAGTCCGCCACTACATTAAGTTTACCCGCCACATGCTGGATATCGGTAGTAAACTCCGATATCGCGGCCAGCTGTCTCTGCTGCCGGCCCGACCAAGGTTCTGAAATCTTGGCCATCACGAAAGTCAGCGGCTTGTGGTCAACGAACGCAGTGAAACGGCATCCTTCCAGCCAGAACTGGAAGTAGCGAATGGCCAAGTGGAGAGCTAACAACTCCCTGTCGAATGCGCTGTATTTTCGTTCGCTGTTGCGCAGGGTCTTGCTGAAAAAGGCGAGCGGTTGCCAAGCTCTGGCTACATACTGTTCCACGACCGCCCCTATGGCCACATCTGACGTGTCCGTAGTGAGCGCCATGCGGGCCGCTGGGACTGGATGTGCCAACAACGCAGCGTTTGCCAGGGCTGTTTTGACTTCAGAGAATGCGCGCTCCCGCTTCGGAGACCATTCGACTTTATTTGTGGGTTTTTGTTTTTTTAGTGCAGCATACAATGGTTGCATGAGCTGTGCTGCGCGGGGGAGGAAACGGTTATAAAAATTCACCATTCCCAAAAACTCCTGTAATGCTTTGACCGTTCGTGGTTGGGGAAAATTTGTTACTGCGTGCACTTTGTCAGGCAGAGGAACCGCTCCTTCTGGGGAGACGCGATGCCCCAAAAAATCAATCTGCGTCACCCCGAACTGACACTTCGCTGGGTTGATTATTAACCCGTGCTCTGCCAACCTCCGGAAAACTGCCGTGAGGTGGTTTTCGTGTTCGTCTTCGGACGTGCTGGCTACCAATATGTCGTCCAGGTAGACGAACACGAAAGGTAGATTGCGCAAAACCGCGTCCATCATGCGTTGGAATGTCTGCGCCACGCCTTTAAGCCCAAACAGCATGCGCAAAAACTCGAAAAGCCCGAAAGGAGTTATTACCACTGTTTTGGGTATGTCCTCAGCGTGCACTGGGACCTGGTGGTAACCGCGTACCAAGTCTATTTTAGAAAAAACGCGCGCCCCCGCCAAATGAACTGAAAAATCTTGGATGTGCGGGATCGGGAAGCGGTCGTTCGCTGTAACGTTCAGCCTGCGGAAATCACCGCAAGGTCGCTATGAGCCATCAGCTTTCAGGACCATGTGAAGCGGTGAAGTCCATGGGCTCTTCGAACGCCTGATGATGCCCAACCTTTCCAGGTTGGCGAACTCCTCGCGCGCTATGGTCAGTTTAGCTGAACCCAAGTGCCGAGCTTTTGCAAAAACGGGCGGTCCGGTGGTAGTAACAAAATGTTCCACCCCGTGTTTAGCCACGGTCGCCGAAAATGTTGGGACCGTGAGTGCTGGGAACTGAGTGAGGCGTGTATGGAACTTACCACCTGCAGCTGTGACGTTGGCTTGTGCTGTTGGCGGGGCCACTCGAGCTGTACAGGGAATAGAATAAAAAGAGAGTGCATTAACCAGGCGTCTGTTAACAAGATCGACCAACAAACCATGTGATCACAAAAACTCAGCCCCTAACATGTTGAAATTGACTGCCGCTATGACGAAAGTCCACTCAAATGTACGGCCGTGTAAAGACAGAAGCAGAGTCCTCTCACCGAAGGTCTTAATCGCCGAGCCGTTTGCTGCTGACAACCCGGGACCACTGGAAGGCGCCAGCCGGTCAGCGTAGGAAGCTGTGATGAAACTCAGCTGGGAGCCTGTGTCCATGAGGAAATGCCTCCCCGAGCACGCATCCCTCACGTAGAGCAGCTTGTTCTCCTCTCCGAGGGCCGCAGCTGCTACCGACTCCCGGTCTTGGCGTTTCCCGAGCGCTTGAAATGGCACGGTGGAATGCACTTGCGTGCCCTCTCTGCGAAGCGGCGATGGTAGAAGCAAAGGACATCGTCTGCTCCGTGTTTCCTGGCCCCTGCTGCCGCCGTTGTCGGTGAGTCTGGTGCTGCAGCCTCTGGCCCCCTGCCATCTCCGGGCGCCATTTATTGGCGTCGACGAGTCGTTGCGCCTCCTGGCCCAGCTCGTGGTAGTCTCATCGGGCCAACAGTGGTGAACTGGCCAGGGTCACTCTCACCGCTGACGGTAGGGTCCTGAGGAAAAGGTGGGTGAAGATGAAGCTATCATCTTCGGAGTCTCTCAAACTCAACATCTTCCCCATCAGGTCTGCAGGTCTGTCACTCTCAAATTCAGTTAGCGCCAGGAGCCTCTCTGCTCACTCCTCCACCAAGGGGGTGAAGTAACGGATGAGTGCAGCCTTCAACGTGCTGTACTTGTCGCTGTCCGGCGGGTGGTTGATCAGGCTCTCCACTCGCTGGGCTGTGTGGTTGTCCAGCTTGGCAACCACATGGTAGAACTTCGTGGCATCTACCGAAATCCTCCGGAGGTGGAACTGTGCCTCGACTGCGTTAAACCAGGAGCACGGATTGTTCTGCCAGAAGTCCGGTAGCTGAACTGTGGCTGCATTCGTTTGGCTTGCTCCTGATGAGTCTGGCTCGGGAGAATCGCCTCCGCTCATGATACGTCTTAGGGTCACCAGTGTGGAGAAGTGTGGAAGGACGAGGCTGAGTTTATTTCTCAAGTCCAGTTTTATTCACATTCACATTCTCCAACATCCAAAAACAGAAGAGAGTGAATCCCCCAACATCTGTCCCTTTTATACCCCAGGACATCAAAGCACACAGTCACATTGTCTTTTAATCCCAAATCACAATGCATCCCCCTCCAGGTCTTCTCGCCTCCACCTAAAGTCCTGGTGGTCAGGAAATCCTTCAAGGCCATCTCTTTGCATACAAAAGGCCAGATTTCACATCCTCCTGTTACCCCTAGGAGGTTCAGTCCTTTTGTTCCTCTGAGACGTGAAGCATACAATAAGCATACAGTAATATACATGTGAAGCATATGAAACCCACATATGTGCACCACAGTATATACTTTAGAGAGTGCATAATGGTGTAGCATCTTAGGTTAGAACAAAGAGCAGAGTTTCCCAGAGTTTCCCTTGGAGATAATAGGGAGGTGTGAAGGATGAATGCAGTATGATCTTTTGTGTATCAGACGAATGCAGAGTGATCTTTTGTGTATCAGAGACTGCTAGGAGGATGTTAAAGGATTAAGGAAGTGAATGCAATGTGACCTTTGATGTGTAGAGCGGCTGAAGGAAGGCCTGAGTATTTAAGAGAAGAGTCTTGTCTGAGATGCTCTCTTTTCTGTCTATGCTCATGTGCGAGATGTGTAATAAACTGTCTGCTTCAAATCCGCCTCGTTATTGACACACTCCACACTGGTGACCCAAGATGAATCATGCAACACAACGAAAGAGCCCCGGAGCCAGCCTCATTGGGAGCCCCCAGCCAAGCATACACTGTTACAATCCAGCTACCGGATTTTTGGCAGCACAATCCGCGCTCCTGGTTCCACCTAGTTGAGGCGCAGTTTGTCCTCCGGGGGATATCGGCGGATGACACGAAATTCTACCATGTGGTCGCAAAGCTCGACACCCACACGGCTCAGCATGTGGAGAGCCTGCTGGATCAGCCACCAACCAGCGACAAGTACGTCGCGTTGAAGGCTGCACTCATCCAGCACTACACACTCTTGGTTGAGGAGAGAGCAGAGAGACTCGTGACGCGGACCGGGTTAGGAGATGGGTCGGCTATTGACCTGATGGAGAAGATGCTGAGGTTGAAGTGCTCGGACAACCACCACTTCATTTTTACCCACCTCTCCCTCCGGAACCTTCCGTCAGCGACGAGAGCGACCCTGGCCAATTCGCCGTTGCTGGCCGAGCGGGACTATCGTGCGCTGGCCTGAGAAGCACACCGGATCATCATGGCCAGCAGAGAGCTCACGACCACGGCGGCAGCGACGGAGCTCGGCGTGACGGCCGGAGGAGGCGAAGAGCCATTGACGGCAGTAGCAGAACCACCGACGACAGCAGCGGCGGGGGCCAAAGAACGCGGAGGAGACATCCTTTGTTTCTACCACCGCCGCTTTGCAAAGAAGGCACGCAAATTTATACCACCATGCCAGTTCAAGCGCTCGGGAAACGCCAAGACCGGGGGTCGGTAGCAGCTGCGGCCCTCGGGGAGGAGAACAAGCTGCTCTACTTGACGGACGCACACTCGGGGAGGCATTTCCTCGTGGACACTGGCGCCCAGTTGAGTTTCATCATGCCGTCCTATGCCGACCGGCTGGCAGGATCTAGCAGCCCCGAGATGGCAGCAGCAAACGACTCGGACATTAAGACCTTTGGTGAGAGGACTCTACTTCTGTCTCTACACAGTCGTGCATTTGAGTGGACTTTTGTCATAGCAGCATTGAATTTCAATATATTGGGGGCTGATTTTTTTGTGCTCACATGGTTTGTTGGTTGATGTCGCTAACAGGCGCCTGGTTAATGCACTGTCTTTTGATTCTATCCCCTGTACAGCTCGAGCGTCCTGGCCAACAGCACAAGCCAACGTCACAGCTGCATGCGGTAAGTTCCACACACTGCTCACTCAGTTCCCAGCGCTCACGGTCCCCACATTTTCGGCAGCCGTCGCTAAACACGGGGTGGAGCATTTTATCACCACCACCGGGCCGCCCGTTTTTGCAAAACCTCGGTGCTTGGACGCAGGTAAACTGGCCATAGCACGCGAGGAGTTCGCCAACCTGGAGAGGTTGGGCATCATCAGGCGTTCAAACAGCCCATGGGCTTCCCCGCTACACATGGTCCCTAAAGCTGACCGTGCGGGGATTTCCGTAGGTTGAACAATGCCACAGCGCACGACCGCTACCCAATTCCTCACATCCAGGATTTTTCCGTTCACTTGGCAGGAGCGCGCGTTTTTTCTAAAATAGACTTGGTCCGCAGTTACCACCAAGTCCCAGTGCGCGCTGAGGACATACTCAAAACAGCAGTGATAACTCCGTTTGGTTTATTTGAGTTTTTGCGCATGCCATTCGGGCTTAAAGGGGCTGCACAGACGTTCCAACGCATGATGGATGCAGTGCTGCGTGATCTCCCTTTCGTATTCGTCTACTTGGATGATATCTTTGTAGCCAGCGCGTCCGAAGACGAACACGAAACCCACCTAACGGCAGTTTTCCGGAGGTTGGGAGAGCACGGTTTAATAATCAACCCAGCGAAGTGTCAGTTCGGGGTGACGCAGATTGATTTTTTGGGGCACCGCGTCTCTCCCGAAGGAGCAGTTCCGCTGCCTGACAAAGTGCGAGTGGTAGCAGATTTTCCCCGGCCGCAAACGGTCAGGGCTTTACAGGGGTTTTTGGGAATGGTGAATTTTTATAACCGTTTCCTTCCCCGCGCAGCGCAGCTCATGCAACCACTGTACGCCGCGCTCAAAAAACAGAAACCCACGAATAAGATCGAATGGTCCCCGGAGCGAGAGCGAGCGTTCTCAGAAGTCAAGGCAGCCCTGGCAAATGCTGCGTTGTTGGCACATCCAGACCCAACGGCCCGCATAGCGCTCACTACTGACGCATCAGATGTGGCCATAGGGGCGGTCGTGGAGCAATGTGTAGCCGGGGCTTGGCAGTCGCTCGCCTTTTTCATCAGAACTTTGCGCGATAGTGAGCATAAATACAGCGTGTTCGACAGGGAGTTGCTGGCTCTCCACTTGGCCATTCGCCACTTCCAGTTCTGGCTGGAAAGGCACCGTTTCACCGCGTTCGTTGACCACAAGCCGCTAACATTCACGATGGCCAAGGTTTCAGAACCGTGGTCGGGCCGGCAGCAGAGACAGCTGACCGCGATCTCAGAGTTTACTACCTATATTCAGCATGTGTCAGGTAAACTGAATGTAGTGGCAGACTGCCTCTCGCGCACCGTGGCTGCCCCGGTCCGCGTGGGGATAGATTACACAGCCATGGCCGCGGAGCAGGTTAGTGACGTTGATGTGCGCGCGCTCCAGTCTGGACCAACAGGGTTAAGGCTGGAGAGCAGGGTGCTGCAAGACGGTATGCCCCCCCCCTAATCTGCGATGTCTCCATGGGGCAACCGCGTCCCGTGGTACCGGCCGCGTGGCGCCGCAGCGTTTTTGACTCGATTCATTCTTTGGCCCACCCGGGAGTGCGCGCATCGGTCAAAATGGTAGGAGAGAAATTTGTGTGCCCGAGCCTGGTCAAACAAGTGAAAGAGTGGGCAGCAGCCTGCATGGTGTGCCAACGAGCCAAAGTACACAGACACACGAAAGCTCCCTTGGAGCCATTTCACATCCCGGCTAAGAGGCTCGACCATGTTCACGTGGACTTTGTGGGCCCCCTCCCGCCATCACAGGGGTGCACGCACCTTCTGACAATGGTGGACTGCACCACGCGCTGGCCGGAAGTGGTTCCACTGGCGGCAACCATGGCCGAGGAGGTGGCGCGCGCGTTCTTAACAGCATGGGTGGCGCATTTTGGAGTCCCGTCGGACATTACGTCCGACAGAGGCCCTCAATTTGTTTCCGAACTTTGGTCAACAATGGCCCGCAGCTTGGGTGTCACAATTCACCGCACTACCGCGTACAATCCACAGGCTAATGGGTTATGCGAACGTTTTCATAGGTCATTGAAAGCGGCTGTCAGGGCGTCACTGACGGATGCAAATTGGGTAGACAAGCTACCGTGGGTTTTATTGGGGTTACGTTCTGCGCCTAAAGAGGATTTGGAAGCTTCCCCGGCTGAACTCGTTTTTGCGCAGCCACTTCGGCTGCCCGGGGAATTTCTCCCAGATAATCCCACGCCGGGCAGCTCCCCGTCTCAGCTGTTGCAGCGTAGCATAGACACAAGCACGCTGCTGGGCCCTGTTCACCACAGTTTTCCGCGCGTTTTTGTGCCTAAAACTTTGAAAAACGCGGAATTCGTTTTTGTCAGACACGATGCACATCGCCCTCCACTGCGCCCACCTTATGATGGACCGTTCAGAGTGCTGGATAAAGGGGATAAGCATTTTTTGCTAGATTTGGGGGGTAGGAGGGAAAGAATTGGCATAGACAGACTCAAACCCGCTTTTGTTCTGGCGGACGAGCAAGTACTGTTGGCGAGGGCCCCTCGGCGTGGAAGACCCCGACTGGGAGCTTCCCAGAGAAAAGATTCCCCAGAGCACCCACAGGCACAGACTTTTACCCCTCAATCATCAACCCCCCAGCATTCATCAGCTCCCCAGCATGACAGTGCCGCGGAGGCGGTGAATCCTGGTTACAGCAGATACGGGAGAAGACTGAACCCCAAGCAGCATGTGGATTGATGTTTAATGATTTTACCACAGCATATGGACTGTCATTCTATTGTTCTATCCAAGACGCTCGGGGGGGGGGGGTCGTTTAGAGAGTGCATAATGGTGTAGCATCTTAGGTTAGAACAAAGAGCAGAGTTTCCCAGAGTTTCCCTTGGAGATAACAGGGAGGTGTGAAGGACGAATGTAGTGTGATCTTTTGTGTATCAGACGAATGCAGAGTGATCTTATGTGTATCAGAGACTGCTAGGAGGATGTTAAAGGATTAAGGAAGTGAATGCAATGTGACCTTTGATGTGTAGAGCGGCTGAAGGAAGGCCTGAGTATTTAAGAGAAAAGTCTTGTCTGAGATGCTTGCTTTTCTGACTATGCTCATGTGTGAGATGTGTAATAAACTGTCTGCTTCAAATCCGCCTCGTTATTGACACACTCCACAATACGTATGTCAGGGGTTGCAAACCTGCAGCTCTCACGCCACATGTGACTCTGTGATGTCTCCTTTGTGGCTCTTTTCTCCTTTTTTTAAAAAAATTGGCTCCAGTGTGGCTTTTTTTTTTTTTTGTGTGCGGTGCAAAAATGTTACCAGTGGAAACCCCGTGACAGTTAAAAAGCCTGAAGTGAGGCTTCCACAGCAATGGATGGAATTAAAATTACTTTTTTAAACTTTATTAGGGCCTGAGCCACTGACAACGTCAGTCGGCGAAAGCCCTATTGTATCCGCTCACGTTTATTTATTAGGGCCTGAGCCACTGACAACGTCAGTCGGCGAAAGCCCTATTGTATCCGCTCACGTTTCTTTATTATTATTATTCTGCCCAAATGATCGCATTTTTCACCCTCTGAACGTTAACCAAAACGCGATTTTTTTTGGCAAACCCCTCTGACAAGGCAAAAAATTCGATAAACTGGAAAACATATGTGCACCCCCACCCCTCATTTTTGTGGCTGGGGCCAAACATACAAGGTCAATGGAGACTGGAGACCATAAACTTTGCCGTAGAAACATCAAATTTGGGTGAGGTGTGAATCACCTCAAGACATGCAAAAAACATCATTGTGGCCTATACCCACCGCCAACAGGAAGGCCGCCATCTTGCCTCAAAGTCGCCCCACCTCCAATTCGGAAAAAAGTCACACCTCACATTTTAACGCACTTGTCCTAGGGACCAGATCCAATTGAGCTCATTTTTACATGGGGGCATCTACAGGCATTGGCCATTAAAAGTTATATAAATTAAGTCAAAATCTCAAAAGGCGTGGCCAGGGCGCCATGGCGAAGTTTGACTCCTCCCCTTACAACTTCAACCACCTGTAACTCGCCCAAAACTTGTCCGATGTCCACAAAACTTTACATGAAGGAAAATAGTGCCACCCCGGACGCAATGACCTCAAAATACCTGACAACCGATATAGCGCCACATAGTGGTTAATGAAAGAATTGCTGAAAACTGTTTTATTTATTACTCACAAGCGGCTGGGCAGAATGACGTGAAATTTTCAGAGATTCATCAGAACACAGACATGATCATAACTGAACATCAACGTTAGTATGATATCATACATGTTACCATAGAAACGCCCTTCTCGCCATTCAATCCATGAGCTTATGGGGAGGGGTGGGAAGGTCTTGGAGGTCTAAATTTTTCAACATATGTTGAGGTCACTGTCATATCTAGTCCAATATGGGTGGACAACACATAACTTACAGGGAAGTGTTGCCATGGCAACATGGCGACGGTTGATTACACGCCATGAAATTTCAGAAAGTTGTATCTTGGACAAACTTTTTCTGATTTCCACCAAATTTTCAAAAATGGATAATAATCCCACCCTGAACATCCCTATATAAAATAACAAAAGTTTTAGCGCCACCTAGTGGTAACAACATTAGACCCTTGTAAATTGGACATACTTTGCACGATTTGCAACAAATTTTATACGATCAATATTCTCCCTTCCCCGAACCCATCTATATACAAATAATAAACAACACTCATAGCGCCCCCTAATGATTAAAGGAAGAATTACTGAGGGGCAAAACTTCTCCGATGTCCACAAAACTTTACAGGAAGGAAAATAGTGCCACCCCGGACGCAATGACATCAAAATACCTGACAAAAGATATAGCGCCACATAGTGGTAAACCAAAGAATTGCTGAAAACTGTTTTATTTATTACTCGTGCGCGGCTTGCCAGAATGACGTGAAATTTTCTGAGATTCATCAAAACAGAGCGATGATCCTAACTCAACATCAACGTTAGTATGACATCATACGTGTTACCATGGACACGCCCTTCTCGCAATTCAATCCATGAGCTTATGGGGACGGGTGGGAAGGTCTTGGAGGTCTAAATTTTTCAACATATGTTGAGGTCACTGTCATATGCAGTCCAATATGGGTGGACAACACATAAGTTACAGGGAAGTGTTGCCATGGCAACATGGCGACGGTTGACTACACACCATGAAATTTCGGACAGTTGTATCTTGGACAACCTTTTTCTGATGTCCACAAAACTTCCCATCAAGGAAAACAGTGCCACCCCGGATACAATGACATCAAAATACCGGACAATAGATATAGCGCCACATAGTGGCTAACGAAAGAATTGCTGAAAACTGTTTTATTTATTACTCACGTACGGCTAGCCAGAATGACGTGAAATTTTCAGAGATTCATCAGAACACAGACATGATCATAATTGAACATCAACGTTATTATGACGTCATACATGTTACCATGGACACGCCCTTCTCGCCATTCAACCAATGAGCTTATGGGGCGGGGTGGGAAGGTCTTGGAGGTCTAAATTTTTCAACATATGTTGAGGTCACTGTCATATGTAGTCCAATATGGGTGGACAACACATAACTTACAGGGAAGTGTTGCCATGGCAACATGGCGACGGTTGACAACACGCCATGAAATTTCGGAAAGTTGTATCTTGGACAAACTTTTTCTGATTTCCACCAAATTTTCAAAAATGGATAATAATCCCACCCCGAACATTCCTATATAAAATAACAAAAGCTTTAGCGGCACCTAGTGGTAACAACATTAGACCCTTGTAAATTGGACATACTTTGCACGATTTGCAACAAATTTTATACGATCATATTCTTCCGTCCACCAACACATCTATATACAAATAATAAACAACACTGAGAGCGCCCCCTAATGATTAAAGGAAGAATTACTGACGGGCAAAACTTGTCCGATGTCCACAAAACTTTCCATGAAGGAAAATAGTGCCACCCCGGACGCAATGACATCAAAATACATGACGAAAGATATAGCGCCACATAGTGGTAAAGGAAAGAATTGCTGAAAACTGTTTTATTTATTACTCGTGCGAGGCTTGCCAGAATGACCTGAAATTTTCTGAAATTCATCAAAACACAGAGATGATCATAACTCAACATCAACATTACTATGACATCATACGTGTTACCATGGACACGCCCTCCTCGCCATTCAATCCGTGACCTTATGGGGAGGGGTGGGAAGGTCTTGGAGGTCTCAATTTTTCAACATATGTTGAGGTCACTGTCATATGTAGACCAATATTGGTGGACAACACATATGAGGACAACACATAAATTACAGGGAAGTGTTGCCCTGGCAACATGGTGACGGGTGACTACACGCCATGAAATTTTGGAAAGTTATATTTTGGACAACGCATCTCCTGAACTTCTCTGCAAAATCTCTTTCATACTGAGCTGGTTTTGTCCTGCGATAAGCTCAGTTGCCATGGAAACCCACTCATTGCATTTCAATAACGGACATTTATACATGGGGCAAACTTGAAACAATTTGCACTAAATTTTCTACGATTGATATTAGTCCTGCACCAAACAAGTCTACATAAAAATAACAAACAAAAGCTTTAGCGCCCCTATTTTTAAAAGGAAGAATTGCTGAAAATTTTTTTCTCTCTTTTTCTCTCACTAACAGAAAAAAAAAATGCATGAAGGAATCACTAGGGCTGATTGACAGTACATGTAGATAGTACAGAACTGTTTCCATGGCGACCAGCGTGCTTCAACACACACAGTGCAGAGCATTGTAGCTAGATGGAATAATATGTAGATATATAAACACCCAGTGCGGAGCATTGTAGCTAGATGGAATACATATGTAAATATATATACACACACAGCGCAGAGCATTGTTGCTAGATGGGATGAAACAGCACAACCGTCTACTTAGTTATCCTATATGGTATGATTATGTACCCATACATATTCTCACCCTCCATAGCGACCGGTATTTTCCTAATTGTATGCTGGAGGGGACCATTGTATGTCTTTTGCATTCAAAACTATTAGGTTGTCACGTCTTTAGGCTATCTCTAAGAGCAGCCCTACTTAGGTTGTACAGTCTGACAACCGTTGGGAGGAAGGACCTGCGAAACCTCTCGGTTGTGCCCCTAGGATGATGTAGTCTGCTGCTAAATGAACTCCACCGTGCGTTCAGTATGTCCGGCATAGGGTGGAACTCGGACTCCAGCAGAGATGACAGTTTAGCCACCGTCCTTCTCTCTCCTATCTCCTCCACTGGGACAACGCGCTACCCCAGCACAGAGCTAGCTTTCTTGATCTGTTTGTTCAGTCTCTTCCTATCGGCTGCCATAATGCCACTGCCCCAGCAGACCACCGTGTCATACAATGTCTTCAGCAGCGCCCCTTGTACACCAAAAGACCTGAGTCTCCTCAGTAGGAACAGCCTGCGCTGTCCCTTCTTGTAGAGTGTGTCAGTATAGTGTGACCAGTCTAGTTCATTGTTCAGATGAACACCCAGGTACTTATAGGATGTCACCATCTCAATGTCTGTTCCCTGTATATTTACTGGTGATGTGAGGTGTTGTCCTGAAATGAGAGTGGAGCAACTTCAGCAGAGGGACATGACTGAAAGTTTGGAGACATTGTTTTTGGGCACAATGACTACGGCACCTCCACCTAATTCTGCGTGGAAGAAGTCGATTGGAGTAAATGGCCAGCAGGTACTGTTCAAAGCGAGGGAGGACGGGCGGCGGGTTCCGCGGTCGCGCGGGGGGGCGAAGGTCCGTTTACACCTGCCTGCAGGTTTAATTATTTTTTGTTATTTTTTTTCTCTATTATTCTGCCTAAATGATCGCATTTTTCACCCTCTGAACGTTAACCAAAACGCGATTTTTTTTGGCAAACCCCTCTGACCGGGCAAAAAATTCGATAAACTGGAAAAGGTATGTGCCCCCCCACCCCTCATTTTTGTGGGTGGGGTCAAACGTACAAGGTCTATGGAGACTGGAGACCATAAACTTTGCCGTAGACACATCAAATTTGGGTGAGGTGTGAATCACCTCAAGACATGCAAAAAACATCATTGTGGCCCATACCCACCGTCAACAGGAAGGCCGCCATCTTGCCTCAAAGTCGCCCCACCTCCAATTTGGAAAAAAGTCACACCTCGCATTTTAACGCACTTGTCCTAGGGACCAGATCCAATTGAGATCATTTTTACATGGAGGCATCTACAGGCATTGCCCATTAAAAGTTATATAAATTGAGTCAAAATCTCAAAAGGCGTGGCCAGGGCGCCATGGCGAAGTTTGACTCCTCCCCTTACAAATCCAACCACCTGTAACTCGCCCAAAACTTGTCCGATGTCCACAAAACTTTACATGAAGGAATATAGTGCCACCCCGGACGCAATGACCTTAAAACACCTGACAACCGATATAGCGCCACATAGTGGTTAACGAAAGAATTGCTGAAAACTGTTTTATTTATTACTCACAAGTGGCTGGGCAGAATGATGTGAAATTTTCTGAGATTCATCAGAACACAGCCCTGATCATAACTGAACATCAACATTAGTATGACATCAAACATGTTAACATGGACACGCCCTTCTCGCCATTCAATGCATGACCTTCTGGGGAGGGGTGGGAACGTCCTGGAGTCATGAAATTTGGAACATAGGTTTAGGTTACTGTCACATATAGTACAATATGGGTGGACAACACATAACTGACAAGGAAGTGTTGCCAGGGCGCCATGGCGAAGTTTGACTCCTCCCCTTACAAATTCAACCACCTGTAACTCGGCCAAAACTGGTCCCATGTCCACATAACTTTCCATGAAGGAAAATAGTCCCACCCCGAACGCAATGACCTCAAAATACCTGACAACCGATGTAGCGCCACATAGTGGTTAATGAAAGAATTGCTGAAAACTGTTTCATTTATTACTCACAAGCGGCTGGGCAGAATGATGTGAAATTTTCTGAGATTCATCAGAACACAGCCATGATAATAACTCAACATCAACAATAGTATAACATCAAACGTGTTAACATGGACACGCCCTCCTCGCCATTCAATAAATGAGCATATGGGGAGGTGTGGGAAGGTCTTGGAGGTCTAAATTTTTCAACATATGTTGAGGTCACTGTCATATGTAGTCCAATATCAGTGGACAACACATAACTTAAAGGGAAGTGTTGCCATGGCAACATTGCAACGGTTGAGTACTCGCCATTAAATTTCAGAAAGTTGTATCTTGGACAAACTTTTTCTGATTTACATCAAATTTTCGACAATCGATAAGAGTCCCACCCTGAACACTTCTATATAAAATAACAAAAGTTTTAGCGCCGCCTAGTGGTAACAACATTAGACCCTTGTAAAATGGACAAACTTTGTAAAATTTGCAACAAATTTTATACGATCAATATTCTCCCTTCCACAAACTCGTCTATATACAAATAATAAACAAAACTCATAGCGCCCCCTAATGATTAAAGGAAAAATTACTGACGACTGTTTTTTTTAAAATTTTCTCTCACCAGCTTAACAAAATTACATGAAGGAATGACTTGGGCTCATTGATAGTACATGCACATAGTACAGAACTGATTCCATGGCAACTGCCGTTCTTCAGTGGCTTTCTCACCAAACAAAACATGACAGTTACAGCTCAGACAATTCTCGCCTGATTTGGAAAAATCTTTGCACAAATCATACTGATCCCACTCTGAACGTGTCTTTATATCAATATTCACAAAACTGTCACACCCACACCTACTGCTGACATGAGGTACTGCACAAAATTGTTTCTAATTTTGCACAAAGACCAGTAGTCACGATGACATGACCTTTTCAGTGGTTCCTCAGAGTGCATTGGACTACCTTTGGTGGAAGTCACTTTCTTCCTGCGATAAGCACAGTTGCCATGGAAACCCACTCATTGCATTTCAGTAACGGACATTTATACATGGGGCAAACTTGCAACAATTTGCACTAAATTTTTGACGATTGATATTAGTCCTGCACCAAACATGTTTATATAAAAATAACAAACAAAAGTTTTAGCGCCCCTACTTTTTAAAAGGAAGAATTGCTGAAAATTTTTTTCTCTCTTTTTCTCTCACCAGCAGAAAAAAAAATACATGAAGGAATCACTAGGGCTGATTGACAGTACATGTAGATAGTACAGAACTGTTTCCATGCCGACCAGCGTGCTTCAACACACACAGTGCGGAGCATTGTAGCTAGATAGAATAATATGTAGATATATAAACACCCAGTGCGGAACATTGTAGCTAGATGGAATAAATATGTAAATATATAAACACACACACAGTGCAGAGCATTGTTGCTAGATGGGATGAAACAGCACAACCGTCTACTTAGTTATCCTATATGGTATGATTATGTACCCATACATATTCTCACCCTCCATAGCGACTGGTATTTTCCTAATTGTATGCCGGAGGGGACCATTGTATAAGTCTTTAGCATTCAAAACTATTAGGTTGTCACGTCTTGAGGCTATCTCTAAGAGCAGCCCTGCTTAGGTTGTACAGTCTGACAGCTGTTGGGAGGAAGGACCTGCGAAACCTCTCGGTTGTGCACCTAGGATGATGTAGTCTGCTGCTAAATACAAATAATAAACAAAACTCATAGCGCCCCCTAATGATTAAAGGAAAAATTACTGACGACTGTTTTTTTTTAAAATTTTCTCTCACCAGCTTAACAAAATTACATGAAGGAATGACTTGGGCTCATTGATAGTACATGCACATAGTACAGAACTGATTCCATGGCAACTGCCGTTCTTCAGTGGCTTTCTCACCAAACAAAACATGACAGTTACAGCTCAGACAATTCTCGCCTGATTTGGAAAAAATCTTTGCACAAATCATACTGATCCCACTCTGAACGTGTCTGTATATCAATATTCACAAAACTGTCACACCCACACCTACTGCTGACATGAGGTACTGCACAAAATTGTTTCTAATTTTGCACAAAGACCAGTAGTCACGATGACATCACCTTTTCAGTGGTTCCTCAGAGTGCATTGGACTACCTTTGGTGGAAGTCACTTTCTTCCTGCGAAAAGCACAGTTGCCATGGAAACCCACTCATTGCATTTCAGAAACGGACATTTATACATGGGGCAAACTTGAAACAATTTGCACTAAATTTTTGACGATTGATATTAGTCCTGCACCAAACATGTTTATATAAAAATAACAAACAAAAGTTTTAGCGCCCCTACTTTTTAAAAGGAAGAATTGCTGAAAATTTTTTTCTCTCTTTTTCTCTCACTAGCAGAAAAAAAAAAATACATGAAGGAATCACTAGGGCTGATTGACAGTACATGTAGATAGTACAGAACTGTTTCCATGCTGACCAGCGTGCTTCAACACACACAGTGCGGAGCATTGTAGCTAGATAGAATAATATGTAGATATATAAACACCCAGTACGGAGCATTGTAGCTAGATGGAATAAATACGTAAATATATATACACACACAGTGCAGAGCATTGTTGCTAGATGGGATGAAACAGCACAACCGTCTACTTAGTTATCCTATATGGTATGATTATGTACCCATACATATTCTCACCCTCCATAGCGACCGGTATTTTCCTAATTGTATGCTGGAGGGGACCACTGTATGTCTTTTGCATTCAAAACTATTAGGTTGTCACGTCTTTAGCCTATCTCTAACAGCAGCCCTACTTAGGTTGTACAGTCTGACAGCCGTTGGGAGGAAGGACCTGCGAAACCTCTCGGTTGTGCACCTAGGATGATGTAGTCTGCTGCTAAATGAACTCCACCGTGCGTTCAGTATGTCCTGCATAGGGTGGAACTTGGACTCCAGCAGAGATGACAGTTTAGCCACCGTCCTTCTCTCTCCTATCTCCTCCACTGGGACAACGCGCTACCCCAGGACAGAGCTAGCTTTCTTGATCTGTTTGTTCAGTTTCTTCCTATCGGCTGCCATAATGCCACTGCCCCAGCAGACCACTCCAAAAGTGATGGCTGATGCCACCACCGTGTCATAGAATGTCTTCAGCAGCGCCCCTTGTACACCAAAAGACCTGAGTCTCCTCAGTAGGAACAGCCTGCGCTGTCCCATCTTGTAGAGTGCGTCAGTATAGTGTGACCAGTCTAGTTCATTGTTCAGATGAACACCCAGGTACTTATAGGATGTCACCATCTCAGTGTCTGTTCCCTGTATATTTACTGGTGATGTGAGGTGTTGTCCTGAAATGACAGTGGAGCAACTTCAGCAGAGGGACATGACTGAAAGTTTGGAGACATTGTTTTTGGGCACAATGACTATGGCACCTCCACCTAATTCTGCGTGGAAGAAGTCGATTGGAGTAAATGGCCAGCAGGTACTGTTCAAAGCGAGGGAGGACGGGCGGCGGGTTCCGTGGTCGCGCGGGGGGGCGAAGGTCCGTTTACACCTGCCTGCAGGTTTAATATTCTTATTTTATTTTGATCATCTCCTCCTCATTTTTGTTGAACATTTTGATATTATAACATTACAGTTCAAATTAGGGCTGTGCGATATGATGATATATATCGGTGATGTGATAAAAAAGGCTGCGTATCCACCAAACACGTTTTTTCAACTCAGGGCGGAGATTTTCAATTCATTCTCTATGTAGTCCAGCGTTTACAGCGCTGATCGTTCACGGCGCTGAACCACTCTCAGTGGTGGCCGTTCTTTGTCGCGACACTCAGAGCGCTGAGAGTTGAAAAATGTTCAACTTTTCAGAGACTGCAGCTGAGCTTGTCAATGTCAGACCTTAAGCAGCCAATCAGAACTGCTGCGTGGGCGGGACATAGGACACCAGTACTAATCTGTATTCAGACTCCTGCTTTCTGTGTCATCATATTTTACATCCGGAGCTGCTAGAAAACGTTTCCTGGCCATTGTTATTTAGAGACTGCTATTAAAAATTCTGTAGAAAGTCTGACAATAGGAAAAGCGGGAGTAATGAGCTGAGAGTGACAAGCTGTTGCTGGAATACAGGGCACAGACTTTTTTTCCTCCAGAGCACAACGTACAAACGCTGAAAAAAAAATGCTCAGGGTCATCGGGCAACAAAAAATGCATTTGGTGGACATGCAGTGAAAATGTCTACCATTTCATATCCACCTTATTCCTGAGCGCACTGCTGTAGAAACGATTATGGGCGCAACTTCCGGTTTCGGCTGAAGTAGTGTTAAATCAGTCAGCAAGAGTGGAATAGTGGGGCATTTAAAATAGCATTTTGTATTTCAAATTCGTTTTAATGTACAGTCCACATATCTGTTTTGCAGTCAAGTGGCAGATAATTTCAGCACTTGTAGTTTTTGTATTTTTGAATGTTTTTGCATAGTTCTGGTACTTGCTGCTGTTCGTGGTGTGAGACTCCTAAATGTCAGCTAAATCTGTGCTGGCCTCAACAGCAATGCATAGATTATGCACTGAACTAAAAAGGACTGTTCGTGTGGTCGGTAGTACAGACACAACAGCACCACGTATGTTTTCACTTGTATGAATGTCACAGATCTGACTTTTATATATGTCACAGATGCAAGGCCGCATGAAGTAAAATAACAAAAAAATAGTAACAGTTTGCTTCCTAAGGCTTAATGGTTTAAGAAAGATATCAAATAGTTGGTTTTTTTTGTTTTTTGTTTTTTTTGCATTCTTCACACTGCCTTGGAACAATATGGACTTGATTTTAGCAGCTTCAGCATGCATTAATTTTTAAGTTATCACAAAATATAGATCAATAAAATTTTGAACAATTGTCAGAAAAGGTCTGTACGTGTTAAATAACAAGCATTCACGGCATGACAGCAGCATGAGCATTTTAATTTCGGGGTAAAACAGAACAGCTGCAGCCATCTGTATTTACCCCTACATTAAAACACCCAAGCACAGTGTTGTGGTTCTTTGTGGCTCTGACTAGATTCTACGTCTGCTCTGAGGTAAATTTGATTATGTCCCACACATGTTAACAAAATGCAACCAATTTTATTGCGGTGGAAAAATTGATGTATCTCAGAGCTTTTATTTGTTTACAGCGTTAGCATTTTAGCAGCGGAGCTAACTAATGGAGCTACTGTCTGTGAGGCCACTTTTTAAGGTCATCTTCTCATCCCTCCATAGTTGTGGGAAGTGGTATGATTATATTACTGTTTTTGAGGTACAAAAGGCCATGTTCCTGCATTTCTGATGCCAAAGTCATTGTTTTTTTTAACAAGGAAAAGTGTCCCATTTCTGTGACAACCCTACTTTCTAAACTAGAACCGGAAGTTTTGCCCGTAATTCATGCAAGGCATCATGGGGGCTAGGAATAAGGTGGATAAAACTGTATCGTTTATATTGTGGAGTGTGTGAAATAAGAGTCGGGGTCATGGCACACAGTTTATTACACACTTCACATCTCTCTAGCACAGAACAGACTGAACATCTCAGCAGGCACTCTCCCCTTAAGTTTCATGGCATTTCTCCACACACAACATGCCATTTGCATCACACTGCATTCAACCCCCTTCATTCTTGACTCCTTCCTGCTATCTCGCCAGGAACCTCCTGAATATTGTTCTCCCATGTTTATCCACTGTCTCTTGTCTGAGATGCTAAATAATCTGGCTCCCCCAAGGTGCTAAACTTCCACCTCCAGCATGTTAGATAGAACAATAGAACATCAGTCCACATGCTGTTTGGGCTTCCGTCTCCTCCCGTATCTGCTGTAACTGGGGTTTACCACCTCTGTGGCGCTGCTGTGCCGGTGGGGGGCTGCTGGGAGTGTGTCTGACTGCAGGTGGGCTGTGACTGTGTGGGGGGGGGCACTTCGGTCTGTCCGTGTGGCTGCTCTGGTGAATCGTTTCCCTGGGGAGCTCTCCGTAGAGGTCTTCCACGCCGAGGGGCCCTAGCCAACAGCATTTGCTCGTCCGCCACAACGAAAGCGGGTTTGAGTCTGTCTATGCCAATTTTTTCCTGCCTACCCCTCAAGTCTAGCAAAAAATGCTTATCCCCTGTTTCCAACACTCTGAACGGTCCATCATAGGGTGGGCGCAATGGAGGGCGGTGGGCGTCGTGTCTGACAAACACGAACTCCGTGCTCTTCAAAGTTTTAGGCACGAAAACATGCTGAAAACTGTGGTGGGCAGGGCCCGGCAGCGTGCCTGTGTTTGCGCTACGCTGCAAAAGCTGAGACGGGCAGCTGCCTGGCACGGGATTATCTGGCAGAAATTCCCCGGGCAGCCGTAGGGGCTGCGCAAAAACGAGCTCTGCCGGGGAAGCTTCCAGATCCTCTTTTGGCGCGGAGCGCAACCCCAATAAAACCCACGGTAGCCTGTCTACCCAATTTGCATCCTTCAACGAAGCCCTGAGTGCTGCTTTCAGTGATCTATGAAAACGCTTGCATAACCCATTGGCCTGTGGGTTGTACGCGGTTGTGCGGTGAATTGTAACACCCAGGTTGCGGGCCATCGCGGACCATAGTTCGGAAACAAATTGAGGGCCCCTGTCGGACGTAATGTCCGATGGGACTCCAAAACGCACCACACATGCTGTTAAAAAAGCATGCGCTACGTCTGTGGACGTGGTTGCCGCCAGCGGGACTGCTTCTGGCCAGCGCGTGGTGCGGTCCACCACTGTCAGGAGGTGCGTGCACCCCTGTGATGGCGGGAGGGGGCCCACGAGGTCCACGTGAACATGGTTGAACCTCTTAGCCGGGATACGAAACGGCTCCAAGGGAGCCTTCGTGTGTCTGTGAACTTTGGCTCGTTGGCACGCCACGCAGGCTGCAGCCCACTCTTTCACTTGTTTGCGTAGGCTCGCCCACACAAACTTCTCTCCCACCATTTTGACTGACGCGCGCACTCCTGGGTGCGCCAGAGTGTGAACCGACTCAAACACGTGGCGGCGCCGTGCGACCGGGACCACCGGACGCAGGCGACCCGTGGAGACATCGCAGATTGGGGGGGCCGCCATCTTGCAGCACCCTGCTTTCCAGCCTTGGTCCAGACTGGAGCGCGCACACGTGTGCATCACTAATCTGCTCCGTGGCCATGGCTGCGTAATCTATCCCCACGCAGACCGGGGCCACCACGACGCGCGAGAGGCAGTCCACCACCACATTCAGTTTACCCGACACATGTGAATATCGGTAGTAAACTCTGAGATCGTGGCCAGCTGTCTCTACTGCCGGCCCGACCACGGTTCTGAAACCTTGGCCATCGCGACTGTTAGCGGCTTGTGGTCCATGAACGCGGTGAAGCTGCACCCTTCCAGCCAGAACTGGAAGTGGCGTATGGTCAAGTGGAGAGCCAGCAACTCTCTGTTGAACGCGCTGTATTTACGTTCGCTGTCGTGCAAAGTTCTGCTGAAAAAGGCGAACGGCTGCCAAGCCCCAGCGATACTCTGCTCCACGACAGCCCCTATGGCCACGTCTGAAGTGTCAGTGGTGAGCGCTATGCGGGCCGCCGGGTCCGGATGCGCCAGTAGTGCGGCGTCTGCCAGGGCTGCTTTAACTTCCGAGAACGCCCGCTCTCGCTCCGGGGTCCATTCGACCCTATCCGCGGGTTTCTGTTTCTTGAGCGCGGCGTACAATGGTTGCATGAGCTACGCTGCGCGAGAAAGGAAATGGTTATAAATGTTCACTATCCCCCAAAATTCCTGCAGCACCCTGACCGTCTGAGGCCAGGGAAAATCCGCCACGGCGCATACTTTGTCGGGCAGCGGGATCGCTCCTTCCGGAGAGACGCGGTGCCCCAAAAAATCAATCTCCATCACGCCAAACTGGCATTTCACTGGGTTGATTATTAACCCGTGCTCCTCCAACCTCCGGAAAACCGTCGTGAGGTGGGTTTCGTGTTCGTCTTCGGACGCACTGGCTACCAGGATATCGTCCAGGTAGACGAACACGAACGGGAGATTGCGCAGCACTGCATCCATCATGCGCTGGAACGTCTGTGCCGCTCCTTTTAACCCGAATGGCATGCGCAGGAACTCGAATAGACCGAACGGAGTTATTACCGCTGTTTTGGGTATGTCCTCAGCGCGCACTGGGACTTGGTGGTAACCGCGGACCAGGTCTATTTTGGAAAAAATGCGTGCTCCGGCAAGGTGAACGGAAAACTCCTGTATGTGGGGAATTGGGTAGCGGTCGTGCGCTGTGGCGTTGTTCAACCTGCAGAAATCCCTGCACGGTCGCCACGAGCCCTCAGCCTTAGGGACCATGTGTAGCGGGGATGCCCATGGGCTGTTAGATCGCCTGATGATGCACAGCCTTTCCAGGTTGGCGAACTCCTTGCGCACTATGGCCAGTTTAGCTGCGTCCAAGTGCCGAAATCTTGCAAAAATGGGCGGCCCAGTGGTGGTGATAAAGTGCTCCACCCCGTGTTTAGCGATGGCCGCGGAAAACGTTGGGACCGTGAGTGTGTGGAACTTACCGCCTGTAGCTGTGACGTTGGCTTGTGCTGTTGGCTGGGTCACTCAAGCTATACAGGGGAGAGAGTCAAAGGACAGTGCATTAACCAGGCGCCTGTTAGCAACATCAACCAGTAAACCATGTGCACACAGAAAATCAGCCCCCAGGATATGGTAATTCAGTGCTGCTACGACAAAAGTCCACTCATATGTACGGCCGTGTAGAGATAAGAGCAGAGTCCTCTCACCAAAGGTCTTAATATCCGAGCCATTTGCTGCCAACATCTCGGGGCCGCTAGGTCCTGCCAGCCGGTCAGCGTAGGTCGGCAGGATGAAACTCTTCTGGGCTCCGGTATCCATGAGGAAACGCCACCCCGAGCGTGCATCCGTCAAGTAGAGCAGCTTGTTCTCTTCACCGAGGGTCGCAGCTGCTACCAACCCCCGGCCTTGGCGTTTCCCGAGCGCTTGAATTGGCACGGGGGCGCACATCTGCATGCCTTCTCTCCGAAGCGGCGGTGGTAGAAACAGAGCGTGTCTCTCTGGCGCTCCTTGGCCCCTGCTGCTGCTACCGTCGGTAGCTCCTCACCTCCTCTGGTCGTCTCGCTGGGCTCCGCCACTGCCGTGTTGACTGTGATCGCCCTGGTGGTGAGGATGATCCGGTCTGCCTCCTGGGCTAGCGCACGGTAGTCATGCGCGGTCAGTAATGGTGAATTGGCCAGAACCGCTCTCGCCACTGTCGGAAGGTTCCGGAGGAAGAGGTGGGCAAACAGAAAGTGCCCGTCGTCCGTGCCCATTAACGCCAGCATCTTCTCAATCAGGTCTACGGCCGAACCATCTCCTAACTCGGTCCACGTCAGGAGCCTCTCCGCTCTCTCATAGTCCGAGAGCGTGTAGCGCTGGATGAGCGCAGCCTTGAGCGCCTCCTATTTGCTTCTGGCTGGTGGCTGATCGAGCAAGCTCGCTACCTGCTGAGCTGTGCGGGCGTCCAGCGCTGCGACCACATGGTAGAATCTGGTGTCGTCTGCCGTTGCTCCCCGGAGGGCGAACTGGGCCTCGGTGAGGTGGAACCAAGAGCGCGGGTTGTGCTGCCAGAAATCTGGTAGCTTGACTGAAACCGCACACGCGTGGCTGGAGGTTCCAGTCCGGGCTGTCTGTGGGATGGCTGCCGCCTCGCTGTAGCTTCCTGACTGGGCTGGCTCCAGGGATCTTGCCTCGTGTTCCATAATACGTCTTGGGTCACCAGTGTGGAGTGTGTGAAATAAGAGTAGGGCTCATGGCACACAGTTTATTACACAATATCAAGATTTAAAAGACATACCCCGTTTCTACTTGTCACCGCCTTGCCTCTCCCCACAGTGCACCAGGTGTGTGCAAGAGTGTGTTCTGGTGGTTAGCACAGCAGCTAACTGCAGGCTAATGTTTTGGTCATATAACCGCTACATCTGTTTGCTAGAGATGTGGGGCTTTTTTCCCCACCATGCTGTGTCAGAGATGATAGTCCTCTAACCTTGTTTTACTTAGAGGTAAGTAACGTTCACATTGTCTCTCTCTAATTATAAAAGAGCAAATGCTAAATGACGATGCTAACTTGTCGTTAATAGGAAACATTATAGTGTATCAGACCATCGTTTCTTTGGTTTAAATTACTGCCGCATTTCTTAACTTTGTCTAAAAAAATATTACTAAAGCTGCAAAAGTGGATGACAGCGCCTGCATACACATTAAATAAATAAAAATAAGACGTGTCGGAGGAACAAACTGGCCCAATGTAACTTGATTTCTAATCATTTTTATATAGTCAAGTAGCGATAATGAAAAAAGCTGAAGTCAACTCAAATGCACATGAAAAAAAGAATTTTATAACATTGCAAAAAACAGAGGGGAAAAGGATGCATAAAATTAGTGATAGATGAATTTGTACAACTGATTTTTTTTCACTATGTAATTTAAAATGTAGAAAAAGAGATGGTCCTTTTTATTGGTTATTATATATAAACTATAGAATGTACAGAACATGTATATTGTGATATGTGGTATATCGTTATTGTCAAATAAGATTACTTATATCGTGATATGAAATTTTGGTCATATCACACAGCCCAAGTTCAAATATTGTTAGACTTTAAGTGTTGTTTGTTGTCATTAATATAATACATAATGCTCAAATAGGAAATAATTTTTACTGTGATGAAGCACATGCAATAAACACAGTATACACAACTCAGATTAATTACTGACAGACCTGCTCTCAGTCTTAAGTTTATTCTTTTTTCTTTCTCATGTCAGCTGTTATTTTCCTTATTTTAATGGTTGGTCTTTAACCAAAAACTGTGACACAACTATTTTTGTTTTAAAGCCACCTCCATTACCTTTTATTATATCAGGGCAGATCACCTTAAACCATGACAACTGGACCACTTCAAGGGGTGCAGTTTGCAGTGGATAGATCTCTACTGTTTACACACTTATTCTTACAGGCTTTCACATCTGTACTATACCGAAGATAATTTTCTGTTAAACCACCCAGTAGTCTCTTGTATGCTTATAATACATCAAAAATAATCATAAATAATAATTCCAACATTTGGTCCTTACCTGAGCAGAGAACCCAGAAAAGAAGGCGTACCAGAAGTGCACAAAGGTGAAGGTGAAGTTCTTGTAAAAGAAATATCGTAGGAACTTGCACATGCGTAGGTAGGACCAACGACCGTGCACCAGCAGGAGACGCTGAAGATAACGGAACTGTGCAAAAGAGTAGTCACTGGAGAGGACTGCTTGCATGCCCTCCTGACCACTGATACCTACACCGATATGAGCAGCTGAAGGGCAGAAAGAAAAAAGAAGAGGAAACCAGACCGTCAATGATGGAGTAGCTCATTCCAGCCTGATGAAATCCCCCCCGGAGGTGCTCAGATCTCCTGACCGCTGACCTTGACCTTAAGCACAGCCTAGATACAGAACCATCTAGGATGCGCTTAAAGTGAAGGTCAGTGGCCTAGGAGGAGTAATGTTTTCTGTGAATTCATAAATGTCCAGATCTTCTGACCTTTGACAATGACCTTGACCTCAACCTGGATGCAGACCTACCTGAGGGTCATTGTGAGTTTCATGAGAATTAAGGTAGTTGCCTAGGAGGAGTAGTGATTTTTCTAAAATCATGTAAGTGTCCAGATCTCCTGACCGTTGAGCTTGACATTGAGCTTGAGCACAATCTGGGTGCAGACCCTTCTGAGGATCCTTGGGAATGAGTTTGGTGAGCTTCAGAGCAAATGCCTAGGAGCTGAAGCAATTCCTGTGAAATGTGGACAGACGGATGATGGATGTCACATCACCACATTGGATCCTTTTGGCTTTTCAGAATGAACTAAAAAATATATACTTATGGAGCCTTAGTGAGCAAGCTCACGTAGACGATGCATCTGCATATCAGTGGCCCCTGAGAACGGATCAACATAAATTGGCTGGGAAAAATATGAGTCCCCCGCCCCAAAAATGGAATCCCTCATTTGAGTCAAAGCTGCTGCATAAGTAGGAAGTCAATCTGATCAGAAACGTAGAAGCTATAAAGGTGACAACATAAAATGGAGTGAAAAAGTACAAGCCCCTTTCCCAAAAAATTGACCCCCCTGATTAGATGTATAAATTTTAAGTGAATCCAATCAGAAGTGTAGAAACACTAGTGGTGACAACAGGAAATGACCCCTCCCCAAAATAAATGCAACCCCTCATTAGATGTCTGAAAAAATGCATGCATGTAAATGAATGTCCAAGGTGTTGATGAGTTAAAGTTTCTGTACAAATTTGAAGCCAATCTGGTCAGAAATGGAGAAGCTAGAGTGGCGAAAACATAATAAGACCCCTTCCCAAAATGCATGGAACACCACATTAGGTGTTTGCGAAAACTGAATATAAAGTATGAAGTCAGTCCAATCAGAAATGTAGGAGCTAGAGTGGTGACATGCTGTCAATCAGACAAATGGACAGAGGGGTCAAAAATATTATACTATATTTATTATAATATAATTTAATTTATTATATTATAGTAATAAAATAGAACATATAATAATAATAATAATAATAATAATAATAATAATAATAATAAAATTAGTAACAGTAAACATTTCTACAGTATGTTGTCTCACTCCATTAATATATGGGTGTAGTGCTGCAACGATTAGTCAACTAATCAACTAATTTGATAGTTAACTAATCGCTTGTGTACTCTTTTCCAGATGAAAAATTCTAAAAAAAAAATGAAAATTTCAGGCTCTAAAACATGGAAAATTGCCACTTTTCTTGCTTGTGCATTATGAGTTAAATAAATTACGGTTTTGTGATGTCTGACAGTTGTGTTGTTACAAACATTGTTGAAAGCTGTCAAGTTCAAGTCTGAAACTCATGTGTGATGGGTCATTATTTTTTATTTAACTACTGGGACCTTTTATAAAATATTATATTAAAGGCAGAGACTGAAAGCAAGGTGATATTCTCAGGTGTGCAGACTTAACCCCTTAACATTCCAGCCAATTTCCCTAAATTGAGCATACAGTACACAAAGAAAATCAAATTCTTTCTTCACTGAATAACAGTAGAAAATTTTAAACCGGTGGAACACTGGAATTTTAAGAGCTTCGACAGGGGAGGTTAAACATGCACTGGAGTCCCAGACAAGAGCTATGTCGACAGGAAGCAGAGATGGTGGACATGACAGAAATAATTGTGATTAGTCGACTAATCCAAAAAATAGTCGTTAGATTAGTCGACTATCAAAATAATCTATAGTTACAGCCCTATACTGTATGAGAGTAGCAGTGAGTTCACCGATCTTACCCTTGATCATGCTCACATCGTTGGCTCCATCTCCAATGGCAAGAGTGACAGCCTGCTTGTATTTCTTGACCAGCTGAACTACCTGGGCTTTCTGCAAAGGGGTGACTCTGCAGCAAATCACTGTTTGACACATACAAGCTGTCCTCAGCAGTTCTAATCTCAGCTCCTTCTCTAGAGCAAAGGCCTGAAAATGAAGGACAGGAAGCGATTACGGGGCTGCACCTCGGTCAAGACGCCTCATCATCACCAGATGAACTACAAACTATTGAAACACCCACAAAAAAACCCTTAAATGTGCACCACACCTTTAAAAGACATTGATGCTTATTTACTGTTTTAAAAGTTAAAGGAATCTGCCTTTAAACTGCTATTATGCATACTCTCATTACAAAATCTTAAATAATTGAGCAGGTGCTCAAATAAAATGAGAATAAATCCAATAAAATGAGATTTAGGCTACTAGACAAAGTATTGTGTTAATTCAGCTGCAAAAGTAGAATTGTGCTTTAAAAAATCCTTCTTACCAGACTGTGTCCATTAATAATCAGACCATACTCTCCATTCACTTTCTCATCCTTCACAGTTTCGGTCTTTTTCAGCCAAAACAGGCCTGCCCGAGACTTGAGCACGGAAGGCTCTTCTGCTGCCTCTGGACACATTTTTCTTCGTGCATTTCTAAAAGCAGGATATAAGGGGGCTTATTCATCAAATCTGTTTGTAGATACTTAGCTCCACTTTTGTGTCAAAATTATATGATGGCAACTTGTTTTATTTGATACATTCCATAAACATTTCTCACTTTCGCAGATAAATAACAATCATAACTTAGATTTATATAGCACCTTTTAAGAAACCCAAGGATGCTTTAACAAAAAAAAGTAATGTACCGTCAGGAATCTATTGTTTCAAAAATTAAAGATATTGGATAGTTTTCTGGGCCAGAACGGAATGTAAGGAATCTTTGTCTACAACCCCAATTCCAAAAAGTTTGGAATGCCATGCAAAATATAAATAAAAACAGAATGCAATGATTTGTAAGAAGTTCATAAATCACTTTTTTGTTCACAACACAACAAAGACTAGACTGTCAGTGAGTAGCTCATTCCAGCCTGATGAAACCAC
This sequence comes from Pholidichthys leucotaenia, assembly GCA_020510985.1. NCBI lineage: Eukaryota > Metazoa > Chordata > Actinopteri > Cichliformes > Pholidichthyidae > Pholidichthys > Pholidichthys leucotaenia. The sequence goes on along the minus strand of CM035846.1, from coordinate 87,772,915 downwards.
CCCGCAAGTGCTCAGATCCCCTCACCCTTGACCTTGACCTTAAATACGGCCTAGACTTGGAACCATCTAGGATGTGCTTAAAGTCAAAGTCAGTGGCCTAGGAGGAGTATTATTTTGCATGAAATCATAAATGCCCAGATCTCCTGACCTTTGACCTTGAGCACAACTTGGATGCACACCTACCTGATGGTCATTATGAGTGAATTTTGTGACAATTGAGGTAACTGCCTAGGAGGAAGAGTGACTTTTCTAAAATGACATAAGTGCCCTGATCTTGTGTTTTTTGTTTTTATTGTCCATTCATTCTATCTCCTGTAATCATAAATGAAATTACACTCAGTACCTTTCCCATGAGACAGCGAGAACCCAACACAACCAGGCTTGAACACTGTAAACAGAACATCTGTATCTCTGAGATACAGGTCTGAACACTGTTGACTCAGCATTCTCAAAACAACGCTCATCTGTTTAGTCAGTTGTATTAAAACTCTCTGCCCTGTTCTGAGACTTTGGAGTTTTCTGCTGTACTGCCTGCATGCTGTGCTGCGTGACAATTTCCCTTCTTGGCCAAGATGTAAATAAATATACGATAAAGCATCTTTGACTTTGTGCCTTTTATTTATTAACCAGATCAACAAGGTACATTTGTTGGTAAAGTTAAAATCCACAACACTCTCCTGACCTTTAACCTCAACCTTGAGCACAATTTGGATCCAGCTCCACCTCAGAATCATTGTGACTGATTTTGGTGAGCATCAGGGCAAATATCTAGGGGGAGTAGCAATTTCTGTGAAGTGTTGTCGGATAACAGACACCACGTCACCGCATTAGTTCCTTTCAGCTTCACTGGAATGAGTTAAAAACATCAAATTTTGAATGTGACAGATTTTACTATTTCAGGAAAATATTAGCTTATCTTAAATTTGATGGTAGCAACACGTCTCAAAAGACTTAGGACGGGGCTTTGCTTACCAGCCACATGCACAGATTAACATCAAGTGAAGCTCTAGGACTGCCCCTTTGCCCCCTGAAGTGCCCATTTGGAGAGGTTTTTTTTTTTTTTTAAATGGTATCTAAATTGTCCTTAGGTATGACTGTGAGAGTGAATGGTTGTCTGTCTCTCTGTGTTGGCCCTGCAATGGACTGGCGAGCTGTCCAGGGTGTACTCTGCCTCTCGCCCAAAGATGCTGGGATAGGCTCCAGCCCCCCCGCGACCCGAAAAGGATTAAGCGGAAGAAGATGGATGGATGGATGGATGGTATTACAAACTTTTTATTGTCCCTTTTGCCAGTCTTTTCAGATGTGCTCCTGCCATCAAATACAAGATGAGCCAATATTTTTTCTCATGAAATAGTAAAATGACTTGCTTTCAACATCTGTTGTTTTCTGTGTTCTTGTGAATAAAACAGTGGTTTATAAGATATTAAAATCATTGTATTCTTTCTTTATTTAAATTTTACACAGCATCACTACCTTTTTGGAGCTCCAATTGTAATGATAACAATAACGATAGACAACCATTGCGATCTTGTTGACTTAATTATTGGTAACTTTTTCACCAAAAAGTAATGCTTTCACACAACAGAATGACCTTTGACTGACCAACTGAAAAATCATGTGTATGTGACTTACTGTAGCTCCTCTTTGACTCCTTCAGTTGTGTTGGCTGCCACAATGAACACATCAGTCATCTCCTCTCTTAGCATGTTACAAGAATAGCCAATGTTCTCTGCTGTCTCTGTTTCCCAAACAATATTCACAATTACTGGGGTGCAATCACTCTGTCAAATGTGTCTAATACAGTGCTGGACATAATATTTCAGACAGACACTTTTTCCTTGATTTACTCCTCTTCAATTGGAAACTGTATTTATGTTAATTTGTCTTTGCCAGTAAATGAATGGTGTTGTGTGTTTCAAAGTCACATGATTAGACATGATTTAGTGCTTAAACAAACAAATATAAGAGAGTTGCAATCAAAATTATTCAACACCCATTGCATTTTAGGTTTGTTGGAAATTCTTAAAAAATTCTGGTGTTTGAAATAAACAAATTATACCAGAACAGTTTAAATAGTTAACTAAAATTAATATTACAAGGATTGTATCCAAATTCAACACTAACAGTGTGTCCCAATTCACCCCTTCCTCTTATCCCTCAGGACTACCCCTCCGTTCTGCACATTTGCTGTGAATGCACAAAATGGAGGGGTAAGGTTATGGGGTAGGGCAAAGGGGTGAAACGGGATGCACCCCAAATCCTATTTTATTGACTACTGCAGTCTCAAAATTATTCAACACAATAAAAAGATGGTCTCAAGCACACCTGATGCAACCAATCAATGGCTTCATTAAGTGCATCAGGTGTGCTTGAGAAAGAACACCTCAAATACCTGGACTGATGATAGTGTTGTTTGATTGCATGTTAGAAATATGGCTAAATCAAGAGAATTGTCCAAAAAGTTCAGAGAAGAGATTATTGCCTTCCAAAAACAGGGAAAAGGATACAAAAAGATAACAAAGGCACTGATGTTTCAGTTTCAACAATAAGGTGCATACTAAACACTGTGGCACCAGCTTCTCCTCAGGCTAATGATCACTTTTCTTCATTTTAAAGAAATTTCACTTTTCTTCATTTTAAAGCAACTCTCACTCAAGGTCTGGTCAAGAATTGCTGTGTGTCTTCATCATTCAGGATCCCAGAGTAAACAATTTCACTTTTGTAGAGAGACCTGATAAGGATTTGCTTTTAAAGGCTTAAGTGGACCATAAACTCTTGGAGTCAAATCCCAACTGGACAGTTCATACTGATAGTATCTGTTCGTACCAGGAACTGATACTCTTAAAAAGTGATAAACTTCTTAAGCTGGCAGATATATGGTCCCCTCCTTCTTTTAGACATATCCCAGAACCCTCTAGGCTGCCCCTTGCTCACATTACAAAGACCTAAAAATTATCTACAGCTCAACAGTACCTCCTAGTGGACATCTATGGAATATGTTTCATTGTGCAATCTAAGACTGTTAATTCTGACTAAACATTAAGCTTTTCTTCCACCTCTCATTTCCCAGGATTCTAAGGACACTGTGAAGATAATCGCCAATAATGGTTTGCCATGATTCATTAATCCTTGATTTAAATGTGAGTGGATGTGTTAGGAATGTTTTATTTTCATGAGTATTATTCATATGAATGTTAAAATTATTAGTAATGGTATAAATGCATGGTCACTGAATATTAGCCTTGAGTCACTTAATTTAGTTAGATTTGATATTGAGTATAGAATGAATTTCATAAGAACGGAATGTTTTATCAATCTCTGTCTGTCTTCCGTCTTGGATAATGCCCTTGCATTTGATTAGCTGTTCACAAACAAAGAAATGTTCCCTCATTAGACAAAAGCCCATTCAAACTCCTCTGTATGGAAGATAATTGGTCCGTCTTGCTGCCAGTCACACTTTTATATCAAAAGCGCGACCATTTAAAAATAAGAGAGGGAGCCGCCCTGTAAAGACTTCTTCTGAGTTCTTCAGGGTTTTTCTATTCTTTGTACTTCTTTGCAGTTTTCTTTTGTCTAAGTTGTTCTGTGAGTTTTAAGAATTCTTTTGTGTGTGTCTTAACCTAGTCAAATCCTGCGCTAGCTTTCTTAAATCGTCTTTTGATCAGTTTTACCTGTTTTCTGGGTAACTGAGGAGAAATCATCCTTTTTCCTATGAGCTCGTCTTTAAAGAGAGTTAAACTCTCAAATCATTTTTTTCTTTGCCTCAGAAGCCATTCTTATCCCATTTGAATGTTTTTCTTGGACTTTTTAATTTTCCTGTTTTAAAGTGGACTGATAGAGATTTTGGACTTTCTTTTCCTGCCTCATCCACATCTGACCCCGTTAAGTAACCAGGAGCTTGTGGGTGAAACTGACAAACATTTTTTCCTTCAGCCTTTGATTTTTGTCCTGTGAGCCAGGAGACATACTAAACTTGGACTGGTTGCCAAAGGACATCATGCCTGCTCCAGGGCCTGCCTTCATTCTGTCACAGGCTCCTTGCGGCCTGCCCTATGGGAACCCCCAGCCGAGTCTACACTTCTCACAGCTGTGAACGATCTGAAAGCCGACCAGCAATCGCTTCCCCCCTGGGTTCCGAATGCTGTCTGGAAGACCCGCTGAGCCTTCCCGAACTTATACCACCGGCTGGCGCTGACCACCGCTGAACACCTGGACCTACAGCTGTTCGTAAGTGAGACTCCCATTTTCCTATCTGCTGGGTTTAAACGAGATGTCCTAAATATCAATTACAATTGAACATAACCAATATTTCCTGGTACAATTAGTCCCTCATCCGTAGGACAAAGCTATAAACTGAAGGAAAAATCTTATTCATTTTTAAGTAACCTCCTTCTAATTTTGTAGATTAATTCAGAAATTCCCTTTTAGATAATCAGCTTATGGAATTTTTTCCCCATAAAATTGTGTTCTGATTATGTTAGATACCTCAGCCTTCCATTACAGTTGAAATACAAAATCTGGTTTCCTCTTGGTTCCACAAAGGATTAACTATAGATTTTATGCTCAGGAATCCATTAACAGTTGATGTGATATTGAACACCTGTTTATCATTTGAATCTGTTTATCTATCATTTGAATGCCATGTCGTGTAACCTAAATGAGTTTCATTTAATAAATTTGAAAACGAGAGAAGTTGGAGTGTTTTTCCTTTGCATATATATTTCTGGGTCACGGCAGTAAAAGAACTCATTAAATTTTGAGACTGATTCATTAAGTAATTGAAGGGACAGATATTAATTAATTGAAATTAATTCATTAACAAGCTGTTCTTTTAGAACTGGTGCCCCCTTTTTACGAGTGTTTTTCTATTTTATTTAGTGAGTGTTGGGGTGACTGTTCAACTCTGTCCCCCCACACACCCACTATTAAATAAATAAATAATTCCTGTACCTTATTACACTATATTTTATTAAATATCGCTACAACACTGAAGGGCTCCAAGCCCGAACTCCAAGATGCACACCACTACTGACCCAAAAGTACAAGAAAAGTCAGCTCCAATTTGCTCTAAACTATACAAATAAGCCAAAGAGGTGTTGGGATTCTGTTATCTGGAGCGATGAAACAAAACTGGAATTTTTGGGCCTATGTATCAGTGGTTTGTCTGGAGGAGGAAGAATGAATCTTATGCTGAAAAGAGCACCCTGCCTACAGTGAAGCATGATGGTGGCTCAGTGATGCTCTGGACTCTTTGCTTCCTTTGACACTGGAAATCTGCAGCTTGTGAGATGAGAGATGAGATGAGATTCAACTTTATTGTCATTACACATGTATGAATACAAGGTAACGAAACGTGACTTGGCATTTGGGCACGCTCTGCAGAGCGCATCCAAGGCCGGGGCAGCCGCTAGGCGCCAGTCAGGTGCTTGTGGAGAGCAGGGTGGATTCAATCAAGTATCAGGAAATCCTGTGAGAAAATATCATGCCATCTCTGAAGAATCTGAAACTTGAGCATCCTTGGACCTTCCAACAGGACAATTATCCCAAGCATACCTCAAAGTCGACCAAGGTTTGGTTTCAGAAGAAGTCCTGGAAGATAGAGTGGCAATCACATCACCTGACTTGAACCCCATTGAAAATCTCTGGGACACAGAACCCATCTCCCTCCTGAGAAATATGGTGGCTGGACATTCCTATGGTGTTTATATTTGCGTATAACTGTTTGAACAGGTGGACGTGGCACATTCAGGTATCTGGAAATTGTACCCAAGGATGAACCAGACTTGTGGCGGTCCACAATTCTCTTCCTGATATCTTGGCTGATTTCTTTTGTTTTGTCCATGATGTCACACAAGGAAACAATGTGTTTGAGGTGTGCCTCCAATTAACTAAAGTGTTGTCAGTTAGCCTATTGGAAGCTTCCAAAGCCATGACATCTTCATTTGGGGTTTCTCAAATTGTTTAAAGGCATAGTAATGTTAGTGTATGTAAACTTCTTCTGACTGGAGTGGTGGCCTAGTTGGTGGAGCATCCCCCCCACAACCAGGAGGGTGTGGGTTCAAATCCCGGGTGGGTCATACCAAAGACTATATAAAAATGGTACTTTCTGCCTTCTGGCTTGGTGCTCCGCATAATAGAATGGAGAAAGGAAAGTTAATGCATGGAGCTACCAGAGGACTGACCACCCCCACTGTAGCTTTCACTACTCACAGTAGGTGTGTGGCCTAGGGTCAGTGAAATGGAGATAGGCACCATCCCCATACAACACACATGGTGTCCCACATGCTCTGGAAGGTATGCAACTTCTGACTGATTATATAGAAAACATAACCAGACCGTCAATGATGGAATAGCTCATTCCAGCCTGATGAAATCACCCAGAGAGTGCTCAGATCCCCTGCATGGAAACTGAGTCTACGTACAGCCTAGATACAGTAAAACTGTTGTAATTTTAATCTGGTGAAATGTTAACATTTCAGCATGTTGAACCAAAATGTATGCAAATTATATAACAGTCTGAAATGTGTACAACAATCACATCAAAATGGTTTGAAGTTTTAAACTCTGGAACAGAGGAAAATATAATGGAAAATGTGTCTTTGTCCCAATCATTTTGTAAGGGACTGTATACTATGTCATCTCCAGCTTTAATAACTTTGGATCAACCATTTCAAACTTTACTAGCACATTTAAAAGTTTAACACACTAACCTTGTTTATCCCCAGTCAACACCCAGATTTTAATGTCAGCTTTAGCCAGTTGCTCGATGGTCTGAGGAACGCCATCTTGCAACTTGTCTTCCACAGCTGATGCTCCTAAGAGCTTAAGTCAGTAGAAGACATTATGAATTTATGAAGTAATGCTACTTTAAACAAACACAATGGGACATTTGTGGAGGGTATTTTGAGTCAGGAGGTGTACTGACAATCATGTCTTTTTCCAATTCTTCATAGAGTTCATCAAGTTTTTCATCTCGTCCCTCCATGGTGATGCTGGCCTCATGGTGGCGCTGTCTCCAATCCTCCAAACAGCTCTCCTCTAAATCCTTGTATGCCAGAACCAGAGTCCGGAGGCCCTCACCTGCATACTCCTGGTTTGGTGAAGTAATTTAAACACTTATTAAAGTTAACGTGGTGTTGAATGTGCTTTGGTTTTATATCAGTATACATTCTGTGTCACTCACATTGAGGTGTCCAGTAGTAACTTCCATCAGTTTGTTACAGGTGGGGTGGAGTCGTTCATAGATGATGGTGTCTGCTCCTTTGCAGTATAGAGTGATTCTACCTTCTGGGCTACGCACTGGAAATAGCAGAAGTGACAAAATTTGATGTAATGTTTTAAAAATACAAGAAGACATAAATTATTTAATTTACAAGTTAGCTGAAGAACACCGAACATGAGATGTCACTTTAAATTAGCCAGTGATTTTGTTCTGATGTTAATCCACTGACATTTGAGGTCAGAGAGTTATTAGACAAAGTAGCAGCAATACAATATAATTATTTAATAATAATAATAATAATAATAATAATAATAATAATAATAATAATAATAATAATAATAATAATAATAATAAATCCTCCCTCATGCATCGCCGCTTTATCGTGGTGGCGGAGTTTGTAAGCCCTTGTGATCCCAAGAGCTATGTTGTCTGGGGCATTGCCCCTGATAGGGTCTTCCAAGACAAACAGGTCCTGGGTAAAGGACCAGACTAAGAGCCTAAGAGCGATCCAATAGACTCTCCTGATGAATGTTCAATCAAGGATTCAGTGTACCCGCCCGGTATGAAGTTACCGGGGCGCCGCCCTGGAACCAAGCCTGGGGGAGTTGCTCAATGGCAAGCACCTGGTGGCCAGGTTTCTGCCCATGGGACCTGACAGGGCTCAGCCCAAATGAGCCATATGGGTCTGCTCTCCGGTGGGCTGACCACGTGCAGGAGGGATCATGGGGTCCGTTGCTATAAAACGTCATGTTTAGACCAAGATGGCAGCGCGTGCACAACGCGAGGCTCAGCGTCTCTTCAGATTTTGTGGATTAGCAGTGATATTTCTGCTCATTTCGGGTCTGTTCGTTCAGAACAGCTTCGCTTTCACATCTTACACCCGAAATGAGCTTTTGGACATTGGATTACAAAATAACGATAACGATCTTTTTATCAGCAACCTACGTCTCATCCCTGAGCTCCGGAGAACACTCGACGCTCGGCAAGCTTCCCGGCCGACTGGAAGTGCTCGCAGGCGGTGTAGAGACCGTAAACAAAGGCGGGGGAAGCGCAGAGGGCTAAGAGCTAAGCTAAAGCTAACACCGCACCGGCTTTCTCTACCCAGTATTTTCCTCGCTAATGTATGGTCACTGGCCAACAAAATGGATGAGCTACGGCTTCGGATCACCAACAATAAGAGACTTATGAACTGCAATATCATGATTTTCACGGAAACACAGTGGAATACCCGACAATGCTATTGAGCTAGACGGCCTACACACGCTCCGGGCAGACAGAGCAGCAGATGACTCCGGTAAGACCAGAGGTGGGGGAGTGTGCATTTATATTAACAAGGCTTGGTGCACAAACTCTGTCACTGTTGAGAGACACTGCTCAGCTAACCTGGAGTTTCTCATGGTTAAATGTAGACCTTTCTATCTGCCACGCGAGTTCACTTGTACCATCATAACAGCTGCTTACATTTCTCCGGATGTTAATGCTAAGCTTGCTATGAAAGAACTGCATGCAGCTATTAGCAAACAACAAACTGCACACCCAGAGGCAGCATTTATTGTGGCGGGTGATTTTAACCACTCTAACCTCAAGACAGTGCTTCCTAAATTCTACCAGCATGTCTCCTGTCACACAAGAGGGGACAAAACATTGGACCATGTTTACACCAATATTGTGGGAGCCTACACAGCAACTCTCCTCCCCCACCTAGGTCAGTCTGATCACTTATCTTTGTTCCTTACCCCCGAGTATGTACCGCTCATCAACCGGCTGAAGCCATCAGTGAGGACCATCAAAGTGTGGCCAGAGGGGGTTGACTCTGTGCTCCAGGAAAAGTTTAGGAACACTGGAGTATGTTCACCTCTCAGGCTACCTGTGGCTCCCACATAAACATTGACTCTTACACCCACTCAGCCCTGGACCATATCAACACCACTATTGACAGTGTCACCACGGAAAGACAGATCACCACGTACCCAAATCAGAAGCCGTGGATGAACAGAGAAGTGCGGCTTCTGCTAAAGGCACGTAACAATGCCTTTAGATCTGGTGACGCACAGGCCTACAGTTCATCCAGGGCAGATCTGAAGAGGGGCATCAAGAAGGCCAAGCACAGCTACAAGCTGAAGGTGGAGGAACATTTTGGGGACTCTGACCCCCGACGCATGTGGCAGGGCATTCAAGCTATCTCTGATTATAAGCCCAGCAACTCCATACCTATAGCCATGACTGTGTCCTTTCTCAATGAGCTAAATGACTTCTATGCTCATTTTGACAAGGACAATAACGAAAAGAACATCAATTTCCCACCCTCTGACAACCTCCACCACCTCACACTCACCCACACCGACGTCCGTAATGCACTGAGTCATGTCAACGTACGTAAGGCTGCTGGCCCTGACGGCATTCCTGGGCGTGTGCTGAGGGCTTGCGCTGAGCAGCTGGCAGGGGTTTTCACAGACATCTTCAACCTGTCCCTGGCCCAGGCCGTGGTAACAGCATGCTTCAAGACCACTTCTATAGTACCAGTGCCGAAACATTCAACACCATCGTGCCTGAATGACTATCGCCCTGACTGACTGACTGACTGACTGACTGACTGACTGACTGACTGACTGACTGACTGACGCCCATAGTCATGAAGTGCTTTGAGCGACTGGTCTTGGCACACCTCAAAAAATGCCTGCCCCCTACACTGGACCCTCACCAGTTTGCCTACCGGAGCAACAGGAGTACAGAGGATGCGGTTTCTACAGCGCTGCACTATTACTCTCACACCTGGATGACAAGAACACCTACGCAAGAATGCTGTTTGTTGACTTCAGCTCAGCATTCATTACAGTTATCCCCTCCAAGCTGATCACTAAACTTGGGGACCTGGGAATCAGTACCTCCACCTGCAAACGGATCATGGATTTTCTGACCAACAGACCCCAGCATGTTAGGTCAGGCCCCAACTGTTCTTCCGTCATCACACTCAACACTGGTGTACCACAGGGCTGTGTGCTCAGCCCATTCCTCTACTCCTTCACCCATGACTGCAGGCCTATGTATGGATCCAATTCCATCATAAAGTTCGCAGATGACACCGCGGTGATCGGACTCATCAGGGACAACGATGAGTCAGATTACAGGGCAGAGGTTGAGCACTTGGCTACTTGGTGCGCTGACAATAACCTGCTCCTTAACACCAGCAAAACCAAGGAGCTCATAGTGGACTACAGGAAGGAGAGGGGAGCGACACATGACCCCATCCATATCAATGGCATAGCTGTTGGACGTGTCCCCAGCTTCAAATTCCTGGGGACCCACATCTCGGAGGACCTGTCCTGGTCAGTTAACACCACCAGCCTGATCAAGAAGGCCCATCAGTGCCTCTTCTTCTTGAGGACATTGAAGAAGAACCATCTGTCAACTGACATCCTGGGCAACTTCTACCGCTGCGTGATAGAGAGCACCCTGACCAACTGTATCACACTCTGGTATGGGAGCTGCTCTGTAGCTTACCGCAAGGCGCTGCAGCGGGTGGTGAAAACCGCCCAACGCATCACAGGGACTCCACTTCCATTTATAGAGGACGTCTACAGGAAAAGATGTCTGCGCCGGGCACGCAGCATTCTTAGGGCCTCCAACCATCCTGCTCATGGACTGTTCCAGCTTCTCCCCTCCGGAAGGCATTTCAGAAGCCTTCGGACGAGAACCAGCAGGTTTAGGTACAGTTTCTTTCCAACAGATGTCACGTTATTGAACTTAGTTCCCCGCTGACTCTCCTACCATCATCTCTTACCATCCTTACCTGTACATAACTGCCCATCTAACTTATTGTACATTATTTGCACATAACAGTACTCTTAACTTTCTGCACTGCTGCATATATTTGCATATATTTGCTTAAATTGCACATACTGTCAATTACTGTATATACTGCACTGCTGTCCTTTGCACTTCTTTTTTCCACAATATCTTTATTGAACCTTTTTTTTTTTAACAAACATGATACAAACAATCAAACACTACCGCTAAAGTACTACAAAAAAAAAAAAAATGCACTAAAAACACCAACAACCACCAACAAAATCAAGTCTTCAACAATGCTCCTCTGTTTAGTCTAGACAATCCAATACATAAGTATACATATTATGTTCACCAGTTTGGAATTTACAAGGTCCACACACATCATTCCCCTTCTTCTTCAAGAGTTATGTTTAAATTTTTTACATAATCAATAAAAGGTCTCCATATATTCTCAAACACAATTTCCTTTGATTTCAGTATATATGTTATTCTTTCTAATGGAAGGTTTGTTAACATCTGTCTTAACCACTGAGTCACATCTGGTCTATGAGTCTTTTTCCATAATAGTGCAATACATTTTTTGGCATTAAGCAAACTGAGGTCTATGAATGTTCTTTCACTTTTATTAAAATTATGCTTTTCTGGGTACAGACCCAACAAAAACAGTTTAGGGTTCAGTATGATTTGTTTTGAGATTATTTTTTCAATTGTTACCCTCACCTCTTCCCAAAACATTCTTATTAATCTACATTCCCATAAACAATGAAATAGGGTTCCTTTACTTTCCATGCATTTTGTGCATGTATCTGGTATATTTTTGTTATATCTATTTAACTCCTCCGGTGTAACATACATCCGCATTAACCATTTGAAATGTATCAATTTAAGGCGTGCATTTATTGATTTGGTTTGAGCTTCTGTACAAGCCAATTCCCATTGTTCCTCTGAAATTTCAATTTGCAGATCTTCTTTCCAGTAGTTTAATCTTTTCAGTGAATTTTCACTTGAAGATAGTGTCAATGAGTTATAAAACTCTGAAATAATACCCTTTCTTTTACTATCTTTCATCATCATTTTTTCCAAGGATGAATAAATAGGTCGAGTGAGAGCTTTATTTTGATTTGATCGAATAAAGTTTCTAAGTTGAAGATATTTAAAAAAATGTGTTCTATTGAGATTAAATTTGATCCTCAGCTCTTCAAAAGACATTATGTTGTCTGCACATGGCAAATATAAATCCTGAATCTTTTGTATCCCTTTTAAATTCCATACTTTAAATACAGCGTCCGCTCTCCCTGGTTTAAAATATTGATTACCCCATATTGGACTAAATTGTGACAATAACTGTGGTTCTTTTAAATAGTTTTTAGCTTCACACCATATTTTGATCATATGCTTTACAAATGGATTTTTAACTTGTTTTTGTAATTTTTTTGCCGAATCTGAGTATATGAATATGGGAAGAGGTAAAGGTAAATTGTATGATTCCATTTCAGTCCAGTGAGGGAGATCATTTGATGAAAAATAATATGTCATAGACCTCAGTTGTGCCGACCAATAATACAACATAAAATTTGGACATTTCAGACCTCCACGATCAAATGGTAAATATAATAAAGACAGACGTAATCTAGCCCTCCTGTTGTTCCATATAAATTCCACTAACTTTTTTTTTATTCTTGAGAATAGATCTAAAGGTGGTGATAAGGGAATGTATTGAAATAAATAAAGTATTTTAGGTAAAATATTACTTTTAAGTATATTGATTCTCCCGATCATCGACATTGGTAGTGACATCCATCTCTGAGTTAACTCATTGATATCTGACATTAAGGCTTCATAGTTGACACTGGCGACTGATTCTAGCTTAGGCATAATTTGGATTCCTAAATATTTAAACTGATTTACAACATTGAATTGATTTACCTCAGGGGCTGGGTAATTTCTCTGGGTCTCATTTAGCATTAATATTGAAGATTTAGTTTTATTTATTTTATATCCTGATATTTCCCCAAAATTCTTTATTAAATTCAACAAGGTTGGAATTGATTTTTTTAGATTCGACATAAACAAAATTATATCATCGGCGTACAGGGAGATTTTATGTTCTGTTGGTCCAACTTTAATTCCATATATTTGTGAATGTCAACGTATCGCTATCGCTAAAGGTTCAATTGCCATAGTAAACAGTAAAGGTGAAAGTGGACAGCCTTGTCGACATCCTCTATTGATTTTTATTGGTTTTGAAATATTGTTATTTGTTAGGATTTCTGCTGTAGCATTATTGTATATTATTTGAACCCATTTTATGAAATTATTTCCAAGTCCAAACCTTTGTAGGACTTCAAAAAGAAAGGGCCATTCAACTCTATCAAAGGCCTTTTCGGCGTCCAATGATAGGAGAGCTGTATCCGGTGCTTCTTTATTAAAATAAATAATATTAAATAGTCTTCTTACTTTATGGAAGCCTTGTCTACCCTTTATAAAGCCTTTCTGATCTCGATTAATAATATTTGGTAAAATTTCTTGTATTCGTCTTGCTAAAATTTTACAGATTATCTTAAGGTCGGCGTTTAATAGGCTTATTGGTCTCATATTTTCACATTTATTAGAGGGCTTACCTGGTTTTGGCAGCAGTATAATTAAGGCATTATTTATGTATGATGGTAAATTATTATTTTGAAATGCTTCTAAAACCATTTCCAAAAAAGGTTTTATTAATTTATTCTTAAATTTTTTATAAAGGTCAACTGGAAGACCATCTGGTCCTGCACTTTTTCCTGATTTCATATTATCAATGGCTAGCCCAACTTCTTCTTGACTAATTTTAGACTCCAATATCTCCCTGTTTTCATTTGGTATACACGGTATAGATAGTTCGTTCAAAAACCCATTTAGTTTTGTTAAATCAGGTTCATTTTTGGTATCATATAATTTTTCATAGTAATCTCTAAAGGCTCTATTAATTTCTAAAGGATCTATAACTACCTGTCCTTTACTTATAATACTGGTAATTGGTGTTTTAATTTCCAATTGTTTAATCTGCCATGCTAATAATTTTCCTGATTTTTCACCTTGTTCATAAAAAGATTGTTTCAATCTTAGAAGACTCGAGGCAGCTCTATTCGCTGATTTTTTGTCGTATTCAGCTCTCAAAATCAGTAATTCATTCTCCAACCTTGGGTCACTTCCTGCATACACTTTTTCCTGAAGACTTTTTATTTTATGTTCCAATTTAGCTCTCTCCTCTCGAGTCTTCTTAGATTTTGATCCTGTATAACTAATAATATGTCCCCTATTAAAAGCTTTGAAAGCCTCCCACTTTACACATGCTGATGTTTGTGTAGTATTGATGTCAAAGAACTCGTCTATCTGTTTTTCTATATACTTGACAAATTCCTCATCCTGAAGCCATTTATGCTGAAATTGCCATCTACCTGATTCCTTTGTCAATTTTTTATCTACATATATTAGACAACAGGGTGCATGATCAGAGATCACGATGTTATCATAAAAGCAGTTTTGAATCTTGGACCTTAATTCTGTGGAAATCAAAAAATAATCAATACGTGAGAATGTCTTGTAGGTACTGGAATAACAAGAATAGGCTTTAACTTGTGGTTTCATTTCTCTCCATATATCTAACAATCTCAATTCTTTCATAAAATGATTAATAGTCATCCTACATCCAATGTGCGTACAATCCAGTCCTGTTGATCTATCCACACCTGGATTCAATGTACAATTAAAATCCCCTGCTATTATATGTTGCCCTGTAAGTGATGATAAGATGAGAAATAAATTAGCAAAGAACTTCTGATCATCTATATTGGGACCATATAAGTTCACAAGATTTATATTTTCTAATAGCAAAGAACCTTGAATGATTACATATCTTCCAAATTTGTCTCCAATTACATTTTTCACTTGAAAAGGAACTGATTTATGTATGAGAGTCATAACTCCCCTGGCTCGGGATGAAAATGAAGAGGTGAATACACTTCCCTGCCATCTACTCCTAATTCTTTTAACATCCTCCTCTATCAGATGAGTTTCTTGTAAAAACACAATTCTTGAACCCATGTCCTTTATTTTATTCATAACTTGTTTAAGTTTTTTTAAATTTTGTAGACCTCTGCAATTCCATGAAGTTAAATTAAGATTAACACTTTGGTCCATGATCAATAGAGAGTTTGGGATTACCTTGCAGTGTAAACATGCTTATACAGAGAAGCAAAAACATGAGTGGTTGAACATTCATCCTACAAACTACACACAAACAAATTTCCCCTTCCCACACTTGTGGCAAACCCCCCAAAATCAAAAGAAAAATTCTGTCTCCCGATATAGCCATCGACCATTCCACACCCACGGGGAACAGCCTAAGCCACTCCTTCTTCATCCTCCCAATCACCCTAACTCTACTGCTTTTAATGACGTAACATTAACTCTCCTCTGTAGTTTTCCAACTTAACTCCAAAATTTTTAACAACTTTGTACATCATAGTTTTTTTTTTGTTTGTTTTGTTTTTGTTTTGTTTTTTAAATATATAATACAATCTATATTTTGTAAACTTACTATTTACTTCAAGTCAGTCAGATGCCTGTGCAAATGCTTAATTATTCTACCTTATATTTTGTTCATGCTTAGCTCCCACCAGTCTCTTCTTCTTCTTTGATCTTCTTGATGAACTCCTGCGCCTCCTCTGGGGTCTTGAAGATGTGGGTTCTGCCCTCATACGTGGTCAGCAGTCTCGCAGGATAGATTACACCATGACGAATCCCAAGGTTGCGCAGCTCCTTACGTACGGGATCAAACTGCTTCCTCAATTGCTGGATTCCTGTGGCCAAATCTGGGTAGAACCGCACCTGCTGGTCCTGGTGTTTAATCTCTCCTTTTTTAGCTCGTGCAGCGTTGAAGATCTTCATCCTGTCTCTGTTGCTAAGAAACTTCATAATTAAGGTCCTCGGCGGTCCCTTATCTCTCCGTGGGCCAATACGATGTGCTTTTTCCAGAACCACTGCTGATTGCAACTCCTCGCTGCCCAGCACCTCCGGAATCCACTTTTCCAGAAAGGAACATACGTCCCGACCTTCTGATTCCTCTGGAAGACCCACCAGCCTCAAATTATTCTGTCTCGACCGAGATTCCAAATCCAAAATATTATCTTCCAGAGATTTATTTTTTTTTCCAAAGTGCGCACCTTTAATTGAAGACGGGTGACGTCATCTTCAGCACTAGCGAGACGGAGCTCCATCTGCGCCGTTCGTTCTACACAGTCACCCAATTCCTTTCTTATTCCTTCCAACGCTGTCATAATCCCATCAAATCTATAGGAAAAGTCCGCTCTCATTGAACTCATGGCAGCCATCAGCGCATCTGCGCCATTCCCCGCAGATATCGCAGCGTTGCCAGCCTCCTCCGCCATATATGGAGTTTTGTTTACTGCGTCACAGACCTGAAAGTCCGTTAATTTGGACTGTTTCGGCGGCTCGCTTTTTCCTTTTCCTGGTTTTCCAGCCTTAGGCTTCGCCGACATATCTTCGCCCAAATGCTGGGATACGTTCTGTCCCAAATGAGAGAGTTATTTGCCGATTTTTTTTTTTTCCAGGAGCAGAGCAGAGCGAGACACGTCCGTCCTACGTGGCAGCCATAACCGGAAGTCCGTCCTTTGCACTTCTGATTGGATGCTAAACTGTGTTTCGTTACCTTGTATTCATACATGTGTAATGACAATAAAGTTGAATCTAATCTAATCTAATCTAATCTAATCTAATCTAATCTAATCTAATCTATGTGGACTGGGTGGCAGTCAAAGGCAGAGAACTTGGCGGTCCCATCCCTGGCTTACTAAACTTGCTTTTGGAATGGAGAATGTTACATCTCTGGTGGGGAAGGAACTTGAGCTTGTTCATAAGGATGAGCGATACTGGCGAGATATAGTCAGACTCACCTCAAAGCACAGCTTGGGTTCTGGAACCAGTCTCCTGGAGAGGGGTTGGACCTTTTCTGGAGCTGTTGCGGGTGAGAGGCGGCGAGCAGGAGTGGGTATTCTTATATCCCTCCTTCTGACCTCCTCTATGTGGCAGTTCTCCTCAGTGGACCTGTTTCCCTGAACCTTTGGGTTGGGAAACGGGTCCTGACCATCATTTGTGCCCATGCGCCAAATGATGTTTGAGCGTTCTCACCCTTTTTGGAGTCACTGACTGGACCACTGGAAAGTGCTCCCCTTGGAGACTCGACTCTCTTACTGTGGGACTTTAACATTCACATGGGTAATGACAGTGAAACCTGGAGGGGTGTGATCTGAACCCGAGTGGTGTTCAGTTATCAGAGTTCTGTGCCAACCATATTTTGTCCATAACGAACACAATGTTTAAGCATAATTGTGTCCATATGTGCATCTGGCACCAGGACACCCTAGGTCGCAGGCCGATGATCGATTTTGTTATCATGTCATCAGACTGGCAACTGCATGTCTTGGGCACTTGGGTGAAGAGAGGTGCAGAGCTATCAACTGATCACCACCTGGTGGTGAGTTGGATCCAGTGGCAGGGGAGGATGCCATTCAGACCTGGTAGACTCAAACGTATATTGAGGGTGTGCTGGGAAAGCCTGGCTGAGGCCCCTGTCTGGGAGGTCTTCAACTCCCACTTTCGGAAGAACTCTGACCACATCCTGAATGAGACTGGAGACATGGAATCTGAATGGGCCATGCTCTCCACCTCCATTGCTGAAGTGGCTGATCAGAGCTGTGGCCACAAGGTTGCCTGTGTCATGAACTGAGCCTGTGTTCTCCTTCGGGCTCGGTTCTGATCTTTCTTGGTCCTGTGTTGTGTTTTGATTTCTCTCCTGTGTCTTATTTTTGTGCTTGGCCGCTGTTCTGGCTTGTGATCGTTAGGCAGCCGTTGACCCACTTTTGGGTGGGCGCTGTGTAACATTCGCCGGTCCGACCACGCCCTCCTCTCTTTAACAGTAAGCTGTGTGCCCCAGTAATTGTCTTTCCCGCGCCTCGCCCATTTGTTCCATATTTGTTAGACCAGCGGTGTTTGTTCTTAAGCCATTCTTTGCTAGTCAAACACCGCTGGACCATTATACGAGTCACACGGTCGTTTCCCGTCGTGTGACCGTCACGTCCCGAAGGATTGGTTAGTCATGCTTCATGGGAGAATTGGACTTTTTGGACTACTCCTGCCCGTGAATAAATTGTTTAGCATTTCTCTGTGCAGTTAGCTGCTATGCTTATCTTGTAGCGCTTCTCCCTGCAGCTCAACTGCTACGCTTAAGCTGTTGCCCAGTTTTCTTCCCCTGAGTCAGTCAAGCTCCCTAAATTCTTCCTCGCTCTCCCAAGCGCATGTGTGCTATCTGTATTATTTTCCTGTGGCCATGGTACACAGTGGTCTGCCTGCTGTTCGCCCCTGCGTCAGCCATTTTGTGTATATCTTCTTCTACCTGTAAGTCTTTAGTTTGGAACTGTTATGTCAATAAATGTGTGTTTGGTGAAACCCTGCCCTTAAATCCATCCATCCTTCTCCTCCTCCGTGCACTGTGGAAAAGCGCACAGGGAGTTTATGACAGTCTGTGCTTCTCGTAGTGGCAAACCCCAAACCAAATATGGATGCCAGAGGTGAGGGGGGCATCAAGATGAAAAAGAGTCCTATCGAGCTTGGTTGGCTTGTGGGACTCCTGAAGCAGCCGAGATGTACCAGCAGGCTAAGTGGAGTGCAGCTTGAGCAGTTGCTAAGGCTAAAACTTGGGTGTGGAAGGAGTTCGGTGAAGCCATGGAGCAAGACTTTCGGTCAGACTCAAAGAGATTCTGGCAAACTGTCCAGTGACTCGGGGGAAGCAGCTCCCTGTTCACACTGTGTATGGTGTGGATGGAGAGCTGCTAACTTTGACTGTGTATATTGTCGAACAGTGGAAGGAATACTTCGAGAATCTCCTCAATCCCACTGACACGTCTTCCATAGTGGAAGCAGAGCCTCAGGATGAGGGTGATAACTCTCCCATCCAGTCCAGTGTCACCAAAAAAACCTCAAATTGCACATGTTCTCACTCTGAGAAAACATACATAGACATGGAAAAAACATGTTTCACATGCAGTGGATACATGGCATTTACAGTTTTAAGAAACGTGTCTCCCGGCGCAGTAACCTTTGTCTGCCACTTTCTCTTTGTTTTTCTTTCATTCTCTGCAACTATCAGAGGTCACACCTCACCAAGACATGTTTTCCTAACCCTAACCACTACAGGAGGTGATGCCTAAATCTAACCTTTCATTTGTGGAATGAAAAACAAACAAATAAAAAAAAAAGTCACTTCCAGATCAGTGTGAGACTCAAACTCACATCTTGTTGGTATTGCTGCTTGAAACCGCTTGTAACTAATCGTCTGCCACCCCACTCCTACCAGCCGAATAAGTGCTGGAAGATTACCTAAAACGGGTGTTGTTCTGCTCCTGCATGGAGAGGACAGTGTTTTGTTTTTTTTGTTTTTTTTTGTGTGTGTGTGTGTGTGTGTGTGTGTGTGTGTGTGTGTGTGTGTGTGTGTATTTGCACATGCACAGAGTGAAGGCATGGACTCCATTTGGAAAAATGCATCCAGGTACTTTTTTTTTTTTTTTTTTTGGTTCTATGTACAAATTTACAATTTTTGAGGCTTGGAAAACATTCATTAGTTACTTTTTTTAGTGAGATCAGGTTGCTCCCATCACAGGGCCTGAGGTCGTCGAAGTGGTTAAAAAATCTCTGACGGCAGGGCCCAGGGAGCAAATGAGATTCACCCCAAGTACCTGAAGGCTCTGGATGTTGTAGAGCTGTCATGGTTAACACATCTCTGCAACATCACATGGAAATTTGGGAGCAGTACCTTTGGCATGGCAAACTGGGGTGGTGGTTCACCTCTTCAAGAAGGGGGACCCGAGGGTGTGTTCCAATTTTAGGGGGAATCAAACTCCTCAGCCTCCCTGGGAAGGTCTATGCCAAGGTACTGGAGAGGAGAGTCCGGCCGTTGGTCGAACCTCAGATTCAGGAGGAACAATGTGGTTTTTGTCCTAGCCATGGCACATCAGACATATCAACTCTTCAACCTCTCAACAATCCTCGAGTGTTCATGGGAGTTTGCCCAGCTAGTATACATGTGTTTTGTGGACTTGGAGAAAGCATTTCACCGTGTCCCTTGTGATTTCTTGTAGGGGGTGTTTTGGGAGTATGGGATATTGGGCTCATTGCTACAAGCTATCTGGTCTCTATACAACAGTTGTGAGAGTTTGATTTGTATTTCCAACAATCAGTCAAACTCATTCCCAGTGACAGTTGGACTCCGTCAGGGCTGCCCTTTATATCCAATCCTGTTCATAATATTTATGGACAAGATTTCTAGGCACAGCCAAGGATTGGAGGGTGTCATATTTGATGACCAAAGAATCTTAACTCTGCTGTTTGCAGATGGTGTTATCCTGTTGGCTTCATTGAACAATGACCTGCAGGTCTTACTGGGACAGTTTGCTACTGAGTGTGAAGTGGCCAGGATGAGAATCAGTACCTCTAAGTCCAAGCCCATGGTGCTCAGCTGGAAAAGGGTAGATTGTCCTCTTCAGGTTGGGGACAGTGTCCTGCCACAATTGGAGGGGTTCAAGTATCTTGGGGTCTTATTCACGAGTAATGGTAAAGTGGAGTGGAAGATTGACAGACGAATCGGAGCAGCATCTGCAATGATGCAGATGTTGTACCAGTCTGTCGTGGTAAAGAGGGAGCTAAACTCTAAACCAAAGCTGTTGATTTACCAGTCAATCTAAGTTCCTACCCTCACCTATGGTCATGAACTTTGGGTAATAATTTGAGTGAGATTGTGGATACAAGCGGCTGAAATTAACTTTCTCTGTAGGGTTGCTGGACTCACCCTTAGAGATAAGGTGAGGAGCTCAGTCACCCGGGACAGGCTCAGAGTAGAACCGCTGCTCCTCCACATCGAAAGGAGCCAGTTGAGGTGGTTTGGGCATCTAATCAAGATGCCTCCTGGATGCCGCCCATTTGCGATGTTTTGGGCACATCCCACTGGGAGGAGACCCTGCGGTAGTCCCAGGACACATTGGAGAGTTTATGTCTCCCAGCTGGCAAGGACACACCTTGGTCTCTCCTCTGAAGAGCTGGAGTTGGTGGCTGGGGAGAGGGAAGTCTAGGCTTTTCTACTTGGACTGGTGCCTCCACGATGTGGATCCCTGGGAAAGTGGTAGAAAATGGATGGATGGATGGATGGATGGATGGATAATAAATGTTTCATTCATCCTCTTAACCACTTAATCCTTTTTGGTTCACATGTATGTGTGTGTGTGTGGGGGGGTGTTTTGTAAAGCCTGTCCCAGCTTCTTTGGGTGAGAGGCTGGGTACTCACTGTAGGATGAGCCAAAAGGGTCCATGACCATGACTGCAGCCCAATAACTATAAGACAGCATCTACAAAAGAAGGGCTTAAGAACAAAAAAACGTCTTCAAAGGCAATGTTTCCTCCCATGCCACAAAGTTAACTGTTTGGACTTTGCAAGGGAGCATCAAACATGGGACAGTGAAAGGTAGATAATGTTGCTCTTAAGGAACATCCCACGTGCTCCCCTGATCTAAATCCCAATGAGAATGGTTGGGGATGGATGGTAAGCAAAGTTTAAAAATGGACATCAGTTCCAGACTGTGGATGCCCTTTGTGAAGCCATCTTCACAACACGGAACAACCTTCCCACCACCCTTGCGGAAACACTCACATCAAGCATGCCTAAACGAATTTGAAGTCATCTGTCACAAGCCTCCTCATGTGCTATTACGCAGCGCATCGAGGAGGGGAAGGAAGAATGGATTTACGCGCAGGTTACACCACACACATATACAGTATTGAACAAAAGGTAAACACAACAGTTCAAACACAACATAAATTCTCAGGGTTACAATGGAGTCCTGCAGGACACTTGACAGTCTTGAAGGAGGAAACTGAGCAGAAGCTCCGAGGCGTGGCAGCTAAGTGGCACGGCTGGAGAGGAGAAGCAAACAGTTTGTACTCACAGTACTGGAACAGTTGGAGAAGTCCGAGAGTTTCCCATGAGCACAACACACACCAAAGTGAGCAGCGACGGTGTGGATACAACACTCCTTCATCAGACACAAATATCCATACAGCGATTCACGTCCATATGACTCTGCGCACAAATGACAATGTACAATGGTCCAGCAGTGCTTGACTGGCAATGGCTGCCTAAGTACAAGCACTGCTGGATAGCAGATTGGGTGCACCTGGGCGAGGCGTGGGAAAGACAATTACCGAGTGGAATCAGCTGGCTGTCAAGAGGGAGGGGGCATGGTTGGACCGGCGAGTGTTAGACAACGCCCACACGAATGTGGGTCAAAGAGGCTGCCTAACAGCCACCAGCCAGAGCGGTGGCTACAGGCACGGAAAAGAAAAGGAACAAGACCTAAAACCAACAAGAACTCAAAAGATAACACAATACATAAATCACCTGATACCTGAGCCACAGAGAACAGTCAGAACCGAGCCTGAAGGACAACACCGGCTCAGTTCATAACATCATCAACAAGAACGGTGGGGCTACTCACCTACTGAGCCCTTTTATGACACTTTAATTTCTGTTTTGGGGGTTTTGAAGCAATGACCTTAAACTTTTGATTTAAATTTTTTGTCTCTTGCTCCTGTTTCTTCTTTTTGAATTTTGAAGCTCTACTTACAACCTGGTTATGATCCAGCAGCATGAAATGCAAATACTTGTAATTTTTCCCACGGTCTTAAGATTTTGTTTGGAGTGTAGTATATGTATATATTAGATCCTTCTCTGAGTAAATACTGCACAAGGGTGCTGAAGTTAAAATAACTATCTTTAAAGATTCATACATCCTCGACCGTGTGTAATTAACACAAACATGAAATGCCCACAGGTTCTCAAAAGTCTGGTTACAACTCTCCCTTCCCTTGCTTACTCTCATGTTCTCCCACTTGTGTAAACATGTAAATGACTGTATTGTTACATTTAAGAGAAATATTTTGTTACTATCATACTAATTATGTGGACAAATGAACAACTCCTGCTATATAATGCTCCATCATCCATCCATCCATCTTCTATCGCTTTTCCGGAGGTCCGGGTCGCGGAGGCAGCAGTTCAAGCAGAGAAGCCCAGACTTCCCTCTCCCCAGCCACCTGCTCCAGCTCTTCAGAGAGGATACCACGGCGTTCCCAGACCAGCTGGGAGACATAGTCTCTCCACCGAGTCCTGGGTCTGCCCCGGGGTCTCCTCCCAGTGGGACGTGCCTGAAACACCTCAAATGGGAGGCGTCCAGGAGGCATCCTAATCAGATGCCCATAGCACCTCAACTGACTCCTTTCAATGTGGAGGAGCAGCGGTTCTACTCTGAGCCTCTCCCGGATGACTGAGCTCCTCACCCTATCCCTGAGGGTGAGTCCAGCAATCCTACGGAGAAAGCTCATTTCAGCCGCTTGTATCCGCGATCTTGTTCTTTCGGTCATTACCCAAAGCTCATGACCATAGGTGACAGTAGGAATGTAGATTGACTGGTAAATCGATAGCTTTGCCTTAGAACTAAGTTCCCTCTTCACCACAACAGACCGGTACAACGTCCACATCACTGCAGATGCTGCTTCAATCCGTCTGTCAATCTCTCGCTCCATTTTCCCCACACTCGTGAACAAGACCCCAAGATACTTAAACTCCTCCACTTGGGGCAGGAGCCTGTCCCCAACCCAGAGAGGACAATCTGCCTTTTTCCGGCTGAGGACCATGGACTCGGACTTGGAGGTGCTGATTCTCATCCCAGCCGCTTCACACTCAGCGGCAAACCGTCCCAACAAGAGCTGTAGGTCATTGCTGGATGAAGCCAACAGGACAACATCATCTGCAAACAACAGAGATGAGATCCTGTGGTCACCAAGCATGACACCCTCCATTCCCTGGCTGCACCTAGAAATCCTGTCCATAAAAATTATGAACAGGATCGGTGACAAAGGGCAGCCCTGGTGGAGTCCAACTCTCACTGGGAGTGACTCCGACCGAGTGTTGGCAATACGAACCAAACTCTCACAACAGTCGTACAGAGACTGAATAGCTTGTAACAACAAGCCCGATACCCCATACTCCTGAAGCACCCCCCACAAAAAAACACGAGGGACATGGTCAAATGCCTTCTCCAACTCCACAAAACACATGTAAACTGGTTGGGCAAACTCCCACGAACCCTCGAGAATTCTCGAGAGGGTAAAGAGCTGGTCCGATGAGCCACGGCCAGGACGAAAACCACATTGCTCCTCCTGAATCTGAGGTTCGACCAATGGCCGGACCCTCCTCTCCAGTACCTTGGCATAGACCATCCCAGGGAAGCTGAGGAGTGTGATCCCTCTAAAGTTGGAGCACACCCTCCGGTCTCCTTTTTTGAAGAGAGGAACCACCACCCCGGTTTGCCATGCCAAAGGCACTGCCCCCGACCTCCACGCAATGTTGCAGAGGCGTGTCAACAATGACAGCCCTACAACATCCAGGGCCTTGAGGTACTCCGGGTGAATCTTGTCCACCCCCGGGACCCGGCCACCAAGGAGATTTTTAACCACCTTGACGACATCAGCCCCTGTGATAGGTGAGTCATCCCCCTTGTCTCTAAACCCTCCTTCCTCTGTGGAAGGCGTATCAGTGGGATTGAAGAGATCCTCAAAGTATTCCTTCCACTGCCCGACGATATTCCCAGTCGAAGTCAACAGTGTCCCATCTGCACCATACACAGTGTGGACAGGGAGCTGCTTTCCCCTCCTGAGCCGCCGGACAGTTTGCCAGAATCTCTTTGAGACCGACCGAAAGTCTTGTTCCATGGCCTCACTGAACTCCCCCCATACCTGGGTTTTTGCTTCAGCAACCGCCCGAGCTGCACTCCGCTTGGCCTGCCGGTACACCTCAGCTGCTTCGGGAGTCCCACAAGCCAACCAAGCTTGATAGGACTCCTTCTTCAGCTTAATGGCCCCCCTCACCACTGGTGTCCACCACTTGGTTCGGGGGTTGCCACCACGAGATGCACCGACCACCTTGCGGCTGCAGCTCTGGGCCACTGCTTCAACCACAGAGGTGGAGAACATGGCCCATTCAGACTTCATGTCTCCAGACTCCCTCGGAATGTGGTTGAAGTTCTTCCGGAGGTGGGAGTTGAAGACCTCCCGGACAGGGGCCTCAGCCAGACGTTCCCAGCACACCCTCACTATACGTTTGGGTCTACCAGGTCTGAATGGCTTCCTCCCCTGCCATCGGATCCAACTCACCACCAGGTGGTGATCAGTTGACAGCTCTGCATCTCTCTTTACCCGGGTGTCCAAGACATATGGTCGCAGGTCTGACGACACGATAACAAAATCGATCATCGACCTGCGACCTAGGGTGTCCTGGTGCCAGGTGCACATATGGACACCCTTATGCTTGAACATGGTGTTCGTTATGGACGAACTGTGGTTAGCACAGAAGTCCAATAACTGAACACCACTCGGGTTCAGATCAGGCACGCCGTTCCTCCCAATCACCCCCCTCCAGGTTTCACTGTTGTTGCCCACGTGCGCATTGAAGTCCCCCAGTAGGACAATGGAGTCTCCAAGAGGAGCACCCTCCAGCACCCCAGTCACAGACTCCAAAAAGGGTGGGTACTCTGAAACATCATTTGGTGCATAGGCACAAATGATGGTCAGGACCCGTTTCCCAACCCGGAGGTGCAGGGAAGCAACCCTTTCGTCCACCGGGGAAAACTCCAATATAGAGGCAGCAGGGTGGGGGGATACAAGAATACCCAACCTGCTCGTCGCCTCTCGCCCGGGGCAACTCCAGAAAAGGCCAAGCTCCAGCCCCTCTCCAGGAGACTGGTTCCGGAACCAGAGCTGTGTGTTGAGGTGAGGCCGACTATATCTAGCCGGTATCTCTCAACCTTGTACACCAGCTCAGGCTCCTTCCCCACCAAAGCGGTGACATTCCACGTACCAAAAGCCAGTTTAGAAAGCTTGGGATCAGTCCGCCAAGGTCTCCGCCTTTGACCGCCACCTAATCCACGTAGCACCAGACCCCCATGATCCCTCCTGCAGGTGGTGAGCCCACTGGAGGGCGGACCCATGTAACTCCTTCGGGCTGAGCCCGGCCGGGTCCCATGGGTGGAAACCCGGCCACCAGACACTAGCCTTCGAGACCCTCCCCCAGGCCTGGCTCCAGGGTGGGGCCCCGGTAAACCCATACCGGGCGGGGTACACTGAATCCTTGATATAGAATTTATCATGAGAGTCTGTTGGATCGTTCTTAGTCTTGCCCTTCACCCAGGACCAGTTTGTCTTGGGTGACCCTATCAGAGGCAAACTGCCCCGGACAACATAGCTCCTGGGATCACTGGGGCACTCAAACCCCCCACCACGATAAAAGGTGACGATCCATGAGGGGGTATATAATGTATATATCCCCTCTATGTCTATATAATGCTCTTGGTTTAAAATCTCGTGCCCATTTTGCTTGAGACTGAGACAAGTAAAAATGACCCAGATTCTGAGACAATACCAAAACTTTGAAAATGTGGTCTCAAGACTGATCTGAGACCAAGACCAATCTCGAGTACTACAACATTACAAAATCAAACCTCGATCTTACCACATTCTCTCACCTATTACTGACATCCTCTTCCTCACATTATTGAAGTCCAGAACAGCCAGTAGTTCATAGATCACTTGTCTGCCCATCTCTACCACTGTGATGGTCTCTGGTGTGCGTGAGCGGAACACAAACCCAAAGTTTCTGGCAGCGATCACCAGAGCACCCTCATCAGGTGACTGAGCCTGATAGTGGAGCTCTCCTACAAGGTACGAAAATGAGACAGTTATTAACATTGTAGCTTTCCTATAATTTTAATTTATATGTTCCTATGGAAACATAAAAATAATAGAAATGGAAGAAC
This sequence comes from Pholidichthys leucotaenia, assembly GCA_020510985.1. NCBI lineage: Eukaryota > Metazoa > Chordata > Actinopteri > Cichliformes > Pholidichthyidae > Pholidichthys > Pholidichthys leucotaenia. The sequence continues at coordinate 87,745,930 of CM035846.1, read as the reverse complement.
CATAGGGAGCAAGCTCACATACCCTACGCATCTGCATATCAGTGGCCCATAATGAGCACTGTGATCAACATTAAAAAATAGAATCGCTCCTTTCTGTTCAAGCTTTTATATAAATAAGAAGTCAATCTGATCAGAAATGTAAAAGCCAAAGTGGCGACAGCATAAAAGGACCCCTTCCCCAAAATAAATAACAATAACCCTCAGTAAATGTGTCTGAAAATCGAATGGTCCAAGGTATTGATGAGTTAAAGCTTCTGTATAAATTTGAAGTCAAACCAATCAGTTAATCAATGTAGAACAGTGAACATCAACTGACGGCCCACAGGCCACATCCGGCCCACCAGAGCTTTCTATTCCATCCATTCTGAATTCAGGAAGAGTTTAATTCAAACTTTGTTTCAATAATTAAATTGTATTCATGAAAAAAATACTACAGTCAAATTTCTAAGTGTAAGTGAATGCTGCCTCAGATCACTCACCCCTCCCTTCCCTGACAGTGGGAGAGTGTGAGGCAGAGGAGACAGGCCGGCTGGAGCTCTTCTACTTTTAATTCTCATTATGAAGCCAGACTTGGCTTTTATTATTACAAAAAATGTTGAATATTTTTGGGTCTTTCTGAAATTAGTAGAGAATGTATACCTGTCAATAAATGGGAGGTTTTTACTGGGGTGGTGGAGAGTTTATGCATAAAAACTTATATAATATTACAACAGGACTATATCTTTGGTCATTTTAATTGATTTTATGAATTTAGTTTTTTATTTATGTTTTTGAGAATCAGATTTGAAATCATTGCTCTATTCTGTCTCTCCAAATCAAGTTTAATATAGGCTTGTCAGAACGTGGACTGGGCCCCATGTCCTCACCCTGAGTTATGGCTTTGTTCCTTGTCTCCAAGGCATGGGCCCCAACCCACATCCTTGCTTTGAGTATGTTTTTGGGGTTTTCTTTATTTATGATTATTCATTATTTTGTCTGCATTTGTGTTCCGTAGAATTTGTTCCCTGCTTGATTCTTAGTTGGTCATCATTTATTATTATTATTATTATTATTATTATTATTATTATTATTATTATCCTGGTTTTCTTGGTCTTGTCTCCCCTGATTTGTTATCATTATGGTCCATGTGTCATGGTTCGTGCGCCGATCTCGTCCGCGCGCGAGCCATGCATCATCTTTACCAGGTTTGACAGCAGTGTTTACCCTCTGGCTCCCCGAGCCTTTATTGTGACAGCGCTCGGAGGGGCTTCCTGCTGTCAAGCCTGACAGCTGTGCTGCATTTTCGGCTCATCAGCAGCTCTGTATTTAAGTGGGCTCTGGGAGCAGAATAATGTGGCAGTCTCATCAACAATTCATCAAGGATTTGTGCACGAGTTCTTCATGGTCTGACGTATCGACCATCCCTGGGTTTTTGATCGTAAGTGTGCTTCGTTTTAGCCTTATGATCAGCCTTGCCTAGTGTTGTGTGTTTTAGCCCTCCATGGCTCATTGTTTTGTGTTTTCTTTTGTTAATAGACAACTATGCAAACTTCACCGGTGACTTTTGGAGTCTTATGGTGGCTCGCGAGGGCCACCGCATGACACCATGTGTATCCCCTGTCAATGATAATCTGTTTATCCCTGACATATTCTTAGTCCTTGGTTATTATTATTATTATTATTATTATTATTATTATTATTATTATTATTATTATTATTATTATTATTATTATTATTATTATTATTCAGTCTGGTTTATTAGTGTCATTATTGTCATAGTCATGTTTATGTTTGCCCGTCACTATTCCTGTCATGATCTGTTCTGTTTTGGTTTTATTGTGACAGCACCTTCAGTTATTTTCCATCCAGTCTGATCCCTGGTTGTTCACACCTGTTTGTAATTTATGTTCATCATGCTTCTGTATTTAAGGGACGCCGCCCCCTCACTGAGACACGACATCCTCGTCAGAATTGGCGTGAGTCCACGCTTCTGCTCTGCCTGTATCTGAATTTAGTCTTGTCCTGTTTTTGCCTGTCCATGCTGAGCCTGGTTCTGCTTTATTATTTCCAGCCCTCCAGCTGCATCAGGGTGGCCAGCTCTTAAAATAAACATTCTGAACTTGAGTCTGGCATTTGGGCCCTGCCTTCATCACACACCTCTGACAAGGCTATGAATGAAAAAGCCACAATTTTACCACAAGTTTTCAAATTTGTTTGGAAAAACATAGTAAATTCATTTTAAAATAGATATAAATTTCATGAAAAATCCAGAGATTGATGTGGGAAAAACTAATATATTTACAAGAAACAAGTCTGAAATTTATGAGAAAACCCCTTACAAATTTAGGACAACAAATATGAAATGGGGAAACAGTCTTAAATTTACTGTGGCAAAAACAAAAATAACAAGGAAAAAAGTTCTCAGTTTAAGTGACTAAAATATTTCAAATTAACAGCAGAAAAGTCCTTAATTTACAAGAAAACTGTCATAAATTTATGAGAAAAAAACCTCAAATTGTCAAGAATAAAATCGCATGTCAAATAAGTTTTTGAATACATGCTTTCTTGTTCTTACTCATACTCATCTAATAAATAACAGAAATTTGGAAGGAAAATGAATAAATACATCAAATGATAATATATTACTTAGGATACAATATTAATTTTATTTTTTATGCCAGCATCTGGCCTTCCAGTGTCTACCGAGAAACCACATAAAATGTCACATGAAGGAACAAACAAGGAAGGAATGGCTGGATGGGTCAAAAAACAATAAGAAAACAAGAGAGGGGTTCATTATTCAGGACTAAAGTCTAATAAGAAGATTTGCGCGTAATCAGAGTCACTATTTGCAACATGCTCCTCCTGTTTAGAGCCTTTGCCATGTAGTAACACAGTTGTCCATCAGAGGACTCTCACCCTCTTTCTTTTCCTCCGGCATGATGGTGTGACACAGAGCCAGCAAGCGGAAGAAGGCCTGAGCCTCTGGGTTTCCCTCTCTCACTGTTTCCATCAGACTGTAGTCATGAAAGATGAACTTTGGATCTGCCATCTGGTTCCACGAGAAGTCCACTCTCTCTGTCTTCTGCAAATAGAGAGGAAAAAATAATGAGAACAAAAAGGTGTAACACACACTAAATAGACAATAGATATAATTCTGTGTTTTCTTCACACCTCTGTTATCTCCACCCTTCGTCCAGAAAAGTCAAGCAGGTCTCCTGAATAAAAGTTACATATAAAATCATGTAGTCACTCATGTATTCACTTAATACTACAGTCTTCATATGAGCAAAACTGTTTACCATAAGCTTTTCCATTGATAGAACACTTGTTGAAAGTCATAATGTTCTGTGTCAGAGTGCCAGTTTTGTCGCTGAAGATATATTTAATCTGGCCAAGCTCCTCATTCAATGTGGTGGTCCTTGCCTGAGCAGGGGTGTCATTCTTGGGGTAATACATCTTCCTGTCCCAGTCTATGAAGAAGCTGTTCCCCAGACGGATGAATTCCACGCTGACATTGGAAAACAAATGGCCAAGGTGTCAAAATAGCTCAGACATGCTTGATTTCACCATCTGTTTGTGCTGACACAAACCTGACATAGAGTGAAATGGGGACCACCGTGTTGAGTATGATGACATAGGACCAGAAGGAGAGGAAAGATGAGAGAGCAGCATCAATGCCAGGTTCACGAGGAAGAAACGCAGTAAACACAGAGCCCTCCTGCACCTCCCAGACTGCATTGCCAATAGCCATAATTGCGCACATCAGTGCCAGGAAACCAAAGATCTGATGGAGATTCCACAGATGTAGTTAATTCAGATATTATTAAAGTTATCAGCCATTTCACATCAAACCTATGTAACTACAAGAATTGGCCACAAGAATGCAAACTAGGGTTTATTATATTATAGACTGCAGTGAATGTATGAAAGTCAAACAAACTCTTCTGCTTACAGTTGGAGGTTTTATTGCATGTGCACACCTGTGCAGGAGACTTGCTTCAGAGAAGCTTGAGAACAATTGTAACAACCATAAACTCTCCCCCCCCCCCCACATGCTTCTACTGACTCTTAATGACAGCTAAAGCCATAAAATATCAGTGTGTATTTCTGTAGAAAAACTTACACTTAACACCAAAATATTCGTCAAGTTATCGATGCTTGTCCGTTTGAATATCGCCTTTCCACTGTTCTGCATCAGCTTGGTGTCAGGACCTGGACGGGTTTCATGTCATGTCAGGGACACAGTTATGACACTTGATTAGTGTGTACAAGATATTTGTTGGAGGGGAAAAATAATCTGCCTCAGACCCTGTTAAAACCATTCATGTAATCTTTTTTGGTAACCCAGCCTGTGAAGTACTACAAAATCACTGTGTACTTTCAGTCTAAGCTCTGGTGTAAAATTATGCAAGTTCATTGTAACAAACCCTGCTTTTACCATAAGGGCACCCTGTTGTTACCATTAAAAATGATTAACCCTTGGTTAACACCAATAACCTCAGTATATGTACATATACAGTATGTGTAGCCCTTTGAAAAAAAGAGACTATATAGTTCATTGATTCATAAATAGGAGTTAATAAATAGAAAATAGAGCGTGTTCATTAATCAAACCATCATCATCATCATCATCATAGCAGTCTGTCGTGGGCGACAATGACTGTTTCATTTAGGTCTGATCAGATTCCTCTATGCAGCTCTGTCCCCCGCCCTCTGCTGCCAGGAACTCCCGACCCTACAAACCCGGGCAACGTCCGAGCCGGTATGAGTTGCTTTCCGACTGACCATTTCATGAAACTGCTTGCAAAGTATTTGAGTACCGCTAGCTTTTGCTGGACTAGCGGCACATTCTACATCTCAAAAAATTAGAATATCATGAAAAAGTTCAATTTTTTGTCACTCATTTCAAAAAGTGAAACTCATATATTGTATAGATTCAATACACAGAGTGTGATATATTTCAAGTGTTTATTTATTTTAATTTTGATGATTATGGCTTACAGCCCATGAAAATCCCAAATTCAATTTCTCAAAAAATTAGAATATTACATAAATTTAATTAAAAAAAATTGTTTTTTAATGGAAATGTTGGCTGACTGAAAAGTATGTCCATGTACATACTCAATACTTGGTCTGGGCTCCTTTTGGATTAATTACAGTATCAATGTGGTGCGGCATGGAGGTGATCAGCCTGTGGCACTGCTGAGGTGTTATCAAGGTCCAGGTTGCTTCGATTGTGACCTTCAGCTTGTCTGCATTGCTGGGTCTGGTGTCTTTCATCTTCTTCTTGACAATACTCAATCAATTCTCCACGGGGTTTAGGTCAGGAGAGTTTGCTGGCCAATCAAACACAGTGATGCCATGGTCATTAAACCAGGTTTTGATACTTTTGGCAGTGTGTGTGTGTGGGGGGGGGGAGGGGTGCCAAGTCCTGCAGGAAAATGAAATCAGCTTCTCCATAAAGCTTGTCAGCAGAGGGAGTCTTGAAGTGCTCTAAAATTTCCTGGTAGATGATTGTACAGACTTTAGTCTTGATAATGTCATGGAGCGGTCCTCGCGGACCACTAATGAGACACTGTAGGCAGCCGATGAGTTTGCACATTTATTAAATAAGGACTTACACTACAAAATAATGAGCCTCGTGGGGCAAAACACAAATAAAGGCAAAGACACAACACTTACATACGATTAGCGAGGGCAGAACCTAACGCTGGAAGGAACTGGGGAAACCAGACTAGGAAAGGGAAACTAGGGAACTAGGGAAACTAGGGAAACCAGACTGGAAAAGGCGAAGGTCGCAGCGAGGAGTAAACCGAGCTGCTCCCCTAAATAGGGCTGACAGATTAATCAGCTGATGAGAACGTCATCAGCTGATTGAATTCCAGCCGTCTCTGCAGAGCTCGGGTCTGACAGCTGGAAGCCTCGCCGAGACGCTGTCACAATAAAAGCCTGGAGGCCATATGGTGTTCCTAAGAAGAGAATGGGGAACTACCAGACAACCTGAGCGCGGACAGAGTCAGCACTCGGACCATGACAGTTGCCTCCATTCACAAGGTGAATATCAGGCGCTGTGTAACATTGAAGACCCCACCACCACCACCAACCAGAAGGTCAACAGGACCACCCCAGGGAGGGAGGAGGGGGAAAGGCCAGGAGGCCAAGAACCAACTCTCATCATAGGAAGAGAGAAAAAAGAAAAAAACAGGCTGCAACAATCAGAACAGTGTAGGGAATACAGGGGCCAAAAAAAAAAAAAATACAAGCATATACACTGCACCCAAAGAAAACCCATGAGGAGAAGACAAAAACTCAAATGGCTACAAACAGAACACCATAATCAGCCCAATAGAGTCACAGGGAAAAAAAAACAACAAAAAACATCTTCATAACCGACAGAGAAAACAGGAAACTCAGGTACAGGCACAAAATGCAGCATACCCCATAATACCAGGGAGGAGAAAAAGAAAACTCATGCTACAGAGCAGTGATAAATATAGTCCAAAATAGTCCAAATAACCGGCATAAGCAACAAGGCCCAACCCTTAGACTATGGAGGAGAGAAGAAAAAAAAAAAGCACGTGCTAAAGAGTGGCGAAAAACACAGTTCAATTACAACACACCAGCGCATCCCTAATATTACAGAAGAGCAGGCAGAGGAAAAAAAAAAAACAGGGATGACGCAGGCAGAGCACAATAGCACAACATAAATAGGTCAGGGGGTCTTCCTGCGTCCAGTGTCCAGATCGCTGGCAGGGAAAAAAGGAAAAGTTCGGGCGGCCTACCCCAGTCCCAGGCCAGGAAAAACAGTACCTCTGGCGGCCGGACCAGATCACCAAACAGAGAGATAAGATTGTCGGGTGGCCAACCCAGAACGCCAAACTGACGAAGCAATCTCCCAGGCGGCCAACCCGCGTCATTCAGTCACCAGGACTGCAGGGGAGAACTTGGGAGATGGCTTTCCTGTTGAGAGGAATAGCGAGGGAAAACCGAGCCGATAACGGGAAATCCCAGCTGCCCCAGATGGAAGGGAAAAGGGAATGAGAAAAGGGAAAAGGACCAGTCCGGCGTCGATCAGCGAAGGATCTGCAGCTCCTTCTCTGAACCCCACACGGACTGGCGCTGCACTTCTGTTGAATCCCAAGCGGGACCGTGCAGCACCCATGACGGACCCTGATTGGGCCGGAACCACGCCCATGACGGACCCCGACTGGGTCAATGTTGCCCCCGCAACGGACCCCGACTGGGCCGGAACCACGCCCTCGACGGACCCCGACTGGGTCAGAGCTGCACCAATGACAGACCCCGACTGGGCTGGCGCAGCACTAGGGACGGCCTCCAAACCCGAACCCGGAACCTCCAGAACAGCGACTGGAATCGACTTTGTACCGGTGACCCTGGGAGAAGGCTCAGGAGAAGAAAGAGAACCGGCATCAGGATCACCGGCAGCGACAGAACCCAGCGAGACGAGCTCGGATGCAGCGGACGGCTGCACCCGGCTCGTCTCCCCGAGAGACGGGCAAAAATGCTCCAGAATAGACAGGAGAAAAACAAAATAGAGCACTTGCCTGTTCTCGGGTTCTCCCGCCGTCCAGGACTTCGGTGATCCGGGTTCAGCAGGTAGAAAGTCGTCTTCTTGGTTCCCACTTGGCTACGGCGGGCTCCGCAACCAGAATGATGGTGTCCACAGTCCAGGGATTCCCTGATGCTGACGTCCATGCCGAGGGCCTGCATGGTGTGATGGCAGGGGATCCGTGACCTGCCGGGTCAGACTGTCCCTTCGTGGAGACCCGGGGATGCCTACTCATCGGTGCAGGCTCCAAATTGCAGTCCGCCCTCCTCCTTTGCCCATGACGTTGCTGCGGGGCCAGAACCAGGTACTCCAGAGCCACAGGCTCCTTCCTCGTGCAACGGCATAGACCTTGCGCCGAAGAATGCTCGGGGAAAGGAGACACAAAGGAAGCAGGTTCATAATTAATCACTGCAGCAGGTGGAGGGAGCTCAGGGGACTGTGAGCCCCAAACTCCACCCCCAGCGGTCAGAAAAGGCAATTCACCCAGTGAAGAAAAAGAATGAAAACGCACTTGCCTGCTCTGCTGAGGGCCGGTGGAAGCTGCTGCAGTGGGCTTGGTTCTTCCCTTCCCCCGCTGGATGGTGATGGATGCCCCCCTGGGAAGACGAGAAGGAGCCGTACGCACAGGATCAATGATGGGCATTGCCGGAGCAGGGCTTGTGGAGCTCCCAACAGCTGGGGAGAGCGTCGAGGAGGAGGGAGTAACAGCCAAGATGATCAGGGAATGAGGAGCTGATGGAACAGCAGGGACAGATGACCCGGAGGCGGTGGCTGCAGTCATTCCCTTCCTTCGTGATGCAGGAGCATCAGCTGGCTGGGAGATAGAGACCTTCCGGCAAACTGGTACTGGATCCGGATGGGGTTCTTGCTGAGGATGCACCGGGGGAATCCCGGCTGACGTCTTTCTCTGCTGGGGATGACTCCTGGGTGGTGCGAACTCCTGGACTGGATGGGAGACAGGAATGGGATCCCGAGACGAGGAGCGAGGATGTCTCCTCTTCAGCTCCCTGCTGGAGTTTCCCTTCAGCCCACGGAGCTTCTCCCAGTGAGCAGAGATGTCTGCTATCCTCGTCGTGATTTCAGGGTGGTTGGCGTAGCGAGGATGGCGGTTAATAGTTGCTTCAGCGAGGTCCAGGTACCAGCGTGAGCCGCTGGGATGGGATGACTACAAGCGTTGGAGAGGATCTCATCGATCTCGATGAGAGCCATGACTAGCTCGTAGCCTAAACTCATGGCATAGCCCTTAGGTGGTGACGCCATCCCCCAGCACGCTGGTACACAGAAAACAGGGAAAACAACAAGCTCAATACAAACTCATAGCGACCGGCGTCCCCTTCTGGCTGCGACCTACTGTCATGGAGCGGTCCTCGTGGACCGCTAATGAAACACTGTAGGCAGCCAATGAGTTTGCACATTTATTAAATAAGGACTTACATTACAAAATAATGAGCCTCATGGGGCAAAACACAAATAAAGGCAAAGACAACACTTACATACGATTAGTGAGGGCGGAACCTAATGCTGGAAGAAACTGGCCTTGGGAGTAGGGAAACCAGACTGGAAAAGGTGAAGGTCGCAGCAAGGAGTAAACCGAGCTGCTCCCCTAAATAGGGCTGACAGATTAATCAGCTGATGAGAACGTCATCAGCTGATTGGATTCAGCCGTCCTTGCAGAACTCGGCTCTGACAGCTGGAAGCCTTGCTGAGACACTGTCACAATAAAAGCCCAGAGGCCATATGGTGCGCCTAAGAGGAGAACGGGGAACTGATGATGATGTTCGCCCTTCGTGCTCGAAGATGACCAATGACATCAATAGACGTTGAGCTGCTGTAGTGAGTTTGGAGGTGGCTGGTGAGGCCAATCTGGGCAATGAATCCTCTCCTACAAGTAGGACAGAAATGGGAAGTGGTTGTGATGTTGGTGCTAGTTGCTCTGCCCTTCCGCATCTGGCGTTTCTACTCTGCATGCTGTACACGCTGCTCCTCTGCTCTTTGGCCTCCTGTTGTTATAGCACTGCACCAGGAGGGGCGATCAGCAGCAAGCGTCTCCCAGGACTCTGTGTTAATGGAGAAGTCTTTAAGGTTAATCTTCAGGTTGTCCTTGAAGCGCTTCTTTTGTCCTCCGACTCTGCGTTTCCCTTGGGCGAGTTCTCCATAGAAGAGCTGTTTTGGGATGCGGTCATCTGACATACGGGAGACGTGGCCTGCCCATCTCAGCTGAGCCTTGCACATGGTGGTAATGGCGCTGGGGATGTCTGCCTGCTTCAGCACCTCCGTGTCTGGAACTCTGTCTTGCCAGTGGATATGGAGGAGGTTGCGAAGACACCTGAGATGGAAGTGGTTGATCTGCCTTCTGTATACAGTCCACGTTTCGCAGCCATAGAGTAGTGTGGTTAGGACGACTGCACAGTAGACCTTCAGCTTTGGTTGTGAGGCTGATCCCTCTCCTCTCCCAGACATTTTTTCTGAATCTCCCAAATGCGCTGCTTGCTTTGGAGATCCTGTTGTTGATCTCAGCGTCAATGGTGGCATTACGGGAGAGGGTGCTACCCAGGTAGGTGAAGGTCTGTACCGCCTGGAGGGTCTGTCCATTTACCTGTATCTGTGGCTCGTGGTACTGGTTTCCCGGGGCTGGCTGGAACATCACCTCGGTTTTCTTGGTGCTGATGGTAAGGCCAAAGTTGTCACAGGCTGAGGAAAATCTTTCCATCTGCGACTGCATTTCCTGCTCAGCACCAGCATTGAGTGCACAGTCATCAGCGAAGAGGAAATCTCTGATGACAGTCTCCTTCACCTTCGTGACAGCTTGCAGACACCTAAGGTTGAAAAGTCTTCCGTCACACCTGTACCTGATGTTGATGCCAAGCTCACAGTCTCTGAAAGCATCTGAGAGCATTGCCGAGAACATCATGCTGAACAGTGTCGGGGCCAGAACACAACCCTGCTTGACTCCATTGGTCACTGGAAAGGCTTTGGATGGTTCACCATCATCCAGGACTCTGGCTGTCATTCCATCGTGGAATTGGCGGACAATTGCAATGAACTTGCGGGGGCAGCCAAATTTTTTTCATGATTATCCAGAGTCCCTCGTGACTGACTGTGTCGAAGGCCTTGGTCAGATCGACAAAGGTTGTGTAGAGGTCGTGCTACTGTTCCATGCATTTCTTTTGGAGCTGGCGGGCGGCAAAAATCATGTCGGTGGTCCCTCGTCCTGCACGGAAGCTGCATTGACTTTCAGGGACGAGACCCTGCTCCAGGTGTTCCAGCAAGCGGTTAAGGAGGATGTGGGCCAGGATCTTGCCTGCTACAGACAGATGGGATATTCCTCGGTGATTGTCATAGGACTGACCTTAAATAAGGCTGACAGATTAATCAGCTGATGACAACATCATCAGCTGATTGGATTCCAGCCGTCCTTGCAGAGCACAGCTCTGACAGCCAGAAGCCCCGCCGAGACACTGTCACAATAAAAGCCTGGAGGCCATATGGTGTGCCTAAGAAGAGAACGGGGAACTACCAGACAACCCAAGCGCGGACAGACTCAGCACTCGGACCATGACAGATAAAACACAGTGGACAAACACCAGCAGATGACCTCTGTTCAGATAAAAGTAAATTTTGCATTTCATTTGGAGATCAAAGTCCCAGAGTCTGGAGAAAGAGTGGAGAGGCACAGAATCTAAGTTGCTTGAGGTTTAGTGGGAAGTTTCCACAGTCAGTGGTGATTTGAGGAACTATGTCACAGAGCTGTGTTCCACTGTACAATCACGTCTTCGACAGATGCAGGATGAATGGTGGAGGAACAAGTCCCGTGAGATACAGGGCCTTGGTGATGCCCACGACTTCCACGCTTTCTTTGATGCAGTAAAACTAATCTATGGACCGATCAGAGGCTCTACTGTCCCGGTGCACTCAGCTGACAGTACCACACTCATCAAGGACCGTCAAGGCATCCTAACCCACTGGGCTGAGCAACTCAGCGAACTGTTAAATCACATAAATCCTACTGACCCAGATGTGATCAACCGCCTGTTATCTCTCCCTACAATCATTGAAATGGACCTGGCTCCATCCTATGACGAATGTCAACGAGCGGTCAAGAACCTGAAGAATAACAAGGCTACTGGACCTGATGGCATCCCAGGTGAGATTTTGAAGTACGGTTGTGCCATCCTTCTCCAGCACCTACATCGGTTCATACTTGATGTCTGGGAAGCCAAGTCCCTTCCTCAGCAGTGGAAAGATGCGAATATCAGCATGATCTATAAGAGAAAGGGAGACAAATCTATCTGTGGGAACTACCACAGATGGATTTTCTCTTTTTTCTCTTTTTATCTGTTTCTTTTCTCTAAAGCCTATCCAGGGACAAGAGTTGCAAACTAGCTTAATGCTATACACTCTCTGTGCAACACATCAGCTTTTCTTTTTTGTCTATGTTTATTGCACTGTCCCTGACAAATAAACAAATAAAATAAATAAACAAAAAAACCATGACATCTCGCTACTTTCAGTTGTAGGTAAAGTCCTGGCTCAGATCATGCTGATGCCGATCCTTACCTCAGTCGCCGACACCGTTCTGCCTGAATCACACTGTGGTTTCAGAAAGGACTGTAGCACCATGGATATGATCTTTGTGTTGCACCTCCTTCAAGAAAAGTGCCGGGAACAACACTGTGAGCTCTATGTTGAATTTGTGCACCTCACCTAAGCTTTTGACATGGTGAATCAGGAGCGTCTCTGGACCGTCTTGTCCAAATGTGACTGTCCCCCTGGTTTCATCAGTATCCTCCATGAGTTCCACAACGGTATGTTCACCTGTGTCATCATAGGCAGACTCCAGTCTGATCCCTTCAAGGTCAAGGTCGGCATATAACAGAGGTGTGTCCTTGCTCCTGTACTCTTTAACATCTACTTGGTGGCAGCTACCTTGCTCTCAAGGCAACAGCTGAAGACCGATGATGGGATTCCCTTTCACTATCACCTTGATGGGAGTGTCTTCAATCTCCAGTGGCTTAAGGCGCACACCAAGACCTGGTCTGCAACAGTTTTCAAACTACAGTATGCCAATGATGCCGCATTGATTAGTCACAGTGCTCCCGGTCTCCAGCGCACGCTCTCTACTTTGGCTTCCATGTATGCCAGTGCCGGTCTAGTCTAAAACTGAGGTCCTTCACCAGTATGCTCCCAACACCATCCACCACCCTCAAGCTACCTTCAAGGTTGGTGACGATGTCCTATGCCAGGTTGGCAACTTCACCTACTTGGGTACTATTATCTCATCATCTTGCTCCATCGATGATGAAGTCCAGAACCAGATCAGGCAAGCAGCTACTGCCTTTGGCAGACTCTCTCCTACAGTTTTCCTAAATCGTGACATCACTATCTCTACCAAGGTCGGGGTCTACCAGGCCGTAGTCATCTCTTCACTTCTATATTCCTGCAAGGCCTGGACCCTATAGGATGCACATCTGGCACCTAGAAGTGTTCCACATCCGATGTCTGTAGAAGATTCTCGGTCTCACATGGGCTGATAGAATTCTCCACGTCACTATTCTTCAGACAGCCGGTTGTGTGAGGATAGATGTCATAACCTCTCCATGCGCTTCTCCAGTTGCGCACAGCGAGGGGAAAAAGGACAAGAGGATTTAAGCGCAGGGTTTCACCACACACACGTTTATTGACACAAGACAAATAACACATACAGCTCGGGATCACTACTGAGTTCTCTAGGCCGCCCAACACACACACCAGAGGTGAACAGCGGCGGACAGCGCACAGACAGTTACTCACAGCAGGGGGCAGCCGAGTCGTCACAGCGATGAGCGAGCGGCACAGAAAACAGTCCTTTGCAGACGTGACAGTTAGATGGTGAAGCACGGTCATCCAACACATACAATGATCCAGCAGCATCTGTACAGCCAGAAGCTGCTCATGTACAGACACCGCTGGCGTGGTGAATGCAGAGCATCTGGGTGAGGATCATTACCGGTATCGGGAACAGCTGATGGAACACAGAGAGTGAGGGGGCATGGTCCGACTGGCAGACAGTAGACAGAGCTCCCTCCAGAGTGAGCCCAAGAGACTGCCTCTCTGCTGCCAGCCAGAAGGTGGAGGCTATGGGTACTGCAAAGCACACAGAAATACAAACTAACATACATATAATGTGGCACGTACCCATAGAGCGGCCAGGACCGAGCTGGGGGAAGCCAGGCCAGCTCGGCCCATGACAATAGAGGCACAGATCATCAAGAGGCAGCTGTGTTGGGTGGGACACGTCCGTAGGATGCCAGAGGATTAGTTACCCCGTAAGATCCTCTATGGAGAGCTTTCCAGTGGACGACGTACAGTTGGGGGTCAGCGGAAGTGGTTTAAGGATAACATGAAGGCTTCACTGAAGAAAGGCAGCATCTCGCCTTCCAGCCTGGAACAGTTAGCCACTGATCGCTCCACCAGGCATTCTACCACCAATCAAGCTGTTCAGTTCTTTGAAGACTGCTGCATGCATACCAGGGTGGATCGCCAACGCTGATGCCATGCGGAGCAATTCAATCCTCCACCCTGAAATGGTATTCCTTGTCCAACTTGTGGGCGCAGGTGTGCCTCTGCATTTGGACTACGTAGTCATCAGTGCAGCCACCAGCGACATCCCCAATACAGCAACTGAAGGGCAGCAGAGAAGGTGTCATCGCATAATCGATGGACAACCAAAGGTTGATAGATAGATAGATAGATAGATAGATAGATAGATAGATAGATAGATAGATAGATAGATACATAGATAGATAGATACATAGATAGATGTATATGTAATAGTTTTGACCAGCAGTGATGAAGCCTGTACTTGTCCAAATGTCACAGACGTTGATATATAAACTAATCACATCTCTAGGTGCTCCAGGCCCCCTTTTTAGGAACAACCAACCATGTCTCTAGGTGCAGCCCCTGTGTTCTGCAGAGACCCCTGAAGGGTAATTCATAGTTGCAAAAATGTGCTGGTACGCGAGCAAGCACAGTGGACGCAATTATGCACAAACCCTACGCAGAGGGTTTGCGCTGACCAAGCACATGCGGGCAGCAAAAAGTGACAGCACGTGCAAGAACACAGTGGTCACAATGAACTGCACATACACCAGGAAACTTGGGGATGGCAGGACCTTGAAATAAACATGCATTCTTCTACTGTGAAATGACTCGTCTTTCAATTTTTCACCCAGAACACAAAAATAGTAAATTATATTCCTATCTGTTTCATTGCTTTGTATTTGTCCATAGCTTGTGACAACAGCTGCTACAGGTGTGGTTTGGGGCTGGGGAAAATTTTTTTCAGTCACTTTATGGTAAATATACACAGTATGTAAGACATTTAATCCACGCATTACTAAAAGTGCAAAAAAACCCCCAAAAAACAAAAACTCTGCCACCAAGCTCATTTTTGGGTTTCAGTTGCAGCTGTTAAAACATTTAAATTAATGTTCACTGTGCATCTCGAAATGCGGCTGCTGAACAGTAGCTGCAGTGGCTCAAAAACAATTCTGAATATTGCCTTGTACGCAAACATAGTCTACAGAATGCAAACGTTATCCCTTTGGAGGGACTCTGAACAGCTCTTTACTCACCACCTCTAACACTTATTTACCAGACTTCTTTGAAAATGCTAAAATGATTACCTGCTCTGCTTTTTAAGATAATGTTAAGCTAAGCAGTCAGTTAAATTCAAAAGGCAAATGGTCAGTTAGCTAGGTAATCCCTTGCATATTAGACTGGAAAGCCCCTCCAATGTCTTTGGAAGGCTTTACAGCTTACATAACACTACTGTGTTACAAGAGCGCTCTGAGGCAAGTGCAATATCCCCCACCTCAGTTCTCTTTGGAGATCTCAATATTTTACTGAAGGGGAGCAGTTTTCAGATTTTTTCCATATAATGATTGATTCAGAACCAAATTATCATAAACCTATCAACCATAAATATCAAACAAAAATAATTTTATATAACCAACCCATAGTTGTAGGTCAGAATCCCATTGTGAACCCATATAGCAAGTTTGGTGAGCCTAGCTTTCGTTGTTGTTGAGATATAGTTTAAAATAAGATAAGCTTTTATTAGTTCCACAATGGGGAAATTACAGGATTGCAGCAGCACAGAGATAGCAGCATTCAGAGCAATAGTAAAAAAGATAATGACATAAGAACTGGTTAGCCAAAGCAGTAAATTGTCATGAACTGCCGGAACGGCAGAGAGGAGAGACCCAGACACTGAACTGCTAGTTGTGATATTTATTGACAAAAACACAAAAGTTCCAAACACTACACAACACAAAAGTCCAGACTGAAAACAAATCAAACTTACAAATCCAGGAAAACAAGGTTCACCAGAACAGGGGAATGGTTCTGGCGTGGAAGAGTAATCTTTAAGACTCCGGCAAAGAGGGAGCGAAATAACAGCTGTTAAATAGGGCCAGAAACAAATAAACACAAATGGTAACAGGTGTGAATCACATGAGTGGGCTGGAGGAGAAGGTGATTACAATCAGCTGTGAGTCATGAGGAGAGGAGACGGGGCTGACAGCTTGACAGGGGCACAACCCACAGCCAGGTATAAACCCGGAAGTGCCTCTGACAGCTGCAACCACGGACAGAGAAATAAAGAGAAGAAAGCTGTCAAGAAATGAATACAATGTGATAACAAATAAAAACAAGTAAACCCAAATATGTAAATAACAAAACTATGAGCGCAAACAGGAAAATAAGTCATGCTAAGAAACAATACAGAATATGTTAAAACCAACCGAGGATAACATAACAGGAATAGAACTCAAAAAATACAACACTATACAACTATGGAAAGAAAGGCAAAGAGACAGAGCACAGCGGAATCCTCCCATGCTCAGATCGTGACATAAATAAATATACATATGTACACAGTTACATACACAGAGCAGAAGCAGTGCAGCTAGATGGTATCAACAACATTACAGTGAGTTAATTTACCCGGCAAAATATAAATATAGACCCAGACAGTATACAGTGGTGTGAAAAAGTGTTTGCCCCTTCCCATTTTAAGTAAACACAAAATGCAGTATTTAATTGAAGGTGTTTATTATAAAGGGTAAAAAAAAAAAATCCAAACCTACATGGCCCTGTGTGAAAAAAAATGATTGCCCCCCCCCTCTGTTAAAACATAAATGAAGTGTGGTTTATCACATCTTTGGAAAGCTGAGTTCAATTTTCTAGCCATTTCTAAAGCTTTGGGACTCCAGTGAACCACAATGAGAGCCATTATTCACAAATGACAAAAACGTGGAACAGTGGTGAACCTTCCCAGGAGTGGCCAGCCGACCAAAATTATCCCAAGAGCACAGTGACGACTCATCCAAGAGGTCACAAAAGACCCCACAACAACATCCAAAGAACTGCAGGCCTCACTTGCCTCAGTTAAGGTCAGTGTTCATGACTCCACCATAAGAAAGAGACTGGGCATAAATGGCCTGCATGGCAGAGTTCCAAGACGAAAACTACTGGTGAGCAAAAAGAACATAAAGGCCCGTCTCAGTTTTACCAGAAAACATCTTGATGATCCCCAAGACTTATGGAAAAATAGTCTGTGGACTGACGAGACAAAAGTTGAACTTGTTGGAAGGTGTGTGTCCCATTACATCCGACGTAAAAGTAATACAGCATTTCAGAAAAGGAACATCATACAACAGTAAAATATGGTGGTGCTAGTGTAATGGTCTGGGGCTGTTTTGCTGCTTCAGGACCTGGAAGACTTGCTATGGTAAATGGAACCATGAATTCTGCTGTCTACCAAAATATCCTGAAGGAGAATGTCCAGCCATCTGTTCATGACCTCAAACTGAAGCGCACTTGGGTTCTGCAGCAGGACAATGATCTAAAACACATTAACAAGTCCACCTCTGAATGGCTTTAGAAAAACAAAATGAAGACTTTGGAGTGGCCTAGTCAAAGTCCTCACCTGAATCTGATTGAAATGCTGTGGCATGACTTTAAAAAGGCAGTTCATGCTCGAAAAATCCTCCAATGTGGCTGAATTACAACAATTCTGCAAAGATGAGTGCGCCAAAATTCCTCCACAGTGCTGTAAAGGACTCACTGCCAGTTATCGCAAACGTTTGATTGCAGTTGTTGTCACCATGGGTTGAGATGCCGTCTCAGCGCTCAGCCCATGTTTTCCTTCATCCCTGCTTCTCATTGAGCAGCGTCTCAGCTGGCTCCCAGCTGGCAGCATTACGGACAGCTGGGGCCAATTAGTCCTCATCAGCTGGGGCGCTGCCAATGAGAATAAATAGGAGCAGCCTCGATGACTCGGGGCTGCGACATAAGCACTGCTAGGCTGAAGCCCCTTCGTCTGGTGTCAGCCTCTACTCCCCTTGCAGCATTCCTGTGATTGTAACCCGCTGTGAGTATGTACGTCTTGTTACCCCTATGTCCGGTACGAGCTTCCTGCCCCTGCGCTGTGCAACCTGTGAATGTACGTCTGTATGAGTATCTGTGCTCTCCTCATCCCTCATCCCTCACCCTAAATAAAACATCACGACTCACTGGCTCGTCCTTGGCTCTTATTGCGCGGCTCCCTAGAGCCGTGTGTGACAGTATGTCGCAGCCAGGCGAGTTACCGGCGGCCGTGAGTCGCCGTGGAACTGTACCTTTCTGTCCGGGTGTCAGCGCTGCTAGCATGCCGTTTCCCAGGAGTCACTCCCGGCGCCAGGGCGACGAGCTGAGATCCATCTCGGAGGCTGTCGACGGGACGCTCTTCACCCTGCACGACGCCTCCAACGCGAGACGCTGGCATCCGGGCCGTGCTGAGGAACTCCTGGACTGTTACCCTCATTCTGTGTTCCATCTCGAGGACAGTGCCAGGATAGACGCCACAGGTACACAGCGAGAGAAGCTCCGCGGGTTGGATGGAAATCCCGGCAGGAAGCCGAAGTGGGTGACGTTGCCTCCCGCTTCGGGATCCCATTCCTGCCGCTATTCCAGTCCGGGAGTTCGCGCCAACCAGAGGGCTTCCCCCGACCTGCGCCACGTCACTCGGGATTCCCTTCAAGGAGCCGCAGCTGACAGCAGTTATGTCTGGGGTCGAGTGGCTGTCGCGAGCTCCACTGTGTGTCCTGTTACCATCTTCAGGCATGTGGCGGCGGCAGTGAGATTGATGGAGAGGACTGCAGGGCTACGAAGCTTTCCCGTGCTCGATGCCTTCCTCGCCACGATCTCCGATCTGGAGCGGCGATTCCTGGGTTCCCCCCTCGCTTTGTCCCCTGGGAATGGCCGTCATCACATCGCCGAGTCACCTCTGCATGAACCTCGTCCGGATCCAGTTCTGGGCCGCCGCCAGGACCGTTCCTCCCACGCAGCTGTCACCTCTTCGCCTCGTCAGTGTGGAGTTTTCACAGCCTCGTTCCCTGAGCCTCATTTCCCCGCTGTCATTCCTGGACATTCGGGCTGGCTCACCCCGGCTGTTTTCCCCTCCTCCTCGACGCGCTTCCTGACTGCTGTGTGTGCCTGGAATTCTGGCCTGGTGAGCTCTCTGCTGGAGACAACGCGAGCGATCCTCAGACAATTTCCCGGGGGGTCCTCCGTTATCACCGGGCGGGGAGAGGAAGAAGCAGTATCCACCACAGCAGGCGATACTCAACCTCCAGGAGGCAGGCAAGTCATAGTTTTTTCACACCTGCTTAATGATTTGCTCTGTCACATTCCTGGAGGAGGAGTTCAGGGTTCGCAG
The DNA here is from genome assembly GCA_020510985.1 of Pholidichthys leucotaenia. NCBI lineage: Eukaryota > Metazoa > Chordata > Actinopteri > Cichliformes > Pholidichthyidae > Pholidichthys > Pholidichthys leucotaenia. The sequence goes on along the minus strand of CM035846.1, from coordinate 87,726,635 downwards.
CTCCCTGAACTCCCCCCACCTGCTGTAACCTGTGTTCCTAATCCCGCATCCTCTGTGTCTCTCTCCGCCGAGCGATCCCCGGCTCCGGGTCAACGTGGTGGGATAAGGAGAGGGCCTGTGGTTCTGCAGCTATGTTGCGGACGGAGGAGGGGGACTGACTGCTGCGTGGAGTCTGCGCCGACGACTGAGCGTCCCCGGGTCTCCACGGAGGAGCGGTTCGGTCCAGCGGGACGAGGTTCTTCTGGCTTCACGCCGAGTGGGTCGTCGGCGGGGTTACCGGAGCTGGAGGAACCTCAAGCTGCGCTAACCATCGTGCTGGCTGCGGGGCCCAACGCGGCTGGATGGGAGCCTGACAACGACCTCCTGACGACGGATCCTGGATCTTCGCAGTCCTGGACGGCGTCAGAACCCGAGATCAGGCGAGTGCTCTCCTTTCTTTTCTCCCTTTTTATCTTCGAGCACTTCAGCCTGTCTCTAGGGGAGACGAGCCGGGTGCAGCCGCCCGCTGCGTCTGAGCTCGTCTCGCCGGGTTCTGGCGCTGCCGGTGATCCTGATCCCGGTTCTGTTTTCTCTTCTGAGCCTTCTTCCAGGGTCACCGGCAAGGAGTTGCTGTTCCTCGTGGTGCTGGAGGGTCCAGGTTCGACATTGGAGGTCGGTTCTGGTGCGGTGTCCAATGTGGGTTCGCCCGAGACCCAATCAGGGTCCAACGTGGGTGCTGCTCCAGCAGCGTCCAACGTGGGTTCGCCCGAGACCCAATCGGGGTCCGACGTGGGTGCTGCTCCAGCGGTGTCCGACGTGGGTTCGCCTAAGGCCCGATCGGGGTCCGACGTGGGTGCTGCCCCAGTGTTGTTCAGGTCCGGTGAGGAGGTGGCCGCTTTCCTGCGGCCTGACGCTCGTCGCCCTCGTCATCGGCTCTCCCCTGTGCCTCTTCCACCGGGACCCGCTCTGACCCTTCATCCGTCTCAACGGTCCTGGTGGTTGAGTGATGCGGGTCGACGACCCGACCCGCAAGGCTTTCGGTTCGCTGATCTGGTTCCCCCCGCTGGTCTGTGTTTGCCTTTGGGTGGCCTGGTTCAGCTGCCGGTGGACTGGATTCCTGGGATCTGGGTCCGGAGTTCGCCATCCGAACATTTCCCTTTCCCCGGTTCACCGACTGGACAATGGGCGGGGAGACCTCCGGAGCCACCTCGGCCATGTTGGACTCTGCCTGCCATATTCCTCGGGTGTCGCTTTTTCTTTTATCATTATTAAGGTCACTCGGGTGTAATATTTTGTCCTGTTGGTGGATGTGTTTTCATAGTGCTGTGTGTTTTCCATTCCTCATACTCAGCATTTTACTTTTTGTACCTTGTTTTTAGCCTCGTCCTTGCATTGTAGAGTTATGTGTTTTGTTTCTTATCAGACCATACTCTGCAGTTGTCCGTTCGTTCCAGTCACTTTCGCTTCTTTAGGTGACTGTGTGTATTTATATATCCGTAGTGCTGTGGGTTTTCCTTTGCCCGTACTCAGCATTTCCTTTTTGTGCCCTGTCTGTAATTTTGTCTGTTCATTATAGAGTCATGTGCTTTGTTTTCCTTCAAACCATGCTCTGTAATTGTCCGTTTGTCCCAGTCACCTTCACTTCTCTTGGTGACTGTGGGTGGATATATACTGTATATATATGGTGCTGTGTATTGTGGGTTTTTTTTTCTCCCTCTTCATTACCCGTACTCAGCGTTTTTTTTTTGTCACTCTTGTCCTGTTCTTAGTTTTGTTTGCATTATGGAGTAGTGTTTGTTCTGTTATCCACACTCTGTAATTGCTTTATCCGTTTTTTGTCATTCTTTTGGTGGGTTATCTGTTCCCGTGTTCTGTATTCCCCCCATCTGTGCCCTGGGTTTTTTCTTCTTCTTTTTTTTTTGGTGCGATGTAGAGTACTGTGTTTGGGGTTTTTTTTTGCCCTGTTACCATACATTGTCCTGTTGGTGTTTCCCTTTGCTTCGTCCCCTCCGGTCCTGCCTCCCTTCCTCCCACCCTAGGTGGGGGGGGGGGGGGCTGGGATGTTTCTGGTCATTCAGGAGCCCGACCTTGAGGGGGAGAATCTGTCACCATGGGTTGAGATGCCGTCTCAGCGCTCAGCCCATGTTTTCCTTCATCCCTGCTTCTCATTGAGCAGCGTCTCAGCTGGCTCCCAGCTGGCAGCATTACGGACAGCTGGGGCCAATTAGTCCTCATCAGCTGGGGCGCTGCCAATGAGAATAAATAGGAGCAGCCTCGATGACTCGGGGCTGCGACATAAGCACTGCTAGGCTGAAGCCCCTTCGTCTGGTGTCAGCCTCTACTCTCCTTGCAGCATTCCTGTGATTGTAACCCGCTGTGAGTATGTACGTCTTGTTACCCCTATGTCCGGTACGAGCTTCCTGCCCCTGTGCTGTGCAACCTGTGAATGTACGTCTGTATGAGTATCTGTGCTCTCCTCATCCCTCATCCCTCACCCTAAATAAAACATCACGACTCACTGGCTCGTCCTTGGCTCTTATTGCGCGGCTCCCTAGAGCCGTGTGTGACAGTTGTTGCTGCTAAGGGTGGCCCAGCCAGTTATTAGGTTTAGGGGACAATCACTTTTTCACACAGGGCTATGTAGGTTTGGATTTTTTTTTCCCTTAATCATAAACATCTTCATTTAAAAAGTGCATTTTGTGTTTTCTTGTGTTATCTTTGTCTAATATTTAAATTTGTTTGATGATCTGAGACATTTAAGTTTGACCAACATACAAAAAAATGAGAAATCGGGAAGGGGACAAACACTTTTTCACACCACTGTATTTCACATATCAGTGAACAGTGTTGTTGCCACCCTCAATAATAATTGTAATTGTATAAGTTGTGTATTGCAGGGGACAATCTCTATTGTGTAAAGTTGTGATCTTTAATACAGCCTCTATGAGTAGCACAGGTTAGATTATAAAGTCTGGCGGCAGCAGGTACTGTAGGAAGGACCTGCGGAACCTCTCCCTCGAGCACTTAGGATGGCACAGCCTACTGCTAAATGAGCTCCTCAGTGCGTTCAGCATGTCTTGTATGGGGTGGGATTTGGACTCCAGCAGAGATGACAGTTTAGCCACCATCCTCCTCTCTCCTATCGCCTCCACTGGGTCAAGGTGGCACCCCCAGAACAGAGCTGGCTTTTTTAGTAAGCCTGTTCAGTCTCTTCCTGTCCGCTGCCATGATGCTGCTGCCACAGCAGACAACTCTAAACATGATGGCTAATGCCACCACAGAATTGTAGGTCTCCAAGAGTGCCCCCATGCTTCAAAAGACCTGAGTCTCCTCAGCTACCCCTTCTTGTAAAGCACGTTGGTGTTGGGTGTCCAGTCCAGTTTATTGTTCAGGTGAACACCCAGGTACTTGTAAGATGTCACCATCTCAATGTCTGTTCCCTGGATGTTTACTGGTGCTGTGGGGGATTGTCAATGTCTGTGGCAGTCCATCACCTATTCCTGGGTTTTCCTCGCATTGATCTGGAGGCAGTTCCGCAGGCACCAGTCCACGAAGTCCTTGATAAGTTCTCTGTACTCCGCATTATCCCCATCGGAGATGAGGCCGACGACTGCAGAGTCATCAGAGAACTTCTGTAGATGGCAGTGTGGTGTGTTGTGTGAAAAGTCAGCAGTGTAGAGGGTGAACAGGAAGGGAGCTAGAACTATGCCCTTGGAGGCCCCCATACTGCAGATGATGGTGTCAGACACGCAGTCCTGGGTTCTCACAAACTGTGGTCAGTCTGTGAGGTAGTCCAGGATCCACAATGACAGGTGCTGGTCCACCCCTGCACACAGCAGATTGTCTCTCAGGATCACTGGTTGGATGGTGTTGAAAGCACAGGAGAAATTAAAGAACATGATCCTCACAGTGGTCCCAGGCTTCTCCAGGTGGGACAGGGAATGATGTAGGAAGAAGATCACTGCATCCTCCACCCCAATGCATGCTGGTAGGCAAACTGAAGTGGGTCCATCGCTGGTCCCACCAGGGGACGGAGGTGGGTAAGGAACAGCCTCTCCAGGGTCTTTTTCAGGTTTATTTGGTATTTTGACATTGACCTTTTACCTTGCGGCCCCAAAACCATAGTCACACTTTAGGGTCACAGTGTGAACCTGTGTACGTTTGATAACTCTACCTTTATTCATTGCATAGTGTTGGGGCATGGGGAATATCAAACTTGACCTGTTCACCCCAAACCCACAGTCACAGTTCAGGGTCACAGCATGGACCTGTGTACCAGGTTTGGTGACTCTAACTTTACTCGTTCTATAGTAATAGTGCAAATGAAAAGTTAACCTTGACCCTTCGTCTTCAAACCCATAGTCAAAGGTCAGGGTCTCAGGGTAATGCTATGCACCAAGTTTGGTGACCCTGGCTTTACTCATTCTACAGTAATAGTACCTTTGACCTTTTGACCCCAAACCCATAACTGGGTCAAGGTGTAAGCCATTCAAGATTTGTCTTAGATGCAATTATGGTATGGACAGGAAAATCCTACATCATTTCTTTCAGTAGTTATTGTGTTCACAAGATTTAGGGAAAACTGACCGCTGACCTTGACCTCAAGGTCTATAATTCCTGCAAACTCATCCGATCAGAGTCACATAACAATATGCACATCATCAGTGTATACCAAATCCTGGTCCCAAATTTAAAAACAATTGGAACAAAACTGTAGGAGGAGTTGATTTTACCAAGGTGGACAGACGGACAGACGGATGGACGGACCGCCCCATACCATAATCCCTCTTTGGTCTTCACCCAAAGGGGTTTTCACCTGGTGGTGGATAAAAATGGCTGGCTCCTATTGAAAATTATATTAAAGCTGCTACAAAAGTTTATATAACACCTGACTTTACCTCCAAAGATGACCAGCCCGAAGCACCACTCAGTATTCCTGATGGTACAGCCTCTGAGCAGCAGTTTGTCATTGTCAAGGGCGTAGGTTTGTCCGTTCACACTCAGGGTTCCTTTGAATTTGTCCAGACGGTTGTTGGGAGGTTCACATCTCACTTCACCTGAGAAACATCAAGATAATAAAGTTCCTCAGCGTGTACAATAACAATTAAAACCCACACTACGGGGAGGGGGGTACTCCTAATGCCAGCCTCAAGCCCGGGTAAATGGGGAGGGTTGTGTTATGAAAGGCATCCAGCATAAACCCTTTGCCAAATCAAACATGCAGATCATTATGAATGAGACTTCCATACCAGAGGTTTTGGTCTGGTTGAGGCCTGGGTCAGCAACGACCACCACCGGTGGTGTTAACTAGCAAGGTACCGGGAGAAATTGGGATACTGTTGGTTGAAGATTGAGGAGACACAGAGGGGGAAGGCGTGTTTGGAGGCAGAGAGAGAAAAGGAAAGGTAGAAATATTGAGGTGAGAGTGGAGACTTTAAATGTCAGGACTATGCCCGGTAAAGGGAGAGAGTTGGATGATATGATTGTGAGAAGGAAGGATTCAAGAAACCAGGTAGAAGGGAAGCAAGGCTAGGAGCATTGGAGGTGGATTAAAAACTGTTCTACCATGGTATAGGTAGGAAAAGAAATTGAGTAGGGGGTAATCTTGAAGGAAGAGCATGTGAAGAGCATTCAGGAGGTAAAGACAGAGTCAGACAGAATCATGAGTTTGAAGCTTGAAATTGAAGGTGTGATGTTGAATGTTGTTAGCACATGTGTTCCACAAGTTGGCTGTCAGGTAGAAGAGGAAGAGGAACTCTGGAATAAGTTGGATAAAGTGGTAGATAGTATTCCTAGGGGGGAGAGAGTGGTGATTGGAGCAGATTCTAACGGGCATGTAGGTGCAGGGAACAGAGGTGATGAGGAGGTGCTGGGTAGGCATGGTCTTAAAGAGAGAAATGTGGAAGGACAGGTGGTTGTGGATTTTGCTAAAAGGATGGAAATGGCTGCAGTGAACATGTCTTTCAAGAGGAACCAGGAACACAGGGTGACATAATGCAGTTGATCCAAAAATACAGCAGCTTGAGTTTCAGATACTAGAAAAAGAGATCATATCTCTCCCATTGTGGCCTCCCTTCATTGGCTTTCCATAGAATCTAGAATCAAATTTAAAATCCTTCTCTCTTACAAAGCTCTAAATAATCAGACCTCTTGTTATTTAAAAGATCTGATCAAACCTTATCATTGTAACAGAGTGCTAGACTTTAAAAATGCAGGATTACTTGTAATATCTAGAATCTCTAAAAGTACAATGGGAGACAAAACTTTCAATTATCAGATTCCTCTCTCATATGGAACCAGCTACCAACTTGGATTTGGGAGACAGACTCGAGCTCTGTTTTGTTTTTTGTTTTTTTAAGAATCAGCTTAAAACTTTTATTTTTGACAAAGCCTATAGTTAATGTTGGATCAGGTCACCTTGAGCCTTCCCTGGGTTATGCTGCTATAGGTTTAGATAGCCGGAGGACCTCCCATGATGCAATGAGTTTCATGACTTTTGTCAGTAATCACCCCTGGGGGCAGAGAGGGAAACCCAGTCACTGAACTGCTAGTTGTGGTATTTAATAAAGAAAGCACAAAGTCCATACAGTGCATGAAAATAAACTTACAATTGAGATGAACTGGAAGACTGCAAGATGATAACAGGGAAACACATCAGAAGAGGGGAAGAGTTCCGACGGGAGTGAGTAGATACGAGATGAATACAGGAATGCACATCAAAACAGGGAAAGGGCTCTGATGGGAAAGAGTAGATTCTTTGATGAGGCTCTGACAAGGAGTGGATGAAATAGGCCATGGGCCAAAACCTCTGGTGTGCAGTTTCGTCTTAAGTTAGCAGTGGCAACTTTATCTCTCGGTTTTAAGTAGTTTAGACTATATTAAATTATATTTTACCTGTCCACATTTGCACTGTTTGCACGTTAATGAGAAATTAATTAAAGAAAATCGACGCTTTAATCACATAATTCTCCTTCCGTGACTTGCCGCGTGCGGGCGCTATTTTTCAACCTCGAACCGTCGCTGCCATTGCAATGTACAGTGTCGACGATTTGACCTGAATACGAGGATCCAACATGGCGACACGCGTGCGAACGTGTGTTTGTCATTTGATCGAGGAGGAAAAGGGAAAAATAACCCCATTTACACAAGTTAGTTGGCAAAAGTTTCGTGACTGCAACAGCAAATGGAAGCTTCTTGATGGCAGACAGCGTGAACTGGCTGAAAAAAATGAAACCTTGGCCCAAAATCCTGAGCCTAGAAACGAACACGGTTATCACCGGAGCTGTTATAAAAGGTAAGCTGCAAACTTGACGAAATCATACCTACTGGCTTTGTGAAATCCAGCCATACAATACTCGTCTGGGATAACAACGATTTTGCAGAAGATACACCAACTGGCCACAACACAACTCATAACACCAATGTGTTATCATACAACGTGAAAGTGAAATTCACTGCAGCCAACCCGAAAGCATACGACTTTCAAAGACCAAGCAACGTTCCTTGAAGCCTCCACCATCAGATGTTGTGCCCTACCGAGGTGGGACCAGACAAGGTCCAGTGTGCGTCGATGCTGAGATGGATGGGGGAATTATAAGTGTCGAGAAGCTGGAGGTGCAAATTGATGTTGCATACTGTCTCTCCAAGACTGTTGATTCTACACTACCAGGATGGACAGGCTTCAATACCACACTGCAGTCTTCTTCCATACCATGCAAGTCCAAGATTGGATATCTGCCAATAATAGACGCCAGTCCCACCGAGATGGCAACGGTACATACTGTACTGTTACGGAGTGTGGATATTGCCAATAACTTGGACTTAGATGCTATCACTGTGGTTTTTGACCAGGCCATCTATTCCAAGGCGCAAGAAATCAGGTGGCAGCATAAGATATTTCAGGAAAGATTGGTGTTGCGCCTTGGAGATTTTCACCTTGTCATGGCATTCCTAGGTTGCATGGGAAAGCGCTTCCAGGACAGTGGTTTTGAAGATGTCCTAATTGAATCTGGTGCTATTGCTGCAGGATCCATCAAGGGGGTACAAACAGGGCATCACTACAATCGTGCTATGCGTTGTCACAAACTGCTCTATGAAGCACTTCATCGTTTGCGCTGGCAGAGTTTCCTGAAGACTTTACCTGAAAGTGAATGTCAGATGGTAACTTCCACCCTCTCTGAACTAGGTCAGAGTGATCTTGAAGATGGCTGGATGAATGTCCTTCAGACAAATCAGGTTCAGGAAGTTCTTCAGAGATATGAAGGCTTTGTCAGGCAGGAGCGTACACGAAGTGCATTGTATGACTTCTGGTCATCATACCTAGACATGGTACAAATACTTCTACTCTCAATAAGAGCAACAAGAGAAGGGAATTGGTCACTTCACCTTGAGTCGTGCAAAAAGATGGTACCTTGGTTTCATGCCTATGACCGTATAAACTATGCGAGATATCTTCCAGCATACATTGCAGAGATGAGCAACCTGCCGGCGACTCATCCAACCATCCATGAGTCATTTTCGAGAGGTGAATTTGTAGCTCAGCGGCAGTCAGATCATGGATTCAGCCAAATAGCTTGTGATATGGTCATAGAACAGACTATCAACAGAGACTCAAAAACAAAGGGCGGTATGAGTGGGATCACACTTAGTAAAGGAGGTGTGAACAGATGGCTACTTTCCCATCCAGAGAGAGCAGCTATAACACGGGCATGTCAAGTGATGGCAGGAAAAGATGACAGCATAAGATCGAGGAAAGATTTAGATGCTGCAAGAATCAAACGAGACAATGCTACAGTATCTGAGCTTATCAGAACTTTTGAAGCAATGGTTGACCTCTTCGCATACAGTGGAGAGAAGTTGATCAATGTGTCTTCTGGACTTGTTGTCAGCGAGCATGTGGCTAATGACATCAAGCAGGTGTACTCCAAAGGTAACTCTGCATATCAAGCTTTCTGTGCAGGCAGAATTCTTGCAGGTGGAAATGTTCCATTCCATAAGCCCATCAAAATGCTCAAGTTGAAGACCTTTGCTGCAGTCAATAAAAGAAAGGAATCTTCGAAAACACAAGACGCAAAGTTGCTCCGAACGAGTAGTGATTTATTCACAAGACTGCTCATTGTGTCGAAGAATCGTTCAGTGGATCTGAAGAAAGTTCTCACGTACACTTTGACTCCAGTGCCCGCGTCCATTGCCACCTATGATGGTCTCTGCAACAAAACAACGAAGGCTGCACTCATGCATGCTATGGAGAGTGATGTGCCATCATGTCGAATTCAGGCCTCGACAATTCCTGCTAATTCAGCCTTGTTGGTTGATGGAATGGCCCTCATTCAGTCCTGCAACGCAAAGTGTGAAACGTTTGCAGAATTTGCAGATGTACTACTAGCCAAGGCTCTCCACTTATGCACACAAATGAGATGTACACGTTTAGATTCTATGACTGATGGCTACCCAGACATATCAATAAAGGACTGTGAACATTCTCGTTGAGAGGCTTCAGGTGTTCAGCAGATTGATATCACAAGACCTCATCAGAAACTACCTCGACAGTTTGCTAAATTCCTTTCGAATGGAGCAAACAAGGAAAAGCTGGTTAAGTTCCTGCAGTATGACTACAAAAAACAATGCTGTATTAAATTTGTACTTATTGAAAGTTAAATGAAAACTATGGCCAAAATCTTGTTTTTTACCAAAAATGGACAAAAAACTAGAAAAAAACGGGTCATATTTGCTTAATGTGCAAGTTTGGCTGTTGTGGACAACTGTATTCAGATTCAACCGAGGCGGCTCAGTCCCCGGTGAGGATTTACCGGACGAACCAACCGAGGCGGCGATTGGGAGCTCTGGCGCGGCGTTGGTAAGAGACGGGGGCCACCTGGATCCAGCAGGACAATGGCCTGAATCGGTGCCCAATTGCGAGGCCCAGCCGAGGAACTACCAGACTGACGGCGGTCGGCGACGGGGACTAGAGGGGGCCTAGAGGAGAAGCCACCCAGCCGGACGACAGCGAGCGACGGTGATCGGCCACCGATCGGCGGAGGTGATCGGTGGATTAGAGCTGCGCCGGCGGAGTGCGACATAACTGACGGGGACGGGGCCCAGCGGAGGAGCCGCCTAGCCAGACGGCAACGAGTGGCTGTGATCGGTGGATTCTGGCTGCGCCGGCGGTGCACGACATAACTGGCCAGGTAGACGGAGGCAGGCGCCGGCGATAGACGGCGGTGATCTGCGGAGCTGAGCAGCGTCACTCGGCGGAGAAGCTGCGCAGGAGCGGCGGGTCCAGTAGCGACCGAGCTAGTTGAGGCCTAGCCGGATTCTCTGCTTATTTCTATCCACAGGTCAGTAAAATGCCACCCAAAAAAGAGGAAATGGAAGAAATTAAAAAAACTCTGAACTTTGTGTTAGAAGAATTGGCCAAAGTGACTAGCCAGCAGGACAAAATATTAGACCTAATACAGGAGGTACAAGCCCTACATTCAATAATAAAAGAAAAAGACAAAAAAATTATGGACCTGGAGCAACACGGGCGTCTTTTGGAGCAACACGGGTGTCTTTTGGAGCAACGCGTCGAGGATCTTGAACAAGGTTCTCGCATTGATGACATAGTTATAAGTGGACTAGACATCAGATATCAGTCGTACGCCCATGCCGCTACAGGACTGAGTGGTGAACATGCTTCCATAAGTGAATCAATGTCCTTAGAAAACCAAGTGCTTCAGTTCCTTAATGATAAAGACATTAAGGTAGAAGCCAATGCGATCTCAGCCTGTTATGCTTTACCGAAGAAAGATAACAAAACAAAGAAATCAGTTGTGATGCGCTTTGTGAACAGGAGGGTGAAAAATGACATACTGAGGCAGGCCAAAAAACTAAAGGAAACTCAAGTTTACCTAAATGAACACCTGACAAAAAAACCCGCTGAATTAGCACGGCAGGCACGGATGCTAAAGAAACATAATAAGATACAGACAACCTGGACAAGAAATTGTAGAATTTGGATTAAACTAAATGGAACACCTGAGCAAGCAAAAAGTATAATGATCAGAGATGCTACTGACTTAGATAAATACAGATGAACACTGACTATGAAACACAGAGTGAGGAAACTCAAACTCTAAAAATATGCCACTATGCTGAACATAAACCACAAGAGATGGAGAATGATATTGATCCTGATAACCACTTTTTCAATAATATTCATAACCACTGTGAATATTACACTGAAAAGCAATTCAAAAGTCAAGTGCAATTAGATGGTAAACTGTCAATAATACACTTCAATAGCAGAAGTCTTAACAAAAACTATATATATATATATATATTATATATTTACATATTTATTCCATCTAGCTACAATGCTCTGCACTGTGTGTTCATATATTCATATATTTATTCCATCCAGCTACAATGCTCTGCACTGTGTGTCTGTGTGTGTGTGTGTATATATATATTTTATAGTAATATGTACATATGTATATTAGCTGCTCTTGCTTGCTTGTTTTTTTTTTTCTTGCCTTCTGATTGTTGCTCTGAGTGTTGCTATCCCTGTGCTGTTGCAATCCTGGAATTTCCCCGTTGTGGGACTAATAAAGGCTTATCTTATCTTATCTTATCTTAAAAACTTCTCACAGATTCAGGACTATTTAAAACAGCTAAACAGAAAATTCACAGCTAAAGCAGTCTCTGAAACCTGGCTTAATGAAGACCAGGCTCCCCTGATGGCAATAGAGGGATATCAGATGTTTAACATTAACAGATCTCAAAAAAAGGGTGGTGGTGTTGCACTGTATATTGATGACCTATATAGATGTAAGCTTGTAAATGAAATGTCCTCAGCACTACCAGGGATTCTGGAATGTGTTACTGTTGAGATTGACCTAGACAAAACAAAAAATCTAATCATAAGCTGCATATACAGAACGCCGGGAACTTGCATTGAGACATTCAGAGATAAATTAGTCGAGCTGTGCAATAATATTACTAGTAAGAAATGGTAGCAATTTGTGGAGATTTCAATATTGATCTACTTAATCCACATCAACAAAATGTAGTTACAGAGTTCACGAACTCTATGTACAGCATGAGTCTATATCCCACAATAACACATCCCAGTAGAATCACAGCTCACTCTGCTACACTTATTGACAACCTGTTTGTCAATGTTCTCGACAAGAAAATAGAAAGTGGATTATTGATAAATGATATAAGCGACCACTTGCCAATCTTTGCACTTATCCATGGCCACACGGGGCCCAACCCAGAAAAAATCTCAAAATCGTTCAGACACAAATCACCAAACACAATCAGTTCTTTTAAAGAGGACTTGCTGAAGCAAGACTGGACAGAAGTCTATGTATCAGATGTAAATGAAGCCTATGACACATTTATAAACATTGTAACCACTCTTTATGAAAAAAACTGCCCATTAGTTAAAAAAAAAGCTTAAACACAAATTTACTGACAAACCATGGCTAATCAAAGGACTACAAAAGGCGTGTAAAAAGAAAAAATTATTATATAAAGCTTTCATAAAGAAAAGGACAAAAGAAGCAGAGCAGCGGTATAAAACATACAAAAATAAGTTAACATATATAATAAGATGTAGTAAAAGAGACTATTACAGTAAAGAACTGGAAAAAAACAAAGACAATATTAAAAATACATGGACAATAATCAACAGTATCCTTGGAAATAAAAGCAGAAATACCAGCTACCCAACTAACATTCCAAAAAATAATAAATCGACTCCGAATGTGAATATAGCTTCACCTGCAGATGAATTTAATAATTTTTTTGTTAACATTGGACCTAAACTGGCCCGAGAAATACCCACTACGGTGCCAACAGGTGATTCAATATGCAATAACACTGCTGTAAAAGACACCATCTTCATAAAGAACACAGACGAAAGAGAGGTCATTGAAATTGTTAAATCGTTCAAAAGTAAAACATCTACTGACTGCGATGGTATTGATATGCTACTAGTCAAAACTGTTATCGAATGCATAGTGAAACCACTGACGTATATCTGTAACCTGTCTCTCCAATCAGGTATATTTCCCAATGCAATGAAAATAGCTAAAGTAATTCCGATTTACAAGACAGGCGACAGAGGGGAACTCTCCAACTACAGACCAATTTCACTATTACCGCAATTTTCCAAGATACTTGAAAAAATATTCTATGAGAGAATTGACAACTTCATACTGAAGAATGATTTATTGTGTGAGCAGCAATATGGGTTCAGACACAAAAGGACAACAGCATATGCCTTAATGGAATTTACAGAAAAAATATCAACAGCCATTGAAAATAAAGAGTATTCAGTTGGAGTATTCCTGGATCTTAAAAAAGCATTTGATACAGTAGATCACAATCTATTATTAAAGAAACTACAAAATTGTGGTATTAGAGGGGTAGCACTGTCCTGGTTAAGAAGTTACTTAAAGAATAGATATCAGTTTGTATGTGTTAACAACAAAAACTCAGAGCTACTGAAGGTCACCTGTGGAGTCCCACAGGGTTCAGTTTTGGGACCATTATTATTCAATATGTATATAAATGATATATGTAAAGTTTCAGAAAAAATGGACTTAATATTGTTTGCTGATGACACTAACCTGCTATGCAGTGGAAACAATTTGGAACAACTTCTGGATACACTCGGAAAGGAATTAGGAAAGCTGAAACTGTGGTTTGATTCAAACAAATTAACGCTCAATTTAAGCAAGACAAAATTTATAGTCTTTAACAACCATCACAACTACCCAGTACCCAAACTCAGTGTAAATGGTGTAGAGATTGAAAGGGTATCCGAAACTAAATTCCTTGGAGTAATAATTGATAACAAACTGTGTTGGAAGCCACATATTAATTATATAAAAGGTAAAGTATCCAAATCAATTGCAATATTACACAGAGTAAAAAATTTGCTGAATCAACCCACACTATACACCTTGTATCTTTCATTAATACTCCCATACATGACATATTGTAATGAAGTATGGGGAAATACATATAAAACAAACATATATCCACTCTTTATGCTTCAAAAGAGAGCTATTAGAATAATCAACAAAGCAGCTTACAGGGAACCAACAAACCCACTTTTTCTTAAACAAAAAACTCTCAAGTTGAAAGATCTGATCGACTTTAAAACCGCAATAATAATGTTCAAAGTGAAGAATCTATCACTGCCCGCAAATATCCAAAAGTTGTTCCAAACAAGGGAGAAACGATATCACTTCAGAGGAACATGTATATTTCAAAAGCCTACAGTGAGAACAACTACCAAGCAACACTGTATTTCAGTGCAAGGTGTCAGATTATGGAACGATTTTGGACCTGAATTAAAATCATGTACAAAGCTTGGACAATTTAAACAAAAACTAAAGGAAGAAATACTCCAAACATATTTACAAGACGACATGTAAACTCACATAAGGATTGACATTTCCAGCCTGTGTTGTGTTATAGCTTAGTTTTTCTTTTTTCTCTGTGACACTATGTCTTAGATTTGTTTTTGAATAGTAACCGCTTAACTTAGACTAGCTCAGTTTTCTTTTTCTCTCAGTCATATTTTGTCTTAGCCTTGTTTTAAATTGTAATCGCTCTTGTCTTGTTTTCTCTTTTTCTCCTTTGAATTCTTGGATGGAATATGGGTGGGCAATATAAGCTGCGGCTTCAGCCATCACCCATTTCGGATAACTCACGTGGAATTGTATAGTAGAAGGAGTCTTTGTCTAATTTGACCTTGTTGTTATATTATACAGTTTCTTTTAACCTGTAATGTACTATCCGAAATAAATAAATTCATTCATTCATTCATTCATTCATTCATTCATTCAGCACTATCAAATTAGTAAAATTCACTTTATTTCAAGTTGCCACTAGAAAGTTAAGACGAACCTCAATTTCTAGCCATGCAACAGATTTTGGCCCATGGCCTAAAAAAGCTGGTCTTAAATAAGGCGAGAGATCAACCATAACAAATGATATCAGGTGTGGATCACGTGAGCGGGCAGGTGACCTAATTACTGAGCTGCACAAACAAGAGTGAGAGTGTCTGTAGCAAGAGGTGGGGAGCTCATGTCAAACAGAAACATAACCATACGTCGAGAATGAACACACAGTAAAATAAAACACAAACTGAGAAAACACAGAAGATAAAAGTAAGTTGAGAGCAAGAGCACGGTGGAAACACCACACTCAGCCTCATTTACAGAGCCCCCTTTCGCTTAAGGGGCAGATTCCAGACACCCCAGGGTAATTCAACGAACCCCCTCCCCCAAAAGGAGAAGAACAGTAAACCACCCCAGGAGGGCGGTGGGGGAAACAGGCTGGGGGGAATAACAACAAAAAACCCACTCAGGACCCACACCAAGGCGAACACCAGGCACCTAGGCCCCCTGGACCGGAGAGCAGTACAGTTTGGGTGGTCGAACAAAGTCCCAGACCTGGCAGATAGCGTGATGGAAATAGTCGGGTGGCCTACCGGAGAATGTGAACCAGTCAACCCAGGGGCACAATCTGTTGCATGGCCTCCCAGAGTCCTTCAGCCACCCCAACAGACAGAGAAGTCCAGGAGGGGGAGAATGGTGGCGAAGCATGCTGGAGAGTTGGGGAACAGAATGGAGAGGAAGGCCAACCAGCAGGAACCTCAGGTGAAGGAACAGAGCCCCCTGTGGCCACAGGAAAAGTGAAACCCATGACGGCCTTGGACGGAAGAGAGGGAACCATGATGGCCTCGGGCGTAGGAGAGGGAACCATGATGGTCACGCGCGAGGAAGAAAAACCCTTGGTGGAAAAGGATGGAGATTGAGCGACCACAGTGATGTTGGCCTGGCACGTAGCACCCTCGGTGACCCCAGACTGGAGCGTAGTAGCACCGACGGTGGCCCTGGACTGGGGCGAAGCTGCACTGGTGGTGGCCCTGGACTGGGATGAAGCTGCACACACGGTGGCTCTGGACTGGGATGAAGCTGCACCCACGGTGGCCCCGGAGTGAGGTGTGACTGCACCCACAGTGGCTCCAGACGGGAGCGTGGCTGCATCCACGGTGGCCCCGGATAGGAGTGTGGCTGCACCCATGGTGGTCCTGGACTGGGACATAGCTGCACCCACAGTGGCCCCGGACTGGGACGTAGCTGCACCCACGGTGGCCCCGGACTGGGACATGGCTGCACCCATCGTGGCCCCGGACTGGGACGTGGCTGAACCCATGATTGCCCCCAGGCTGGAGCGTGACAACCATGATGGACCCAAGCTGGAGCACAGCACCCACGTTGGTCTCAGCAGCACCCACAATGGCCCCCGACTGGGACACAACACCCTCGAAGACCCGGACTGAGGAGGAGAGGCACCCACAGAGGTCCTGGGCTGGGACGAAGCACCCGCGAAGACCTCAGCTGGTGGGGGAGCTGCACCCACGGATGTCCCAGGCTGGGACAAAGCACCTGCAAAGACCACAGTTGGTGGGGGAGCTGCACCCACAGAGGTCCTGGGCTGGGATGGAGCACTCACTATGACCTCAGCTGGAGGGGGAGCAGCACCCACAGAGGTCCCAGGCCTGGACGGAGCACCCGCGACAACCTCAGCTCGAGGGGCTGGACCCACGGAGATCTCAGGAGGCGAGGCTGGACCCATGGAGACCTCTGGAGAAGTTGGACGATCCTTGTAACCCTGGGGAAAGGCTCCGACAGCAGGGACAGACAAACAGGGTCAGGGTCACTGGTGGCAGTGGAGCCCGGCGAGGTCAGTTCAGGTGCAGCTGATGGCTGCACTTGGCCCTCCCCAGCAAGAGTCAGATGAGATCTCTCCAAAATACAGACAGTTGAAACAAAGGAGAGCACCTGCCTGAGCTCAAGCTCCTCCACCGTCCAGGACTCTGTCGATTCAGGTGGTGACGTCTCCGGCCTGGTCCTCAGGAGGTCCAGCTTTGGTTCTGCTGTGGTGGCCCCTACAGCAGGCATGATGGTCAGTGCAGTCCCGGAACCCCCCAGCGAAGTAACCCACGCAGGTGGCTTGCCCAGCGTGGAAACAGGAGGTCAACTCCCTGCTGGTGCTGGATCCTGCTCAGCTGAAGCCAGGGGACACTCATTCATCTGCACAGGCTTCAGACCGCTGGCAGCACTCTCCCTCCATCTGGACCATGGCTGCAGGGCTGGAACCAGGTCCTCCAGGGCCGCAGGCTCCTCCATCATCCTGCGGCACAATCCTGGGACCGGCAGACACTCAGGGGACATCGGAGGAGACACAGAGAGAGCAGGTGAGGTATCTATGGCTGCAGCAGGCATTGAGGACTCAGAGGACTGCAATGACTGAGCCTCACTACCAGGAATCAGGCAAAGTAATTCATGTGTTAATGATAGAGAATGAAAAAGCACTTGCCTGTGTTCCCGGGGCATGATAGTTTCTGCTGCAGCTAGTCTTGAATCAACCCTCTCCATGGCTACCGTGGTCATGGGCCCCTCAGGGGATCGTGGAGGAGCTACTCCTGCAGACATGGAGCCGGGCAGAGCTGGGGAAGAAATGGCGGCCCCTCAGCAGCGGGAGGGAACTCTGAGGAGGAGAGGGAGGCAGCAGCTATGGAGAAGGAGGAAGCTGACGGGACAGCTGGAGAGGGAAAATATGAAGAGGGAACTGCTGCAGGAGTTTTCTGCCTCAGCGAAGGAGAAGCTGCTGACAGGGAGGTGGCAGAGTTCTTCTGGCAGGCTGCAGTTAGAAAACGGTGGGAGGTTTGTGACATCTGTACCTGGTGGCTCTCCTCTGTCTGGACCAGTACTGCTGTGTCTTGGGGAGGAGTGGAGGTCGGCACAGGTGAGCGGCGTCTCGGAACTGGCGAGGCGGAAGCGGGGGCTGGAGCTGGAAGCTGGTGAGGAGGCAGTTGTTCCGAGAGCCATGGGCATCTCCCTGTTGGCACAGACCTGGGCTTCCTCATGGAACTCCTCACCTTCGTGCTGTTTCCCTTTGCTAGTCTGCAACCATCGTTATCCTCTCCATTCCCTCAGCATGTGCTGAGAGATGAAGGCACCGATGTGCAGCCGCCTCCTTGAGCCCCAGGTACCAAAGGGCGTCTTTTGGAGTAGTAGTAGTAGATTAGTTTATTTGACAGGGACAGTGCAATAAACATAGACAATTAATCAAAGACAATCAATCTGATGTGTTGCACATAGAGTGTATAGCTATTAGCTAATTTGCAACTCTTGTCCCTGGATGGGCTTTAGAAAAAAGAATCAAGATAAAAATATACACAATAACCACATACATCAATGCAGAAAAATTATAAATACACAATTATAAATATTATAAATATTATAAATACACAAATATAACAGCCTGACTCACCTTTAACATAAATATTATAAATACACAAATATAACAGCCTGACTCACATTTAACACATATAACATAACTCACATTTGCCTATTTCAGGCCTTCCTCCCTCCGTCACTCACTATAAACAAACACATTTATTCCTTCCCTTCATTCACTCTCACTTTGCAGACAAATAATTCATACATGAGTACATTCTTGTTTATTTTTCAGCCAGTTTTTAACATTTTTAGTGAATGTTTTTAGTGAATGTAAGATGTAATGTAATTCCCTGCAAGAATTGGAAACTAGATTGTCCATTTCCATCAGCGTTTTGCAGACCTCCCACCCCGCCACTGAAGTGGTGTAACCAGGGAACATGCTGAAATTGCTCCAGTGATAAACAGCTGAGTGGAAAACAAAAAACCACAACTAACAGCAGCTGGGTCACAAATTGGTCAGAACCTACTGTCATGAATCGCCCCTGTGGGGGAAGCCCAGTCACTGAACTGCTAGTTGTGGTATTTAATAAAGAAAGCACAAAGTCCATACAGTGCACAAAAATAAACTTACAATTGAGATGAACTAGAAGATTGTGAGATGATTACAGGGAAACACATCGAAACAGGGGAAGTGCTCCGACAGGAGTGAAGCGATACGAGATGAATACAGGAATGCACATCAGAACAGGGCTCTGATGGGAAAGAGTAGATTTTTTTGATGAGGCTCTGACAAGGAGTGGAAGAAAAAGCCAGTCTTAAATAAGGTGAGAGATCAGTCATAACAAACGATATCAGGTGTGGATCATGTGAGTAAGCAGGTGACCTAATAAATGAGCTGCATAAACAAGTGTGGAAGTTTCTGGAGAAAGAGGTGGGGAGCTCATGTCAAAAAGAAACATAACCATATGTCGAGAATGAACACGGTAAAATAAAACACAAACTGAGAAAATACAGAAGATAAACAAAAGTAAGTTGAGAGCACAAGCACAGTGGAAACACTGCACTCAGCCTCATGACACCTTTCTTTACTCTCAGTTTGTTTAATCTCAGTGTATTTTTGCTGTTCATTAACATGTTTGCTTTCTCCCATAGATTGAGTCCTTCTCCTTCTTCTCCTCCTCCTCCTCACCCCCCAGCCAGTCACAGCAGATGACTGCCCCTCAGGTAGCACAGTGGTACAGTGGTTAGCACTGTTGCCGAACAGCTAGAAGGTTCTATTTTCATTTCACTTTCGAGTTAAGCCCAAAATACTTATAATTTTTAAGAAATAAGTTAAAGGGTTAAAAAAAACAAGAAGGGTTTAAAAATATTAATTGGGTTTTAAAATACATTAAAAAATACATTAAAACAAGTATTGCAAATTTATGGAGGGTATAGAGGGTTTCCACTGGGGCAGAACTGGTGGCACTTATTACAGCACTGAATGGTAAAAATCAGTGGCAGCCTCAATTTGTATGCAGCAAAACATAAAAATCATAAAGAATATTTAGTTACAACCTTTTTTATTTTAGATGTTAATAGCACACAGTTTACTTGATTGTAGTGATGTCATAGTATATAAGTTTGCACGATGTGCGGGTAAAGACTAAGGAGCATACATTGTGTAAGTGAAGAACTGGTTGTGAGCATAAATATATTCATTTAAACTTTTGTCAATTAGTCAATTAATACAAGATGGGATGATAACTGAGTGGTGGCCTAGAGGAAGAGCATATAAAAATTGAACTTGCTGGCATCCAGCTTGGTGCTCAACAATAATGGAACGGAGGAGGGAAATGGTGGTTACCCAGCCACAGGGGGTGCACAAGCCAGTGTACTCCCTGTGCCAGTCCCAAGCCTAGACAAAATGGGCAGGATTGTGTCAGGAAGGACATCCGGCGTAAAAACCCTTGCCAAATCAACATGTGGATCATCGCAGTGTAAGGTGATGATACGCTGGGGCGACCTCGAAAGGGAGCAGCCAAAAGACAATAAAAAGAAACAAGATGGAATGATAAGACCCTCCATGAATTGCCACCTTATTGTGGTGGAGAGTTTGCATGGCCTGATGAACCCAGGAGCTATGTTCTTGGGGCAACTTGGCCGTGGTAGGGTCTCCCAAGGCAAATTGGTTCTGGGTGAAGAGTCAGACTAAGAGCAGTCCAGTAGATGCCCATGAAAGGGTTACAGCAAAGGTTAAGTGTACCCAAAGGAGCAACAGGGGTCCACCCTCCAGCTCACAACCAGCCGGAGGGATCATGGGGATCATGGCGCTATGGGAACTGGGTAGTGTTATGTCTGTAAAGAGGACCAGCGGACACGATGACTGTGTGCTGAACAGTGGCTTTATTAAGGAGACTAGCAACACATGGAACCCTACAAATAAGCTAGTAATGCAGGGGGACAGGATAATGTAGCAGGCTACAGGCGGAGCGCGAAAGATCCGGGCTCCTGCCCTCAGTCCCTTAATATAGGCACGGTGTGATGACGTCATCCATGCCTGCATCACCACATCCGTGCCATGCATGGTGGTACAATATGCCACAGGCAGCAGTCTGGGCTTCTCTGGTTGGACTGCTGCCCCCGCAACCCAGATCCCAGGTAAGTGGTAGAAGATGGACTGACAGAATGATAAGAGGACCTTTCTGCAAGCAAGCAGGCACTCTGTGTACTGCTGTGACTGAATATTGCATGTTTTCTGTGTTTTACTGCATAAAAATTAAAGCTGACACTCATTTTTTGCCACTCAGTGCTTTGTAACCACCATGAGTTCTGTTCTGTGACATCATCCACATACCCTCTATAATTATACTTGATGATTAAGACTTGAGACTTACTTGTGACTTACAGCCTTTTGAATATGGTTGCCATTAAAATCAATACTTGTAAGGCAAATTATCATCTCAGCAAATGTCGTATTTTCCCTTTTTTCTTTTCTGTGGAGCTTTAAATATAGAGGTTTTTTAGTCATTGCTTTCCTATTTTTCATTTTAGCATACAAATTGATGTTTTGGTTTTTAATTTAAGTGCTTGATCAGTGTTCCAGAATTTACAAACTATGGACTGTATTTTTTTCCATTCAGCATCTCACCATTAAAGGCACCCAGTGAGTCGATGTTGTCTCCCAGCTGTCCTGTTACGGTCAGGGCCTGTTTCACCTTCAGATTGGTTTCACTGTGGAAACCAGGAGGACATGAGGAGAAAGAATCAGAATGTACAGGTGCATCTCAATAAATTAGAATATCATTGAAAAGTTCATTTATTTCAATAATTCAATTAAAAAAATGAAAGTCCTATATTGTATAAATTCATTTCACACAGGATGATATATTTCATCTGTCTGTGTTTCTTTTAATTTTGATGATTATGGCTTACAGCGAATGAAACCCCAAATTCAGTTTCTCAAAAAAAAAAAATAGAATATTACAAAAGATCAATTAAAAAAAATGGATTTTTAATAGAAATGTTGGCCAACTGAAAAGTATGTCCATGTACACGAGGCGATCGTCCTGTGATACTGCTGAGGTGTTATTGAAGCCCAGGTTGCTTTGACAGCGGCCTTCAGCTTATCTGCATTGTTGCATCTGGTGTCTGTCATCTTCCTCTTGACAATACCCCACATCTCCATAAAGCTTGTCAGCAGAGGAAAAATCATGAAGTGCTCTAAAATTTCCTGGCTGCATTGATGCATTCATCTTTCCCTCTATCCTGACTAGTCTCCTAGAATTGCCGCTGAAAAACATCCCCACAGCATGATGCTGCCACCACCATGCTTCACTGTAGGGATGTATTGGCCTGATGATGAGCGGTACTTGGTTTCCTCCAAACATGACGCCTGGCATTCACGCCAAAGAGTTCAATCTTCGTCTCATCAGACCAGAGAATTTTGGTTCTCATGCTCTGAGAGTTCTCCAGATGCCTTTTGGCAAACTCCAGGTGGGCTGTCATGTGTCTTTTACTAAGGAGTGGCTTCCGTCTGGCCACTCTACCATAAAGGCCTGATTGGTGGATTGCTGCAGAGATGGTTATCCTTCTGGAAGGTTCTCCTCTCTTCACAGAGAAACAGTAGAGCTCTGACAGAGTGACCATCGGGTTCTTGGTCACCTCCCTGACTAAGGCCCTTCTCCCCTGATGGTTCAGTTTAGACAGCCGGCCAGCTTTAGGAAGAGTCCTGGTGGTTCTGAACTTCTTCCATTTATGGATGATGGAGGCCGTTGTGCTCATTGGGACCTTCAAAGCAGCAGAAATTTTTCTGTACCCTTCCCCAGATTTGTGCCTCGAGACAATCCTGTCTCAGAGGTCTACAGACAATTCCTTTGACATCATGCTTGGTTTGTGTTCTGACATGCACTGTCAACTGTGGGACCTTATATAGACAGGCGTGTGCCTTTCAAAACCATGTCCAATCAACTGAATTTACCACAGGTGGACTCCAATAAAGCTGTAGAAAAATCTCAAGGATGATCAGTGGAAACAGGATGCACATGAGCACAATTTTGAGCTTCATGGCAGAGGCTGTGAGTACTTACGTACATGTGATTTCTTAGTTTTTAAATAAATTTGTAAAGATCTAAAAAAAAACTTTTTTCACATTGTCATTATGGGATATTGTGTGTAGAATTTTGAGGAAAAAATGAATTTAATCCATTTTGGAATAAGGCTGTAACATAACAAAATGTGGAAAAAGTGAAGCACTGTGAACACTTTCCAGATGCACTGTACAGCCCTGTGTCTACCAGGAAATTTTAGAGCACTTCATACTTCCCTCTGCTGACAAGCTTTATGGAGATGCTGATTTCATTTTCCAGCAGGACTTGGCACCTGCCTACACTGTCAAAAGTACCAATACCTGCTATAATGACCATGGTATCACTATACTTGATTGGCCAACTAACTAACTAACTAACTAACTTGCACTTATATAGCGCTTTTCTAGTCACAAAGACCACTCAAAGCGCTTTCATTAATACTAACCCTCTGTTCTAAGGGCCTATAGGAAACAGATATCTAGGGACAATTTAGAACAGCCAATTAACCTAACATGCATGTTTTTGGCATGTGGGAGGAAACCGGAGAAATCCCGGAGTAAACCCACGCAACACGGGGAGAACATGCAAACTCCACACAGATCACTGTTGGTCGGGGGCTGGGATCGAACCCACGATCCCACGATCCCCACAATCCCCCGGCCAAGGGTAAACTGTGCTGCCGCAGTGCTAACCACTGCGCCACCGTGCAGCAACTGTCAAGAGAAAGATGAGAGACACCAGACCCAACAATCCAGACAAGCTGGGTGTTGCAGGCTGATCGCCTCCATGCCACACGGCTGTAATGCAGTAACTCATGCAAAAAGAGCCCTGACAAAGTATTGAGCGTGTACATGGACATACTTTTCAGTAGGCAAACATTTCTATTAAGATCCATTTCAATTCAAAAAAATATCTTTTTTAAATTGATCTTATGTAAAATTCTAATTTTTTAAGAAACTGAATTTTGGTTTTTCATTAGATGTAAGCCATAATCATCAAAATTAAAATAAATAAACACTTGAAATATATCCCTTTGTGTGTAATGAATCTATATGAGTTTCACTTTTTGAAGTGAATTACTGAAATGTTTACTTTTCAGTGATATTCTAATTTATTGAGAAGCACATGCAACTTCAAGACAGAGTGAAACAATAGCCACTGACCACACACACTCACCCATCTAATTCAGCCGTTTCCACATAGACCAAATTGAGAGGCTCACTGCTTGACAGTAACAGAAGGTCTGCCTGTGAGAGAAACACTTTAACTTTAGGGGACAGAGATGAAAAAAAAAAATAATTACCTCTTCATACTTACTGTGACAAACTCATTATTCTCCAGTCTGATGATGTCCCCAACTTGAACATTCATCCATTTTTCATTTTTTAGTCTGGCATAGGGGGAAAAGGAATTGAAACACAAATAAGAATGAAGAAAAGCGAAATCATTCACTCAAAGCTTTAACTTTTAACAAGTTCTTAATGTGAGATTGTATAGCTTTAATTTTAAATGACTTACTGTCCATCGATGAGGATTTTACCCTTACGATTATTTACTTCTTTGTCACATTTGTGTCTGTTCTGCTCAGAAAAAAACATTGTATGCCTTAATATTGAGTGAGTTTTCCTATTAATCATGTAACAAATAAGTGTTATATTTTCGTAATTTCAGCTTACAATATCATCAGTGGCATCTTTGATGGCTGTTATAGACAGAACCAAAACTAGAGGGACAGCAGTCGTGTACCAAGGCAGAGATGAGATTTGAGGTATTACCTGGAAAAACACACGCAGGCACACAGAATTTTCTTTCCCCACAGATCATAAAGTTTATGGGAATACGAGCAGAAAAGGGATAAGGGGTAAGGATAAGGACCTGTACTTATATAGCGCTTTTCTAGTCTCAAAGACCACTCAAAGCGCTTCACTAGTACTAACCCTCTATTCTAAGGGCCTAGAATAGTCGAATTCCATCTGTATCTCAATGTATTGCATTATTAAAATGTGTTTCGGCTAGTAGAAAAATAGGCGGCTAGTAGAAAATAGGCGGCTGGTAGAAAAATAACATAATATTAGATAAAACATTGAAGACAAAAGGTGGTGGAGGTGGTGATGGTGGATTGGATTTGTGTGGCGCTTTACGTGTCAGGTGGCATCTCGGGGTGCCTGTGGTGGTCTGCTCATCAGTTGCTCGGGTGGGTGCTAGGGGAAGGGGTCTGCTTCTGGGGCCCCGACCGCCCTGGGGCGAGTCGGGGGGGGGGGAGGCTGCTGGCCTGCGCCGGTGGTCTCCCCAGCCACTGCCAGGCGCTGGTGCGTGTTCAGGCTCGCTGCATCTGCATCGCGGTTGCCCTAAGTAATAAGGGTGAATGAGGGTGGGTGAGTGTGTGGGGGAGAGCATGAATGGATATGAGTAGGTCGGAGTGTGAGTGAGAGTGCGTGTATGGGTGAACGTGAGTGAGAGTGGGTGACCATGAGGGTGAGTGGGAGCAAGATTGAGTGGGTATAGGAATGAGACAGAATGGGTGGGTATAGGAGTGCGAGTGCGGGACTGTGTGAGAGAGTGGGTGAGTGAGAGTGAGTGAGTGAGTGCATGTGGGTGTGTATGAGAGCATGTGGGTGTGAATGTGTGGGAATGGATGTGTCTGCCAATCGGAAGGTGCGGTTTTGAGGGAGTAGTGCCTCTTGGCAACGTGGGCTCCCCTGTACAGGGGGGGCCTCTTTGGGTATGGGGGTCCCTGGGGTGTGCCACAGTGGCGTTGGGGGGGGCGGCAGCCCGCTAAGGGGATGCCCGGGGGGCATGTGCTCCCCAAGTTTAAACAATGTGTAGACTTTAAGACCAGAGGAGAGAATATGTTGGACTTAGTGTACACAAACACAGATGCATATAAGGTGATACCCAGCCCCCATCTTGGCCTTTCTGATCACATATCCGTGATGCTGCTGCCTGCCTACAAACCTTTATTGAAGCGCAGCAGGCCAGCAGTGAAACAAATTAGAATTTGGCCAGAGAGTGCAACCTCTGCACTGAAAGACTGTTTTCTGCACACAGACTGGGAGGTCTTCAAAATAGCAGCCTCCCAGGAAGACAAGACAGATGTGGAGGAGTATGCTGGTACAGTCACCAGCTACATCGCGAAGTGCACAGAGGATGTCACTACAGTGAAGACCATCACTATGCGGGGTAACCATAAGCCCTGGATGACTGCAGAGGTGCGCTCGCTGCTTACAGCCAGAGATGCAGCCTTCAGAGCCAAAGACAGGATCGCCCTCCGCTCAGCCAGGTCTGCGCTCTCAAAGGGAATTAAGACGGCAAAGTGCACCTATGCGGAGAAAATCCAGGGACACCTCTGTGACACTAGGAACACCAAGCAGATGTGGCAGGGAGTTCGGACACTGATGGGCTGTAAGTCTAGGCAGGGGGTCGATGATGACGACGCTTCGCTTCCAGACAGGCTTAACGACTTCTTTGCACGTTTTGAAGCATCAAACTCGACAATAAGAGGGAGGGCTGGCCCACCCCCACCATTGGTCGGACCAGCTTTTACCATCAACAAAGCGGACACACGGAGGACCCTAACCAGAGTCAACCCACGTAAAGCTGCAGGTCCGGACAACATTCCGGGACGTGTGCTCCGAGACTGAGCGAGCGAGCTGGCGGATGTCCTGACTGACATTTATAACATCTCCCTGAGTCAGGCCATCGTTCCCAGATGCTTCAAGACCTCTATCATTGTACCGGTGGCAAAGAAACCAGTTGTGTCCTGTTTGAATGACTATCGTCCTGTTGCACTGACACCAATTGTGATGAAGTGTTTTGAACAGCTTGTCAAACCACACATTACAGCCTGCCTCCCTGCATCACACGACCCGCTCCAGTTTGCATATTGTTCAAACCGCTCCACGGAGGATGCTATAATCACCACTCTACACTCTGTCATCACCCACCTGGACCAGAAAGACACCTACGCCAGACTCCTGTACATTGATTTCAGTTCAGCATTCAACACCATTATTCCCCAGAGACTGATGGAGAAATTACTCCTTCTCGGTCTGAACACTGCCACATGTCTCTGGATCCTGATTTCCTGACTGAGAGACCTCAGTCTGTCCGGGTTGGAAACAACATCTCCAACTCTGTCACGGTGAGCACCGGATCCCCTCAAGGCTGTGTACTCAGTCCACTGTTGTTTACACTTCTAACACATGACTGTGTGTCCAGACACGAGGGGAACCAGATTATTAAGTTTGCAGACAACACCATGGTGGTGGGACGTATTCATAGGGATGAGGAATCAATGTACAGGGAAGAAGTGAGAGACCTGGAGGGCCGGTGCAGGGAGAACAATCTGGTGCTCAACGTGGACAAAACGAAGGAGATGATTATCGACTTCCGGCGGTCACAGCCTGAGCACATCCCCCTCAGCATCGGCAGCTGTTTAGTGGAGAGAGTGGAGAACATCAAGTTCCTTGGAGGGCAGATCTCGCAGGACCTGACCTGGAGCAAGAATTCCTTGGGGATCAGGAAGCGAGCTCAGCAGAGACTGCACTTCTTGAGGAAACTCAAACAGGCCTCTCTCCCCATCTGCATCCTCAGGACCTTCTACAGAGGTGTGGTGGAGAGCGTTCTGACGTACTGCATTGCTACATGGTACTCCAGCTGCAGTATGTCAGACAAAAAAGCCCTGCAGAGGATTGCCAAGGGGGCTGAGAGGGTAATTGGAGTCTCCCTCCCCTCTGTCCAAGAACTTTTTCAGAACCGTTGTAGGAGCAGGGCACTGAACATTGTCAAGGACCGTTCTCACCCTCTGCATAAACTCTTTGAACTTCTTCCATCTGGTAAACGATTCCGGAGCATCAGAGGCAGAACCACCAGACTGATCAACAGCTTCCTTCCACAAGCTGTCAGGATGCTGAACAGTTGACCCGGAATCTCTCATGCACACTACTGCACCTACGGACATTTTGTATATTATTTGTATATTATAGTTTGTTAATTTTTCCCCAAGTATGTCTCAGGGATGTGTATGGAAGGGGGGGTGGGAGTGGGGGCGGTGAAGCTATGTGGGAGTCTGTTTTAAATCATGCTGCTTCTATTTATATGGATGCCGAGAGAAACGCAATTTCATCTTGCCTGCACTACAGTTGTATGTACAGCAATATGACAATAAAGTTTGAATTGATTTGATTTGATTTGATTGATCAGCGCAGTAATAAAAACACAATCAACAGCTGCTATTTTAAAGAGATACTACCCTGTACACAATTTTATATGGAAATGTCACAGTAATTTTGTCAAATTCAGTACACTGAGATACAGGAGCCCTGTAATGTGTAAGCTCTTGACTATTTTGGCTTGATACCTGCTTCTTTGCTAGGTGCACATTTCCACATAGGTTATATTGCCATTTGTGGATGATATTAATGTGATTGGGCGAGAGGCAGGGTACATCCTGGACAGATCGCCAGTCCATCGCAGGGCCAACACAGAGAGACAGACAACCATTCACTCTCACATTCATACTGTACATACATACATATACAAGTACCTGTATTTATATAGTGCTTTTTTAGTCTCAAAGACCACTCAAATCTATATAGTGATCACCTGATCAGAGTCAGATTAATTTGTAAAGAATTCAAACCAACAATTCATAGTGATATGCATGGAAACATTCAATGTTCAAAACAGTGTTTACCTGAAGGATAATCAGGATGAGGAAGTAGGTGTTGGCGAGTCTCATAAACTGCTCAAACAGGTTAAGAGGCAGGAAGGTGAAAATGCTGTATTTGGCAGTCTTGATTGTGTTGTTCTGATATTAAAAAGCAATACAGATAGAGGTTATATATAGTAATGCATACCATATATACTTTCCCCAACAGAACACATACTTCATGCCAACAACAGCCCAACATGTCAAGTTTACATTGGGGATATATCTTATAGCGGTCGTTTGTACATTGGCAAAACTTGCTGACATTGGCCTGATGTACAGTATGTGTGCTGTTGGAGTTAATCTCAAATAACATGTCCCATGCAAATTAATACAGCTGAACAAAACGAGAGCTGGTTTACCAAACTAAAAGTTAAATATGATGAACTGAAGAATATAATTATTCAAGTAATGCATGTACAGTTAAAAACTTAAATTTGACAGCTTTGTCCCAAAAATGTCAAAAAACAGATTATTGATACTGATTACATGGCATATCTTAAATGGATCTAATGATATTTTTTGTCAAAATTGGGAATAAACATACATTTACTATGAAAATTATTCAACCCCTGTTGCATTTTAGGTTTATTGGCTTTATGTTTTTTCAGCTCGCGCACGCAGCGACCAGCAGCCGGTGGCTTGTCACCAGACTGCAAACCAAGTCTACCTACGGGTACAAATAAGTAACAAAAAAAAAAAAAAAAAAAAAAAAAAAAATATATTGTACAAGAACAGTTTAAATAGTTCATTAAAACTAATACTGAAAGGATTTTATCCATATTCAACACTAAATCCTACTTTCGATGAATACTGCAGTCTCAAAATTATTCAACCCCCTGAAGAGGATTCATCTTAAGAGCACACATTTGCAAATCACGTGATCTCAAGCACACCTGATGTAACCAATCAAGGGCTTCATTAGTTGCATCAGATGTGCTTGAGATAGAACACCTCAAATACCTGGACTGTTGACGGTGACCTCTGATTGCATGTTAGAAATATAGCTAAGTCAAGAGAAATGTCCAAAAAAGTTAAGAGAAGAGATCATTGCCTAGCAAAAACAAGGAAAATGATACAGAAAGATAGCAAAGGCATTGAATGTTTCTAGAGATACAGTTGGCAGTACAGTTTGCAAGTGTAAAGTGCTGATGACACGTTTTTGACTTCATCTAAATTTTCAACACATTATACAATATGATGAAATAGGTTGGTCTGTGCAGTTCTAAGTCAAACAGGCTTTTTTTCACGCGAATATCCAACGTTTTCATGAGCGCCACGTCACCAATTGCGTCAGTGACTGGAAACCCCCCCGGCCATGTTGTGACGTCATCGACAGAACACAACGCTTGGCTGCCCATTGTACACACAGGATGGAAGTGGTAGAAAACATCGAAGATGGTTCCAGCACATCCATCCATCCATCCATTTTCTTCCGCTTAATCCTTTTTCGGATCGCGGGGGGGCTGGAGCCTATCCCAGCATCTTTGGGCGAGAGGCAGGGTACACCCTGGACAGATCGCCAGTCCATTGCAGGGCTAACACAGAGAGACAGACAACCATTAACTCTCACAGTCATACCTAAGGACAATTTAGAATCCTCAGTTTGATGCCAATTAACCTAACGTGCATGTTTTTGGCATGTGGGAGGAAACCGCAGAAATCCCGGAGTAAACCCGTGCAGACACGGGGGGAACATGCAAACTCCACGCAGATCACTGTTGGTCGGGGTCTGGGATCAAACCCAGGATCCTCCGGCCAAGGGTGAGTTGCTGTGCTGCCGCAGTGCTAACCATTCCGCCACCGCGCTGCCGTTCCACCACATGTAGTCTGGAATTGGTCTGGAACTGGTTTGTGTTGTCCAATCTTCAGACGACTATAGTTCCGAAGAATGGGATGACAATGAAGAATCTGGGGGCATCAAACCTTATAGGTTTGAGCAGTGCCAAGCGGGCATCGTGCCTAGCGAGTCAGACTCAGTGACAGTCAGCTGTTCATGCTTTGTGTGCACCATCTGCCGTGTTGTCAGCCAGTCAATATTGCCAACACTATCACGATGTGTTAGACACTCCACACAGCTGTGGTTCTGTTGCACCCTTGTAGCGATGTCGGCTCTGGGGTGCAACTGTGGTTAACACGTTTCCCCTCCATACGTTCGTTGGGCGATGTCGGCCCCGAACACCTACTGTTTGTGTTTCTGTGTGTTTTTTTAAGTCTTCACCTTTTGGGATCAGTCTTTATGTTCAATACATATGTTGTGGTGAATCCTGCTCGTAAATCTATTCATCATAACCCTCCGTGTGCTCTTACGCAGGGCACGGAGAGTGAGGATGAAATAACAAGGATTTACGTGCAGGGTTCACCACAGCACATTTAATACAGAAAGACAGACAATTCCCAAAAAGGTGAAGACGTACAAAAAACACAAACACACTTACTGATGACGTTTGGGGGCCGGCATCGCCCAGAGAATAAATGAGAGGAGACGTGCTAGCCACAGGTGCGCCCCAGAGCCAACATCGCTTCAAGGACACACAAGAACCACAGCAACACACGTTGTGAGAGTGCTGAAAATACTGGCAGACTAACAGCAAAGATGACAATACTATGGACCAGCAGTGCGTGACTGCCAAACGGCCGCGAAGTACACGCACTGCTGGTGATGGCGTGATGAGAAGCACCTGGCCGAGGACCGGGAAAGATGATCAGCGGGAGTTTGAATCAGCTGGTGATAATGATAGAGGGGACATGGCCAGACCGGTGAGAGTCAGCATGCGATCACAGAAAGTAGGTCAAAGCTGCGCGTAAATCCATTAATCCTTCCCCTCCTCGTGCGCTCCTCCTATGTAAAAGCGCCGAGGAGCACACGAGGAGGCTTATGACAGTTGGAGCTGAAGCACGTGATGTGGTCTTTCACGGCCTGCTGTTTATCTAAGCCTGCAACACAACGTGAAGGCATAGCCGTAAAATTAAAACAAGAAACCAAAGAAACTGTGAGCTACAAAGCTGCTGTCATTCCAGTCAACAACACCAGCATCTGTTCTGTCACTTACGTCATTGGGGTGCTGCCCTTAATTCGGTGGGCAGCACCACAGTCCAGTCAGTGGCTGCAGTTTTTTGATGATAACTAGTTTATGCAAGCGTGGTTGTAAATATATTGATCATCGACAATAACTTTTGGGTTTACACAACATGCTAAAAAATGTCAAAATCGTGTCATCAGCCCTTTAAAGTTAAGGGAATAGCAGCCACACTACCTAGACGTGGCAGAAAGAGGAAAATATCAACAGCTGTCACCAGAGTTCTGCAGAAGACTTGCAGCAAGACTTGGTGGCAGCAGGCACTGAGTTTTCAGTTTCCATGGTAAAGTAAATAGTAAACGCTGAAGGGATATGTGTCTGAAGTCCAAGATGTACTCAACTATTGATTCAAAAACACAAGAAAAGTTGGGTCCAGTTTGCTCAAAACTATATAAATAAGCCAAAATAGGTTTGGGGATCTGTTCTGTGAAGCGATGAAACAAAACTGGAACTTTTTAGGCCTATGAATCAGTGGAATGTCAGGAGAAGGAAAAGTGAAGCATACGTATGCTGAAAAGAACACGCTGTCTACAGTGAAGCATGGTGGTGGCTCAGTAATGCTCTGGGGTTGCTTCCCTTCCTCTGGCACTGGAAACCTGCATTGTGTGGAGGGCAAGATAGATGGATTCAATCAAGTGTCAAGAAATTCTGGGAGAAAATGTCATGCCGTCTGTGAGGAAGCTAAAGCTTGGGCACCATTGGACCTTCCAACAGGACAATGATCCCAAACATACCTTAAAAGTCCACCAAGGCTTGGTTTCAGAAGAAGTCCTGGAAGATACTAGAGTGGCCATCACAGTCATCTGACTTGAACCCCACTGAAAATCTCTAGTGGGATTTAAAAAAGGCAGTTGCAGCATGCAGAACCAAGAATATTAGTGAACTGGAGGCCTTTGCCCATGAAAAATGGGCTAAGATTCCTCAGAAATGCTGCCAGAAGGTGATGTCTAGCTATACATC
Source organism: Pholidichthys leucotaenia (assembly GCA_020510985.1). Lineage (NCBI taxonomy): Eukaryota > Metazoa > Chordata > Actinopteri > Cichliformes > Pholidichthyidae > Pholidichthys > Pholidichthys leucotaenia. The sequence continues at coordinate 87,694,084 of CM035846.1, read as the reverse complement.
ATGTTTGCAGTATCATAACAGTAAAAGCGTGCTCTACTAAGTACCAAAGATACTTGTCATGAAGGGGTTGAATAATTTTGAGACTGCAGTTGTCATTAAAAGTGTATTGAATTTGGAGAAACCACTTGTAATATTAGTTGTGTTGCACTATTTAAATTGTTCTTGCTTGATTTATTTATTGCAAATGACTGTTAATTTGTACATTTTGCCAGTAAACTTAATTTGCAGTGGGGGTTGAATAATTTTAATTGCAACTGTAACTTAAAGACCATCTGTGTGAGCGCAAAAAGAGATTTCTTGCAACTGAATAATCAAAATTATACTATAGTCCAACCAAGCCACATGTTTGGACGATAGTGATTCCATAACTTACTTTAAAATTGTAATGCTGTGTATTTAATTTAAATTCTACAGTGTGGTGCTGTTTAAAAAGAAACAGACTTCACAGCCAAGAAATTGTATTGCATCTCTTGGTGCATGCTGATAGTTTCCAAGTTAGCTGTATCTTACTGTCAAATTTAGTTAACCCAAAGTTTAGATTAAAACCTCACAGCATATCTTCAGAAGTGTCAGTCTTCACTTCATCTGAATATGTAAAGGGGTGACTGCACAGCTCCCACAAGCCTTAATGAAATGTTTGTGACATACAGTATTTTGGTCAAATTTTCCTTAATTATTCAATTATTGTGGCATAATTGTGAATCATCTTTTGCAGAGTTCCTCAAAACAGCTCGTTTCAGTGCATGTCTCTTTAAAGGGGTCATTGACCGAAAAATGGTGTGTTTGTATGTTTTAACTGTCTGAAATGAGTCTACTGGTCATATAATTATCAAAAAAAATTTCAAAACAGTCAATTATCTTAAAAAACACAGCATTTATCTTGTTTTTCTCTCCCAGAAACGCCAAAAACATTTTTGACTCTTCTGGATAAATCATATACATCACAATTAGAAAAAGCCAACCCACTGTCATCCTAAAGACCCACCCACTGCTCTATTATTGGCCCACCTAGCTGTCCGTCATGTAGATGGAGGGGGTGAAAGGGAGCCTATTAGCCCCTGAGCTATTAGCCCCGGAGCTAACACTGGTACCAGGAGGCCCACTGTAAGAGTGGCTTATATTGTTATTTTCTTCAGATCTTAGTCACCCTAATAGTCATCCCTATTACCACCTGGTTCGCCGATCCACAGTCAGCGGTGTGCCTCGCATCACTCTGGCCCATCTCCCAGTAGTTTTGTCGTGATTCCATGGAGGATCGGCAGCAACAGCATACTGGTTGCTACAAACAACCTGACCTAGGACCAGAGGCTGCTGGTTGGAGGCTGCTGGCTCTCACGGTCAGCTCCCCCACAGTCCCCCGGGGCAGTGTAGGGTAGCTGCTTGGTGGGTCCCGCAGGGCAGGTTACTGCCCTTTCAGATCCCATGGCTCGGCTCGGCCTCCGGCTGGCAGCCTCTACTTCCAGCCCAGGTCAGTTGTGGTGACCAGGGGGCTGCCTGGTGCACAATGTTGGCGATTTGCTGTGGAGTCGCAGTAATGTTGTTGGGAGGTGTGCGCTGCACCACCGACTCTGGATCAGTAAACCAGCATCATTCATCCGAACTAGAAGGACGCTAAAAGCTGAAAGCTAGAAGCTAGTCAGCTGATGGTTAACTGATGTAAGAGGCAGGGTGGAGTTGAACAGGTGAAGGATCTTTCTTAAAGTGATAGGCTTTAAATCAGAGTGTTTCAAGAGAGCCAGGGAAAATACAAAACAAATGTGCTTCAGTAATTAAAAAAATAAAGAAAATGTGAACAAAATATGTCACAAACGTTTCATGAAGACATAAGTAAGCTGTTAAAATGTAGAAAAAGTGCAGTCAATGACTCCTTCAATTGGCCAAATTAACTCCACCCTTCCTCATATGTGAATATTGTTAATCCTAGCTAGCTATCTCCTAGCTTGGATAGAATGAATGAAATATGGCATTACTGGTGGACAAGGGTGTAGTTTCAGTGGTCAGTAGGATATGACTTGTCCCTGGAGTACAATAAGCACAGAAGCATTTGTGAATAAGTAAATGGTCCCCAAAGGCATGGAGCCTAGCTAATGTTAACAGATCTGTGTAGTATCACAGCGAAATTCTAACAAAATAAACCAGAATGATGCAAGATATAGTATTATCGACTGTGGATTATGTTTTGTCTTAATAACAAGGGACCTGAGCCATGTTGAACCGAGCAACGAACTGAACTTTATTACAGACACTCTCAATATACATACTGGCCGTAGCCGACCTGACGTCACCACCCCCAAACAGCTACAGCAAGCCCCAGCAGCCAAACCGAGACATCACATTCTTCCCCCCAACAACCACACATACAACTGACCCCCCCCAAATTTGGGACCTGAATCATGCACTAAAATAACGAAAACGGATGTCTCTAAATGGCCTAACTCATTCACACAACAGAACTTAAAATAGGGAGGACGGGTAGACTACCATCCTGCCCACATGGCAAGGTGGATTACTCTGCCACCTACTAAAATAAACCAAAGTCCATTTATAAACTAAAATCAGTGCAGTGTTCCTAAGCTAATAAAATAAACAAAACAAACCGATATCACAACATGCATGCATTAAAACACAAGAGCTAAAAATACAGTGCTACCACACAGTCATTGGCGTGGAAAAAAGCAAAACAAAAACTGGAACTTGCATGGGAGGGTCCAAGGCAGCCCCCCAGCAGGCACGCCCCTGGAGACCGCAGACTCCCGGAGCAATGGCCGAACCTCTGGATGGCAGGGCCCGGATCCCACACTGCCATCACCGACCCCTGTCCAGCCTCGCCACCTGGGAGGTCTTCCTGGACACACCGAAGCCGATTTGCATTCCACACCGATCCATCAGCAATTCTGAAGTGTACTGCGCCCAGTTTGGCCACTACGCGCAGACAGTCCCGATGCTCCTGAGGTTGTCGTTTGACCCATCTTCATCATGGACGTTCCTCACTTTGAATCTGAACCCAGTCCATAACCTTCAGTAGGGCCCGGCTCGGTCTGAAATGTTGCTGTCGAGCACGCTGATCCCCCGCACTCATCAGTCTTGCCTTGACTTCTTCTATGACCGTTGTAGCGGTCACTATTGTAGCTGCAGATCCTCCGTCCCTCTGCAGCCAGGCTCCGGGGGCATCTGGGTCTAGCACATCGGTGCCACTAGCCGGCGCAGGCACTTCGCCAGTGCAGGCGTTTTGCCGGTGCTTCGCCGGCGCATACGGTGGCTCCCTCCACTGTTTCCCGAGTGTCGGGACTGAAACCACCTGCGTCAAACCTGAGCAAAACTGGTCATGCTTGACCGCCGTGGCACCAGCCCTTTTGTACCGTTTGCTCCCAGTGTCCATCTTTGACTGCGGCTCATCTCGGGTACAAAAGCAGTCCGGTACCTCCTCTCTGTCGTCCGAGGTGCTCCGCTGTGCTGTCTCTATGCCCAGCTGTCACTGCTGCTTTTCGGGGCTCTCAGCATGCTTGCGCTCCCCCTCCTGCTGCTCCGTCTCTGGCTACGGGGAAAACTGAGCTGAGTTCGCTGCTCTCCCTCCATGCTGCGGTCACGCTTAGTGCTGTGCTCTTCGGCTGGCTTATCGTTCCCGATGGACACAGGCTCCTCCTCTTGTGGCTCTGATTCCACCGTGTTACCTAGCTCGTAGCCTGTAGCTTCTGTGTTTGGCGCCCACCTAGCTCCGTGGCTAATTTCTCCATTGCTACTAGCAAGGCTATTAGCTCCTCCCAGCAAGATAGCTTAGCGTCTTTTGGCGTCAACAGCCTTTCAACCCACAGCTTCTTGCTCCGTGTGTGTTCGGCAAAGTAGTCAGCGAGTAGCCCGACAGCATCTGCATAAAACTCTGTCTTCCCTAATGTGTGGAAAATTGTCTGACCTTCTATGCCGAGATTGTGAACCAAAAGTGCTCGCCTCCGCACTGCGTCATGTTTACCCAGGCTCAACACCCCAATGTACTTCTCAAACGCGGTCAACCAACGAGGCCACACAATTGCTGGTTCTGGTGTAGAAACGGCCGTAGAGGTGCCCTGCACACCTCCATGAGTTAATCCTCAGTCGCCAAATGTTATGTTGACGAGAGACCTGACCCATGTTGAACTGAGCAATGAACTGAACTTTATTACAGACACTCTCAATATACATACTGGTCGTAGCCCGCCTGATGTCACCACCCCCAGACGGCTATGGCAAGCCCCAGCAGCCAAACCCACACATCACAGATTAGTGAATGAGATGGAAATGTAGATGATGTCTGTTAGGGTGACTAAAATCAAAAGAAAATAACAATATTAACCATGTTTGGTAAGTGAACTCCCTAGAAGCACTGTTATGGTGGGTTTATGCCCCTTTCTGCTCTGGTGCGCCTGCCCTATGCTTACAACAAGGTCGGCACTCACGTGGCTGTATATATGCTTAATTTTTTTGTATCTACTAGGCCAAGCATCCTGTTAAATGAGAGGTTGGATTTTGGACATGTAAAGTCAACGTGCACAGACAACGCTGTCGCAAAATTTGGGCTGCACACACTCAACCATAGAGGGGATCCACAAGCGGAGCTGATGACAAAATTTATGTCACACAAGCCTCGTGCTCAAGCAAATGTACAAAACAGAGGTGGAGCATAAAGCCACCTTTAATTGCGCCTTTTGTCTCCCTACTCACAGATGGACAGCTAGGCTGACCAATAACATGGGGTTACAAAAATAATTTTTTTGTAAGTTGTCTGTGTTTTTTCAACTGATTTAAGACAATTTTGTACCGCTGAATCCGAAAATGACATCCGTTTCTCTTGATCAGGTCGGGTTTTTATGCTAAGTTGATTTTTAAAAAATCTGATCTTCTGACTAAATCAATTACATTTTTGTGACATTATCGGTTGATTTTTGTTAATATTTCTCATCCGAAATAGATTTTTAAGAGAAAAAAATCATTTTCTAACACAATTTATTGATCAAATGTTACAAACTTCGATTACTGTAAATTGAATAGGAGACACTGATAAAGGTAAGTATATGTAAATTGAATGTTACGTCATCATTGTTCAAAATTCAGAGCTTCAGCTTCCGTTTATTCAAACCTCTAGAATGTTCAGCGGCAGGGATGTCTCTCTTCAGAGTCCAACAGTAATCAGCCATCATGACAATTTATGACATCATGTCATAAATTGGCGCATGCAAACTCTTCAGAGTTTGAGAAATTTCAAGAAATAAAAAAGAATTTTGCATCATATAAAGCGAAAATATCTGTACATGTAAACAACATGTGGCCATAGTTCAAAAAGTTGACCTGATTGAGCAAAACCAATGTGATTTTTGGATTCAGCTCATCAAAATTGTCCTAAATCAGCTAAAAAAAACTTAGACAATAAATTTGGTGTTGACCAGTGTAATAGACCAACGGGTGGGTTTTAAGGATGGGAACAAAGCTGGAAGAATTAAAACCGCTTCTCAGAAACAAAAATTATATAAAGGCTGTGTATCATTTTTAAGAGGAATTAGTGTTTTGATATATTTTTTTTTCCAATAATCATGTGACCAATAGACAGTTTAGAAGTTTAAAACCTATGAAAACACAAATTTTCAGTCAATGATCCTTTAAAGAAAAGAGTGATGTGAACATGAACAGAAGTGGAGATGATAAAAGAGTGCTTGCTAGCTAGCTAGCTTTTATTTTTAACCTTTATTTATACAGGGTAGCTCCACTGAGAGGCAACCTCTCTTTTTCAAGGATGGCCTGTTTACATTCACACCTGGAAGCTGCCCAGTACAACCACAGACTGACCTGTGGCACTGAGCAGCTGGGGTTAAGGGCCTTGCTCAAGGGCACCACAGTGGGGTTAAGGAGGGTGGGGCAAACATTGCTATGTCATCTGTCCCACCCAGATCTGATCCTACCAGTCCTGGGATTGAATCAGTGACCCACCGCTCACCAGTCCAAATCCCTAACCATTAGGCCACCACTACTCGAGCTTCCATCTAGTAGGAAGCTATGAAAGTGATTGGACTGATGGACTTTGGAAAAGTACAGTATATATATAAACAGTGACTGGCAGACAATATCAAATTTCATATATGTAAAATCACAATAAAACATTTTATATGATGTTCATTGCATGTATTATATATATCCTCGTGCTAAATGGGACCTTGCAAAATAAGTGATTTGTAAAAAAAAAATAGACATGATAAAGTGTCCATCACAGCTTTGACTTGGGAAGGCTTAGCAGAGGCTATGTATCTTTGTGATAGGGATATAGCACCCCATAACCCCAGTTTAGTGCATGTGTGTACCTTATTAATTTAAGGGTTATGTCCATGCTTTTGTCGCTCACTACTAGAAATCTCTTTGAATACAGTTATTTGCCAAATTCAAACATTCAGTTTTGTTTCCACCTACAGCATAGTTGTAAGTCAGGTTAAAAGGTCTGTCGTTTGCCCGCAAGTGCCTCTCCTCCTCTGTGAAAAGAGAAGGCAGAGAAATGTTAGTTTAACTGCTGCATACAAGCTACAACATGCAAAAACAAAAGTTCAGTAATATTTTGACCCATATTATACATATGTACAACATAAAGTGAAGACAAAGGATCATGACATATAGCTTGTCAGCATGTCAAAGTTGTTTTATGGACCATCTCTCACCTTTCTTCTTTTCTTTTCCACACGGTTGCTGAAAATATGACATAATTGATCCCATCTTTAGCAGTATTTCTCCATAATCTACAACCTAAAGAAAGTGAATTAGAGTACACATGACACAGTGGTATGCAGTATATTGGAGAGGAAAATATGTTTGTGTGTAACTACATGTGTATTATTATTACAATGACTTAGTTTGGGTACAGTTCAAATGAAACATATTGGAGCATGTTAAAGTGCTATCAAGATTTACATAATAGATGGATAAAAAGGAACTGGGACAAAATAATAAAATAGCAAAGATTCACAGGACTGTGTGTAACTATTGCTGAATAAAAGTGGTCAACTGATGCTAAAGATTACTATTTTTATTCCTATATCTGTGCCAATAATTGTGACCTGGCAAGGGACTGCAGATGTAAATTAGCTTAAAGCTAACTCTGGTACAATGCATCAAATGTAAACATTTATGTTTATTATTGTACATGATCCCTTTTCAAATAAAAAGTAATGTGACATAACCCAGTTCGATCTGAATTGGGTTGGACCAGGGCATGATTATCTACATGTGTTATTGTGAAGAAGTACATACCAAAATATTCACAAAAAATGAGCTATCATTTACAAATTAGAAGATAATCAGTCATAGACATCTTTTAAAATGTCTCAAACATCCATCCATCCACTTGCTTCTTTTTATTCCTGCTCAGCGACAGTTACTATTACATTCAAAATTCTAATTTTAGACAATAGTGCAGACTTCATAATTTGTTGATATGCATGATCTGAAAAAGGTCTAAATTTAGGAAGTTGAAGAATCCCACATTTGTGCATAAAATGAGCAGGTTTGTACATGTGACTCCAGGGGCTCTATTAGGACGGTCTACTCAACAGTCTGTCTTTGGTGCACAGTAGGGGTATACCATATCATATCGTTCACGATAATACTGGTTTAATTTTTGATTAGTTAGTTAGTTAATTCCCTTCCACAGCATGTGGAACACCATTTCTGGTGTATGGGCCAGTGCCTATCTCCCTTTCTCTGATCCTAGGCCACACAGCTACTGTAAGCAGTGAAAGCTACAGTGGGGGGTCGGTCCTCTGGTAGCTCTGTGCGTAACTTTCCTTTCCCCGTTCTATTATGCTGAGCACCATGCTAGAAGGCGGAAAGTACCATTTTTATATGGTCTTTGGTATGACCCGGCCGGGATTTGAACCCCTGCCTCCCGGGTGTGGGGTGGATGCTCTACCAACTGAGCCACCACTCTGGTTTTATTTTTTGATACCGGTGTAAAAATGAATATCGCAATATTTGGGGTTCGTTACGCAGCCAGCAGAAGTTACCCGTTACCATAGAAACAACAACAAAAAACATGGCGCGAGAAGCGGCGCTCTGTGTTTGGAACATCTGCGTCTAGCTACTGTATATGGAAGTAATTTAGTTTTAAGGCTGTTTCAGACTGCTGCCTTCTTTAAAAAAAAATGGAGCAGCGATGTAAATAATCTGCCTGCGTTTTTTTTCTGGATGTCAATAACACGGTTTCAGTGAAAAGTTTTACTTCACCCTGAAACAGTGTTGTTGATGTCCGGACTCCGAAGTGTCCAGAGGTTTATTTTTGTTCCCTTGTGGCTGCTCCAGATTGATTTATTCAACCAACCCAAAGAAAAAAAAAATCTGTTAACAGCCCCAGGAGTCGTCTGTGCAACGGCGATTTCTAACAAGGGTAAACTGAGAGAAAGAGAGAGATGGGAGGTCTGATGCAGCAGTCATTTATCTGCAGAAGTGTCTTGTTTGGCGAAACAGCAGGCAGGTAGGCCAAATGATGAAATAATACTTTTAAATAACCCCACTCCCTCCCTGTTTTATTTAGACCCTCTTCCTGACCCGGTGAAATAACATACTAAACTGCAGCAGGCAAGGACAACCCCTCACAGCACCAGTAAATATACAGGGAACTGGCATTGAGATGGTGACATCCTACAAGTTGGAGGATGCGCCTCGCCAGCGATTCCAGCTGTCAAGCTCTACGGGACAGCTGGAGCCCAATTACCTCATCAGCTGAGACGCTGTCAACCATTATAAAAGGGAGCAGCTCCGATCATTCGGTGCTGTGACCTTGCGCACGATTATCCACGCTCTTCTCTGGCGTGGGTAAGGCTGGAACCCCTACGTCCAACGCCAGCCACCCTTCTGTCATCCTGCATCGTGTGTAAGTGTTTACCCTTGTCGTCGTTTGTGTTTTGGCCCCACGAGGCCCTGTTCCTTTGTTCCTTCCCCCTTATCACAATAAATAACGCAAACTCACTGGTCTGCCCTCGGCTCTCATTGTATGGCTCGCGAGAGCCATACGTAACAGTAGGTCACAGCCAAGTGAGTTGCCGGCGGCTGTGAGTTTGCAGTTTTGGACTTTGTTCTTCCCGGTCTGGGTGTCAACGCTGGGAGCATGCTGACTCCCCGGAACCGCGCTCGGCGCTTGGGCAACAAGCTAGCTAGCGCCCTGGAGTACGTCGACGGGACGCTCTTCACCGCTAGCCTCGACAACGACCCAAACCTGATTCGCTGGCACCTAGACTACACTGAGGTTCTTAATAATCTTCCTCGCTACGCCGACCACCCCGAAGTCAGCGCGAGGAGGGCTGAACTCGCCACGCAGCGCAAGACACTCTGTGGGCTGGTGGGAAATCCCGGCAGGAAGACGAAGAGGAGGCATTCCCGCTCCTCACGCCCGGATCCCATTCCAGCCTCCACTCCGGTCCACGAGTTCGCTCCGCCCAGGGGTGATCCCTACCAGAGAGCTTCGTCATTCAGGAATCCCTTGGAGAAGCTCCAGCTCGCAGCTGCTTCCATCTGGGATCACGTGGCGGTGGTTCGTTCAGCAACAAGTCCTTCTCTAGCTTTTGATCATATGACGGCGGCAGTCAGACTGGTGGAGAGGAATCCTAGGTTAAGGGACTTCCCGGAGTTTGCCGATCTCCTCACCTCGGTTTCGGCACAGGAGCGGCGATTCCCAAACCTTACCTTCGCCTCGCCCCCTGCAAGTAGCCGTCGTCACACTGGTTGTTGACCTCAGTATGAATCCCGTCCGGATCCAGTTCCGGGTCGCCGCAAGGTCTCAACTCCCCACACAGCTGTCATTCCTGCGCCTCATCAGAGGGGAAATCCCGCAGCCTCGTCTCCCGAGCCATCTTCCCCCAATGTTACATCAGTGCTCTGGGCCCGGCTCATCTCGGCTGTCGCCCCCTCCTCCTCGATGCATTTCCCGGCTGCTGTGTGCATCCAGAGTCCTGTTTTGGCGAGCTCCGTCCTGGAACCATAGTGAGCGGCTCCCCGACGTCTTCCCAGGGGGTCCTCCATTACCATCCGGTGGGAGAAGGAAGGAGCAACGTCCGCCACAGTGGTCACCACCCAGCCTCCAGGAGACAGGCAAGTCCCAGTTAATTCATCCACTTATTGTGATTTGCTCTGTCAGACTCCTGGAGGTGGAGTTCGGGGTTTGCAGCTCCCCGAACTCCCACCACCTGCCGTGGCTGTAATTATTAATCCCGCATCCTCTGTGTCTCCCTCCGCTGAGCGGTCCTTGACGCCAGGCCAACGTCATGGGATGAGGAGTGGGCCTGTGGTTCTGGAGAGCCTGGTTCCAGTTCTGCAGCTACGCTGTGGGTGGAGGAGGAGAGCGGACTGCAACGTGGAACCTGTGCCGACGATGAAGCGTCCCCGGGTCTCCACGGAGGAGCGGTCTGGTCCAGCGGGACGAGGTTCTCCTGCCACCACGCCGTGTGGGCCATCGGCGTGGGCACCGGTGCCGGAGGACTCGCAAGCTGTGCGCACCATCATGCCAGCTGCGGAGCCCGACGCAGCTGAGTGGGAGCCTGAAGACGACCTCCTGCCGCCTCAACCTGGATCTTCGCAGTCCTGGACGGCGTCAGAGCCCGAGATCAGGCAAGTGCTCTACTTTATCTTTATCCTTCTCATATTAGAGCATTTTAACCTGTCTCTATGGGAGATGAGCCGGGTGCAGCCCTCCACTGCGTCCGAGCTTATCTCGCCGGGTTCTGGCGCTGCCGGTGATCCTGATCCCGGTTCTTTTCTCTCTCCTGAGCCTTCTCCCGGCGCCGACCCAATCGGGGTCCGACGTGGGTTCTACCGAGACCCAGTCGGGGTCCGTCGCGGGAGCAGCCGCGATCCTATTGGAGTGCGACGCTGGTGCTACAGAGACCCAATCAGGATCCAACGTGGGTGCAGCACCAGTGATATCCAGGTCCGGTGAGGGAGCTGCAGATCCCCTGCCATCGGACATTGGACCTGCTTATTATCATCTTCTTCCCTTTCTTCGTCGTCATCTGAGTCACCCTCATCTTCCCCCCAAGCTTTCTCCACCAGGGCCCATATGGACCTCTCACTGTAGGCCCGGCTCGCCCTCATTATCTTCCTCCACAGGGAAGCCGTTGCCCCTCTCTCCCCTACGGGCCTGGTGGCTAAGCGATGCGGGTCAGCCGCCAGAGGGACTGCCGTGCCCATTCGGCTCTTTGGTGCGGCCACCCGACCTATGGGACTTCCGGTTCGGCGATCTGGTCCGGCCGCCTGAGATACTGTGTTTCCTGGCCTGGGATTCGGGTAGGCCGTCTGAACTTTTCCCTTCACCCCTGTTGGCGGTTTGGACGCTGGGTGCGGGGAGACCCTCCAAACTGAATTATCTCTGCTGTGCCTAGTCTTTGTGTTTGTGTGGGTGCAGCCATGTAATCCCTCGTAATTGTTTAGCGTGCTTTTTTTTTTTCTTCCCCTCCTGTTTGAGGGACGCCTGTATTTATTAGATTTTGCCTTAGGAGTCTCTGCTCTTATTTTATGGTCTCCAGGGTTGTCTGTCTGTTCATCATTATTGTTGCCTATGGAGTATTGTGGTTTTTTCCTGTACCTCATTCTCTGTAATTGCCACGTTTATCCTCTGCCTAAGTAGTGTTTTTTTCCCCTTCCCTCCGCATATTGTTGCCTATGGAGTATTGTGTGTTTTTTTTTTCCCTCATACTCTGTATTGCTTCATTGTTAACTGTTGATATTTTTTCTTTTTCTGCTTCTCTCCTGGCCTGGGCCCCATCCGGCCAGTAACACGCATGGAGGGGGAGATACTGTCACACTGGCAGTTCTTACCGGCCCAGCTCTTATTGTGACAGTGTCTCAGCGGGCTTCCAGCTGTCAAGCTCTACGGGACAGCTGGAGCCCAATTACCTCATCAGCTGAGACGCTGTCAACCATTATAAAAGGGAGCAGCTCCAATCATTCGGTGCTGTGACCTTGCATATGATTATCCATGCTCTTCTCTGGTATGGATAAGGCTGGAACCCCTACGTCCAGCGCCAGCCACCCTTCTGTCATCCTGCATCCTGCAAACTCACTGGTCTGCCCTCGGCTCTCATTGTATGGCTCGTGAGAGCCATACGTAACACAGTGGCGTTACAGCAGCCGATAGGAAGAGACTGAACAAACTGATCAAGAAAGCTAGCTCTGTCCTGGGGCAGCGCCCTGACCCAGTGGAGGAGATGGGAGAGAGAAGGATGGTGGCTAAACTGTCATCTCTGCTGAAGTCCGAGTTCCACCCTATGCAGGACATACTGAATGCACTGAGGAGCTCATTTAGCAGCAGACTACATCATCCTAGGTGCACAACCGAGAGGTTTCGCAGGTCCTTCCTACCTACAGCTGTCAGACTGTACAATCTAAGCAGGTCTGCTCGCAGAGATTCAATTCAATTCAATTCAATTCAACTTTATTTATATAGCGCCATTTCACAACAACAGTCATCTCATAGCACTATCAACTGTAGGGGGAACCCCCACAGTTGCAGAAAGACCCCAGCAATCAGGCGATCCCCTGTGAGCAAGCACTTGGCGACGGGGGAGAGGAAAAACTCCCTTTTAACAGGAAGAAACCTCCAGCAGAACCAGGCTCAGGGAGGGGCAGTCATCTGCTGCGACTGGCTGGGGGGTGAGGGGATAGAGAAGAAGAAAAGAACAGACATGTGGAGAGCAAACAGCACGATGGGGACTCAATCTATGGGAGAGAACAAACAAATGTTAATGACCAGCAAAAAAAATATTTCATTGAGAGTGAGAAAAGGAGAGAGGCCCAGTGCATTACTGGAGGTCCCCCGGCTGACTAAACCTATTAGCAGCATAACTAAGGGAGGGTTCAGAAACAAATGATCCCTCCCTAATTGTAGGCTATATCAAAAAGGTAGGTTTTAGCCCTATTCTTAAAAACAGAGATCGAGTCTGACTCCTGAATCCAGATTGGCAGCTGATTCCACAGGAGAGGAGCTTGATAACTGAAGGCTCTGCCTCCCATTGTACTTTTGGAGATTCTAGGTATTACAAGTAATCCTGCATTTTGGGAGCGTAGTGCTCTGTTAGGATAATACGGTAGTATCAGATCTTTTAAATAAAAAGGAGCCTGATTGTTTAGAGCTTTGTAAGTAAGAAGAAGGATTTTAAAATTAATTCTAAACTCTATGGGAAGCCAATGAAGGGAGGCCAGAACCGGAGAGATATGATCTCTCTTTCTAGTACCTGTTACAACTCTTGCTGCAGCATTTTGGATCAGCTGAAGACTTTTTAAAGATGTTTTAGGACAACCTGATAATAAAGAATTACAATAATCTAATCTCGAGCTAACAAAAGCGTGGATCAGTTTCTCAGCATCACTCTGAGACAAGATGCTCCTAATCTTGGCAATATTACGCAAATGATAGAAGGCAGTCTTAGAAACAAATTTAATATGTGAATTGAAGGACAAATCCTGATCAAAAATAACTCCAAGGTTCCTCACAGAGCTATTAAGAGAAAGAGTAACCGCATCCAAACTGAAAGTTTGATTTAGAAAGGAATTTCTAAGGTTTCTTGGACCAACAAGAATGACAGAGATAGCAAAAAGACGTGACAACCTAATAGTATTGAATGCAAAAGACTCAATAGACTTACACAATGGTCCCCTCCGGTATACAACTAGGAAAATACCGGTCGCTACGGAGGGCAACAATATGTATGTGTACATAATCATACCATGTAGGATAACTAAGTAGACGGTAATGCTGTTTCATTCCATCTAGCTACAATGCTCCGCACTGTGTGTTTATATATTTATATATTTATTCCATCTAGCTACAATGCTCCGCACTGTGTGTGTTTATATATTTATATATTTATTCCATCTAGCTACAATGCTCCGCACTGTGTGTTTATATATTTATATATTTATATGTACATATGTATACTCGCTGCTCTTGTTTTTTTTTTTTTTTTTTTTTTTTTTTTGTCTTCTGATTGTTGCTCTGAGTGTTGCTATCCCTGTACTGTTGCAATCCTGGAATTTCCTCATTGTGGGACTAATAAAGGCTTATCTTATCTTATCTTATCTTAAATTAATTTAATATGTTAATTTAATATGTTAAAATGATTAAAACCCCCTCATGCCCAAGAGTATAGAAATGAGACGAAGACAGAAAGAATGTGCAACTCGAGTGGTTGCTGAAGCAAAAACTTGAGTGTGGGAGGAATTCGGTGAGGCCATGGAACAAAACTTTTACTCGGCCTCGAAGAGATTCTGGCAAACTCTCCGGTGGCTCAGGAGGGGGAAGCAGCTCTCTGTCCACACTGTGTATGGTGCGGATGGGGCACTGCTGACTTCGACTGGGGATATTGTTGGGCGGTGGAAGGAATACTTTGAGGATCTCCTCAATCCCACAGACACGCCTTCCACAGAGGAAGTAGGGCTTGTGGACGAGGGCCTTGACTCGCCCATCACAGGGGTTGAGGTTGCCAAAGCTCCTTGGTGGCTGGGCCCCGGGGGTGGACAAGATTTGCCCTGAGTACATCAAGGCCCTGGATGTTGTAGGGCTGTCATGGTTGACGCACCTCTGCAACATTGCAAGGAGGCCGGGGACAGTTCCTTTGGCATGGCAAACCGGGGTGGTGGTTCCCCTCTTTAAAAAGGGGACCAGAGGATGTGCTCCAACTTTAGATGGATCTCACTCCTCAGCCTCCCTGGGAAGGTCTATACCAAGGTACTGGAGAAGAGAGTGTGGCTGTTGGTCAAACCTCGAATTCAGGAGGAGCAATGTGGTTTTCGTCCTGGCCGTGGCACATCGGGCCAACTCTTTACCCTCTCGAGAATCCTCGAGGGTTCGTGGGAGTTTGCCCACCTAGTTTACATGTGTTTTGTGGACTTTTAGAAGGCATTCGACTACGTCCCTCGAGGTTCTTTGTGGGGGGGGTGCTTCGGGAGTATGGGGTATTGGGCTTGTTGTTACGAGCTATCCGGTCTCTACATCACCGTTGTGAGAAATTGTTTCGTACTGCCAACACTCGGTCGGACTCATTCCCAGTGAGAGTTGGACTCCGCCAGGGCTGCCCTTTGTCACCGATCATGTTTATAATTTTTATGGACAGGATTTCAAGGCGCAGCCAGGGAACGGAGGGTGTCATGCTTGGTGACCACAGATTCTCATCTCTGTTGTTTGCAGATGATGTTGTCCTGTTGGCTTCATCCAGCAATGACCTACAGATCTTACTGGGACGGTTTGCCACTGAGTGTTGAAGGGGTTGGGATGAGAATCAGCACCTCCAAGTCCGAGTCCATGGTCCTCAGCCAGAAAAAAAGTGGATTGTCCTCTCCGGGTTGAAGACAAGCTCTTGTCCCAAGTGGAGGAGTTTAAGTATCTCAGGGTCTTATTCACGAGCGAGGGGAGAATGTAGCGAGAGATAGACAGACAGATTGGGGCAGCGTCTGCAGTGATGTGGATGTTGTACTGGTCCGTTGTGATGAAGAGGCAAATAAGCTCTAATGCAAAGCTGTTGATTTACAGGTCAATCTATGTTCCTACCCTCACCTATGGTCACAAGCTTTGGGTAGTGACCGAAAGAATGAGATTGTGGATACAAGCGGCTGAGATAAGCTTTCTTTGTAGGATTGCTGGACTCACCCTCAGAGATAGGGTGAGGACCTCAGTCATCCAGGAGAGGCTCAGAGTAGAACTGTTGCTCCTCCACATTGAAAGGAGCCAGTTGAGGTGGTATGGGCATTTGATCAGGATGCCTCCTGGACGCCTCCCACTTGAGGTGTTTCTGGCACATCCCACTGGGAGGAGACCCCGGGGCAGACCCAGGACTCGCTGGAGAGATTATGTCTCCCAGTTCGTCTGGGAATGACGTGGTATCCCCTCTGAAGAGCTGGAGCAGGTGGCTGGGGAGAGGGAAGTCTGGGCTTCTCTGCTTGAACTGCTACCTCTACGACCCGGACCTCCGGAAAAGTGGTAGAAGATGGATGGATGGATGGATGGACAGAATCAATGTGGTGAATGAGTATCTGGTTATATTATACTGCTGTAGCTGCTTATACTGTAGTTTGGGGTTTACATTTTAAATGTAATAAATATGTTGCATTAACCATAGCTAAATTGCTCTTACAATTATAAGGCAATGTTTTCAGGACTATTCAGATGTTTTAAGAAAAACCTTTTTAATTTTCACAACTATGTACTATATGTAGTCTGCAGTACCAACTTTACTCTCATGTGCTTATTACCGTTCTCTCCTAAATTTATTTTCTCATTTTTTAAACATCTTTTCATAAAAGTATACTTTTTTTATTTTGAACGTTTTTGGTTCCAAATTTGTGACCCTTTTCATGCATGTAACATTTTACCAAAAACCTCTTACCTTGTGTTTTTATTCGGAAAAGTTGAAGAAATCAGAAGGACCACCAGATTAAAATTCAGATTAGTCAATCAGTTTTTATTAATAATCAATAGATCAACTGACTATTAAAATCCAAATTTATAATTTTCATCCCAGCTGAAAGTTATTACATTTATAACTAGCTTGATGCCTATTATTTTAAAATGTTGGCCTACTAAAACTGTAGTGGTTTCTGGTTTTCAACAATAGGGTGGCCTAAGATGAAGTCAAATTCCCAGCCTGAATTTTTGTCCCGAGTCCACCCCTCAGTGCACTTAAGATGTGGTGGTTTATAATATTTTCTGGTCATGTTTGATACAGAATAAAAAAAAAAGTTTGAAACACATTCTAAACTGCTCTTTATAAACTGGAGAAATAAGAGTTTGTTTTTACTGAATATGTTGAACATAATTAACGCTGGCCTGTGAAACTGTACTTTATAAATTTAAAAGAAAAAACTGTATTCTGCGATATTGTAAAGAATATCGTTATCGTGAAAATTCACAGAAATATTGTGATATCATTTTTGGGCCATATTGCCCACCCCTAGTGCACAGCGCATGTGGCCCAGTTCATTTTGTTATCACAGCAGCAGGAAAACAGTCTATGCTGGTCGAAAAGTGCAAAGATACTGGTCTAATTACAAACCCCAATTCCAATAAAGGGACATTGTGTAAAACATAAATAAAAACAGAATACAATGATTTGCAAATCCTTTTCAACCTATATACATTTGAATGCACTACAAAGACAAAAATTTAATATTCAAATTGATAAACTTTATTGTTTTTCGCAAATATTCACTCATTTTCATGTTCCAAAAAATCTGGGACAGGGGCATGTTTGCCACTGTGCTACTGTATATCACCTTTCCTTTTAACAACACTCAATAAGCGGTTAGGAACTGAGGACACTAATTGATGAAGCTTAGTTTATGAAATTCTTTCTCATTCTGCTTGATGTACGACTTCAGTTGCGTCACAGTCCGTGGTATCCGTTGTCGTATTTTGCACTTCATAATGTGCTACACATCTTCAATGGGAGACAGGTCTGAACTGTAGGCAGACCAGTCTAGTACTCTTTTGTTGCAAAGCTATACTATTGTAACACATGCAGAATGTGGCTTGGCATTGTCTTGCTGAAAAAAAGCAGGGACGTCCCTGATGTCCAGATATGCAAGCTGACCAGGTCATGGGCACTAACACAGGTATGAGGGTTCAATGGACTGATAACTAGACTTAGAGGCCATGTCCCTTCCTGTGTAGGCCTTTTTATCTTCCCCACAAGCTAACGGCAGTAAACAGCTGTTTACGTTCCTCCAGACGCTAACGTTAGCTTAGCACTCAACCACCTCCAGCACATTGTCGGCAGGCAGCAAAGAGATCATCCTGAAGCAGTCCACATTATTGCAGGGGATTTTAACAAAGCATGCTTAAAGACTGTACTCCCCAAATTCCACCAGCATGTTGTGTCTCACAAGAGGGGAAAGAACACTGGATCATGTTTATAGCAACATTAAGCACGCCTATAGAGCCACCCCCTCTCCCACCTTGGACAATTAGACCATCTCTCCCTGCTTCTAATACCTGCCTACACCCCCCTCAGGAAGAGAATCAGAATCAGAATCAGAATCAGAATCAGAATCAGAATCAGATTTATTGCCAAGCACATTTACAAGTAAACAAGTAAACATACGAGGAATTTGACTTGACATTGGGCGTGCACGAAAGGCGCATCCCAATGACGCGGCAGCCATGAAAGGCGCTTGTCATATGGGGGGGGGGGTGAAGGGGGGGGGAGGATAGGGAAAAACACAATAGGAGAGAGAAAAAAAGCATTGTTGATCAAAATAGAGCTCATTTTATGACCAAAATTTTGATTACAAGAAAAAAACTCTCAAATGCACAATTAGCAGACAATAGATCACACAATGACAAAGCAGTAGTTGACAGAGTCAGTGTATTGTGAATATATATCAGTAATTGTGTCAGTAGTGTAATGTTGAATGCAAGTGTAGGTGTGTCAATTGCTAGTGAACAGCAGAGGGTGCCTCCTGGCAGTGGATAGATGTTAAAGTCATGTGATCTAAACAGTCTAGAGTCTCTCGCTCTGCTTGCAGATGGTAAATTGTCACATGGTGCACTGTCCTTGAGCGTTCATCTGTTGAAACAATAACAACTGTGTCATTGTTTGGGTTAGCAGGCAGAGCTGCTCCTTCCGCTTATCTTCATCAGGAGGAATGTAAACACGGGGCACCAAAGACAAGGTCAAATCAAATCAGCACAGTGCACTCAGAGAATAGAATTTTTCCTCACCCGTGCAATTCTGTGCTTTCATAATTTCCATGTGCAGGCTTAAACTTTTTTCCATGGAGAGCACAGGGCTCCAGATGTATTCCTCCACTGAATCACTGTCATTCAGTTCACCGTTTGCTGCTACTCGTGCCCTCCCCAACTGGTCGAATTTGATGAAGGAGCTTGCCGGGTCCGCTTTGATCAGCTCTCTCACCTTCCTTCAATTTCTGATGCATCAGGGAACTTCACAGCCAAAAATAGAAGTCCTGAGATCATAACCAATAATGTTTCCACAGATGCATGAATTCCAATGTCCATGAGTCTCCTCGCAGGTTCCAATTCTTGGGCTCCCCCTTGGCCCGATTCTTGTTGAAAAATAGTGACAATAGCACATTTAAGCTGCTTAAAAATCCATAATTTCCCTTTAGATTAAGATTCAGCAGAAGAAGAGCGACTAAACACAGACAAAAACGCAACATTGCAAAGCTGGGAATAGGTCAGGAAGGCAGACGAGAGGAGGGAAGAAAAATGCGACTGCTGTCTCTCAAGGCAAGAAGAAGAAAGGCAAGAAAGAGTCCCCCCCACCACCAACCAAACAGACAATTAAAACCTGGCCTGAAAATGCTCTCCTCCAGCTACAAGAGTGCTTTGCCTGCACTGATTGGAGCATCTTTGAACAGCAGGATCTGGACACCTACACCGAGTCTTTCCTTTTCTACATTAAATGCTGTGTAGAAAATGTGACAGTCACCAAATACATCCGGGTCTTTCCAAACCGCAAACCCTGGATGACCAGTGAAGTCCAGGCTCTAATTAGAGCCTGTAACTCAGCCTTCAGACAGAGGGACAGCTCTCTGTACAGCACTGCCAGAGCCAACCTGAGGAGAGACATAAAACTTGCTAAGAACACCAATAGGAGGAAGGTGGAGTGCTTCCTCACAGGCAACAACCACCGACAGATGTGGAGAGGCACGCAGGCCCTCACCAGCTACTGGGGCCAGAGCCCCCAACATCAGACAGCAGCCTCACTCTGACAGAGGAGCTTAACAGCTTCTTTGCCTGGTTTGAGTGTAGTGGACTTGAAACGGTTATCTACGTCTGCGTTGTGTTGTGTAGGGAAATAACTCCAACAGCGGGTTCACAGCTGGCACTTTTGTTCTGTGCAGGGTCAATGCAGTTTTTTTAAACATGTGCTGCATTACAAAATTATATATTAACAAAATACATTCCAAAAGTCAAACCAAACACAGTAAAACTGAAATAAATAAAAATCAAATAAACACAATTGCACTCAAAAGCATCAATAAATAAAAAAACACTCAAATTAGGTAGTTACATATAAAAATAAAAACTAAAAAAAATATAAAGTGACTCAAAATATTAACTTAAGTGCAGCTTCAAATAAAACTCACATTATAACATTTTTAACATGAAACATACCTATGAAAGACAAGGATTAATCAGTGAGGCACACGCAGCAGCAGCACACTCTTGTCCTGTCTAATGCAAAAGGAAAAAAACGGCCTCTGAGCGGACACGATGATTAAACAGCAATAAAAGTGATATTTTTCTGCTCAGAAGTTACTAAACCTTAATGAAAGCCCTTCTGCAGTGTTATTCGATTATCAATAAGCACTTATTACAGCAAAGAAGACAAAGTTTAAACTTAAAAACTCATTAGAGAGAGGAGAGCCACATACACAAATCTAATCTGTGCAGGGTCCACACAGTTTTAGCTGGGAAAACCCCTGCATGTGCAATGAGCCCATTTCCTTTGTCCCACCAATTAACGACCCAGTAACAACAAGGAAAATTGGAACCTCTAAATTATAAATTTGTTCCACTGACTCAAAATGAACTAGATTATTAATATTGTCACTTTACTATAGTTGTGAAGAAGTTCACTGAAAAATAAACATAAACATAATGCCTCAGCTACATACTCCCCCCTGAACTTCTCAGAACTTCTCAAATGGGGGTGTGTGACTGAGTCCAGAGGGTAGAATAAACTGTCATTTACAAAGTATTTATATATGCAACATGTTTGTCTCCCACCTCATAGGGAAAGTTAACAAAGGGAAGTTGGCTAGACTCCCAAATGTTCACTTGCAAAAGAAGTGCCTTATACACTCCCTCAAACAAATATCATGACAGTTATTAATTTATAATGCATGTTACCCTGAATATGAACCAATTCAAAATACATGACTTGCAGTAAGATAAATGTAAATGTACAACATAAAGACAGTATAACTGGTTTGGAAGCCCAGTGTTCTTTACAAAAACAAGCTTCTAGCAAACCCACCAACCACGTTGCTTGTGTGCATGTTCTTTTTGTGTCATGTTCTGAATCAGTCTGTTCACTGGTTTCACTATCCTTCCAACTCTTGTTCTAATCTGATGTATTGCATTACTCTGTGGGGGGGGGGGGCAATCTCATGAATCACAGGAGCTCCAGAGGTGTCTTCACTGGTCGACTGAGCCTGAAGTTGGGTCTGCTCTGCTGCTTTCTCTCAGGTAGCTCATTTCCATCATTGACCCTTGTCCTCAGTGGTGGACAGGCACTTCACCTTCAATATTACTGTCACTCCATGAGACTCCTCAGAATCTGACTCAACACTGGCACCAGCTCCGAACATAGTCACTTGTTTGGGGCTCTACAGCACCTGGCTCATCATTTGGTCATTTCAGCTACACAGGAAGCTGTACGCTTTGTACGGTCACAGTTGGATTCAGTGGACAAGAACATTCCCTTCAGACCCATTCTCCCCTTGTTCAGTCTCAGTGTCACTGACAAAAGACAATTTAGCATCACCATCCATTTCAATGGGAGGAAATTGGCCTGCAAAAGCAGTTTTCTGTGGACAACCCTTTTTCCTGTCCATTAGTGGTGTTGCCTGATGTGGTATGTATGACAGTTGGGGTTTGTGGAGATCACCGTGTAGAGAATGGACTCCCACCTATCAGCCAACTTTCTGCAACCACGCTCACCCCTTGTAGCTAGGAGGACTCTATCTCCCTCTTCAATGTCGCCACCTTTTTGTCTTTTGTTATACAGGTCTGCCTGACGCCGTTGACTGGATTTAGCATTGGTTTGAGCCAACGCAAGAGCTTCCTTGAGGTCATCTCTCATTTTTTTGACATAGCTGTGATAGTCTGTTACATCATTGTGTCTTTCAATGTTGTGAAACATGACATCCACTGGCAGTCTGGGGATACGGCCGTACATCAAATAAAAGGGAGCATAGCTTGTAGACTCGTGAACAGTACAGTTGTAGGCAAAAGTTAGTGTCTGCAGCGTCTGTGGCCACTTGTATTTTTCTCTGGGTGGTAGAGCTCTGATCATATTCCCCAGTGTTCTATTGAATCTTTCAGTGTGACCCATTGCCCATAGGATGATAGGGGGTTGTCCTTGATTTCTGCACATCAGCCACCTGCAAAAATTCTTGAATGGGCACCCTTTCGAAATTGCACCTTGGTCTGAATGAATTCTTTGGGGGAACCCATAAACAACAGAAGTATCTGTCTCACAACTGATGTGCAACTTGTTTAGCTGTTTGATCTGATCACTTAAAAGCATGCGCCATTATAGTGGAGTGGTCTGTCATGACTAGAACGTAAATGCCTCTTCCCTTTTGAGTCTTCTACAGACCAGAAATCTATACAAACAAGCTCAAGGGGGATGGTTGTTTTGATACTCTGTAATGGAGCTCTTCCTTTAGGCCAAGGGTATTACTGGTGACACAACGTTTGCAACACCTGGCATAGTCAGGACATCATGCTTCATGCTCACCCAGAAAATCCTCTGTCATGCTAGGTACGGAGTTCTGCTTTGACCCCTGATGGCCAGCAATTGTCATGGACACCTGTCAGGACATGACTGGTCAAGGCAGAAGGAGTGACATACTGATGGCGCCTTTTGCCAGTTTGTGAATCCTTGCTCACCCCTGTACAGACATACCATCCAGCATTTCTTAATTTGTCCACTGTTTCAGTGTTTTTGCACTTTAAAGGACTGATGTGCTCGTTTGTACGTGATTGAAGTCTGCCACATTCAACAAAGGAATAACTCTAGCTAGTGTGGGACTCTTTACTCTGATCATCTTGGAGCTCCTGAAGGGAAAACACAGGCAAGTGTGTTGACCTGGTGGCAGAGTTGTTCCAGGGTCTTGAGCTAGCCAGGAAATGACTCTTTGGTTTTGACCCCTGATCCCATTCACATGGCCTGTCAAAAACTGGCAGATACTTCTACATCACTCTGATCAAACAACATGTAGATTTTCCAAACGGGGTAAATAACTTGATAGTCATCTGGTTGGTGCTCAGTCTGAATTCTTCTGAACAGAGCTCTCTTTGACCTGCTGTGACTCCTCTAGCAAAGCTGCATAGGGTTCCATCATGGGCCTCTGACTAACCTGATCGTGGACAAAGAGCTGTCCTGCTCAAAGCGTCAGCTACAACATTTTTGCTGCCCAGGGATATACTTGATGCTGAAATTGTAGGGGACAATTTTGACACCCACCTTTGCTCACATGTGTCAAGTTTTGGCTTTGTGCGAATATACACTACCGTTTCAAAAGTTTGGGGTCACTTAGAAATTTACTTATTTTTGAAAGAAAAGCACTGTTTGTTTCAATGAAGATAACTTTAAACTAATCAGAAATACACTCTAATATCTAATATACATTGTTAATGTGGTAAATGGACTATTTCTACCTGCAAATGTCTGGTTTATTGGTGCAATATCTAGATAGGTGTATAGAGGCCCATTTCCAGCAACTATCACTCCAGTGTTCTAATGGTACAATGTGTTTGCTCATTGCGTCAGAAGGCTAATGGATGATTAGAAAACCTTGTACAATCATGTTAGCACAGCTGAAAACAGTTTAGCTAGGTTAGAGAAGCTATAAAACTGACCTTCCTTTGAGCAGGTTGAGTATCTGGAAAAATTATTATTTCAAACTACAAATCATTACTTTCTAACCTTGTCAATGTCTTGACTATATTTTCTATTCATTTTACAACTCATGGTGGTAAATAAGTGTGAGCTTTTCATGGAAAACACAAATGATTGTCTGGGTGACCCCAAACTTTTGAACCGGTAGTGTATGTTAAGAGTTATGTCTGTCCCAAACTGTAAAGTTGTGTACCTTTAACCAATGACTAAACTTGCCACAGACAGACCCATTTAAGTGCCAAAAACTCAAGACGAATGGGCAGTGATAAGTTTTTTCTGAGCTACGGGTGAGAGCTTTACTCTCTGGCTGGGAACAAAGATGGGAACAATGAAGACAGAGTAACACTGAATGCACACTCATACACTTCCATTTCCAGGGTTGTATATACACTTGGGCTCGACCTGAACTCCACTACAACCTACAAGTGGATGGGTGTCACTTGGTCTCTGATATAACCCCATCACTCGTTAGCTTCTGTTCTGCCTCTTCATTCATGGTGCATGCCATAGAGCCTGTGTCAAGAAGAGCTGGACACAGGCTCTCTCACAGTAAAGCTCTCACAGAGAGTGAGAGCTTTACTTGCAAAGCAATTGGGCATGCTTTACTGTCGCCCTCTCGGACCTGAGATAATACAGCATCTAACCCACCCTGTGACGCAGCTGTTGACAAGATGAACGGTTTATTAAAATCAGGGCGGGCGAGCACAGCAGACTTGAGAAGTGCAGTCTTTAGCTGTTCAAATGAGTCGTGTTCCTTATTGCAGTCAACGCGGGCTGAGCCTCCTGAAAGAAGCAGAACCTCGAGCATTTGTTTTTTCTCCCTTTAGGGGCAGCAGTCAATGTAAGAGGGGCTTGGCAACTTTAGAGTAGTCAGGTATGAACTGTTGATAGTTCATCACCAAGCCCCAAAATGATTTTATCTTTTTATGAGATGGTGTAATCCCATCCTCCATCATTAAATCAGCCTCTGTCATAGCAGTGATTGCCCTAATTTTGTCAGAGTCAGTAGAGATTCCATTTTCATCCAAAACATGGCCCAAAAATCTCACACTTCGCTTTAGCAGTTGGCACTTTTTAGGGGCTAGTTTCAATCCATGCTCACGCAGTCATTCAAAAACAATTTCTAACCTCCTGAGAGCCTCGGCTTCATTGGGTGCATATACAAGGAGGTCATCCAAATAGCAAAGCAGGGGTTAAGTAATTTTGGTCACCAATACGCCCATCATGAGACACATGAAACTGGCTGGGCTGTTACAAAGACACTGCAGCAGTCTGTTAAACTCATAAAGCCCCATAGGTGTTGTAAACGCTGTCAGCTTCTTATCTTCTTCTGACATGGCAATATTATAGAACCCAGATGTCCAAGTCCATGGCACTAAAGATTGCATTACCACCACAGGGCTGCCAGGCAGTCAGATTGATGGGGCAAAGGATGGACATCCTTGACTGTGCGTGCATTCAACCAGCGGTAATCCACACATATTTCTGAGATCGCCATTTTTCTTCCATACAAGCACTAGAGGGGATACCCATGTCACTGTCGGACTTGCGAATAAGCTCACGTTTCTCCATTTCCATCAGCACTTGTCGCAGCTTATGATACTGGCCTGGTGGAACACGACGGTATGGGAGTCTGAATGGTCAGTCGTCAGATAAGTGGATGCGATGAACAAAGTCTTTTGCCAGTCCACAGTTAAGTTTACTTTTTGAAAAGATGTCCTCATATTGATGTACAAGCTGTAGGAGTTGGGCTTTCCAGTGGTATGAAACCTCACAAGAGCCAATGTTTTAATCTTCTAGCCCTAGCTTCTGCAGGCTGTCATGGAAACGTGAATGGGGCAAAGGGCCATGACTGATTTGTGCCTCAGCATACACCGTTTGACTCTGGGCCTTGAATGTTTCTGGTGGCTTTTGTTCAAGAGTCCCATCAAGGTCTTCAACAGCAACAGAGGGGGATACATCTGCCACCTTAGTGTCCCTTTTTAATGTGATGGACTTATCACAGGTATTCAGGATGCGGATGGGGTCCCACCTATCACTGCTCATGGAAGCCACTGTTCTGCATACAATCACATCCTTTTTGTGAACTTGTTGCCCTTGGTGGTTCAATCAGGATGGCGCTGCCTTCAGAAATGGGGGATGATACAGGAGTCTGCTCCATACCAAGTGTTCCTGCTTAGGGAGTAGAGTCACAGCCTGAGTTAATTTGACGGTACCAATAACATCTGGCATTCTGTCACCCCTCCACCTATTAATGCCTGACAGCATGTTCAAAAACTGCCCATTTCAGGAGTGTTTGTTGGTTCAGGTTTACTCAAGACATGCCAGAAGTGGGGGAATAGTCTGAATTGTCTGAGGAGATGTTTGGATGACATTTGTCCCTAAAATTAGCTGATCTCTTTGGCTGGGAACAATGATGACAGGTACACTGAATGCACACTCATAACTTCCATTTCCAGGTTGTATATACAACTTGGGCTCGACCTGAACTCCACTACAACCTACAAGTGTGATGGGTGTCACTTGGCTCTGATATAACCCATCACTCGTTAGCTTCTGTTCTGCCTCTTCATTCATGGTGCATGCCATAGAGCCTGTGTCAAGAAGAGCTTGAAGAGTGACTTTATTATTCACTAAAGCATTAGTGTAAAACAGACTGTCAGCTTTTTTGGGTCACCTCATATTTTTGAAAAGTATAACAGTACCAGATGGAGCACACTTTAGGCTTTCTCTATATACAGTTTGCACATTATCACAGGGGTTGAGGGTTTAACATTCATCACGTACACAGTCCCCTCTCAAGTGTGAGTATACTAGTTTCCCTGCATGAAACTGTGCTGGGTAACAGGTTTGGTGACACTAGGGCAGTCTTTTCTCTGATGACCCACTTCTAAACAGCTTAGGCATCTCCTTTCTCTCATGCAGTGGGTGCATGTGGAGTGTGAATTATTGCCACAAACTCTGCACTGGGGGAAACTGGCTGAGGCTAGATGCCGTGCTCCTACTGTGGGGATCGCGGGCTGGTTATTACGCTCTAGCACCCTCTCTAGCATACTGAACGCACGTTCCAGAGCACCTGATTCTGACATAGCAGTTTCACAAGTCTTAGCTGGATTACTTTGGGCACACTTTGCTGTGTTCACATAAGCAACGTCCAATCCAACCTCAGGGAGACTGACATCGGTTGCTGCGGTGGCCACAAGAAGAGGCTGTGACTTAGCTGAGACAGGAGGCTTTCTTTTTGCATAACTTTCTCTTTGATACTCATCAATGGCTTTCTGAACTTCTGTTATTGACCATTTATTTATGGGCTTACACTTAAACACACAGGCAAGATTAGTGTCTGGGGCAATTTCTGATAAACATCATGGCCACCTCTGCATCCATGTTCTCCATCTTGGTTCCTTGACGTTGCAAGTGCCTGTCAGCTGCTTCAGCAACAATATTAACCTCACCCAGTAGTCTACTGGTGCTTCTTTGGCAGCTGGGTGGGTAGCATAAAAGCCAGCTTTTATGCTACCCACCAGCCAGCATAGAAGCCAGCATAAAAGCCAGCTGGCCCAGCTGGTGTCCTGGTGCAACCAACAACAACCCCCCCCTGCAGCTGAACGCTCTGAAGACAGTGGAGATGATTGTGGACTTCAGGAAAGTCCACAACCCCTCTGCCCCCCCCTCACCCTCACAGGCTCTCCCATCACCCACTGCTGATTCCTTCCGCTTCCTAGGCACCACCATCACCAGGGACCTCCAAGTGGGAGCCCGACCATCAGTCCCTCATCAAAAAGGCCCAGCACAGGATATTCTTCCTGCGGCAGCTGAGGAAGCTCAAGCTACCCACCAAGATGTTAGTGCAGTTCTACACAGCCATCATCGAGTCCATCCACACCACCTCCATAACCGTGTGGTACGCAGGAGCCACTGCCAGGGACAGACTAAGGCTGCAGCGCGTCGTGCGCACTGCTGAGAAGGTGATCGGCTGCAACTCCCATCTCTCCAGGTTCTGTACATCTCCAGGACCCGGAGGCGTGCTGGCCGGATCATAGCCGATCCCTCACACCCTGGTCACATACTGTTTGCCCCTCTCCCCTCAGGTAGAAGACTTCGGTCCATCCAGACTAAAACCTCCCGTCACATGAACTGCTTCTGCCCCTCTGCCATCAGACTGCTGAACACTAAGTAACTTATTGACTCTCGTGCACTATGTACAGCAGCTCAACCAGACTCATGTCAATCATCACTGTTTTCTTCCTGCATTACCGACTGCACTATATGGTTCTCACATTATCTGCTGCTCGCTAATATATTTAAACTGCTGACTAGTATTACTCACTCTTATCTACACTTTATTGCATGTTAGTTTATTTCTTTTATTTTACTCAAGTTTTAATGTTGCCGCATTGCACCGAGACAATTCCTAGTTTGTGTACTACATGAACAATGGCAATAAACTCTGATTCTGATTCTGATTCTGATTCTAATGGCTGGGAAGACTCTGGGCTCTCACTAAAGTAATGCCCTTAATATTGCATAAATGGTTTCAGGGTTTGTGACTGCACCAGAGGACACCGTTACTTTTCAACCCCACTCTGACACTGTTCTTAGCTTTGCCAAGAAGATGGTTCAGGACCTCATTTTTCTGCAGGCCACCAGAGAGCCCTCTCTTCTGTAGACAGATTTCATCAAATCTATCCACTCTTGGACAGCGTATTACAGTGCCATCACCTCTATCATAGGGGGGGGGGGGGGCTCTTTTTTATCTGGCCTGCCAACCAAGATCATTTTGGAGAGGTCAAGTGTGGCTTCAGGGGTTCCAACTTTGCACGGTTGGGATGGGGGTGCCTCATTTATAGTAGGCGGGGCTTGACTTGCCAACAGGCGGTTTACAATTGACTCCCCAATTTGACTTCCCAGCTCAGTGATAAGCTCACGTAGCTCGTTTTGGGTGCCTTCATTACTGGATGCGGGAGTGGAAGAATGGAGTCCAAATGCAAGGCTGTGTGTTAGGTGATTTGATTGTGATGGCTCATCATCGTGCAACATTATGAGAGAATGATTTCTAATAACTGCATGTGCCCCAGAAAGACCTCGACCCCGCTCTCAACATCTGGTGTAAACATAATGGATGTGGCTTGACCTCGACCAGTCGTATCTCAAACACAAACTTTACATTTAACACAACAGTAAATGAGAACTAATTGGCAACACTCAAAAAAAAAAATGCTTATCACACACTAAATGCAAAACGTGTCAGAATCACTAAGTATACACCATTTACACAATCACAAAAGAAAAAAATACTTTTTTCCTGTATATTTTTTTTTTTTTTACCTTGAAAAGGATCCAGACAGTCAGGCTGACATCCAGGCGTCATGAGCTCACAGCTTAACCCCGGTGATCGGAAGCGGTTGATTCAGTTGATCAGGTCACGGCACCACGTTTATGTAGCGGACTTGAAACGGTTATCTGTGTCTGAGTTGTGTTGTGTAGGGAAATAACTCCAACAGTGGGTTCACAGATGGCACTTTTACTCTGTGCAGGGTCCACGCAGTTTTGTTTAAACATGTGCTGCGCTACAAAATTATATATTAACAAAATACATTCTAAAAGTCAAACCAAAAACACAGTAAAACTGAAATAAATAAATAAAAATCAAATAAACACAATTGTACTCAAAAGCATCAATAAATAAAAAGACACTCAAATTAGACAGATATAAAAATAAAAACTAAAAAAAATATATAAAGTGACTCAAAGTATTACTTAAGTATAGCTTCAAATAAAACTCACATTATAACATTTTTAACATGAAACATATCTATGAAAGACAATGATTAATCAGTGGGGCACATGCAGCAGCAGCACACTCTGGTCTCATCTAATGCAAAAGGAAAAAAAAAAAACAGCCTCTGAGCAGACGCGATGACAAAATAGCAATAAAAGTGATATTTTTCTGCTCAAAAAGTTACTAAACCTTAATGAAAGCCCTTCTGCAGTGTTATGCAATTATCAATAAGCACTTATTACAGCAAAGAAGACAAAGTTTAAACTTAAAAACTCATTATTATTGCTCCCCACTGTTAAAGTACTCCATCAAAGCTGCCCTAATGTCATCCCCTTCTGCGTTGGCATGGTCAGGTAATATAGTTGAACTGGAGGCTAACTGTGATAATGTATGTCTGACAGCCCAAAGTTGTCACCATGGTCCTCACAAATATTATGAAGTACGCAGCAGGTGAGCACCATTTTCTTGCTCAGCTCCAGTTTGCAGTCATTCCTTTTCAGGAGGGACCTCCATTGTCCTTTCAAGCCACCAAAAGCCATTTCCACAACTGAACGTGCACGGCTTATCCAGTAGTTGTAGTTACGTTGTTCAGGGGTAAGTCTGCCTGTGCCCGAAAAGGGTTTCATGAGCCACTTCTGCATGGGGTACCCTGGATGGTGAAATCCAGTGTCGTACCAAAAAGTGATCACCGTCTACAGGAGCCAGGAGCACCCGCTTGTTAAAGGTGTACTGTTTGGTCTCAGTCCACCTACAATGTAAAATGTTTTGAGGTTTTATTGCATCTGAAAAATTATAGTGTTGGCCAAAGTGTTGCAGTTTGTATAACAACGTCTAGAATTTATGAGATTGCAATTGATTCCAATATTTATGTGCAAAAACCTCATTGTTGTTTAGAAGCTACATAGAATATATATTTATACAGTATCTACATGTATATAACCAGTAAATCTATGCATTTTTCCATGTAACCTTGTGACTGCATTATTTTAATTGCTTTTATTCTTAGATCAAGTTTGTTTCGGGTTAAGTGTTAAATATATCTTATACCTAACTCAGTACTGTTTACCTGTTGAAATATATATTTTACGGCTAATATAACCCCATAGCAACAATATGGCACCTGGCGATCATTTTTTGACATCTGATCACTTTTTGGCACGACACTGGAGCAATGGAGTCCCACTAGTATCGTAACCGTGGCTGTACCCAGGTAACAGGCAACCTCGGCTTCATAATGTGCCGTAACACCACCTATTACAGAACTGACATAAATATTACGTTTAAAAGTGTTGTCAGTGCTAGCTAGTTGAGCTACAGACTTGAGCTAACAATGGCTGATAAATGAAATATTGATAATTACCGATCTCCTTAAACGTAGCCGCCATTCTCTGCGATTAAGAATAAAACTGATTTTGGATGGTAATACAGGTTTGGAATAATAAAAGTAGCACTCCCAAAGAGACAATAAACTCCTCCATGTTGACAAGTTAGCGCTGCTTCTTCTTCTCCTCCTTCAACTTCTTCTTCTGTGGTGTTCTGTGGAGTTGTGTAAGGACGCTTCACACTATGTTATGCCGTAGTCGTGACAAAATCACCGACTAGCTCCATGTTGGTGGAAAACCAACTGGTTCTTATGAAGCACTACAGTTGAACTTGTTAAGCACTATCACAGGCACCATAACCAAGCTAGCACTGGTTCTTATTTGGTGGAAATGAGGTAGAAGAGCAGTGAGCCCCCACAGAGCTGCTGGTCCAGATGGCATCCCAGGAGCGGTGGTCAAAGCATGTGCAGATCAGCTGGCAGGGATCTTCACCAAGCTGTTCAACCTCTCCCTTACACACGCCACCATCCACTCCTGCCTCAAAGCCTCCACCATCATCCCCATCCCCAAAAGGTCCACAATTGACAGCCTGGATGACTACAGACCCATAGCACTCACGTCTGTAGTCATGAAGTGTTTTGAGCGACTGGTGTCCCAGCACATCTCTGCTCCTTCGACCCCCACCAGTTCCGTTACAAGGAGAACTGATCTACAGAAGATGCCATCGCCACTACTCTCCACAGAGCACTGAGCCACCTGGAGAACCCAAGGAGCTGTGTAACGGTGCTCTTTGTGGATTACAGCTCAGCTTTCAACACTATCATCCCGGACATCCTGATCAACAAACTGCACCTCCCCCAGATCCCCCCCTCCCATGCCCCGCACCTGCTCCTGGATAAAAAACTTTCTCACCAACTGCCCACAAACAGTAAGACTTGGCCCCCACAACTCCTCCACACTGTCTCTTAGGACTGGCTGTGTGCTAAGCCCTCTACTGTACTCCCTGTACTCCTCTGAATGTATTCCAACCCACCCTTCCACCATCATCATGAAGTACGTGGACAACATCACCTTGGTTGGGTTCATCACCGATGACGATGAGAAGGCATACAGGGCAGAGGTAGAGAATCTGCTGCTGTGGTGCCAAGCAAACAACCTGAAACCGAAGGTCCAAAAAACCAAAGAACTCATACTGGATTTAAGGAAGAACAGACAGGACCCCACCCCCCTCCTCATAAATGGGAACTGCATGGAAAATGTCCCCATCTTCAGGTTCCTGGGCACCTACATCTCCTTTGACCTCTCCTGGACTGTTCAATTACCAAGGCCCTGGTGAACGAAGCCCAGCAGCAGCTACCACTTCCTCCATGCTCTGAGGTAAGAACAACCTGGACCAGAAGCTGCCTGCTGGCCTTCTATCTGCTCCAGGCAGAGAGCATGCTCACCCTACTATCTGGGTGTGTGGTACACCGGCTCCATGGTGCCGGAGAACAGGAAAGCTGTGCAGAGGGCCATCAACACTGCCCAAAAAATTATCGGCGCCCGCCCCCCCCTGCCCTTCCTGAAGACATCTCCAGATCCTTTTGTCTCAGAAAGATCAATGCCATCACAGGAGACCCGTCACATCCTGCCCACCACCTTGACCTGCTTCCCTCTGGACGACAGTTCAGATCCATCAGGTCCACACCTCCAGACTGACAAACAGTTTCTTCCCCCTGGGCCATCCAAACTGCAAACAGTGAGAGGCTCCACCCCACCTCCCTCCGAATGCTCACATGCACAGAGGATCCTTGCCAGCTAGTCTACACATGCTTTGACCACCACTCCTGGGATGCTGTCTGGACCAGCAGCTCTGCAGGGGTTCACTGCTCTCAGTTGCTTCCTCACCTTGTGCACCTGTAGAGAGAGACAGGGGACGGGTGGAGAGAGGGGAGGAGGGGGATAAGTTTGTGGGGGAGGTGTGCTCAAATTGGGCAAAGAAGCTGTTCACCTTCTCTGCCAGAGTGAGGCTGCTGTCTGATATTGGGGGACCCTGGCCCCTGTAGGTGGTGAGGGCCTGGATGCCTCTTCACATCTGTCGAGGGTTGTTGTCTGTAAGGAAGCCCTCCACTTTCCTCCTATAGGCGTTCTTAGCGAGTTTTATGCCTCTCCTCAGGTTGGCACTGGCAGTGCTGTACAGAGAGCTGTCTCTCTGTGTGAAGGCTGAGTTGTAGGCTCTGATCAGAGCCTGGACTTCACTGGTCATCCAGGGGTTCACAGAGTGGTGAACCTCACCCCATCCTTGTTTGAGAATGCCTGAGAATTTGGGGGATGCTCCTTTTATACCCAATCATTACCACTCACCTGTTTCCATTTATACAACAGTTAGTTCTGACCGAGCAATTTGATTGGACAATCAGATTCCAGGAGTTACTAAATCCAAGATAATTGCACTCCAACATTTCACTGGATACGTATCACTCAGCTTCAAAGGTGTTCATGTAACTGTTTAATTACTAACACTAATTTACTGTCTAACTCTTAGTGACAATTATAATACTGTGTTGAATACCTTCATTTCCAAGGTGAGGCACTGTTTGAAAAGATTTATTACTGACCCAGAAGTCCCACCCTTTTGAAGAAAGCTTTTATTCAGCTTACAGTCTGTTCTTGTGTAAACATCGTGAAGTTATTTCACATCTATTTAAAAAATAGGCAGCGCTAGAGTTTGATTTATTGTCTTGATTAACAAACCACAATGCCTTTGTGAAGATGGACTCTTTGTTTCATCTGAAAATGTGAAGAAAAGTGAGCGAAGTGTGACTGTAGGAGGAGCTGATTTCACAAGACAGTTACTATCTATGAATCAGAATCAGAATCAGCTTTATTGGCCAAGTATGCACAACACATACAAGGAATTTGACTTTGGCTAAAAACTTGCTCTCGTTGTTCAGGTGAAGGATTTAAATAAGGATTCAATGACAACCACAGTATGTACAGTAAATTACAGTCTGTCCACGTTTCTATAAAAGGATGCAAATATATACAGGAATATATGCAGTTATTTACTCGGACTAACCACACTTTGCAGAAATATATGAAAAAAATATACAATCACACAGTATTTCAATGTGGACTCAGATTCAGTGATATAATGTGAATGAAGTAAAAAGCAGTGTGAGAGTTATGTGCAATGTAATAATGGATGAAAAATCATGAGTACAGCAACAGGTAGGACTAGGTGAATGTTAGGAGTTCATCAGAGTGATGGCTTGAGGAAAGAAACTGTTCCTGTGACGGGTGGTTTTGACCTTCAGTGATCTGTAACGACGACCAGAAGATAGAAGTTCAAACAGTTTGTGGCCGGGGTTGTGATGGGTCAGCACAGATGTTTCCCGCCCCGTTTCCTGGTTATGGACCGATATAAGTTCTCAATGGAGGGTAGGTCGGTACCAATGATCCTCTCCACAGACTTAATGATCCGCTGCAGTCTGGTCTTGTCCTGTTTAGTGGCAGATCCAAACCAGACAGTGATGGAAAAGCAGAGGACAGATTGGATGATGGCGGTTGTAGAAGACAACCAGCAGCTCCTGAGGCAAATCAAACTTCTTGAGCTGACGCAGAAAAAAACAACCTCTGCTGGGCCTTTTTTCCGGACAGTGTCAATATGGGAGGACCACTTCAGGTTCCGGGAGATTGTGGTACCCAGAAACTTGAAGGAGTCCACAGTGGACACTGTGCTGTTGAGGATGGTGAGTGGGGGGAATGAAGGGGGGTGTCGCCTGAAATCCACAGTCATCTCCACCGTTTTGGCTGGGTTAAGTTCAAGATGGTTCTGGCTGCACCAGAGGATCAGCTGCTCCACCTCCCGCCTGTATGCAGACTCATCACCATCCCGGATCAAACCGATGACTGTGGTGTCGTCCGCAAACTTCAGGAGCTCCACCGAAGGGTCCTCTGAGGTGCAGTCGTTGGAGTAGAGGGAGAAGAGCAGTGGGGAAAGGACACATCCTTGGGGGGCGCCAGTACTAATTTTTCGGGAGCTGGATATAAATCTCCCTAGCTTCACCTGTTGCCACCTGTCAGTCAGAAAGCTGGAGATCCACTGGCAGGTGGAGGGGGGGCACCTTGAGCTGGAGGAGTTTCTGATGAAGAATGCCTGGGATGATGGTGTTGAACGCTGAGCTGAAGTCGACAAACAGGATCCTGGCGTACGTCCCTGGGGAGTCGAGGTGTTGCAGGATGTAATGTAGTCCCATATTCACTGCATCATCCATTGACCTGTTTGACCGGTAGGCAAACTGCAGTGGGTCCATCAGGGGGCCTGTGATGACCTTCAGGTGGTTCAGCACCAATCTCTCCAAGGATTTCATGACCACAGAGGTCAGGGCAACAGGTCTGTAGTCGTTTAATCCTGTAATAGAGGGTTTCTAGAGGGAAGTGAGGTGAAACAGGAGGTCATAGGTCAGGGGTACAATTCCCGCAAAAATCACCCGATCAGAACCAAATTGCAATATGCGCATCCTCAGTGTATATCAGACCATGGTACCAAGTGTCATAATCCCCCTTGTTTGGGCAGAATAAAGGCACCACGCGCCAACTGTGAGTTTGCCTGTTTATTAACAGAAAAAAAACACAAAAGAACAAATAAGACTAATCCCAAAAAAAACAGGTACAGAATAGAAGCACAGGTAAGGCAAAATAGTGGAGGCTAAGGCGAGAAAAATTGCCGGCTAAACCTGGGGGCACTAGCAGTGGAACGCACGCTAGGAGAATAACAAGGTTGGATACAAAGACACTTACATGTATAGACGAAAGTTGATTGTAGGGTGCTGCACCCGACAATGGCGCACAGCCCCTTAAATAAGGCTGTAGGCAATCTGAAGTAAGTGGTGACAGGTGTGAGCAATTGGAGCGGGCAGGAGAAAAAAAAGATACAACTTGGACCAGTTGTGAATAAGGGAATCATTGGCGCTGATGGCTGACAGGGCCACGCCCACGCAGAGCAACCTCATCAAACCGTTGACAGCCGTCAACCCCGAGAGAAAAAACACAACAAAATACTAAAATAATTAAAAGGTAAAAAATGAAGACAGGCAAACTCAAAAATACCATAACCAAGCAATAACGGATGTAAACAGGAAAATAAACCATCCGGAGAAACAATATAGGATACCCGATCACTCAAAATAACAACACAGTGCAAATATGAAAATAAAGGCAGACAGTCTGAGCTCGGGGGAATCCCCCCTGCGCTCAGATCATGACACCAAGTTTCAAAACAATCAGACCAAAACTGTAGGAGGAGTTGATTTCACAAAAGTGGGACGGACGGACTGACTCATAACATAATGCTCTTTCGGTCTTTGCCCAAAGGGGTCGAAGAGCCCTGACTGACAAAAGGCTGCTTAAGTACACGCACTGCTGGTGATGATGAGATTGCGGGAACCTGGGCGAGAGTGGAGAGATGGCACAGGGAGCGGGAACAGCTGGTGATAATGAGTGAGGGGGACGTGGTCGGACCAGCAGCCCGTCAGCCAGCACTCACAGGAGAGTGAGCCAAAGAGAGCTGGCTCACAGCTGCTGGCCAGAGAGCATAGACTATGGAAAAGGAAGCACACTGAAATACACAGTAAACACACATAAACAGTGGCACCTAACCCCACAGGGAGGTCACGACCGAGCCGGGGAAACCAAGCCGGCTCGTCTCCTGACAATTATTCATTCACTCCAGACAGACATTTACAGCTTCTTGTACAAAGATCAAGAACGCAGCCGAGGACACAGTCCAAGGATGGATATTTTTTCACACATGGGGAGTTGTTCGGAACTCCTTATGCAAAGATATATAGGGTGATGATATAGAGTGAAGTACGTGGTGGTAATGCACCTGTACCTGGTTGTCAACTGCCAATCAAATCTAAAAGAAGAAGAAGACATTGACAGTGGTAAGCTACTGCTGTAGCAACAGCTGCTCTGGCACAGACTGACAGAAATGTGGCTGCCAATCTGTGCCAATGACCTCTCTGACCACTACTGAACATTTAGACACATTTGTACCAAGTGTAATTAACACTGGAAGCAAGGTGGGTAAAATGTGTTGCCCAGGGACACAACGGCAGGATGGCTGGGGAGAGTGGGATTCAGACCCCCAAACCTCTGGTTATGGGACGACCTGCTCTACCTCCTGAGCCACTGCTGCCCATATTTCCCTCCCCCATTCCATTTTCTTGCTGAGCACCAAGCTGGACAGCAGGTAGTTCCATTTTTATATGGTCTTTGATGTGACCCGGCCAGGACTTGAACCCCGACCTCCCGATTGTGGGGTGGATCCTCTACCTCTTCTTCTTCTCTTCTTCTCTCGGTTACTGGCAGATAGCAAACAACTGAAAGGTGCATACCGCTACCTACTGTATAAGAGTGTGTAACGTTATGTCATCTGAGCCTGACCCCTAAATTCTATGACTTAATCCTGTGTTATTTAAAAAAGAGAAAAGAGCCCTTCTCGTGATTGTTATTGCCTCTCCATCTCCATCTGTTCTCAGAATCCTAGTTAAATCCCATTCCCTACCGGCCTCTCGAACTTCATTTTCCATTATATAATCACTCTATAAAAGCAAGAAATTTGTGTGTGTGTCTGTCTGGCTGTGTGTGTGTCACGCTTCATAGGACATCATAGGACAGCCTGTGATCTCTGCCTGAACATCATAGGACGTCCTATGAATTCAGGCATCATAGGACTCCAAGCCTGCCCTTATGATGTCATATACAGTGACATCAGGCAACATGTCTTTATGATGTCATCATAGGCCAACATGTCTTTATGATGTCATCATAGGCCATCCTGCCTTCATGTCTTTATGTCATATACAGTGACATCAGGCAACATGTCTTTATGATGTCATCATAGGCCGTCCTAACATCTCTTTATGATGTCATATACATCAAGGCTGCCTTCATGTCTTTATGATGTCATATACAGTGAGTCCATGCCCGAAAGCCTCTTTTTGCTCAGATCTATTTTCATGATTATGTCCATGAACTAAAAATATGACGCACCTATCCCTCAACCACTGGTCTCTAGAAGAAGAAGAAGAAGAAGAAGAAGAAGACCCACCAGATGGAGAGCAATAGAATGAGAACTGCTGCACGTCAGAAAAGATGCCATGAAGATGAAACACCTGAGGTTCCAGCAGTACATCGCACCCGTCTGAGACAGGAGGACACCCTTCACCAGCATAGAGTACGACACACAAGGGATGCACAAACAGACAGGAAACATGTGGCAGTGCGCCATGCATGTGCTGAGTCACTTGAAGCCCGAAATGCTCACAAAGCGAGCAACGCTGCACACCAGGCAAGGCACAGACAAGCTGAGACCGAGGAGATGCAGAATAGTTGGCTGGCCAGGGACAGTGAATTCCATGCAAGGCACAGAGAAGCTGAGACCGAGGAGATGTGCAGAATCTGTGTGTCTGTGTGTGTCACATTTATTGCACATCAAGCATCATAGGACTCGTGATGCTGTCATAAAGATATGATGTCTATATGATGGCACATAGACAGAGCACATGCGGAAGTTTGGGAGGGGAAATCTTTAATGAACATTGGGGAGCTGTGGGTGCTCATAGCTATGACATCACAGGCGCACACTGTGTTCCTATGATGTCACATGACCATATAAAGAGTTCTGAATAACTCCTTTGAACAACTCCTTCTATCATAGGCACCCTGTGAGGTCAGAACACTCTTTTTAAAGGTATGCAGGAATGCTTGTTTACACTTGCTTTCTACGGGCATGCAGAAATACTTGCTTAACCATATTAAAGATCAAAGGCAGGGATCACCATGGCACTGTTGCCATGGTAACAGTAACTTTCTACAGGCATGCAGAAATGCTTGCTTACACTTGCTTTCTACGGGAATGCAGAAATACTTGCTTATACTTGGTTTCTACGGGCATGCACAGGTATGAACGGACATGCACGGGTATGCACTAGTAATAATGATAATAATAATGATATTTAAGTATTATGTTAGAATCCCCATAGGAGGTATTGCATGCCAGATGAATTTATGTTGAACATGGGATATCAATAAAGTTTCAATATATCATAATATACAGTGGTGTGAAAAAGTGTTTGAGCCCTTCCTGAGTTCTTTTATTTATTTTTTTTTGTAGGTTTGTCATACTTAAATGTTTCAGATCCATCCATCCATCCATCCATCTTCTTCTGCTTAATCCTTTTCAGGTCACGGGGGGGGGGGGGGGGGGAGGGCTGGAGCCTATCCCAGCATCTTTTGGGTGAGAGGCAGGGTACACCCTGGACAGATCGCCAGTCCATCGCAGGGCCAACACAGAGACAGAGAGACAGACAACCATTCACTCTCACAGTCATACCTAAGGACAATTTAGAATCCCCAGTTTGATGCCAATTAACCCAACTTGAATGTTTTTGGCATGTTGGAGGAAACCGGAGAAATCCCAGCGTAAACCCACACAGGCACGGGGAGAACATGCAAACTCCACACAGGATCACTGTTGGTCGGGGGCTGGGATCGAACCCAGGATCCCCCGGCCAAGGGTGAGTTGCTGTGCTGCCACAGTGCTAACCACTCCGCCACCGCGCTGCCATGTTTCAGATCATTAAACAAATTTAACCCTTTAACTGTCCACATTAAATGGATGGGTCACACGCCCCCAGTGGCACAGTGCAGCAACTGCACGTGTCAACTTATTGACGTCCCCTGGCTATACTGAGAATTTGTACTAATCTGTATTGATCTGACAGTTCAGAAGGTGGCAGACACGTGCCAAAGGAATCATGGCTGACATGGAATATAGCAAAGAAGAAGAAATCATCATTATTATTCTTCCTTTTTCCGCTTTGATCTCACAGCACCAATGTGGATGCCGCCATGATTGGTCATCATGGCAGCGATGATGACTGAAACTGCATGAAACGGGGAAAATAGCTGCATAATACAAATGAAATTCAGGTGGGATAATCATAAGAGTTTGTAGATGTGGAAGCGGGTATAAATTACTAAGTAAATGCGTTACATCAACCAAAATGGACAAAAAACTGAGCTCCCATTACCAAGATGATGGCGCCCACGAGCGGCATGGATTCCCACAGGAATAATGCACCAAACAGAAAAAATAGCTTTGTAATACAAACAAAATTCACATGGGGTAATCATAAGAGTTTGTAGATGTGGAAGCAGGTGTAAATTACTAAGTAAACATCAACAGCGATGGATGAAAACGGACTGGTCACGTGGGCGGGTGAGCCCCCCCTCCCAACAACAGGTGAGAGAGAAATATGTTTTTTTGACATTTTATTGATTTTTTGGTTCATATACTTTGAAGATTAGATATAAACATACCCCTGCAGACAAATCAGTGTTAAAAAAAATGGGCCATTCTTTGTGTAAATATGTCCGAAGTCCACTTTTGACTGAGTTATGTAATTTATATAGCTGCCGTGACATTATACAAATTAGACGTGCAAATTTATTCCTATCTGAAACTTTGGATCATATTCTACACCTTTCTAATTGACAGTAAGCCATTATCTCTTGTAACTTTCAAGTTATAGCCTTGGAAATCTGAACCATTTTACTGACAAAATTTTTTTACCACTCTTGAACACTAGGGGCCTTGCGTTTCCCCAGGCGTGTCCTAGGCACCACACGGCGCCTAGGACAATTAAAGGGTTAAATATTAGACAAAGATAACACAACTAAACACAAAATGCAGTTTTTTAAATTAAGGTGTTTATTATTTAGGGGAAAAAAAATCCAAACCTACATGGCCCTGTGTGGAAAAAGTGATTGCCCCCTAAACCTAATAACTGGTTGGGCCACTCTTAGCAGCAACAACTGCAATCAAGCATTTGCGATAACTGGCAATGAGTCTTTTACAGCGCTGTGGAGGAATTTTGGCCCACTCATCTTTGCAGAATTGTTGTAATTCAGCCACATTGGAGGGTTTTCAAGCATGAACCACCCTTTTAGGTCATGCTACAGCATCTGAATCGGATTCAGGTGAGGGCTTTGACTAGGCCACTCCAAAGTATTCATTTTGTTTTTCTTAAGCCATTCAGAGGTGGACTTGGTGTGTTGTGGATCATTGTCCTGGTGCAGAACCCAAGTGCGGTTCAGCTTGAGGTCACGAACAGATGGCCTGACATTCTACTTCAGCATTTTTTGGTAGACAGCAGAATTCATGGTTCCATTTACCACAGCAAGTCTTCCAGGTCCTGAAGCAGCAAAACAGCCCCAGACTATCACACTACCACCACCATATTTTACTGTTGGTATGATGTTCCTTTTCTGAAATGCTGTTACTTTTATGTTGGATGTAATGGGATGCACACCTTCCAAAAAGTTAAACTTTTGTCTCGTCAGTCCACAGAGTATTTTCCCAAAAGTCTTGGGGTTCATCAAGCTATTTTCTGACAAAACTGAGATGAGCCTTTATGTTCTTTTTGCTCAGCAGTGGTTTTTGTCTTGGAACTCTGCTATACAGGCTATTTTTTCCCAGTCTCTTTCTTATGGTGGAATCGTGAACACTGACCTTAACTGAGGCAAGTGAGGCCTGCAGTTCTTTGGATGTTGTTGTGGGGTCTTTTGTGACCTCTTGGATGAGTCATCACTGTGCTCTTGGGGTAATTTTGGTCAGCCGGCCACCCCTGGGAAGGTTCACCACTGTTCCATGTTTTTGCCTTTTGTGGATAATGGCTCTCACTGTGGTTCGCTGGAGTCCCAAAGCTTTAGAAATGGCTTTATAACCTTTTCCAGACTGATAGATCTCAATTACTTTGTTTCTTATTTGTTTCTAAATTTCTATTGAGTGTCGAGCTTTTGAGGATCTTTTGGTCTACTTCACTTTGTCAGGCAGGTCCTATTTAAGGAATTTCTTGATTG
Organism: Pholidichthys leucotaenia; assembly: GCA_020510985.1. Classification (NCBI taxonomy): domain Eukaryota; kingdom Metazoa; phylum Chordata; class Actinopteri; order Cichliformes; family Pholidichthyidae; genus Pholidichthys; species Pholidichthys leucotaenia. Next base: position 87,652,424 of record CM035846.1, on the reverse strand, counting down.
AGAACAGGTGTGGCAGTAATCAGACCTAGGTGTGGCTAGAGAAATTGAACTCAACTTTCCAAAGATGTGATGAACCACAGTTAATTTATGTTTTAACAGGGGGAGGGGGAAATCACTTTTTCACACAGGGTCATGTAGGTTTGGATTTTTTTTAACCCTTAATAATAGGGTACAGAGGACAGTAGGGCATTCATAGTGAAATAACCTTAACTTAACCATACTTAAACAAGCCATATTTAGCCTTATATTTATACTGTGTATATTATGTTAAGTGTTTATTAAGTGTTTATTAAGTGTTTATTTTTTTCTTTTTTGCTTTTCTGATCTGTATGCTCCTTTTATGTGCTGCTGGAAATTTTAAATTTCCCAGAGGGAGTCATCCCAAAGGGATTAATAAAGTTAAGTCTAAGTCTAAGTCTAAGTCTAATAAACACCTTCATTTAAAAGCTGTATTTTATGTTTACTTGTATTATCTTTGTCTAATATGCAAATTTGTTTGATGATCTGAAAAATTTGTGTGACAAACATACAAAAAATGAGAAATCAGGACGAGGGCAAGCACTTTTTCACACCACTGTATCAGTCATGGTATATTAATAAAGTATATCAATGTGCTTGTGTTATGGGATATAACAAATTGACATGAAAAGAATTCATGTCTTGTGAACACACACACACTTTTTAATATAAAACCATCCTCCATGTGAGTGATTTCAGGAGATGTAGTACGTTAGTTTTCCTTATTTGGAGATATCAAGTCAAAATGCTCCAACTCCGCAGTCGTTCTTCGCCATTTTTGGTGGCTCCATTTGCTAAGGAATACTGCCAGTCTCCTGCACTTAATAACAATCCTCAGCATCATCTATTAAGCAGAACACTTCCTGTATTTTCTGAGCCTTTTTCAGCAAGTGAGTCACACAATGAGGCAAATCATGTGATTTCTAGACAAATGGGACCACATTTGTCTTGATTCACATGATCTTCTGAAACATGATACGGGCCTTGACACAAGCCCCATTTGGCCACACCCCCTTTGCTCGAGGGCTTCAGCTTCAGACGTAACATCACTAATGCCCAGGGCTGTAAGCATGCTGTGCATTTGTTAAAAGGCCATTCTGACAAAAATAATCCATAATTTGTGTAAAAATGATCTCCGTTATCTTACTCAATATAGGTAAGACACTTACAGACCTGCAATTAGAACCGATAAAATCAAATAGTTCATCTTAACCCTTAAATGGGCAAGAACATATACAAATCTTGGAAAAAAAAATCAATTGCCATTTTCTAATGTTTCAAGACTAAAATAACACAATTCAACCTTTTTTTCCAATGTCCTTTATTTTCTATTTTACAGTGTGTATCTCCCAGGATACATTGCCCATTTAGGGTATAAATTTAACATTTTCCAATTTTTCCAATATTTCATGTGTAAACTTTAAAATCATGTTTTAGACAATTCGCTAGCTACTCTATTTCATGTACTACAAACTTTTTAAAAAGTGGGGGGGGGAACAAGGCATTCACGTTGTGATAGAAATGTTTAGATAAGTTAGGATATTAAATATTTTTACACAATGTGCTTGCTCTAAATGTCAGTTAAAAGATTTTACAGCTTACAGCATACAAAAACAGGATGTGGGTTTCTTAGCTCTGCACACAAACACCCTCTGTTACCTAGCAATGAAGTACATGCTTCTGCTTACACATAGAACAATAGAAAGATGAACCTGGGTTAAGGGTTGCAATATAAGGAACCGAAAGGAGACAGAGGAACTGAGAAGAGACAATGGAGCATCAGAAGGAAACATCTGCCAAAAGACCATTCCAGGGGAGAGGAGTCAGCAGTCCTTAACAGCTCAACGAGAAGATAGTCATTGTGGGGGTGGCGGGGTTTTCCGGGGTCTTTCTCTATCAGGTTGTGCTGGGATGAAGACCTCACAGCTGTGATATTCTCTGCATGCTTCAATAAACAGATAAGTTGTGAAATAGCACTTCTCATGTGATTTTTAATCCTGTGGTGTATTTTAAATGGCTTTGATGCTAACTGTCCAATTTTTGACCACACTTTCCAGAACAGAAAGTTTTACAACCTGGCAACCGCTAACGTGATTGACCAGTTGGTCCACTCCATTGACAGGCATCGGAGGTGACTGGACCACCTGTCTATTGCAGACAATTCCGGGCCCATATTAACAAGGTGAGCAGGGAACCTTTTTAAACAAATCTCTGTAGGATTGTCTGCAATATGCAGTAGAAGTCTTTTTGTCATAATTATAATTTTACCAGAAATTAAGAATTTGATCATTTTTAACAAATTTGAGAACTTAATGTCATTTTTTGAAGAATTAAGAACATGCAGAGAATATTTTAATCATTTACATTTTAGGATAATATGAATGAATGGTCTGGTCATTGGTACATTTTAGGGTCAGATTAATAAGCCGGCTTTTATAGAGAATAAAAAATATCAATACTGAAAAGAATATATGAATGGAAATAATGGGCATTTAAGGAATATATGACACAACACGAGAATCTTTATTAAAAAGAAATAGTGAGTGAGTTGTGTCATCATAAGAAATATAAGGAATATAAGGCACAATACAAGAAACTTAAGTACCAACAAATAGTGAGTAATTGTGTTTGGCCAGTTTGATAAAATTAGTTGGACTAATCTCTATAAAACAAGCTATCAATGATTTTGGTTATCGGATGCGAGCCAAGGTAAATAGCCTCTGTTATAGAGTTAACCTGGTTAAAAGCCCATAGTATCAACAGCAAAGGGAAAGACACACAATCACACAATTTTTTCTACAGATATTGTGTATGTTATGTATGTTGACATTGTGTTGCGTCTGTGAATTTTGTGGGGATAAATGTGTGGGTGGTTAACCACTTATATCCCAATTTAAGACACGAAGAGTGGTGTAGGGTGAAAGGAATTAGTCCTGATCCCTAATTCCCATTTCTGGTTGTCTGGAATAAGAGGCAGTGTATTGTGAGGATTGGACAATAAAGGCGAAAGCCCCTGGGGAATGTAATATTTTCTTTGGTCTAACAGAAACAAAGAATTTACAGTCTCCACTGGCATTGCAGGCCATATGCTCTACCGCCTGTTTTCACCAGGAATACAGGTAGAAGGTTGTAGAGGCTGCAGTTTCCAGTAAGGACTTGAAAATTTGGAGTTTGGACCCTAGGGATTGTAAATATTTACTATTTTTTTCTTCCCATAGTTTGTATAGAGAACCTGATAACTATGGCATTGTCAAAACCATTTTTTACTGTGAAGGAAATATGTGAGAGGACAGAAAAAGCTGTTGAAAGGCAGACAGATGTGGCAGACAGTAAAAAGGAAGTCAGAAAGTTTCAGCAGTGGGTGTGTGGCATGCAGAGTCGAGGATTTTTACCACGGTCAGAAAAAAAAACATGCATCAGTCAACCAAACTGGTAGAAATTCCGCAGATAATCGTGCAAAGTTATCTCACTGCAGAGGAAAATCATGTTAAAGCAGGAAATCCTAAATTTGGAAAAATTAAGAACAATTTACAGGAAACAGAGAAGAAAAAGACCAGGGTTATGTGTTACATTCCTAAACTTGTGGCAGCATTGAAAGAAGGACATGTAGTTTTAAGTGATACTGGAAAGATAACCTTCCAGCTGATTAAGCAAAAAGAGGACAGTGGGAAACCACCTCATCATGATGACATTGCCTCATATCCTCCAACAGCTCCTCCAGCTCAACAGGTGCCTCACCCTAGCCCATATGCAGTGTAAACATGCTCTCCAAACAAATGCCCCTTTCTACATTTTTTACAGAAAACCATGACATGGTAAATGCAGTAACAGGAGTGCTTCACATGAGGCCAATGCTGACCACAGGAGACAGCAAAAAAAGCTGCAAACACAGTACAACAAATTATTAACAAACTAACCCCTATAGAGTCAGTAGGTCAACACAATCACCCTTATGACAGTCAGGAGGTGGAGGAGGAGGAGTTCCTTGGCAAACTGGGGATAGCTGCCACCTCCACCACCTCATCAAAACTGGAAACAAGAAATGAGATGATGATGATTTAGGGGCTGCAATGAACAAATTACAAAGATCTTTAGCAGAGGCTAGGGGTAGTCTACAAAATTTATCTCTTACTGGGGGAAACAACCCTAAGAAAATCCCTGATTACACAGACAAAAATGCACCTACAGGCACACAAAAACAGTGGGAATATGCCGATTATGGGTCAACAATAGAAAATCAGACCGAAAAGGCACCTCAGCGCACATGTTTACAAGCAGAAGCCATATCTAAAGTAACTCATAAGCACATGCCATGATAGCTACTGAAACTGGGATGGCATAATATTCAGAATGGTCCTTTAAGGATCTGAAAGGCATTTGTGATACATTGCCTCCACTGACCTTGGGAGCATCTCCGTGGATCAAAGCCATGCAGAAGGCCACAGTTGGTTGCCGTTTGTGTTTGACAGATATCAGGAGAATAGTGGCTACTCACACCTCAGCCTCTATGCTCAAAAACATAGAGGAAGAGGCTGACACCACCAATGAGCCTGATGAGGCTCCATTCAGACAACACAGTGATAACATTTTTGCAGTAATGAGAGGGATGTTCCCTGTAAATCTCACTAGTGCTGATCTAACAGATATTCCCCATGAAAAAAGGAGAGGAGGAAGGAGCCTATGTGGATAGGTGTTTGGCACTTTGGACTGATATGACTGGGGAAAGAAACCCATGCAATAATGCAGCTACACAGGCGGTATTCTGCAGTGTTGTACAGACCTCGGTGCCACCGCCTGTTAAAGCCACACTAGAGGGGATAATGGGTTTAAACACCCACCCCTGAGCAGAATAGCTGTCTCATGTGCATCACTATGTGAGACAATAAAACAAAAAACAAGATGAAAAAGAGACAGAAACAGCAGATTTATCTTATCAGCTGGTAAAAGCCCAGATGAAAGCGGCTAGGGATGTGGTGAATAAAGACAAAAAACAAAAAAAATATTGTACAGGCTCCAGCCATTACAGTGGCAACCCCTCATGCCATTATTGGCCCCATCCCTGCTGAGCCCTTTGTATTGGCACCCCAACAACAATGGTATTCCCGCTCACCACAAAGAGGGCATGGTAGAGGTGTATACAGAGGAGGCATGAGACCATCAGACCCAGTGACATGTGCATGTGGTGTGGCAAAATAGGCCATTGGGTTCGTGGTTGTAGAGCTCCACCTACTGGCAGAGGAAATGTCTGGACAAATTATGCACCCACCCCACCTCCAGCACCCGGGGTGTGGCCAGATCAGCCACAGCAGACACAGCTGGCTCAGCAATCACACATGGCTCCCAACCAGAGCATGATGCCTAGTCAACAGTGACTCTATTCACCAGACTGTCCTGTAAATCTCTTGGGAAGAGATGTATTGCTGAAAGTGAGGGCACACATCTATTTTGCTTCTACTGGAACTGTTGTGTGTCTGCCAGATGGGACTATGCTCCAGTGCAGGGGTGTCCAACCATGTGCCATGGAGAGCCAAGACCCTGCAGGTTTTACCTCCAACCAGTGTCTTCAACAGCAGGTTTCTGTGAACTTCTTCCCACTGATTGCTGATAAGTGAAAACACCTGCTGAAGAGACTGGGTAGAAGAGAAAACCTGCAGGGTCTTGGCTCTCCATGGCACATGGTTGGACACCCCTGCTCCAGTGCATATCAGATTTGTCTACTTCCCTAAATGCTCCACAGTTGCAAATACAGGAAGCAGACAAAGAGGAATATCAAACCTCTTTTGCAACTGTGTGGTGGCTACAGCTGAATGATGAAAGCCCTGACAAAAATCAACTGGTAGACAAATATATTGCATGGGCCCCATGGATAGACTCTGTTTGACCATATGACCCCCCCACATGATCCACTTCACTGTACAATGAATTATTCACATGATGATCAGTGGAAAACTGTGGTGGGGGTACAGGACTTGGTGTGCAAGGACATTCATGTGGGTCCACAAGGAGTCGCTGCTGCAGTTTATTTGGACAAAGACTTCTTGCCTCTGTATGCCCTCTCGGACACTGCTGCACCCCATGTTACAGTGGGAGTGTCCACAGGGGAGGAGGCAAGGGCACTGGGACCAATGGTGAAAAACTGTCTTAAGTTGACTGACTGGGTTGTCACACAGTGTAGGGACCTGCATTACTCACCATCTGCTGATTGCTATTGCATCTCATGCAATGTCACAATTCAGGCTACTCCACAAACATTGCACCTAGACAGAACACATGGCAGAGAAAACACTGACCATCCAGATTCTGATGCACTTTTGGACACTCTGTGCCCCTGTCTATGGTCAGACGGCTCTGCAGATGTTGGTCTGATTGTCTGCTCCAAACTTTATTCTTGGGGATTTTAACCATGTTTCTTTAAAGAAGACACTTAAAAACTTTTATCAGTATGTCTCCAGCCCAACCAGGCGAAAAAAGACATTGGACCTGTGCTATGGATCCATTGAGAGGGCCTATAAATTACTTCCCCTTCCTCCTTTAGGATCCTCAGATCACAACTGTGTACATCTGCTGCCCACATATAAAACTGCTCTCAGAAGAGGCAAGGTGAAGACCAGAGACATAGATGTGTGGACAGAGGATTCAGTGCACTGCCTCCAGGAATGCTTTAACTGTACGGACTGGGAGGTTTTCACACTGTCCTGCGGGGATGATTTGGACTCGTTGGTAGACGACACATGCTCATACATGGCTTTCTGTAAAAACATGATTGTTCCATGTAAATGTGTCAAAATATATCCCAACAACAAGCCATGGGTTACAAAATCAGTTAAATCCTGCTTACAGAGGAAAGCACTTGCCTTTAAACAGGGGTCTGTTTCTGAGCTACAGGTTGCCACATAAGAGCTGAAGGCCGAAATTTTAAGAGCAAAACAGAATTATAAATCAGAATTGGAAAGCAAGATGGCAACAAAGAAACTTGGTTCAGCCTGGGCCAGTATGAAAACTATTGCAGGCCTTCAGAGCTCAGAGCGCAGTAATCGTGTGTTTTTAGATGGTTTTAATTCAGACACAGAGCTGGCTAATGCTCTTAATTGTTTTTATGGTTGTTTTGATTCCTCTGATTTTAGCACAGAAACCCAAGATTTGAAACATAAACTCAAAGACAATCAGCACTTTAATATTGAGGTGTAGGATATTAAAAGGGAGTTCTGTGCTGTAAAAGTGAACAAAAGTCAGGGCCCTCATAATATATGTGGGCGATTGCTAAAGTCCTGTGCACATGAACTGAGTCCTGTATTTCATTACATTTTCAATAAGTCCTCACAGACACAACATGAACGTAAGATCTGGAAAGATGCCATGGTTGTTCCCGTTCCAAAATCCAGCTGTCCTAAAACGGTAAACAACTTTAGACCAGTTGCTTTGACTTAAATTTTAATGAAAATTTTTGAAAAACTGGTCAGATTTGAGATCCAAAAGCAGACTGAACATGCATTGGATCCTTTGCAGTTTGCATATAGGCCTCCCAAAGGAGTGGAGGATGCCACTGTCACTCTGTTTAACATGCTTTTTAAACATCTGGATTTTAATGGGACACACGCCAGGCTTTTATTTGTAGACTTTTCCTCTGCCTTTAATACAATCCAACCTCATATTTTAGTTGAAAGGCTCCTGCAACAATTTGATTTGAGCAATAATCTGGTGGGTTGGATTCTGGATTTCTTAACCAACAGGACACAGAGAGTAAGGGTCAATGGTACATTGTCTGACCAAAAGTGCTCTTCTACTGGCTCTCCTCAGGGGTGTGTGTTGTCACCACTACTCTTCATCCTGTACACAAACATGTGTCAGAGCAGACATGACAACAGACACATTATAAAGTATGCTGATGACTCAGTTATTGTCAGTCTCCTTCAGGATGGTGAGAGTGGCCACGGCCCAGTAGTTGATGATTTTGTTCACTGGTGTGAGGATTCCTACCTGCAGCTGAATATGACAAAAACTAAAGATATGATTATTGACTTTAGGAGGAAACACAAAGTCACCTTACTAAAAGGCGAGACCACTGAATGTGTACAATCCTACAAATATCTTGGGACAATTATTGATAGTAATTTAAACTTTGAAGAGAACTGTGAAAGGGTGTGCAAAAAGGGTCAGCAACATTTGCATTGTTTGAGGAACCTTGCATGCTTCCAAACTGACCAAGCCATAATGACAATGTTTTATCTGGCTTTTATTGAATCTGTTTTATCCTTTTCTTTAGTGTCATGGTTTGGTCAGATAAAACTGAAACAGAGGAAATCCTTGGATCAGGTAGTTAGATGGTCCAGTCGTTTGCTTGGTGAGTCACAGCTGAGCCTGACATCCTTGTACACCAGACAGGTACAGAGGATTGCTACCTCCATTTTAAATGATGACTCCCACCCTTTGCACTGCCACTTTCAGCTTCTTCACTCAAGACGGAGGTTTGCTGTCCCAAAAAGTAAAACCCAGCGCTACAAAAACAGCTTTGTTCCTGCTGCTGTCAAAGAGTTGAACAAGTTGTAACAATACATTGCACATAATTTAGTTACCTATTTATTAACTCCATTTTATATTTATTTATTTTTGTAGGATTTTTATTTGGGTTCTAAATCTTTTATTGGGTTTTCGACCTTTGAGTTTTTAACCTCTTTGACTAGTCTTTAACTTTTTAATATGACCCTTTTCTCTTATCTCTGGTTTTTCTCCCATCTCTTTGTCTTTACTGTATATACTGATTGATGGAGCCTTGAGTATTTTTATCATGTTTATAGTCAGCTTCATGTGTGCCTGTGTTTGTGTTTGTGTTGAATGTAATTGTGGTTTGTAAATATGGATGTCACCAGACTGCAAAACAAATCTACCTACGGGTACAAATAAAGTAACCTGAACCTGAACCTGAACCTGATTATCTGTTCACCAGTCAAAATCTTACTGAAAACAAATACTCAACCAATATGGCAAGCACAGTATCCTCTCACAAAAGAGAAGGAGATAGGCATAGCAGGAACAATACTGTGTCTTCTTCAGGCCAGGGTTTTCGTGCCAACACAGTCCCCATGGAACACACCAATTCTTCCTGTAGAGAAGCCTGGCAAAAGACCTGAGATCTGTCAATTCTGTGGTTGTTCCTACGAATTGCACTGTTCCAAATCATTATCTGCATCTGAATAGCATTACACCACAGCACAATTTTTTTACTGTGGTCGACATTTCTAATGTTTTTTTCAGCACTCCCACTACATGGAGATAGCAGGCCTCTTTTTGCATTTACCTATCAGGGTCAGCAATGCACATACAGCAGACCACCACAAGGTTTTGTTGATTCACCAGCTATTTTTAATCACTTTCTGCGTCAACATTTGCAGGATTTATTCCTGCCCCTGGCACATTGTTGTTGCTATATGTTGATGATCTACTATTAACAGGCCCTACTGCTGCCTCTGTGCTTTCAGCCACAGAGATCCTCTTGAAACGTCTTTACCAGAAAGGCTAAAAACTAAGCCTCAAAATGTACAGTGTTGTCACCCCAGAGGTCATTATTTGGACGGGTTAATCACATCTGGTGATTCTGCGGTGTCTCCATCACAAAGGTCATCAATGCTCTCACACCCTAAACTTTGCACTGTGAGGGAAATGATGTCATTTTGGGGTCTTACCGGATACAGCAGAAATTTTGTCCCAAATTACACTGCGCTCATTCAACCCCTGCACAATCTTCTTAAGGAAAGAGGACATAAAAATTTCACATCACCATTGCAATGGACTACTTCAGCCGAGGATGTGTTCATTGAACTAAAACAACTGATGTCACATGCATGTTCACTCAAACCCCCTGATTACACATCCCCATTTCACTGATATTTCTGAACAACAAAGAATTGTAAATGCCATGCTGTATCAGAAGGGGGAAGGTACAGGGTCAAGGTCAGTTCTAATGTACTACAGTTCAACATTAGGTTACATAGAAAGAGGACATCCACCCTGCACACATCATGTTGCCACGATAGCCAAAGCATTGGAGGAAACTTCTCACATTACCATGCAACACACTGTGATTGTGCACACAATGCACAGAGTAGCTTCATATCTACAAAGTGTGTTGTTCACACTTTCAGCCAAAAGAACACAAAGGCTGAAAAGAATACCACAAGCACCAAATGTCATTTACACAAGTGAAGGCACAAACATGGCTGAGGACATGCTCACAGGTGAACCTCATGACTGTTGTGCAATTGTGGAAACAGACATGAAAGCTGTTCCAAATCTCCAAGCAAATAAAATTGACCATCCAAATTTGAATCTTTTTTTGTGATGGAAGTTGTTACAGGAAAACAGATGGATCTTTGAGTGCTTCATATGCAGTTGTAAAATATGATGAAGGGACAGGTGCTTTTCAAACTGTAGAGGCAGGAATAGTAGACCAGCCTGCCTCTGCTCAAAAAGCTGAAATTGTAGCCCTCACTAAAGCATGCAAATATGCAATACAACAAGAGGAAAACATATACACTGATTCAGCTTATGTTCACCACGCTGCACATGTTGATTTGCCACATTGGAAAAGAAAAGGATCCCTCACTTCAATTAGCACACCGATTAGATACCTAACTGACATGGTTGAGTTGTTGGAGGCTGTGGGTCAACCAAAGAGGGTGGCAATTTTGAAGTGCAAAGGACATCAAAAAGGAAATGCTATTGTAGCCAAAGGAAATGAAGCTGCTGATTTGGCTGCTAAGCAAGCAGGTGGTTATCCTACCCAGGCAAGTATAATGGTACAGAAAGAAGATCAGAAGTACATGGAATTGGGTGAGGAGGAAATCAAGCAGCTACAAGAAAAGGCAAGTCCTGAAGAAAAGAGTAGGTAGATAGAGAAAGGACCAAAGAAGGATGAAGAAGGTTTGTGGAGATCAGTTGATGGAAGGCTAGTAGCCCCAGCTAAGGTGTTGTTGTTGTTGTGCAGAGAAGCGCACTGGAAAGGCCATGTCTCAAAAACAAAAATCTCTGCTTTGACTGATGCACATTGGTGGCAACCACATTTGGCTAAAGTTGCAGAACTAGTTGTTTCTGAATGTGAAGCATGCCAGAAGTTCAATCCCAAACACATGTTAAAGGCTTCTATGGGAGTTTATCCAGCCCCTGAAGAGCCATGGAAAGACACTGTGATTGATTTTACTGACATGGGCCCAGAAAACACATGCAGAGGCTACAGATATTTGTTGGTGTGTGTGGACACATTTTCAAGATGGGTTGAGGCTAAAGCATGTAAAACAGAAAGTGCAAAGGAAGTGATTAAATGACTGACAGAGGAAGTAATTCCTAGGCATGGGTTTCCAAGAGTGATCAGATCAGACAATGGCAGCCATTTTGCAAATAAACATTTGAAGGAAGTTGAATGTGCCTTAGGCTTAAGGCATAAGTTTGGTTCTGTGATGCATCCATCCTCCCAAGGGCTAGTTGAGAGAGCAAATGGTACACTGAAAAGAATGCTAGCCAAACAATGCATGGGGATAGGCATGACATGGGTTGATGCACTACCATTAGCGCTGATGACACTGCGATCTACCCCCAACACGACGCTCTGCCTGACCCCTTGTGAGCTGCTAACAGGGAGAAAGATGCCAGGATCATTTGTTGATTCACCTTTGACTCCTAGAAATAGTCAAGTTGTGGAATTGTCACAGTACATAAAGAATCTCAGAAAAATATCTGAAGCTGTCTCTCAACAGGTTCCAGATATTCTCACCAAGGACAGACAAGAAGACACTGCTTCATTGGAACCTGATGACTGGGTGTGGCAAAAAGTGATAAGGCCCCATTGGGATTCTCCTAAGTGGCAGGGACCTTTTAAAGTGATAAAAGCCACATCACATGCAGTACAGGTCTGGAAAAAAGGAAAGCTCAGTAATTGGATTCATGTGACTCATTGTACTAAAGCAGCTGAGCCAAGACAATCTTTATGGCAAACTGCCAAAGACATATGGTCGCGGGTCTGATGACACAATAACAAAATCGATCATCGACCTGTGACCTAGGGTGTCCTGGTGCCAGGTCCACATATGGACAACCTTATGCTTAAACATGGTGTTTGTTATGGACAAACTGTGGTTAGCACAGCAGTCCAATAACTGAACATCACCTGGGTTCAGATCGGGCAGGCCGTTCCTCCCAATCATCCCCCTCCAGGTTTAACTGTCACGGCCCACATGCTCATTGAAGTCCCCCAGTAGGACAATGGCGTTTCCAAGAGGAGCACTCTCCAGCACCCCAGTCAGTGTCCACCATTGACCGCCACCTGATCCACATAGCACCAGACCCCCATGGTCCCTCCTGCAGGTGGTAAACCTATTGGAGGGCGGGCCCATGTAATTCCTTCAGCTGACCCCGACCGGGTCCCATGGGCAGAAACCCAGCCACCAGATGCTAGCCATCAAGCCCGTCCCTCAGGCCTGGCTCCAGGGTGGGGCCCCAGTAACCCCATACCGGGCGGGGTACACTGAGTCCTTGTTCTAGCATTCATTATGAGAGTCTGCTGGATTGTTCTTAGTCTGCCCCTTCACCCAGGACCAGTTTGTCTTGAGTGACCCTACCAGAGGCAAATTGCCCCAGGCAACATAGCTCCTAGATCTCACTAGGGCAAGCAAAACCCCCACCACGATAAGGTGACGATCCATGAGGGAAATAAATCTAGCTTTATAATATACAGTGAGCTACTAACATTACAAAAAACATCCTAAAACATCCTGCTCTTATGCAAACATCTCCCCTGTGGAACTCCTACACTATCAGTATCCTACTGGCAGTGGAAGCTGTGGAAACAGTTCTGAGGGTTTTGACCAGTGACAATGCAAACCTTCAGTTTGCACTTGTGACACGTGATGGAGGTCTGTCCAGCCGGGCACATCCTGCATCGGCCTTTCCCTGACAGGACAGGGAAGTGGTCAATCCTGTCATCTCATATCATCCACAGGCCTGGGAACTTTGGGGTGTTTGATCACTGTTGGTAGTGTGTAGTCCTTATTTCCTTTGGAAGGGCAACCTCTTTTCTACTTTTCAGGGTAGATGAGTCCTTTGGCAACATGCAACCTAAAATTCTTCAGAGACTGATGTTTGTGAGCCAGTGGGGCTGCATCACGATGGAGAAACCAGGTGTTATTGACAGCAATTGTTATGTATGAGAAAGGAGTTGGAGTCTCTCTTGTCATGCAGCCAACCAACTCTCTTTATTGAGAACACAGAGCTATATATACACAACAACCATGCCCACCTGACATCATGCTAGGGGCTGGTACGGCAACATACACACACCACACAACAGTCTCCTCCTCCTTACAAAAGTGTAAGACCACACACACAGTCGTGACCCTCCCCAATGTAGGACCCGAATCATACACTAAGGAAATAACGGGGAACAGTGAAGTAGAATAACCTAACACACCCATCCAAAAAAAACAAAAAAAAAAAAACAACTAAAACTGGACCATGTCTCTGAAAATATATACCGGTATTAAAAAAAATAATCCCATATCATACATATTCACATGCACACCAGCAGAATATATACATATTTACATCAACGGTATTTAAGTAACACCTATGTTCACTGGCAGCCAGAGGTACAACTGGCCCGGGGGCCCAGGACAGCCCCAAAACATGCACGCCCTTGGCCGCTGAAGATAAGACCGGCTCGGGGGCCCCGGCCAGCCCCACGACATGTGCACCCCCAGCCGCCGTCTGCCCCAGGATCAAAACCGGACTTTGCTGCGAAAATGCCTCTGTTCCCCACTGACTGCCTCACTCCTCAGGACCCGCAGCGCTGCTGTCTGGCACGCTGTCCCTCTGAGCCTGTCGGTCCGCTCCCGACCGCTTTCAACACCACCGTCATGGCTCCAAACACTCCGGCCCCCTGTGGTCAAACTCTGGAGAGACCCGAAGCCTGCTCGTTGGCACCACTTGCCGACCCGGGCGTCTCGCCGTAACACACCACACCCTCATTCAGGGCGGCCTGAGCTCCGGCATTGAGACCTTGCCCAACCTCTACAGTCCCTGGCACCTCCTCTATGTCGTCCGAGGCACTCCGCTGCGCTGTCTCCATGCTGCTGTTGCTCATTCCCGGGGTTCACAGTATCACTTTCGCCGGTGTCGTTCGCCGACCCAGACACCTTGCTGCTGCTCCCAGCACCCTCGTCCAAGGTGTTCCGCTGCATTGTCTCTGTACCCGGCTATAGCTGCTCTCTCCTGGGGTCCTCAGCGTCAGTCTCGTCAATGTCACTCTCCGATCCAGGCGTTTCGCCGTTGGTCTCAGCACCCTCGGCCCAGGTGCTCTGCTGTGTTGTCTCTGTGCCCGGCTGTCACTGCTCCCTCCCGGGGCTCTCAGCTTTGCTCTCATTGGCATCACTCTCCGACCCAGGTGCTTCATTGTTGCTCCCAGCACCCTCATCCAAGGCGCTCCACTGCGTTGTCTCTGCTTCCGACTGCCGCTGCGTGTCATGGGATTCTCAGCCTGCATGTTCCCACTCTCCCGCACCCCGGTCTCAAGCTGTGGGGATGACTCCTGTCGCTGCTCTCCCTCTCCGCTGTCGTCACTCACTGCACTGTCAAACTCACCAGTGCTACGGTCCTGTACCGTGCTGGACTTCTTGACTGGCCCGCCGTCTTCAGTAATCGGGGACTACTCCACTCGTGGCCTCGGTCCCACCTCAGTGCCTAGCTGGTAGCCTGGAGCTTGCTTTTGACGCGCAGTTAACTTTGTGGCTAACTTCCCCATAGACACTGGGTGGGCCGTTAGCTTCTCCTAGCTAACTACCCTAGCTCTATTTGGCGCCAACACTCCAGCCACCCACAGCTTCATGGTCCTCGTCTGCTTGGTGAAGTACTCAGCCAGCCGCTCGGCAGCATCTGCATAGTACTCCATTTCACCCAATGTACCGAGAATTCTTCAGTCTTCCGCCGAGATGGTGGGCTAGAAGTGCTCGTTTTCGTCTCCTGTCGAGTCTACTTAGGCCCAGCTCCGTGATATAACCCTCAAACATGGCCTGCCACTTCAGCCACAGGATCACTGGCTCTCCTAGGTACTCCAGAAATGTTAGCAGGGATGGAGGTAGCCCATACGCTCCCACAATTTCTCTCTCGTCACCAAAATGCTATGTATGGGAAAGGAGTCAGAGTTTCTCTTGTCAGGCAGCCAACCAACCCCCTTTACTAAGAACACAGAACTATATATACAGAACGACCATGCCTGCCTGACGTCACGTTAGGGGCGGGTACGACAAAACACACACACCACACAACAGCAATGTCAACCATCTGCGAAAATATGGCCAGGTACCATTGATCGGACTTTGCTGGAGTGCGATACAGGGCAATCATCATACCAGCCAAATTCACTCCTCCCATGTGAATGTTGTATTTAGACACAGTCTTTGGGCAAGTCATAGGTATATTCTTCTTTTCCTCTTTGGAGTAGCATCTCACTTGGCCAACAGGATTGACAGAAGCACAGGACCTCACCAAGGTAACTATTTTGTTGTCTGCCCATCTGACCATATCTGTCTACATGAAAGTCAAAGCTGCCTCTTCCACTTCATAAGAGGTCTCAGTCCTCTTCCAAGCTACAATAAACCACCAAGCGGTTCTTTTGAATGGTATCCAAACTTCTGAGGCCCACAGACTCCGTTAGATAAGTTATCGATCTCAATGAGGTGAAAACAATGTCAAAGTAGACAACACAGTCAGAGGGGTTTCTGATGGTTCTGTAGAACATGATGACAGATATTCCCAGAAAACATATGTACACTGGTGAATTAAAATAGTCCCGTTGTGAGATAATAAAGGTTTATCTTATCTTATTAATCAGTAATACACATTTAACAGTAAAATGAAGTGTAATCAATATTTAACACCTTGATATTATTTATTATCTATAAAGTATAGGCTTCAAAACACTAGTATGTCTAAGTGGAATTATCCCTATTTTTAATAATGAAATTCATTGTTTTTCAAAAAGAACACATAAAATTATCCTTAAAGAGAAATATCTCCAAAAACTAATCCCCCAAAACATAATTAACAAGAAAATTATCAACACGTATCTCATGTCCAGTGTCTTTGTAAACGTAGGCTGCCATTTTGGAGGTTGATATAAATGTATCAATATAATTTTGAATGCTAGCATGAAGTCACATGTCCTGGGTTCTTGATCCATCCCCCATTAAAAGTTTCTCATGACAAGAAGTGCAAATACTTAATGTCCCTCCCCCTACAGCCTGCCAAATGTCTGTATCTCCCAGGACACAGAAACTGTTTAACGGTTAAGGCAAAGGCAGTATTTTGGCTTCCTTCCCAAAGCTGTGGATAGATATCCTGTGATAAGCTTGTTGTGTATGTAAACCGACTGTATTAGTAAGATGGCGGCCGGGTTGGTCATGAGTTAGACCGGGGTGGCTACTGCCGGTTTCCGGTGGTGACGCAGCCCCTGGTATAAAGGTGTGGGCGGAAGAGGCTCTGCCTGTTGGACAGTCTGGGTGGGGCCAACAGTTTCGATGGCGTGGTGGAATTAATGGTGCACCATTTTCGCGCTGGTGATAGTGTCATGGTCCGACGCATCCATTTTCGACAGCGCCGCCAGCGTCTGGGGGAGCCGGTATCAACATTCATGGCCAGGTTCCGCAGGCTGGCGAGGGGATGTGAGTTTGGACACCTAGAGGAAGAAATGATTTGGGACCAGTTAGCGGAACACGTTCACAGTGAAGCACTCCGGTCCAGGTTGTTGGAGTTCCCAGGAGAGTTGACGTTGACCACGGCTGTTGAGCTTGCACAGTGTTTTGAGGCAGCGGAGATCATCATGAGGGGCCTGCCTGACGAGGCTCTTCGGAGCGAAGATGATGCTCGCGCGAAGACACCGAATTGGGACCCTAACAACAGTGACGCCGGAGGTGACTCGTATGCCACAGTAGTGAAGATACGGTCTGACCCTGGCACGCTCCGTTGTTATGTGTGTGGGTCTCCTGTTCATCGCTATAAAGCCAGTGTGTGCCCAGTGGCAGGAAAGCGGTGTCGCTAGTGTGGTCTGCGTGACCACTTCGCCAGGATGCATGACAACTTCATACGCAGGAGCCATAGGAGATACCCAGGTGCTGCAAAGAAGTCTCCCACCATCGTGCATACAGTCTCCCCAGCGATCACGGGGAGGATCGGTTGTGATGTCATGCTCGACGGTGTCGTGGTTCCGCTGTTGATTGACACTGGTGCTGTCATCTCAGTGTTGAACATGACAACTGTGAACAGTCTGTTTCCTCATTGTGCCATTTATCCACCGGAGAGAGACTATTACAGCTATGGACTGGATTGGCTGGCTGTGATGGGCTTTATTTGATTTTGATTTTGTATACTTTATTGATTCCCAGAAGGGAAATTGAGGGCATCCACCTGGATGGATGAAGCAGCCACGGTACGGCACTATCCCTTAACCATTCACACACACATTCACACCTAGGGCCACTTTATAGAGTCTCCAATTAACCTAACCTGCATGTTTTTGGCCTGTGGGAGGAAACCAGAGAAATCCCGGAGCAAACCCACGCAGACACGGGGAGAACATGTAAACTCCACACAGATCACTGTTGGTCAGGGGCTGGGATCAAACCAGGGATCCCATGGCCAAGGGTGAATTGCTGTGCTGCCGCAGTGCTAACCACTGCACCACCACACTGCCCCTTTATGGAGGTACAAGCCCGTTATGGGTCGGTTATGGTGCCCCAAGCTCGCTTTCATGTCACCGCTGTGGGCGTCAACATCATGGGTTGTAACCTATTTTATAGCCTGGGTTTTTCAGTTGCCAACGTGTCGGGTGAGGAATGGTCGGGCTGTGGACTGTGGAACCGGCCGACTTCGCCAACGAACGGCGTGGAGATGAGGGAATTGGACTGGTTGGACATGTGTCAAGAACTAGAGCACGTTCGGCTCCCCCCCCCCCCCCAGCGGGGCCAACGTCCGCCCCCAGGCCCCAGGCACCAGGATGCCAGTGACCCCACCCCCCGGGGCAGAGACTTGCCTGCGCTCCCCGGCGCGAGCCCCCCCAGGCACCCCCACAGCGGGCCCGCCCCAGCACCTCTGTCACACACCCCGGGGACCCCCACATCCAAAGAAGTCCCCCCGCCCAGGGGAGCCCACGTTGCCGAGAGGCACTACCCCCCTTAATCCAGTACCTCCCGACTTGCAGACACACCCCTCCCCACACCTTCACACCCACATGCTCCCATGCATACCCCTCTCACTCACCCAGACCGACCCATTTTCTCTCACTCCTGTACCCATTCAAACTCACCCCTCATTCACCTTTGTCTCATAAGGCGGCTGCAAAGCAGATGCAGCGAGCCTGAACACGCACCAGTGCCCAGCAGTGACCAGGGAGACCACCGACGCAGGCCACAGAAGCAGACCCCCACCCCTGGCGCCCATCGGGGCAAACAATCAGCAGACCACCGCATGCGCCCCAAGATGCCACCCGGCATGCAAAGCACCACACAAAACCGACCCACCATTACCACCTCCATTCATCACCCCCTCACTCCCACTTAGACTCATATTCAGCCCCCCTGTAACTTCCTTGGTTGTATCTATATATTCAGTAGCACCCAGGGATTTTGACAACATGATAGGTCCCAGGCTCGCCACCAGGGCCCCACGCCCTCAGCAAGAGCAGGGCAACAGGGGTGGGGGAAGACCCCCACCCCCTCCCCTTGCACAGAACATGGTGGGTGTGTGTCAGTTATATGATATAATTGTGTGTAAATGTGTGGACTACCAAAGTGCAATTAAAATTGGGGGGATAGTGATTGGAGCTTCACTAGCCACTGCGATGAGCAGCAGGGCCCCCATCCCCCCAAGACCCCAGTGTCTAAAATGCCACTAAAATTGAGGTGAGTGCAGCCCCACCACGCAGCAAAGGTATCCCCTTCACTGACACAGTGCGGCACACCCCCACCCCAAAGCCCTAAATGTAACAAAAAAGATGTATATTCCACCCAGAGTCAGGGGGAGGGGGAGGGCGGGAAATAAGACTGGGAGGTAGGCGGTCTAAAAGCGAGGCCGCCCCCCGCCCCCAGAAGCCAGCTTGCAGACTGGTTCATGAGGCCACCCACTGCCCCCAAATCCCAACCCAGGGCGAGGGCCGCCAGTGGAAGCAGCCCAGGACCCACCAGCATCATGCCCCGGCGCTCCCAGCACCACTAACATGATGAGGAAGCCAAACATATTTCCACTCATCTTACACACACAAACATCACAATAGTGAACAATGGGCCAGACCCACATGGCGCCCAACACGCCAGGCGACACCCCCGAGTGCCCATGCAGGCCCACGACCACCCACCCCAGGCGCACCGACAGCTGCAGGCCGCCCTGCAACCACAGCCACCCCGGAGCAACCCGATGGAAACACGGCCATCAACCCATGCCAATGGCCTCCCAACCACCCACAAGCACCAACACACACCTGCCACCAATGACACCAGGGGCGATGCGACAAAGCACCTCACCCCGCAACAGAACAGCAGGGTGGCTGGGACAAGCAGGCCCCGAAACGCCAGCCCCCATGCCACTAGATGGACTGCCCAACCCCTGCCACCCAACAAAGTTCTCCTACCCATACACACATCCTCCACTGCCCAGACATCTACCCACAAGTAACTGCTTCCATACACACACGTACCTCCACCCACCATCACACATACCCACCTACACCCACACACAGCCCCACCTGCCCACTCAACACACACCCACTTCCGCATCCACTCATACACAAGCCCACACTCACACCCACTCTCACACACACACGCACACCCACACCCACAGACCCCAGTGGACGGGCACCAACCCCAGGGTGCCACCAGGGCCCCAGGGAAAACACGACCCCGCCATGCAAGAATGCACTGGGGACAACCCTCACCACTGGCGCACACCCGACCCTGGCCCGGGGGGGGGGACGCCCCCTCCCCCAGCACCAGGGGCTCAGGGCCAGACCCAGACCCCCCCCCCCCCGAGGGGTGGCTGGGGGCCACAGCCCAACCTCCTCGGCCCACTCCGCAGCCCCCCAACCACCCCTCCCCCCAGGGCCAGACAGACAGCCACCCCGGAACAGGGCCCCTGGACACCCGCGGTCGGGGCACAGCCAGCCGCCAGAGGTGCCAAGGAGAGCGAGTCACCACCTGCCACCTCTCAGATTATAGAATTAATAAGCGGGGACCAGAGAGAATTGAATTCCGCCAATTGATTATTTGAGGAGGCTGACATTCTCTCCAGGCTAATATAATCCAATAGTAAGTTATTATAATAAATCATGCATAAGTTATTTCTTGATTTCCAATTCATGAGGATAGTTACCTCCGCCAAGGAGGTTATGTTTTCATTGGCGTTGGTTTGTCTGTCTGTCTGTCTGTTTGTCTGTCTGTCTGTCTGTTTGTTAGCAAGATAACTCAAAAAGTCATGGACGGATTTTCATGAAATTTTCACAGATTGTCAGAAATGGGGTATCCTACAGATGATTAGATTTTGGTCGTGATCTGGATCACCGTCCACAAGAAAACCGCCATTACGCAAAATGCCATTTTCGTGAATAACTACTAAACCACTAATCCTATCATTGTCAATCCAATTGCTAGTCATATGTTTTCATGGTCAAGGAATCTGAAAACATACACACAAACACTGTATGGGGGGAACTGTGGCGCTAAGCCGCCATTACGGAAAATGCCATTTTTGTCAATAACTACTGAACCACTAATCCTATCATTGTGAATCCAATTGCTAGTCATATGTTTTCAAGGTCAAGGAATCTGAAAACGTACACACAAACACTGTATGGGGGGAACTGTGGCGCTTGGCGGAGGTCTGCGCTCTCCGAGTGCTTTTCTAGTTTTCTTTGTGATGCATAAGGCAGTGAGAACCATGTGTGACATCCTTGCATCTATATTTATTTCACTTAAATCACCTAATATGCAAAGTGTGGGTGAGGGTGGGACACTATACCAAGCCATGCTGACAGGTCTTCACATGTCTTCTGCCAGAACTTTTGAACCGGTGCACAGGACCACATAGCATGCATATAGCTATCCGGGACGTTGCTAGTGCAGTGAGAACAGATATTTGTGTGACTCAGGCCCATTTTGAACATCCTTTGTAATGTGTAATGAATTCTATGTAGAACTTTATACTGTATAAGTTGTAAGTTAGAGTTTTTAGTCATCTTAAACGTGTTTAAACATATTTGTGTCCAGAAATTTTCCTCCTTATTAATCGATAAGTCTGTCTCCCATTTTGATATTGGAAGAGATACGGACTCATCCAACTTTGATAATAGTCCATGTATTTTTGATATCAATTTTGGGGAACGGAGATTTAGAAACTCTGCCACCTTAACTGGTACTTCTATATCTGTCTGATTAAGATTAAATCTTGCTTTTATTATGAATTTAAGCTGTTGATATTCAAAATACTTTTTATCACTGATTTCATATTGTGACATTAGATCCTGAAACTGGATAAAATTTCCACCTTGAATAAGATGTTCTAAGTTATTTATTCCCTTCTCTTGCCATAGTGGAAATTTTAATGTCCTCTTTAGTTGCAGGATATCAGGATTATTCCAAATGGGCGTGAGTTTACAGGGGACAAGTGAAGACCCTGTTATTTTTAAAATTTCCACCAAGCCATCAGACAGGAGCTGATATTAATACTTTTAAAACAGTCATGGCGTTTAATATTTAGCGACCCACAGAGAGCCTGTTCAGCATCTAACCATGGGTTTCCTAGTGGGGTTGATTTTGTCCATTTTGAAACAAACTGCAGTCTACTGGCTAAAAAGTAATTAAAACAAATTGGTAAATCTAAGCCTCCGCACTCTTTCGCTTTTTGGAGGGTTTTTAAACTAATCCGTAATAGTTTATCCTTCCATAAAAATTTACTTATATTTGAGTCTAGAGACTTAAACCAGGCCATTGATGGTTGGGTAGGGATCATTGAGAACAAATAATTGATTTTAGGAAGGACCATCATTTTAACGGTTGCGACTTAATGATAAAGATAGTGTCCTCAAGCGCGTGAGGTCGTCTTGTATTGTTT
The DNA here is from genome assembly GCA_020510985.1 of Pholidichthys leucotaenia. Classification (NCBI taxonomy): domain Eukaryota; kingdom Metazoa; phylum Chordata; class Actinopteri; order Cichliformes; family Pholidichthyidae; genus Pholidichthys; species Pholidichthys leucotaenia. The sequence continues at coordinate 87,630,269 of CM035846.1, read as the reverse complement.
TTAAAAGGGGAATATGATTTAGTCACAATAACTCTGAGAGCCTGTATATACAGTGGGGCAAAAAAGTATTTAGTCAGCCACCAATTGTGCAAGTTCTCCCGCTTAAAAGATGAGAGAGGTCTCCAATTTTCATCATAGGTATACCTCAACTATGAGAGACAAAATGAGAAAAAAAAAATCCAGAAAATCACATTGAAGGATTTTTAATGAATTAATTGGTAAATTCCTCGGTAAAATAAGTATTTGGTCAATAATAAAAGTTCATCTCAATACTTTGTTATATCCTCTTTGTTGGCAATGACAGAGGTCAAACATTTTCTGCAAGTCTTCACAAGGTTTTCACACACTGTTGCTGGTATTTTGGCCCATTCCTCCATGCAGATCTCCTCTAGAGCAATGATGTTTTGGGGCTGTCGCTAGGCAACACGGACTTTCAACTCCCTCCAAAGATTTTCTATGGGGTTGAGATCTGGAGACTGGCTAGGCCACTCCAGGACCTTGAAATGCTTCTTACAAAGCCACTCCTTCGTTGCCCGGGCGGTGTGTTTGGGATCATTGTCATGCTGAAAGACCCAGCCACGTTTCATCTTCAATGCCCTTGCTGATGGAAGAAGGTTTTCACTCAAAATCTCACAATACATGGCCCCATTCATTCTTTCCTTTACACGGATCAGTCGTCCTGGTCCCTTTGCAGAAAAACAGCCCCAAAGCATGATGTTTCTACCCCCATCCTTCACAGTAGGTATGGTGTTCTTTCTTCTCCAAACATGACAAGTTGATTTTTTACCAAAAAGTTCTATTTTGGTTTCATCTGATCATATGACATTCTCCCAATCCTCTTCTGGATCATCCAAATGCTCTCTAGCAAACTTCAGATGGGCCTGGACATGTACTGGCTTAAGCAGGGGGACACGTCTGGCACTGCAGGATTTGAGTCCCTGGCGGCGTAATGTGTTACTGATGGTAGCCTTTGTTACTTTGGTCCCAGCTCTCTGCAGGTCATTCACTAGGTCCCCCCGTGTGGTTCTGGGATTTTTGCTCACCGTTCTCGTGATCATTTTGACCCCATGGGGTGAGATCTTGTGTGGAGCTCCAGATCGAGGGAGATTATCAGTGGTCTTGTATGTCTTCCATTTTCTAATAATTGCTCCCACAGTTGATTTCTTCACACCAAGCTGCTTACCTGTTGCAGATTCAGTCTTCCCAGCCTGGTGCAGGTCTACAATTTTGTTTCTGGTGTCCTTTGACAGCTCTTTGGTCTTGGCCATAGTGGAGTTTGGAGTCTGACTGTTTGAGGTTGTGGACAGGTGTCTTTTATACTGATAAAGAGTTCAGACAGGTGCCATTAACACAGGTAATGAGTGGAGGACAGAGGAGCCTCTTAAAGAAGAAGTTACAGGTCTGTGAGAGCCAGAAATCTTGTTTGTTTGTAGGTGACCAAATACTTATTTTACCGAGGAATTTACCAATTAATTCATTAAAAATTCTTCAATGTGACTCTCTGGATTTTTTTTTCTCATTTTGTCTCTCATAGTTGAGGTATACCTATGATGAAAATTGGAGACCTCTCTCATCTTTTAAGTGGGAGAACTTGCACAATTGGTGGCTGACTAAATACTTTTTTTCCCCACTGTATATCTATCTATAAATATCCATTCCTAAATATTTAACATTTCCTAATTGTATTGGAATAGTAGATGTATTTGAGAAATTGCAATTTATAGGTAAAACTATTGATTTTACCCAGTTAATAGAGTAGTCTGATAATGATGAAAATTTATCAATGAGCGCCACTGTCTAAAGAAGAGATCTTTGTGAGTTTTCAAGGAAAATCAATACATCATCAGCATAAAGAATTATCTTGTGTTCCTTTTCTCCAGTTTGAATACCTCTGATATCAACATTTTGTTGTATGGCTGCTGAAATTCAAAAAATGTGAGAGTATGAAAATTATGGAAATTTGGGAAATATGATCTCTTGGCATGGTAAATTGTTTGATTGTAATTATGATTCTTATTTGTGTGATTTTGACCAGGGGGGCTCATCTGTGTAAATTCATCTGTGTAAATTTATTTGAGTAAATTAGGTGCTGTTTTTGTGATTAGAAATTTTATTAGGCTATTGCTTATGTGCCCGACTTGGGGTGGTGGGGGTACATCTGACCCTATTAATTGGTTTACTTACCCAGCGGTTATATAGTACCCAGTGTGTTGGGGTGTGTTGGGTGGGGCGCCAGTAGCTAGTCTTTGTCTTATGTGTATGTGATATATGTGGAGCTGTTATGGGGTTATTTTGGTTTTATTTTGTTTTATTCTACTAGGTACACGGCTCAGTTCTGTGTTCGGCGGCAGAATAATCCACCTAGCCGTGTGGGGGTGCTAGTAGTTTACCCGGCCCCCCAATTAGTTGTGTGCATGGATTGATCGTTTATGTGTGTTGTAATTATTGTGTTTTAGCGCGTGAGTCGGGCTACAAATTTTTGAGGGGGATCTACAGTATCTGTGTGCTTGGCATTTTTTGAAGGGGGGAGGAATGTTGTGCATGTAAACCAGCTGTATTAGTAAGATGGTGGCCCGATTCGTCATGAGTTAGACCGGGGTGGCTACTGTCGGTTGGTGATGCCGCCCCTGGTATAAAAGTGTGGGCGGAAGAGGCTCTGCCTCTTTCGTCGTGGAGCCGCCTGGTCAGCAGGGTGGATGCCGTAAGCCTCTTTATATACATTGACTATTTATGTAATAAAGCTCTGTAAAACTATAAACAACCATGTGCTCATTTACCATCAGTCATGGACATAACAAAACTTCTATTTAAAATGATGAATTTAAAATAAAACATCTTGTCTTTGTAGTGTATTCAGTTGAATATAGGTTGAAAAGGATTTGCAAATCATTGTATTCTGTTTTTATTTACATTTTACACAACGTCTCAACTTCACTGGAGTTAGGGTTTGTATTCAGAAGTGTTTTTAGGATAAACAAATCCAAAGCACTCCCGCCCATCCATTTAATAGACAGAGGCCCATAATCAAAAATGAACTCTCATGATGGCTTGTTTAAGATGGATTTTGCACTGGCCAAAGGGCATTCACATAAGTGACAATGCACCTGATAGTAGAGTTCCTTGGCATTAAGCCAAGCATTAATCACAGTTGATACCCAGTTAGTTCTCTTATGGAGGACAGTGGGAAAGAAGACATAATTTGAACAACTAGGCTGAACTGTGGAGCTGAGCTGCAGGCCATGCCCTCTCTGCCTGAGTGCTTCAGGTCTGCGTGTGCTTCCCAGCCTGAAGGCAGTTGGTTGATTGCACCAGGTGCAAATGATCTGGTGATTAAGGGAGTTTACTCACAGGGCAGTGGGGAGTAAGCAGTGTGTGAGAGAAATGGTTGGAAAGTCTGGACTTAGAAAAAGACTGCAGGACTAAAGCTTGTTTCAGGCAAGGAAGAAGGAGCCGGTGAGCATCCATTTGTGATATAGCTTTGTAGCTGCATTTGGAAAGTCATTTGATCAAGTTTAGGTTAAATGTTATACATTAAAAAAAATTATGTGTTTGAAATGAAAGTTAAAATGTCATATTTAATATCATGTGGGTTTAAAAGTATAGTTAAAAATGGAGTGTATTTTAAGAGTTTAAAAGTTAAAAGCTGCTAAAGTTGTAAGGTTAAAAATCATTATTGAGCAGTGTTTTAAGATGTATTTAGTATTTGGGGCGTTTTAGATGTGGGTATTTTCTACTTATTTCAAGATTAATTTTTAGTAGTTTAAAAACTGAGTATTTGATTTTGGGTTATGTTGACTTATTATGGGTTCTTGGGTTACATTTTCCTTGACCCTCTATTTGTGTTTGTATTTAAAGGTTTTTCACCTGTGCTTGGCCTTGATGACTTTTCAAAATAAAAGGAAAGAAAAGGGAAAAGTTGAGTCTTGGTCAATGAGTGACTTCTAGTTTTATCTTCCGAAGCAAGCTTCCCATTCAAGTGGGGAAACTGCTGGTCAAACCTCACAAGAGTGAGGGCCACTTGACGGTTGAACTGAATTTAATAGATTCAACATAGCACATATTGATACAACACGTAGACATGAATGGTTGACCATACAGGCTTTGTCTGGTGGAAACGCAGGGGATTTCTACTGTGCTGCTGTGGCTGTACAGCAAGGCTATTGTGTGTTGCTGTGACCTTGAAGGGCGTGAAGCAAAGGGTGACTAGGGACATAATTAGGTCTTTTCTTCTCACATGTAATTCATGTAAGGTCATAAAGTTTTTGTCATATGTCAGTCTCTCAACACCAATGTACTATACAAGGCTCCCATCCCATGTCTCCTTCAAGAGCTAAAACTGGGGTAAAGTTATTAACCCCTAAAAAGTGCCTAATTGCTCTACGTTGAATCTACTTCCATGATTTGTACGATTTATAGCACCACATTCCTGATGCATAATCCAATTTTGGACAGACAGGATTGAAAGAACTTTGTATACAGTATATGCTGAAATTCATATCCTTTAACTCCTTAGTTTTACTTATTACTCCCCCCTAAAGGCTGCCAGCAGATTCAGAGAGAGTTAAAGTACCATGATTAAAGTTCACATCTTCATCCAAAAAAATACCAAAGTATTTTATAATAACTTGTATAACTCAAGCACTTATTACCAAAATTAAATATAAACTTGTGCAGTGCCCGTTCACATAACCATATAAGGTGTTGAGTTCCTGCTGAACTGAACGACACCTTACATGGTGTTCTTGCTGATGTGACCATCATATAAGGTGTTCACCTTAATAGCTTCCCTATGGACATTCAATAAAGATTTCCCCTCCTAAACTTACACATATTCTGGGAGATTGAAATTCGGGGATGCACACCCTTGTAGTGTGAATTGCCTATAAAAATATTTGTCATTAGGTACAGGAATTATTTATTTTATTTAATAGTGGGTGTGGAAGGGGGCGGAGTTAAACCGTCACTTCTACACCCGCTAAATTAAATAAAAGCACTCGTAAAAGGGGCACCAGTCCTAACGGACAATAATATTAACTTTAATTTTATTTAATTTTGTACCTTCAATTACTTAATGAATCAGTCTCAAAGTTTCAGTGAGTTCTTGTCCTGCTGTGATTAGGAAACATGTATATGCAAAAGAAAAACGCTTCACCTTCTCTCATTCACCCTTTTATTAAACTCATTCAGGTTACATGGCATGGCGTTCAAATGATAAATAAACAGATTTAAATAACAGCGTAATATATCACATTAACTGATATTGGATTCCTGAACATAAAATCCAGCGTTACACCTCTGTAGAACCAAGGAGGAACCAGACTTATGTTTCAACGGTAAATAAGGCTGAAATGTTTTAACAAAACGCAATTTTTATGGGGAAAATTCATAAGCTAATTATCTAAAAATGAATTCTGAATTAATCTACAAAAATTTAAGGGCAGTTACTTAAAAATGACTAAGAGTTTTCCTTCAGTTTATAGCTTCATCCTGTGGCTGAGAGACTAATTGAGCCCTGAAATATGGGCCATATTCAATTGTAATTTAATTGTTAGGACATCACGTTTTAACCCAGGAGATAAAAAAAAAAAAAAAAAAAAAAAAAAAAAAAAGTAGGAGCTTCACTCAAACAGCTGTAGGTCCACGTTTCCGCGGGTCGGTACCGCTGGGTTTTGAAGTTAGGACGTCAGAGGAAGCGGCTGCTGTCCTCACAGCCGTGGAGGTGATAACTCAGCTGGGGGGCCCTTCAAGGAGACAGTTGCAGCCGTGGATGGTTTGTCTCAGGGCGGCGTGAAAAGTCCTTGGAAAAGAGTCCAAATTTGAGGTCTCTTGTAGCGGGATAGACCAAAAAACTGAAGGAGAAACTTCTCAGTCTCTGTTCACTTTAACTTAGGCAAATTAAAGGTCCACTCTAATGGTGTGAAAAGTCATGAAAAAAAAGAGAAACATTTACTAGGATAAGAATGGCTTCTGAGGTGAAGGAAAAAGTTTGAGAATTTGATTCTCTAAAAGAACGAGCTCTAAAGGAAAAAAAAATGGTTTCTCCTCAGTAACCAGAAAATAACGAAAGACTTGACAAACTTCACAAAGAACAGAATAAAACTTCACAGGACCTTGAAACGGTGGAATAAAATCTTCTTCTGAGATCTAGATTACTATTCTGCTTCTTTAATCTTAATTTAGTTCCTAATCTTTCTCAAAATCTCTTTCTTCTTTGTGTTTCTAATTCTTAATTCTCTCACCATTCTCTATCTTGCTGTTCTTGTTACATTGTTACTTCTGTGTCTAAAAACTCAAATCTAATTTCTCTTTTAAAGTTAACTCGCCGGGTCGTAAAATGATGTCGATCGCAAGACTGACCAATCGACTTTTTCAAAAGCAGTTTGAAATAGCTGCCATCCAATGTGAGAACATTTCTTTGAGAGCAGCCAATCAAACGAAGACACCATCCCATGAAATTGCAGAGGGAAAATCAACACTCAGTCAGTTCTTATGAAATTAGGTGCTCAATATAAAATCTAACTAAATTAAATGACTTGGCTAATATTTGGTGATCATGCATTTATACCATTACTCCAATATTACATTTGTTTGAATAACACTCATGAATATAACATTTCTTATACATAACTATAATGCATGCATTCATATTTAGACCAAAACTTAATGTAGTACAGTAAACATGGTTGGTGATAAAAGAGGGATGATTTTCAGTGTCCTTAGGATCCAGAGGATAAGCTGAAAGAAACTTAATGTTTAGAACAAATTAAGTCATCCTACATACTGAAAACATATTCCGTAGGTATCCGCTAGGAGGTACTGTTGAGCTGTAGATGATTTCCTTTAGGTTCATGGTATCTGGAGAGGAAATCTGGACAGCATCGGGGGCTATAAATCTGTCTGATTAAGCCGTTTATGATCCTTTTAATAGCATTGGTTTCCTGTAAAGGTACCGGTACGTTATCAAATGCAGTGTTCACGTTGGAGGTCTGGTCTGAGTTTTATGTTCCTTTGAGCCTTTAAAAGCAAGTTCTGATCCTTACAATCTCTGCAAGAGACAACTGTTTACATTGGGGTCCTGGGAAAGCACACATCTTTGGTCAGGCCTGGAAGAGGCCTGGATGAGTCGACACGAAAGCCAGTGATATTCCTGTAACATGCAGAAAAGTGGTATTCCTGTATAAGGAATAAGAGATATGGGAGGAACAGACAGAATCCTTGCATTATAATATGAAGAGCTTTTTGGTTGAGTTTTTTTCTCCTAAAGTGCATTACCTGTGATATTTTTTGTACCAGGTTTGGTGACCCTGTGGTCTTCTGAAACCACAAGTTTGGTCAGTGTCGATATGGTGATGCAGCCGTTCAGTGACGTCATCACACCGGACATATAAATGTGAGGGACGGCCATTTTGCAGCCTCTTTTTGGCTCTCTTTGGATTGGCCTCCCAACCGTCAACATCTCTGTACCATCACAAAGTTTCTTTTGTAATAAAATTAATGTTCTCAGCAAACTCCACTCTCTGTTGGTTCTTCCACATTTTCCAGACAAAATATATGGTGACGAGAGTAAACGATGGAAGTGTGCTTGAGGTCACTACAGCCATTTCTGAAGACCCCTGGAGAGCTGCTCATACCGTGGCCACGCTGGTACAGTTTCTTCACCACCTACATATCGGCGTTGGACCTGGACAAGCTAGACGGGGTACGGATGCAAGTTATGCTGGTTCACAATCTGGGCATAGAAGGCCAACGTATCTTCCACATGCTAGGACCAACAGAAACGTTTGCTGAGTCAGTCAAGCTGCTAGCTAGCTACTTCACCACACCCAACATCGTGTTGGTGTGGCACATTAGGTTTCACCACCAGCAACAGAAAACCGGAGAGACGACACAACAATTCGTTGCGGACCTTCATTACCTAGCTAGCATGTTCAAATTCGGTTTGTTGGAGGACAAAATGGTGCAGGACGAGTTAGCCTAGCAGCCAAGCTGGACACTGCTAGCACACGTGGTAACCACAGAAGGGCCCAGCGATATGGCAGAAGAGGCCAAGGTAAATATTGCAGATTGGAGGAACACTGCGAGGCACTTCCCATGTGGCAACTGTGGCTCCACGATGCACCGAGAGAGAGTGCATTTGACCGATGAGTGGGACGCAACACACCCAGATGACGACGAGGGTACAGCCGTCCCGTGCTCACAGGAGGAGCACCGCCTGGAAAAGGGGCAGCAACTGGACTTGCCTCAGATCCTCACCCAGCATAAGCCACAGGGAGCACCCGCAGAGCTGCAGGAGAGGGAGCCTGCATTTGTCAGGAACCCTGGGACACAACAACCCAACGCAGGTTCTACCAATGGTGACAGCAACACATCATCATGACCAGACTTCCCAGGAGAGGGGGAGAAGAGGCCAGACTACTTCCAAATCCATGCCCGGCACCAGCCTCCAAGAGCCACCGCTGAGCTGCAGGATGAAGAGTCCATGACCCAACCGGATGCAGCAGAACCGCCACAACCTGGTGGATGCCCCACAGCAGACGTGAGGGCCACCCCATTACAACTATGACACCAAGTGCAGCTGAACAGAGCGTCACTCGGAGTGATGGACTGGGTTCAGGTCCGCAGATCCAAATGCCCGGACCTGCAGTCAGCCTCAACATCCTCACCATCACTGACAGTAAATAAAGAGAGCTGCGCAACTGAGATCAGCTGCCTTCGAGATGGCATGCCGACTGTCTGTGGAAGGTAAGAGCAGCTGCCGTGGATCAAGGTGCAGCGTTTGAGCCGACCCAGCTGGTGTGGGATCTTGGTTGGAACGTTGCTGATGAGCAAGCCATGGCTCCGGGGGGGGAAATAACGTCCACGTGTGCTGCAGCCGGCGCCTCCAGAGGCGCATCCACCACGAGCTCGCCTCAGGGCCCCTTGAACTGAACCGCCTTCCTCAATATAAAAATGACTATGTAGCTAGGGGCACAGTTGCCAACAGAAGTGGCATAATAAACCACTCGGCTGCGCTGGGCCATGCAGTAGTCCGCCCGCTGACTGTAGCTAGTTTTGGGGTTCTGTGTGTACCAAATTGAGGAGGGTTGATTCATTCATGTGTGTTGAAACCACAAGCTTGGTTAGTGTCGGCGTGATGACGCGGCCGCTCGGTGACATCGTCATGCCAAACATATAAATGTGAGGGATGGCCATTTTGCAGCCTCTTTTCGGCTCTCTTCTAATTGTCAACACTGCTGTACTACCACTAAGTTTGTAATAAAGGTCGTGCACTCAGCAAACTCTACTCTCCGTTGGTCCCTCTACATTTTCCAGATGTAACGGACCCAAGCTTTCTTTGATGATATAGTTTATAAGACACTATGATGTTGACCTTGCAATCCCAAAACTATAGTCACACTTCAGGGTCACAGGGTGAACCTCGGTACCAAGTTTGGTGACTCTAACTTTACTCACTGTGCAGTAATAATGCATTGGAAATGTTAACCTTGAGCTTTGACATTTTGACCCCCAAACCCATAGTCTGTCAGGATCGCAAGGTGAACCTCTGCCCCAGGTTAGGTGGCCCTAGCTTTACTCATTTTATAATGGTGCAAATGGAATGCTAACCTTGACCTTTGACCTACTGACCCCAAACCCAGATCCCAAGGTAAACCTATGTAGTAGGGCTGGGCGATATACCAAATATATTAGTTGTATCAGTACAGTTGGCCACTCGTGATTTATATAACATTTGTATTGAGCATATTTGAATATTTGTCACGTTAATATGCAACGTTACTGCAACAAGATGGGTGTTTTTGGCAAAATGTCAGAACACCAGTCTGCAGCTTACAGCTTAGCTGCTGCTGTAGTCTGAAAAAAGGCTCACCGTGGCTGCGCCCCCTGCATACTCACACACACACACAGAGAGAGAGAGCGAGAAGTGAGCAGTGATGAAAAGGAAAATAACAGAATTAACTCTGGCTCACCTTAAGCACAGGAAACGGGGGTGGGGGGGGCTAGGAGAACAGTCTGAACGAGGTAACTGCTCATATAGCGAACAAACTTTCAAAATAAGAGCCCCTATCCAGTCTTGGAAACCTTCAAAATAAGAGTAGCTTGCCAAATAAATCACAAATGTAGACTCAAAAAAGATTACAAAAATAAACTAGAAAAGCACTCAGAGCGCAGACCTCCGCCAAGCGCCACAGTTGCCCCCCCCCCCCATACAGTGTTTGTGTGTACGTTTTCAGATTCCTTGACCATGAAAACGTATGACTAGCAATTGGATTCACAATGATAGGATTAGTGGTTCATTAGTAAAAGCATTACCTCCTTGGCGGAGGTAATAAACTGAAGTGTTGGTGTTGTGTCCAACTCCTGCATCTGCAAACTCCCAGGCTGTGTGCGTTGCAAATGAATGAATGAATTAATCTTTATTTCGAATAGATTAAGAGTAGAGGTTAAAAAGTGAATAATATAACAAAGGGGGTAATAAAATCCAACAAGGTCAAATTAGACAATAACTCCTGATTATACAGTTCAACATAAGTTATCCGAAATGTGTGATGGGTGAATCCGCAGGTTATATTGCCCACCCATGTTACGTCCAAGAATTCAAAAGAAAAAACAAAAGAACCATGAAACCATGAAAGAACCATGAAAAGAATCATGACACAACCGCGTCCAACCCACAGGCCAATGGGTTATGCGAGCGTTTTCATAGATCACTGAAAGCAGCACTGAGGGCTTCACTGACGGATGCAAATTGGGTAGACAGGTTGGCGTGGGTTTTATTGGGGTTGCGCTCCGCGGCAAATGAGGATTTGGAATCTTCCCCGGCAGAGAGCTTCTTTTTGCGCAGCTACTATGGCTGGCCGGGGAATTTCTGCCAAATAATCCGGCGGCAGACAGCTGGCCGTCTGAGCTTTTGCAGCGTAGCGCAAACACAGGCATGCAGGCACGCTGCCGAGCCCTGCCCAGCACTGTGTTCCGTGTGCTTTTGTGCCTAAAACTTTGAAGAAGGCGGAGTTTGTGTTCGTCAGACACGACGAGCAGCGCCCTCCATTGGGCCTGCACACATGTTGAAAATGGCCGTATCTGACAATGTTAAAGAATCCTTTAAAAAATTCCTGTATCCAGACGGTGATCCGAATCATCCCCAAAATTTAATCACTTCTTCCTTGTACCATTTCCAACAACGCCTGAAAGTTTCATTGAAATCCGTCCCAAACTTTTTGAGTTATCTTGCTAACCAACAGACAGACGCTGGCAAAAACATAACCGCCTCCGGCCTGGCGGAGGTAATGACACATTATACTTTGGTCACTTACTGTATTAGACCACCAAGTATTAACCATATTTGGCAAACCTGAAACATCTCTACACATGTAGGCGGCTGTGGCACAGGTGTAGTGTGGCTGACAACTGATTGGAGGTTGAGGAGTATGATTCCCGCTGTGTGCATGTCCTTGCGCAAGACACCAAACCCCCAGTTGCTCCTGCTGGGTCAGGCCAGCTCCCTTGCATGGCAGCTCTGCCGTCATCAGTGCATGAATGGGTACATGGCAGGATCTGTAAAACACTTTAATTATCCATCCATCCATCTTCTTCCGCTTAATCCCTTTTTGGTCGCGGGGGGTGCTGGAGCCTATCCCAGCATCTTTGGGCGAGAGGCAGGGTACACCCTGGACAGATCGCCAGTCCATCGCAGGGCCAACACAGAGAGACAGACACCCATTCACTCTGTCATACCTAAAAACAATTTAGAATCCCCAGTTGATGCCAATTAACCTAACTTGCATGTTTTTGGCATGTCCAGAGATAAGTAAAATGTGCTATATAAGTGAATACCATGTAGCATGTGTATAAAGTTGATCATGTGAGTTCTGTTAAACAAAAGGGAATAAGATACTTTGCTCAGTTACATATTGTAAAGAATTTTTCTGACAAAAGTTTTAATTTTATTCAGCTTTTTCACAAGTGAAATGAACATTTTATTATTCAGCTTGTTCGTAAGTGAAAGGAATATAGTGCGTGTGTGTGGATGGATGGATGAATCCCATGCCTTGTGTGAACCCACGCAAGGCATGGGACCTGATGGGGTGGAACCAAGAGTCTTAAAGACCTGTGCAGGACAGCTGGCAGATGTGTACAGACATCTTTAACACCTCTCTCTCACAGGAAACAGTCCCCTGCATCTTCCAGTCCTCTGTTATAGTGCTGCCCCCCCCCCCCCCGCCACCTCCAAAAAAAACCCCAAAAACATACCCACAATGAATGACTTAAGTCCTGTGGCACTCACACGGGTCGCCATGAAGTTTATGGAAAGGCTGGTGCTACAGCATATAAACTTTGTGGTTCCAGACAGTGAACTCTCTTCAGTATGCCTAATGCTTGAACAGATCAGTGGATGACGTGGTGGCAGACACTTCACTATATCCTGCAGTACCTGGATACTCACAACACATATGCACAAGTATTGTTCCTGGGTTACAACTCCACCTTTAGTGCAATCAGGCCAATGTAGCTGACCACCAAGCTGGAAGACCTAGGAGTACTAACACAATCTGCCAGTGGCAGTAGCTCAGGAGGTAGAGCAGGTCCTCCAACAACCAGAGGGTTGGCGATTTAAATCCTGCTCTCCCCAGCTATCCTGCCATTGTGTCACTGGGCAACCCACCTTGCCTCCAGTGTTGATGACACTGGGTGCGAATGTGTATAAATGTTTGGTAGGTGGTGGAGGAGGCTGGTGGTGTGGATTGGCAAACACATTTCTGTCAGTCTGCCCCACGGCAGCTGTGGCTACAGCAGTACCTTAACACTACCATTGTATGTCTGTGGAGTAAATGAATAATGGATTCACTGTAAACAGCTTTGGGTATCACGAAAGGTGCTATATAAAATGCAGTCACTACCTGTAACTTGACCATGGAATTCCTCAGTGAGGATGGGAAACAAATTATCTGCTGTAAGCACAGGAACCCCGAGTTGCTGGCTCAGTCCCAAACTCTTTTCATTGTACACACACGACTGTGCCTCCACCCAGGAAAATATTAAGTACACAGACGACACGACCGTCCTTAACCTCATCAGAGGGGGGTAATGAGTCGTCATGCAGGGACCTGGATGGAGATATATTTCAGGATACACCTAAAATGCATTATAACCTTTACAGATGAACTTAATTTAACCTTCTCTAATCTTTTGAATGCACATGTCCAACTGTTCAATGTTACAGTACTTTTTGTGTAACTTGCTGTTCTCTAACAAGGTGCTTAACAGCAAAATTCACAACTGATGTTTGATCCACGAATTGACCAATACATTTTCTGGTTTGGTTAGAATTGGTATTTAAACAGTCTTCTTCATTATGCTGTTCACATTTTGACATCATGAGACCAAGACGACACCTAACAATTGATCAACAGAACCTCGATATTGCAAGGCTTCAAACAGGATGTTCTCAGAGGGAAGTGGCCACTGAGCTTGGTGTCAGTGTCATCAGCAGGTTGCAACAGAGACTAGAAGAGTCGGGCATAGAAGTGGATGCCCTTTAGCCACATCCCACGGTGATAACCGCTTCATTGTGAACAGTGCCCTGTGGAACTGGATGATGAATGCCACTCAACTCCAGGAACATTTAAGGGAGGTGAGAGGCACTCAAGTGTCATGTCAGACAATTTGAAACCTTTAACATCAGTGTGGTCTGCGTGCGAGATGATCTGCAAGGATACCTGACCACACCACCAGACACAGGCATCATCATTTACATGGGCCAGGGAGCATTTACGCTGGACAAGGGACCAGTGGGCCTCAGTGCTGTTCTCTGATGAGTCAGTTCAAGTTGAGCAGAAATGATGGCCGCCAACAATGTTGAAGACGTCAAGGAGAGCGCTATGAATCAGCCACTGTTGTCACCTTGTTACAATCTGGCCAGATGTGTCTAGTCAATACGGAACTGCCCTACACCTTGTGAATGGTACAGTGACAAGCCGATATTACCTGAATAACATCATTAATCCAATCATTGCACCCCTGCGTGAACATCCATCCATCCATCTTCTTCCGCTTAATTCTTTTCGGATCGCGGGAGGGCTGGAGCCTATCCCAGCATCTTTGGGCGAGAGGCAGGGTACACCCTGGACAGATCACCAGTCCATTGCAGGACCAACACAGAGAGACAGACAACCATTCACTCTCACAGTCATACCTAAGGACAATTTAGAATCCACAGTTTGATGCCAATTAACCTAACACAGGCCCAATTTCATCTTCATGGCAGACAATGCTCCAGCTTATTGAGGTTGCACCATTTGGGAATGGCTGCTGGAGGCTGGGGTACCTCAAATGGAGTGGCCTGCACTTTCTCCAGACCTGAATCCCATGAAACCTATGGGATCAGCCGAGTGGCCGTGTAGAGGCTTGTAACTCTCCACCTTACAACCTCAATGACCTGAAAGAGTGGAATGCCATGCCTCAGCAGACAATAAGTCGACTTTTGAACTGCATGAGACATAATTGTCAAGCAGGTAATTGATGCTCAAGGGCACATGACAAGTTATTGAGACACTGACATTTTTGGTTGTGGTATACCTACCACTGTTGTTGGCATTGGTTTCAATAAATTGTTTGAGATGATGACATCGCCAATGCATGCTTCTACATAAATGCCCTACTTTTGCAATATAATATCTCTGTAGCATGAACGTTTTACATTTTCCATAAATTCCCCCCGAAAGCCAAATATCCCTAACTTTTTGAGGGGTGTGTGTGTGTGTGTGTACACACGTGGACAAAATTGTTGGTACCCCTCTGTTAATGAAAGAAAAACCCACAATGGTCACAGAAATAACTTGAATCTGACAAAAGTGGTAATAAATAAAAATTATTGAAAATTAACCAGTGAAAATCAGACAATACTGTTGAATTGTGGGTCAGTAGAATTATTAAAAAAAAAAACAAAACAAAACAAAAAAAAACCCTCATGAAACAGGCCTGGACAAAAATGATGGTACCCTTAACTCAATATTTTGTTGCACAACCTTTTCAATCGCTGCAATCAGACAATTTCTGTAACTGTCAATGAGACTTCTGCACCTCTCGGCAGGTATTTTGGCCCACTCCTCATGAGCAAACTGTTCCAGTTGTCTCAGGTTTGAAGGATGTCTTCTCCAGACGGCATTTTTCAGCTCCTTCCTCAGATGTTCAATAGGATTTAGATCAGGGCTCATAGAAGGCCACTTTAGAATAGTCCAATGTTTCGCTCTTAGCCATTCTTGGGTGGTGTTAGCTGTGTGTTTTGGGTCATTATCCTGTTGCAAGACCCATGACCTGCGACTGAGACCAAGCTGTCTGACACTGGGCAGCACATTTCTCTCTAGAATACCTTGATTGTCTTGAGATTTCATTGTACCCTGCACAGATGCGACACCCTGTGCGAGATGCAGCAAAGCAGCCAGAGAACATGACAGAACCTCCTCCATGTTTCACAGTAGGGATGGTGTTCTTTTCTTGGTATGCTTCATTTTTGCGTCTGTGAACATAGAGCTGATGTGCCTTGCCAAAAAGTTCCAGTTTTGTCTCGTCTGTCCATAGGACATTCTCCCAGAAGCTTTGTGGCTTGTCAACATGCAGTTTGGCAAATTCCAGTCTGGCTTTTTCATGATTTGTTTTCAACAGTGGTGTCTTCCTTGGTCATCTCCAATGAAGTCCACTTTGGCTCAAACAACGACGGATGGTGCGATCTGACACTGATGTACCTTGACCTTGGAGTTCACCATGAATGTGTTTAGAGGTTGTTCTGGGCTCTTTTGTTACATTCATATTATCCATCTCCTCCTGCAGCCACGTCCAGGGAGGTTGGCTACAGTCCCGTGGATCTTAAATTTCTGAATATGTGCAATTTATTTAAAACTGCTGTGACTAGTATTATTATTATTCTACACTTATTGCATGGTTTTAGTCTTTAATTTTTTTTTTAGTTTATCTCTTTATCTTATGTTTTAATGTTGTAGCATTGCACCAAGACAAATTCCTAGTTTGTGTACTACATGAACAATGGCAATAAATCTGATTCTGTAGTCACAGGAACATCAAGCTGCTTGGAGATGGTCTTATAGCCTTTACCTTTAACATGCTTGTCTATAATTTTCTTTCTAATCTCCCGAGACAACTCTCCTTTGCTTCCTCTGGTCCATGTTTAGTGTGGTAAACACCATGTCACCAAACAGCACAGTGACTACTTGTCACCCTTTAAATAGGCCGACTGACTGATTACAAGTTTGTAGACACCTGTGATGTCAGGACACATCTTGGTTGAACATGTCCCTATGGTCACATTATTTTCAATCTTTTCTAGGGGTACCATCATTTTTGTCCAGGCCTGTTTCATGAGTTTGTTTTTAAAGTAATTCTGTTGAACCACAATTTAAAAGCACTGTCTGATTTTCATTGGTTAATTTTCATAGAATTTTTATTTGTTACCACTTTTGTCAGATTCAAGTTATTTCTGTGACCATTGTGGGTTTTTCTTTCATTAACAGAGGGGTACCAACAATTTTGCCATGGCTGTCTCTCTGTCACCTTTGGGCATATGTATCTAATCTATTATTGAATATGTAAAACATACTTTTTATGAAAGGTGAAAGTTTTGTTTATTCTCCTCTACAAGTGGGCATCTTCATATAAATGGGTACAAATTCAGGCATAAAGGGAAAAAAACATTTTATATACAGTAGTATTTGTATTTTGGCAAATCAAAATTCTGTTGCCTAATTTTTTATTATCAATACTTTAGGGTATTCCTTTAAATTTTATGTAAATATGTGGTGTCTGATCATGATTAATCAGAGTTGTGCACGGGCTATTGTTGCCTGGACAACAGTCCATTAGCCCTTTTTGTCTGAACTGTCTCTCTGGGGTGGGGGATCATTAAAAAAAAAACAAACCAAAAAACCATGACTTTTCACAAACATGCCACTTTATATAAGTAAATTTGTAGTGTTTTTCTTGCTTCTCTTATATCTTTATTCATTTCACTTTGAGACTATTTGCACTGTATTATAGTAAATCTGGAACATTTTAATTATAATTTTTTGGACTTTTTTCTCTTAAATTTGTTTGTAATCCCTCCCTACCTCCAGTATTACCATAAACCTTTTAATGTTACAGAACTTAAAGGCCAAATGTCTCGTAATTTTTTTTTTTTCTAAATGACAATGAATTTTGATAAAATACACATAGCTTAAACCAAATATTCATACCGGAGACCATATCACCACCCGTATTTACATAATTGCACAAAATACACCAGGCGAAGGCCCTGCCTTGCTCGTTGGCTTGTGACAGCCAATCCAGACCGCGGCCATGATTTTGACGTCACAAGTTGTACCCTGGCTGCCCTGCCTATCCACATTCACACTTATCAACATTGGACAATCATGACGGAAAGTGACAGCGATTGTGAACAAATTAGTTTAGTTTTGTCTTTTTTCTTTTTGTCTTTTTTTTGTCAGTGGTTCAGATGGTGACAGAGGCATAGAACCTTACAGGTTCGAGCCGTCCGAGACGGAATCAGATGCTTTGTCTGATGACAACAGTTCCGACGATGACCAGAGAGCAGAACGAGTGGAAAATGTCATTGAATTGGACATTAATCGCCTCCAGAATTGGGAAGCCGAAGGGGGTCTGTCGAGGGCGCCCCATAAATATTGATTTTTCGGAAGCCATTATTATTACAGTGGAGGAGAGCCGCTGCCGTCAAGAAACTGACCAGATCAGAATGAGAATGGAGGCAGCCATACCTGTCAAGTGATACGTTTTCGCCGTATTTTAATACGGGGAAAATGCAATTTTAGCAAATACTGGCGTATTGCCATTTCTGTACGCCCAAAAGAAAAATATACTGGAAGAAAAATTGAGTGTGTTGAGGAACACGTCGTGTGTGTGACCCCCACAGCTAGGGTGCTGGCAGATCGCTCAGCCTGAGCTATTCTCACTACTGTTAGAAGTGTGGACTCAATCATTAGGCTGATGGCCGGGGCGGGCAGATCGATCAGCCTGAGCTATTATCACTACAGTTAGAAGTCATTAGGTTGATGGCCTCACACTTTCAACTGTCCTGCGGCTGCGGAACAGAAAGGAATTGCCTTCCAAATCCAGAATTCTGCATTTTTTTTGTTATTTTGAGCAGGACGCTGAGTTGTGGTTATTGTCAAATATTCATGAATCCTTAAAATATTTGACAATAACAACACGAATTACATTTAAAACATTTCCCAGAAAAGTGTCCCTTATTACCCCGCCGTCCCTTATAGCCGCGTTTTACGGTATTAAAATACGGCAAAAACATATCACTTGACAGGTATGAAAACATTTCCCAGAAAAGTGTCCCTTATTACCCAGCTGTCCCTTATAGCCCCATTTTAAGGAATGGGTGAAATATCCAATTTTTTTCTTTCTTGTTGCTCACTTCAATCTTCCAGTCTCCATATAAACAATCGGGATACCCCAAGCATCAAACTAAGGTACAGTCTATTTCGTCACTTCCGCCTTCTTCTCCAGGCGATTCCGGGGGCCGTGAGTAGGAACGTCAGGCCAAGCGCGGCAGTTTTAAATTAACGAATATTCCGGCGTTACTGAAGCATATGCACCAAGACCCGAACGGATCGGTTCCCTTTTATATCTAGTTTCAAGACATTTTAAGGACCCTGTTACGTGACATTTGGCCTTTAATGATTTTGAAGCACAAATTCTAAATGGAGAAAAAAAAAAATTCTCATACATTTGCAATGTTTTTCTCGGGAATTTTCCAGTAAATTTTCAACTTTTTGCATGCAAAAGTTCATATTTTTTCCATGTAAATTTGCAAGTATTTGTAGTATTCTCTTGGCCCCTCTCCAACTTGAACAGTGATGACATGTTTAGCCACATGTCATCCTTCAACCGCTGACCTGACTGTGTGGTGTCCTGCAAACAATGTGGGCTATATAGACAATTGGAACTCATTTTGGGGAAAACCTGGTCTTATTAGATGAGACAGCATCCATCCCACTTTGGATGGTGCGTCTCTTTTGTTTAACAATCTGGCATAATTTTTATCCAAAGTTCAAAAGCCTTGACTACTATTCGGAGTTGGGACCAGGAAGCAGAATCGCAGTCTTATTCTCTGTAGCTTCTCTCCATCTGCCACTCCTCAACTTAGCCCCCGTCTTCCCCATCAGAGAATCACTTTGCTCCCTCTATAGTAAATAAAAATAAAGTATAACCACCCCAAAGTGATTAAACAAATGGCCTCTAAATCTAATGACTTGGCCTCTGTTCCTTCTCATAATTTAAAAATTAAATGTGGTTTGTTAAAAATCAGGTTTCTAACTCCCAGGTCTCTGCTAGTCCATGATCTGTTAACTGATCATCAGATTGATTTACTATCCCTTACAGAGACTTGATTAGGGCAAGAGGATTATGTTGGCTTAAAATTTAAGCCTTAAATGAATAAACTCCCTCTGGTTATTTAAACTGTCAAAATCCCAGAAGTTCTGGTCGTGGAGGAGGAGTAGCAACAATTTACCATTCCAAATTACTAGTGAATGTAAAGCAAAGTATACTGGGGATCAATAAAGTATACTAAATCTAAAAAAAAAAAAGTTTTAATTCCATTCAGGGCCTGGTCCTCGGTATTGGGCATTTTAGCAATTTTAGGTTAAAACCAATTTTATTTGCCATCGTTTATCATCCTCCCACAGCTTATTCAGAGTTTTTAATTCAATTTGCAGAGCTCTTAGCTGGATTAGTGCTTAAATTTACTCCTTCTGTAATAGCATGGTAGTGTAACAGCTTCTCTGCATCAGACTCTAGACGTGGTGGCCCCTTTAAAAAAGGAAAAGGTCTAATCAGAGATTTCTAACTCCTTGGTTCAACACGGAAACTCATAGCTTCAAACAGAAGACTCGTCAATTAGTGTCGTTCCACTAAATTACATGTAATCTGTCTAGCTTGGAGCAATCTACTCCTAATTTATTAAAAAAAAAAATCCTAGGAAAGCCAGAACAACTTATTATTCTGCATCAATAGAGAACAAGAATAATCCCATGTTTCTTTTCAGCACTGTAGCCAGGCTGACAGTCAGGACTCTGTCAAATCTAGCATTCCCTTACTAGTTGGGACGTTAAGATGAGATAAAATAAGATGAGTTTTTATTAGTCCCACAATGTGTCATGGGTAGCGAGAGCGCGCCCCTCCCCTCTGGTCTCACCTTGACAAACTCATCACGGCACCTGAGGCAGAAGACATACCTGTGCCCGCTCATCAGCCAGCGTACATAAGGAGGCTTCCTCCATGCAGTCAGTGCTGGCTCGTCTGGGTATACTGCCCGTTCTCAGGCAAATAAACAAACAAGCCGTAATACGTTAACATGTTGTTAACCATTACTCTCTTCTCCTTCTTTTCAGGTTGCTGCCACCGTGTAGGTGTGTCTCAGGACTGCGCATGCTCTCCTGCCTCACCACACCGTTCCCTCAGCAATCAACTTCATCCGGTCAGGCACCATCAGCTCACCTTTCCCCCTTACCCTACTAGTTCGTCTATTCCCCGCTGGGTCCTGCCGGTCCTCTCTGGATTTCTCAAGTGGCAATTTGGCTCACCCATTTCCCTTTATTCTACTCCTCAGCTCACTGCTCTCGTCTTCTTTACACAGGTCCTTTCCTCTAGCAAATGACTTTCTGTAGCTGTGTTTTGGATTTTGATATTAATAAAATTGTCAAACGTGCCCCTCTGTGTGGTTCCTTCCTGTGTTTGGCATCATACACGTGAGCTGTCAAACTTAATACATTATGACACAATCGGGAAATTCCAGGATTACAGCAGCAAAGGGATAGCAGCAGTCAGAGCAATAGTTAATAAGATAATAAGAACTGGTTAGCCAAAGCAGTAAATGAATATACATATGTACACAGCTATAGACACAGTGCAGGAACATTGCAACTAGAATAAACAGCATTACAGTTTGTTAAATTACGTACCCTGCAGAATATGAATATGTACCTAGACAGTATATTTCGTATTTGAATCAACAGTGTTGTTGCCACCCTCAGAAATGATTATTTTCCTAGCTGTGTATTGGAGGGGACGATCTCTATTGTGCAGAATTGCTACATTTAGTCCATTTAATACGACCTCTACGAGCAGCCCTGGTTAGGTTATAAAGTCTGACAGCCATAGGTAGGAAGGACCTGCAGAACCTCTCCGCTGTGCACTTAGGACGGCACAGCCTACCGCTAAATGAGCTCCTCGGTGCGTTCAGCGTGCCCTGCATGGGGTGGGACTCGGACTCCAGCAGAGATGATGGTTTAGCCACCATCCTCCTATCTCCTCCACTGGGTCGAGGCGTCACCCCGGAACAGAGCTAGCTTTTTTGATCAGCCTGTTCAGTATATTCCTGTTGGCTGCCGTGATGCCACTGTCCCAGCAGGCCACTTCAAATGTTATGGCTGATTTCACCACCGAATCATAGGTCTTCAGGAGTGCCCCTTGGACTCCAAAAGAGGAACAGTCTGCGCTGCCCCTTCTTGTAAAGCGCTTTGAGTGGTCTTTGTGACTAGAAAAGCGCTATATAAGTGCAGGTTAGTTAGTTAGTTAGTTGGTGTTGTGTGAACAGTCCAATTTATTGTTCAGGTGAACACCCAGGTACTTGTAAGATGTCACCATCTCAATGTCTGTTCCATGAATGTTTATCGGTGCTGGGGGATTGGTGTCCTTGTCTTTATGAACTTTTTTTAAATAATTTCATCTATCACAGATAAAATCAGCCAGATCCTTCCCATCATTAATTTAAATACTGTAACAAGTACAGCTCCTTCAGCTGATATCCGTTTGCATGAGTTTACTCCAACTGACCTTTAGAGTTAAGTTTTTTTCATCCAAGCGTTCAACTTGTCTACTAGACCCTATTCCTACCAGGTTATTTAAAAGTCTTCCCATTTATTGGTAGCACTATTCTTCATATCAGTTCTTCACTAATATTACGCCATGTACTCCAGGCTTTGAAAACTGCTGTAATCAAACCATTACTTAACCAAAACTCCATTGTTTTTTTTTTAACTATAGGCCAATCTCTAATCTGCCTTTAATTTCAAAAGTCTTAGTTGTTGCTATGCAATTGTTTGACCACTTGCAGGGAAAAGGTTTATTTGAAGAGTTTCAGTCAAGCTTTAGAATTCATCATGGTGCTGGAACAGCTTTAGTGAAGGTCTCTGACCTCCTTATGGCATCTGAGAATCTAACCAGACAATCTAATCAGACAACTGTGAGGTCACCCTTCTTCCGCTTGGCCTCCTGAATCAGCTGGGTGATCATCATAGTATGCTCTAGACACCCAGCAAATCCTGGAATGCCTCCTTTCTGGATGGAAGTGCTGATATACTGGTTTTGCATCATTTACTGTATGAGGTTAACCTTCTTGCAAGCACAGAGAAAAAGATTTTGCATTCCACGTTCAGGAGGGAGATTGTCCTGAACTGATCTATTGCAGAGGATCCTCCTTCTTTGGGGACAAAACATCCATCTGCTAACTTCCAACTTGCGGGGATTGAACCTTTAGTCCAGATCATCTTTAAGATTTTCCACAACCTACAAAGAAGTTTCAGGCACTTTTTGAATACCTGGTATGGTATACCACTTGGGCCAGGGGCCGCTGATGCTCTAGCTTTCCAAACAATGTCCTGGATTTCCTGCCATGTGGGTTCCTTCACCTCTAGCTCAATTTGTGGCTTGTCTGGTCTAGGAATACTGCTATTAACTCCTGATCTCTGTTAGGGTCACTGTGAGCCTTAAGAAGGAACTCTTCTGCTTCTGACTTTGAGCTATGTAGTGTGCCACATTTTTGTTGGCCGAGTAGAGTTCTTGCGAAGCAATATGGGTCTTTGACAAACTGTACACGTGTTTTCTCTCTTTTTCCTTTGCCCTGGAGATATTCTGGTCTTCGGTGTTTGCAGAGTTGTTCCCACAGCTTCCCTGTGAGGTCCTTAATGCATGCCTTCTCGGCTGCTGAACTGGCTTTGAACAGTTTAAGTGATGCTATCTCACCCCTCAGCCATCGAATTTCCCTCTCCCTCCTGCTTGATTGCGGTGGTAGTCGGGACTGATCTTTCCTCTCATTTGGAATGAATCTCTCCTTAGCAGGATTGTATGCCAAGGTTGTAAGTGAATCAACCTTTTTATGTCCAGGGCCTGCTAAAGTTGTTTCTAATATGCTGTATAGATCATCTTGAAATTGCATCCAAGCAATGGTATCTGGAGATTTTGGCCATTTGAGCCTCTCTCTTCTTGATGGAAAAACTTCTTGAGGGGAAGCTCATTTGATCATGCTTCTAATACTGACAATTCAAGTGCAGAGGGATCTTCAGCGCTGTGGGTACTTCCTGGCTGGAGTTCTCCTTCATCTAACTGGACCCACAGTCCATGCACTGCTCTTGAGTTGCTGCTGTTCTGCACCTCGACTTGCTCTGATGGATCTTGAGCCGTCTGTTGTTTTTGCAAAGTTTTCCACAGTGACACCTGATTGTGAATTCCTCCCTGTTAGCATCGATTACTTCAGATTTCTCGTAATCGTTTTCCGTATCGTGGCCATTACGATGTGCCAGTCCTATTGAGTCTCTCATCCTCCCGCCCTCTCAGGAGACTCCAGGTGTATTACTCCTTTGATTTCTTTGTAGCATGAGTTGGTGCCCTCTTGCAAGTGCTGCACACAAGGTTGCTAGCCTTGTGTACCCACACCAGTCTTTCCTGGAAGTCAGCTGTCTCTCCAGCATTATCAACCTTTCTTGGTTGCCATCCAGTCTTTCCTGGAAGCTACTGGTTATCCAGAGATGACTTGTTACATAAACTACTTAGTGCATTTTTACAGTTACGTATTTAGGGAACATTGGCCTTTGGCCAGGAGCAGATATCTTCTGGTGGTGACCAACCTTCATTGAGCGTTTTGGCCCTCAACCACTACGCTCTCCAGATGATGGGCTGGCAGTGATTGGCCAGATTACTGCCTATTTGATACTAGCTTCCATCTCTCCTCCTCCCTCTTACCCCAGAGCCAACAGGAGGCTTACTCTGCTTCATCCCCCATCTTGTGAGCAGCTTGATTTTTGCTCCTTTCATCAAGGCCAAGAGCTGACAGCATCTGCCATACTGATTTAGCTGGGAAGCCCCTGTAGCCGACCTCCATGGGGAAGAGCCACACTTGCCAGCCCTTATCCCTACAGTCTTGTACTAAAGACTGGTACTTCAAGGACTGCCTCTCGTGGGCTTCCTTGCAGCATTCCTCCCATGGCACCGTAAGTTCGACCAGAATCCTCTTCTGGTCTTTAGCTGACCAGAACACAATATCTGGTCAGAGTTGTGCGCACTACCTCTGGGAACTTCAGCCTTCTTCCTACATCTCCCACCATCTCTGCAACAGGATATCTTTTGCCTTCTTAGTCGAGGAGGGCCTAACTCCCTCCTTAACAAAGGAAGCTATCTTCTTCAGGGTTGTACTAATGAGTTTTCTTCTAACTCAATGCTCAACCACAGAGTTCCACAGAGATCTGTGCTAGGCCCTATTCTTTTTAGTCTGTATATGCTTCTGCTAGGCAATATTATTAGAAAGCATTGCATACATTTTCATTGTTATGCAGATGACACACAATTAAATTTGTCATTGAAACCAGATGACAGTAATCAATTAGCCAAATTAGAGCCTTGTCTTAAGGAAATCAAAACTTGGATGACTTGTAATTTCTTGTAATTAAATTCAGATAAGATTGAAGTCATTCTAGTTGGTCCAAAAAACCTCCGAAATACCTTCTCAAATCAAACTTAGTTTGGATAGGGTTACTCATTCTCTTAATAGTACTGTGAGGAACCTAGGAGTTAATGTTGATCAAGATTTGTTCTTCAATTCACATATTAAACTTGTCTCTATAAAACTGCCTTCTATCATTTGTGTACCTTATCATCCTAACAGAGCATTACACTCCCAAAATGCTGGATTACTTGTAATGCCTAGAATCTCTAATGGTACAATGGGAGGCGCAGCATTCAGTTATGAGGTTACTCTCCTTTGGAACCAGCTGTCAATCTGGATTAAGGAGGCAGACTCAATCTCTGTTTTTAACAATCGGGTTTAAACCTTCCTTTGACATAGCCTACGGTTAGGGTGGGATCAGGTGACCCTGAATTCTCCCTTAGTTATGCTGCTAATAGGTTTAGACAGCCGGGGGACCTCCAACAATGCACTGGGATTCATTCCTTTCTTCACTCTGATATATTTTTACTGGTCATTGACATCTGTTTGTTCTCTACCATAGAATGAGTCCCCATCGTGCTGTTTGCTCTCTTCATGTCTGTTCTTTTCTTCTTCTTCCTTATCTCCTCAACCCCCAGCCAGTCATAGCAAATGACTGCCCCTCCCTGAGCCTGGTTCTGCTGGAGGTTTCCTCCTGCTAAAAGGAAGTTTTTCCTCTCCACCGTTGCCAAGTGTTTGCTCACAGGGGATCACCTGATTGCTGGGGTCTTTCTGTAATTGTGGGTTTTTCCCCTACAGTTTTAAAGTGCTATGAGATGACTGTTGTTGTGAAATGGTGATATATAAATTAAGTTGAATTGAACTGTTCCTTTAAATTTTCAACTTTTTCCTGTAAATTTTAAAGTTTTTTCCTGTAAGTTTTTACTTTTTCTTGTAAATTTACAGCTGTTTTCCTGTAAAATTGCAACCTTCTTCTTATGAATTTTCAACTTTTTTCTTGTAAGGGCAGTGCAGTGGTGGAGTGGTTAGCACTGTGGAACCACAGCAACTTACCCTTGGCTGGGGGATCCTGGGTTCGATCCCAGCCCCTGACCAACAGTGATCTGTGAGGAGTTGGCATGTTCTCCCCGTGTCTGCATGGGTTTACTCCTGGATTTCTCTGGTTTCCTCCCACATGCCAAAAACATGCAAGTTAGGTTAACTGGAGACTCTAAAGTAGCCCCAGGTGTGAATATGTGCTTGAATGGTAAAAGGGTTGGGCGCCGCACTAGTGGCTGCCTCATCAACTCATGTGGATGCCCTGTAATTTCCCCATTGTGGGACTAACAAAGGACTCTAAATTTTGAATTTTTTTCTTGCACATTTGCAACTTTTTTCCTTTAAATTTCACTTTTTTCTTGTAAATTTACAACTTTTTCCCTGTAAATTTTTACATTTTTTCCTGTAAATTTACAACTTTTCTTGGAAATTTGCAACTTTTCCTTTGAATTTGCAACTTTTGTCCTTTAAATTTGCCTGTTTTGCTTGTAAATTTTAATTTTTTTCCTTTACATTTTCAGCTTTTTCTCATAAATTTCATAAATCATAAAAAAATATAATTTAAAAAAAATAAATTTGCAACTTTTGTCCTGTAAATTTTCAACAAAATTGTCATAAAATATTGTTTGAAAGCACATAAAAAAATCAGCCACGTACCTCAAGCAGAAATGAGCTTTCTTCTCATTTATATCCCACACAAGACAAGAAAAAAGAAGCGAGAATGATCACTACAAGTTTCAACCCTCCTATTTCTTTTGGGTCAGCTAAAGCAAATGCTGGCTGTCGTCTTCTACAGATAACCATCCCCTAGTTAATCTAAGACAAAGACGTATCTGTGGACTTCACCTTTATAACATTGTAAAGGTAACAGGTGTGGTGGAAGTGAGAGAGGAGCCTACAGTAGAGGTTTCAGGTTTATGCAGGAAGGACTGAGAGCTTGGGTAAACAGAGCAATGATCTTTGGACCTAAATGGTGAGGCTGTGCAGGAGTGGAAAAGCAATAAAACTACTATATAGGTGCGTGTCAGTAAATTAGAATGTAATCGAAAAGTTGATTTATTCAGTATTCCAATTCAAAAATGAAATTGCTATATTTTATAGATTCATTACACACAGAGTGATATGTTTCAGTTGTTTATTTCTTTTAATTTTGGTGGTTATGGCCTACAGCTCATGAAAACCCCAAATTCAGTTTCTAAAAAGATTAGAATATTACATAGTTAATTTTAAAAAAAGATTAATAGAAATGTTGACCAACTGAAAAGTCCATGTATACACTACTTGGTCGGAGCTCCTGTTGCATGAATTACTGCATTGGTGTGTCGTAGCATGAAGGCGATCAGCCTGTGGTACTGCTGAAGTGTTATGAAGGTCAGGTTGCTTTGATACGGCCTTCAACTCGTTTACATTGTTGGGTCTGGTGTCGCTCATCTTCCTCTTGCCAATACCCCATAGAATCTCTATGGGGTTTAGGTCAGGGTTTGCTGGCAGCCCATTACTTTTTGGCACAACACCCGACAGCTGGCTGTCATCAGCCATGTTCAAAAAATTTTGTTACAAGAAAAACTGGTTCCCACCATAAAAATATCCAGCAAATGGCAGCAAACTATTGTGCAATCTCCAATGAACCACCTGTGTGAAGTTGGCCCTCCACCCAATGCAGAAGAACCCCACAAAAGTAATCTCAGTGAACATTATGTCTGGGAATGGTGTAAGGAACCAACAGAGAGCGTCTTGCTGGGAACACAAACTTTATAACATAAAATCTTAGCCATAGTACAAAGGTGTAGTTGGTTGGGGGGCTGAGTGCCAAAGGAAGGGCAGAAAGAGAGATGCAAAATGGCTTTCGCTTGCGTTTATATGTTCGGCACGATAACATCACCGAGCGGTCGTGTCATCACGCCGACACTGACCAGACCTATGGTTTTAGAACACCACATTCACCCCCACCCACCCCCCGGAAAAGCAGAAAAACACCATCAGTTTACCTTCCCCAATTTAGTAAATGTAAACCCCCAGAACTAGCTAGAGGCAACAGGTGGACTACCGCATGACCCAGCGCGGCTGAATGGTTTATTATGGCACTTCTGTTGGCAGCCGCACCCCTAGCTAAACAGTCCTTTTTTTTTAAATATATATTGAGGAAGGCAGTTGAGTTCAAGGAGCCTTGAGGCAAGCCCGTGGTGGATGTGCCCCTGGAGGCGCCGGCTGCAGCAGACCTGGCTGCCATCCCACCGGAGCCACAGCTCGCTCACCAGCAATGTCCCAGCCAGGATCCCACACCAGCTGGGTCAGCTAAAACACTGCATCTTGAGCCACGGCACCTGCTCTTAGCTTCCACAGACAGGTGGCTTGTCATCTTCAGCCATCAGCCATTTTGACGGTGGCTGGTCTCAGCTATCCGGCGATCTTCATGGGTGTCAGTGGTGGTGACAATGTTGAGACTGACTGCGGGTCCAGGCGTTCAGATCTGAGGACCCAAATCCACTCCATCACTGCGAATGGTGCACTGTTTGGCTGCACTTGGCATCGTGGTTGTGATGGTGTGGCTCTCATGTCTGCTGTGGGGCATCCCCAAGGTTGTGGTGATTCTGCTGCGTCCCGTTGGGTCACAGACTCTTCATCCTGCAGCTCAGCGGTGGTTCCTCTGGGCTGATGCCGGGTGTGGATTTGGAAGGAGTTTGGCCTCTTCTCCCCCTCTCCTGGGAAGTGTGGTCATGGCGATGTGCTGCAGGTAGAACCTGCACCAGGCTGTCATGTCCCGGGATTCCTGATAGATGCGCGGTCCCTCTCCTGCAGCTCTGCAGTTGCTCCGTGAGGCTTATGCTTCATGAGGATCTGAGGTGAGTCCAGTCCCTGCAACTTCGCCGGGCAGGAACGTGCTCTGGATTGATGTTGTTCTGCTGGGTCCTGCTGGGCTGCGAACTCTATCTTGCAGTGCTGCAGTGGCTCCTGGAGGCTGATGCCGAGCGAGGATGCAAGATGAATCCGGCTTCTGCCCCCTCTCTCCTGGTGCTGATTGTGGTTGCGGCGATGTGTCGCTGTTGCTGGCGACAAGACGCGCGTCGGGTTGTCATCGTTCACCGGGGTCCCCTTTGGCCATGAACTCCCTCTCCTGCAGCTCTGCGGTGGGTCCCTGAGGCTTATGTCGGGCGAGGATCAGAGGTGAGTCTGGTTTATGCCCTCTCTCCATGTGTTGGCATCACTGCCCCTTGGTTGGGCAGGGGCACACTCTTTTTCACTGGGTCAGGGAGCCACATTTGCCACATGGGAAGTGCCTCATAGCATTTTTCCACTCTGCGGTGTTTACCTCGGCCTCTTCTGCCATATCACCAGGCCCTTCTGTGGTTACCGTGTGCACTAGTGGTGTCTGGCTTGGCTGCTTGGCTCACTTGTCATGCACCATCTCGACCTCCAACAAACCGAATTTGCACGTGCTAGCTAGGTGGCGAAGGTCCACGATGAATTGTTGTCGTTAGCATTAGCTTTTCTCATATCCCTTTGTTGATCGTGCCTTCTGCTAGCTTGTCACGGATTAGCTCATTTTCTAAGGGCCAAAAGACACACATGCTCACTAAGACTCAGAGCTCCGTGGCATAACGTTGAGTTGACTCACCTGCGTTTTGTTTGTGGCAGAAGAAGACTATTCTTCGGGCCATAACGTTGGTCGTGTCTTTGTAATATTTTTCTGTCAGTAAAGGTTTTATTCTCGGTTTTGCATGGGTCATCCTCATCGGCAATTGTTTGGTCTGGGAATGATGTAAGGAACCAACAGAGAACGTCTTGCTGGCAACACAAACTTTATTACATAAAATCTTAGTGGTAGTACAGAGGTGTTGTCGGTTGGGAGGCTGAGTGCCGAAGGAAAAGCCGAAAGAGAGATGTAAAATGGCCTTCCCTTGCATTTATATGTTCGGCGCGATGACGTCACCGAGCGACAGCGTCATCAGGCCAACACTGACCAGACCAATGATTTTAGAACACCACAAACATCCCCCAGCGCCTGCTGTACAGCGAGACAGCCGTGCTCTGTCTCTTTGCTGTTTTTCTATATTTGTATGGTGGCGTATTTTTGACTTCTAATTCCTGTTATTTTATCTTGGGTTGATTTTCACATATTCTGTATTGTTTCTTAATATGATTTATTTTCCCGTTTACGTTCATTGTAGTTTTGTTATTTACATATTTGGATTTACTTGTCTTTATTTGCCATCATATTATATTTGTATCCTGTTGTGTTTTCTCTCTCTCCTTCTCCAGAGCTGCAGCTGTCAGTGGCACTTCCGGGTTTTTTGCTCTGTTATGGGTGGTGCTCCTGTCAGCTGTCAGTCCCATCTTCTCCCTCTGAAGAAAGCCTCTGCTTTCTGTCGTTAAGCATCAGAACCCTTTCCCCATTCTGGTGCAATTTCCTGAATCATCCTGCCTTCTCTGTTACCTTCTCAGCTTGTGAGTTATTTTTGCAGCATTTGGATTTTTGTGTTTTGTGCACTGTTTGGACTTTTTTTGTTTCGCTCAATAAATATCACAACTACAATTTAGCGTTTGGGTCTTCGTTCCTGCCTCAACAGGAAATTCATGACAGAAGGCTCAAACCAGTTGAAGACCTAGCTGCTGTAGGTTGTGGTATTTTTGTTGTTTCACTCACCTGTTTGTGGAGACCCCATCATGTTCTCAGTACGCCGACCTCCACCAAGCAAAGGAAGATCGGCAGTGGGGATCCGGAGTGTCAAAGAGCAGTGGGCCGCTGAGTTTGTCCAGAACTTTGTGGATAATGCTCTCGCCTCCCGCAGCCCAAAGAAGATCTGGGAGAGTGTGAAATCAGCGACTGTAATTGTTGAAGTGCACTCTGGGTTGTGGAGGTTCCCCCAGTTCAGAGTTTCTGGTTATGCTCGCCGTACTACAGCAGTCTTTCCCCGGGCTGACGTGGGGGCCGCCTCCAGCGAGCCCGAAGCATACGCAAAAGCATGTTCCGTGGCAGAGGCCCTACTCCACCTCCAGTTTGCCCATTCCTGCTCCCGCTCCACTGGCTCCAAGACACCACCACCCATCTCCGGACCACTGTAGGAACACCCCAGCCCCTCAGGCAGAAGTTTCTCCTTCGCCGAGGTCGAAAACTCCCGCAGCAGTCCCTTTATCCAGTTTTTCCTTCTCCAGCGGTCCCATCAGCCTTCTCCTCCATTGCTACTGCTTCTCTCACCTCCTCAGTGATTCCTCCTGCTGCTGAGGGTCTGGCTGTTTCCTCTCCGGCTCCACCATTGCTATGGCTGCAGGGGAGGCTCCTCAATGTTCCCCTGGGAGGCCCTCTTCTACCGAAGTCACGGAGAGGGTTGATACAACACTTGCTGCAGCAGAGAACATCAAGCCCCAGGAACTCAGGCAAGTGCCTTTTCATTTTCCAACATGTTATAATGATATGCCTTGCCTGATTCCTGGTGGTGAGGCTCAGTGTTTGCAGTCTGCTGAGTCCTCACCACCTGCTGCAGCCCACACCACTTTACCTGCTCTCTCCGTGTCTCATCCTATTCTCTCCAAGTGTCCGCTGGTCCCAGGGTTGAACCGTCAGGCGGTGGAGGAGCCTGCAGCCCTGGTGGACCTGGTACCAGCCCCACAGCCATGGTCTGGACGGCGGGAGAGTGCTGCCTGTGATCCAGAGCCTGCGCCAATGACTGAGCATCCTCGGGCTTCAACAGTGCAGGATTCAGCACCGGCAGAAAACCAACCTCCTGGATCCACACCGGACAAGCCACCTGCGTGAGTTGCTTTGCTGAGGGGTCCTGGGACTGGATCAACTACCAAGCCTGCTTTAGGGGCCACTGCAGCAGTGCCGGAGTTGGACCTCCAGAGAGCTGGGCCCGAGACGTTGCCGCCTGGATCGACGGAGTCCTGGACGGCGGTGGAGCTTGCGCTCAGGCGAGAGATCTCCTTTGTTTTCATTGTTTCCATGTTGAAGAGGTCTTGTCTGGCTCTTGGTGGGGAGAGCCAAGTGCAGCCATCAGCTGCACCTGAGCTCATCTCGCCAGGCTTCACTGCCGCCGGTGACCCTGACCCTGTGTCTCTGTCCCTTTTATCTGAGTCTTTCCCCAGGGTCACCAAGATTCATCCAACTTCACCTGAGGTCTCTGTGGGTTCAGGCTCACCACCTGAGGTCTTCATGGGTCCAGCTCCTCCTGCCAAGGTCATTGCAGGTGCTCCGTCCCAGCCCGGGGCCTCCGTGGGTGCTGCTTCCCCTTCAGCTGAGATCATCACGTGTGCTCTGTCCCAGCCTGGGACCTCTGTGGTTGCTGCTCCCCCTCCAGACAAGGTCTTCATGGGTGCACCGTTCCAGCCCGGGGCCTCCGAGGGTGCTGCTTCCCAGCTAGTAGAGGTTGTCACGGGTGCTCCGTCCCAGCCCGGGACCTCCGTGGGTGCAGCTACTCCTCAGTCTGGGTCTCTGTGGGTGTTGTGCTCTGGTCGGGGCCATTGTGGGTGCTGCACCCAAGCCTTAATCCAACGTGGGTGCTGTGCTCCAGCTTGGGTCCGCTGTGGGCATTACGCTCCAGCCTGGGGGCCACCGAGGGTGCAGCTCTGAACCAGTCCGGGTCCGCTAAGGGTGCAGCACTGGCCCAGGCTGGGTCCACTGCGGGTGCTACCTTGCTCCAGCCCTGAGCTGCCTCGGGTGCTGCCTTGCTCCAGCCCGGAGCCGCCGTGGGTGCTGCCTTGCTCCAGCCCGGAGCCGCCGTGGGTGCTGCCTTGCTCCATCACGGAGCCACCGCGGGTGCTGCCTTGCTCCATCACAGAGCCACTGCGGGTGCTGCCTTGCTCCATCACGGAGCCACTGCGGGTGCTGCCTTGCTCCATCACGGAGCCACCGCGGGTGCTGCCTTGCTCCATCACGGAGCCACCGCGGGTGCAGCTTTGCTCCATCACGGAGCCACCGCGGGTGCAGCTTTGCTCCATCACGGAGCCACCGCGGGTTCAGCTTTGCTCCATCACGGAGCCACCGCGGGTGCAGCTTTGCTCCATCACGGAGCCACCGCGGGTGCAGCTTTGCTCCATCACGGAGCCACCGCGGGTGCAGCTTTGCTCCATCACGGAGCCACCGCGGGTGCAGCTTTGCTCCATCACGGAGCCACCGCGGATGCAGTTTTGCTCCAAGCTGGAGCCACCGCGGGTGCTGCGAGACAGTCCAAAAGTGCCAGGGTCCCCTCTCCTCTGCCAAACGCCATCGTAGTCCCCTATCCTCTGCCAGACGCTGTTGGGGCTCCCTCTCCTCTGCCCGAGGCCGTCAGGGCTCCCTCTCCTCTGCCCGAGGTCAGACTGTGTCGCTGGATTGGGTGCCCCACGTTCTCCGGCAGGCCACCCAATTCATTCAATCATGCCATCTGCCAGGTCTGGGACTCTAGCCAACCTCCTGAACTGTCTAGCTCTTTGGTTCAGGGAGTTTAAGTGCCTTGGTTCTGTGTAGGTCCTGAGTGTTTTTTTCCCCCCTCCTATTCTGGGTTTTGCTGGGGTGTGAGCTATGAGAGTTTCTCTTATTTTCTCTGGTTTGTTTCAGTCCCTCCGTGCCTGGGTCTCCCTCCTCTCGCCTGGGGTGGGGTTGTTTTCTTTTTTTTGGTGGGGTGGGTTCTTTGTGTGAGTGGGTCCTTTTCTTCCTGTGTTGCCCGGGGTGTCTGGTACCCACCCCTTGAGTGTATGTGTGTGTTGGGGGGGGGGTCTGTCACGATCTGAGCACGGTGGGATCCCGCCATGCTCTGTCACATATTCTGTATTGTTTTTTAGTATGATTTATTTTCCTGTTTACGTCCATTGTAGTTTTGTTATTTATATATTTGGATTTACTTGTCTTTATTTACTATCATATTTGTATTCTGTTGTGTTTTCTCTCTCTCCCTCTCCAGGGCTGCAGCTGTCAGTGGTACTTCCGGGTTTTTTGCTCTGTTATGGGTGGTGCTCCTGTCAGCTGTCAGTCCTATCTTCTCCCTCTCATTACTCCCAGCTGATCTCTATTGTAATCACTGTTACCCCTTGCCCACTCATGTGATCCACACCTGCATCTAGCTGTGTTCATTGACTCCGTGTCCTATTTAAGATCCTTGTTTCTGTTATTCATTGTTGGAGCCTCTGCATTCTGTTGTTAAGCATCAGAACCCTTTCCCCATTCTGGTGAAATTTCCTGAATCGTCCTACCTTCTCCGTTACCTTCTCAGCTTGTGAGTTATTTTTGCACTATTTGGATTTTTGTGGTTTGTGCACTGTTTGGACATTTTTGTTTCGCTCAATAAATATCACAACTGCAGTTCAGCGTTTGGGTCTTCATTCCTGCCTCGACGGGCAATTCATAACACTACTACTCTTGTGCGACCCCAAATGGACAAATTGGGAATAGCAGTTACTCTATTGAAAAATTGCTGCTCATGTATTATATCATTTGATTTTCACGCTTTGCAAATTCATCCCGCAGGCCAGTTTGGATTCTCTGGTGGGCCCATTTTGGCCCGCAGGCTATAGCTTTGACACCTCTGATCTAGCTGGACAATAAAGCTTACTCAGATGGATCTATTGGACCTTTTGCAATAAAACTGTACCATATTTATTGGACAATCATTAATTCTGGATGGCGACCTTTGAGATGCCACCTCCGTCTATCCGATAGGGAGTGAGAATCGTTCCCCCGGATAGCAGCATTACTGTGGAGGAGGTCCTTCTTGCGGTGGGTGAGAAGGTGGAACATGATGCGATCTGCTTTGCGTCCCGAATGAATAAGGCTGTAGTTGTGTTTCTGGCTGGGGAGGAATTTGTCCACAGTCTGGTTGGAAGCGGTGTTGTTATCGTGGATACGTATGTACAGGTGTCCCCCTTATCTGTCCCATCAACGCGTATCACCGTCTCAGGTGTTCCTCCTTTCATCACTGACGAGCAGTTGGAGACGGAGCTCCGCAGGTTTGGGAAGTTTGCGGGCCCGTTTAGAACTGTGAGTTTGGGATACAGGGATACCAAATTGAAACATGTAAAGTCATTCAGGCGACAGGTGTTCATGTTTTTGGACTCGCCCACTCAAACACTTGAAGTGTCCTTCCGGGTCAAACATGGGGACGGATCCTAAATGTTGTATGCGAGCTCAGGACAGATGAAGTGTTTTGAATGTGGAGACGTGGGCCATAAACGCTTTGCTTGTCCGCACAAGCAGCGGGTGGGAGGCTCTGATGGCGCCGTAGCTGATTCCGGCGGTGTGGCCTCCACTCACGCTACTACTGCGGATGCCGTTGCAGGGCCTTCCGCCGGTCCTGCTCCAGAACCTGCTGCTGTTGCGGGGCCTTCCGCCGGTCCTGCTCTGGAACCTGCTGCTGTATCTGTGGACAGCCCGGCTGTGGCGCCCGCAGCCCAGCTTACGGTTGGGAGCGTCGCTGGCGATGACGCCCAAACAGTCACTGATGGTGCGTCACAATCTAGCTGTGAGAAAGAGCTTGTGACATCAGCAGCTGTGGTTCCGGTGGCTGCTACCGTTTCAGAGCAGCCACTGAAACAACGCCAGTCAGCTGTTGAAGGGTGGCGTTCAGGAAAATGTAGCTCATGATGAATCAGCTGGGCCAGCCAAATCAAACAGTCAGCCACGTTGTGCTGACGAGGGAATGGATTCTGAATTTGACACTGTCTATTGGGGCAGCATGCTGTAGAAACACGAGTTTGTATTCACTGGAAGAAATAAATGTTTTTCTGGATGAAACCTATAACAGAGCTGTTAAAGTCACTGATTACTTCAGTGACACTGATAAATTTATTAGGTCTGTTAATGTGCTAAAAAGGCAGGTTGGTCTTGACCTCCTGGATGAAAGAAAATGTTTTCGCCTTAAAAAGCATCTAACAGCCCTGTGTAAATCAGCAGGAGGGCAAAAGGTCAAGAGCGCCCGACAGATGGAATAACTTACATGGGCACAGCACGGTGTTCCTTATATCTATCTCTCTATGCAAACCATAACACTAGGATCCTTAAACATCAATGGTGGGAGGGCCACTTATAAGAGGAGATTAATTAGTGACCTGTTCAGACAAAAAAATCTTAACATTTTGTTTTTGCAAGAAACTCATACCACTTCAGCAGATGAAGTGGACTGGGGCTTGTGGTGGAAGGGCCCTTTTTCACTCAGTCATGGTACAAATTATAGTGCAGGAGTAGCCATTTTGTTTGGGGAATCTGCAAATGCAACAGTTTTATCTGTGGTGGAGGTAGTGAAGGGCAGGCTGCTCCTTGTTAGGGCCGAAATAGGGAATTCCGTGTTTTGTTTGATCAACGTTTATGCTCCAAATAAGAGTTCTGAAAGGGTTGCCTTTTTCAATACACTGACAAATGAATTGCAGAGCTATCACCAAGACCGACTTATTGTTGCTGGTGATTTCAACTGCACCTTGGACTACACTCTGGATTGCACTAATGCAGAACCTCATCTGCAGTCTTCTCAAGTTTTAAAAAATATCACTGTACAGTTCAACTTATTGGATACATTGAGAGTTTTATTTATTTAGCGAATGCAAAGTCCTCAAGCCAAGCAGTTGCCTCCTGGTTTGCTGTATGGAGAGTGTGTAATCCTCCTTCCAGTCTTTGGAGCGGGCAAGCCTCTATGATGTGTTCCATTGTTTGCTCCTCTCCACATGCGCACAGTGGGCTAGGGCTACTGCTCCATCTGTGAAGGCTGGCCAAGCAGGGGCCATGTCCAGTCCTGAAGCGATTGAGTGTAGACCACTGTCTCCTTGGGAGGTTGGTGCCCGGGACCTGTTGGTTGGGGTTTCTCACCAGGTGTTTGTTTGGGACCTCCTTGGTCTCCCATTCCTCTTGCCAAGCTGTCTGGATGGTGAAGTCAGCTGGGGGAGGGTTTTTCCAAATCTGCCGTCTGGATGGAAGTCAGGCAGTGGGTGGGGTGTAGATATCTGCATAGATTGGTAAGTGAGGAGAATCTTTGGCTTTTTGAAGCATCCTTTGAGTTAGTGCTGCTCGCCGGATGTGTGGGGAGGCTATGTTTGACAGTACAGGGAGCCAGGGGAGTGATGTTGAGTGGATTGTCCCAGTTATGGTTCTCATGGTTGTGTTGAGCTGGGTGTCTACGTGGTGTGTGTAGGATGACCTGGACCAGAGAGGGGCACAATATTCTGCTACAGAGTATAAAAGGGCCAGTGCTGAGGTGCGCAGGGTGGAGGCTGCCGCCCCCCATTTTGCACCAGCGAGCTTGCAGAGCAGGTTGTTTCGTGCCTTCACCTTATGGACTGGGGATGTCATGTTTAACTCTCCACATGGAGAGTTAAACATGCAAACACTAGACAGTATACCTGGGTCAGAGTCACAGATGATATGGTTAGTGCTGCTAGATTAGACAGAATATATGTTTCTCAAACCTTTGGCCCTGGAATCCTCCACAGTAACATAAGTCCCGTCTGTTTTATAGATCATCATCTGGCCTCTGTGGTGTTAATTAGCTCACCAGGGGAAAGAAATGAATCTTATTGGCACTTCAATAACAAGCTCCTTCAGCACACCACCTTTTGTCAATATTTTGTGTCTTTCTGGGAACACTGGAGGACCACAAAGCCTCATTTTAGTTCCCTGGAACAGTGGTGGGAGGTTGGCAAGGTGCAAATTCGCATTTTTTGTCAACAGTATACTGCAAACTCAACTGCCATCATCAAAACCAAAGTCGGTGAACTTGAGGACACTGTCAAGAGGCTGGAGGCCAGTTTGGTTAGGGATCAGGATTCTACCGCAGGTCCTTTGTTGCAGGAGAAGAGATCAGCCCTGCGCTCTTTCCTGCAGGAAAGAGTGAAAGGGGCACTTGTTAGGTCACGGTTTACTCACCTGCAGGACATGGATGCCCCAACATCTTTTTTCTTCAATCTGGAGAAGTCTGCTGCAAAAAAGAAGTTGATGACTTGCTTAAAACTCCCAGATGGTCAGATGACTACAAATCCATCTGAGATGCGATGCCATGCAGGGGATTTTTACGAGGCCCTGTTTGGTGCAGAACCATGTTGCATAGAATCTCAAAACCAACTCTTTGAAGGTCTTCCCATGCTCAGCCCAGAGGACAGGGTTGCTCTGGACTGTGAACTGACTTTGGATGAGTTAACTGTAGCAGTTAATCAAATGGCTCTGAGACGTGCACCTGGAATTGACGGTCTTTCTTCTGACTTTTTTAAGCATTTTTGGAATATTATTGGATCAGACTTTTGACGTTCTAATTGCCTGTTACAGAAATGGAACTTTACCTGTCTTCCTGCCGGCGTGCAGTACTATCTCTGCTGCCTAAGGAAGGGGACTTGGCCTTGCTTAAAAACTGGAGGCCTGTGGCTCTTCTTTGCACAGACTACAAGGTGCTTTCTAAAGCCCTGTCAAATAGACTGAAAAATGTATTGGGTTTCATCATAGATAGAGATCAAACATATTGTATTCCTGACCGAACCATTATGGACAATATTTTTCTCGTACGTGACGTTCTTCATCTCAGTAAATGTTATGATTTAGAGTTCGGTATTATGTCTTTGGACCAAGAAAAGGCTTTTGATAGGGTTGACCATTCTTATTTGTTTTCCGCACTGAAGGGGTTTGGTTTTGGCAATATGTTTTTGAGGTGGGTCAATCTGCTATATACTGGAGCTGAGTGTTTGGTAAAGATGGGGGCAGGGCTGAGTTGGCCAATCCCTGTACATCAGGGGGAAAAGGCAGGGTTGCCCAATCTCAGGTCAACTGTATAGCTTGGCTATTGAGCCTTTGCTGTGCAGGTTGCGCACTCAGCTGGGCGGTTTGATTCTGCCGGGGCCCTCCAGCAGTTGTCGTCCAATCGTCTTGTCTGCTTATGCGGATGATGTCAACATTTTCATCACATCCCACAGGGATGTACAGCGTCTGGTGGACACTTTATCTATTTATGAGAAAGCATCTTCTGCACGGGTAAACTGGGCCAAGAGTGAGGGTCTATTGGTGGGCCAGTGGTCACATCAGGACATTCCTCAGCTTCCTGGAGGTCTTCTGTGGGGGAAAGCCGGTCTCAGTGTTGGGGGTATTTTGGGGCTCTGAGGACTTTGAACGCAAGAACTGGGAGGGAATTAAGGAGAAGGTGTGTGCTCGCTTTTCTAAATGGAAATGGTTGCTACCACAGCTGTCATATAGGGGAAGGGTTCTGATCGCCAATAATCTGGTCGCTTCGGCTGTTTGGCATAGGCTTATTGCTTTGACACTGCCCAGGAGCCTGGTTGAGGAGGTTCAGAAGATCATCGTGGATTTCTTTTGGTTTGGTCAACATTGGGTCCGTGCAGCTGTTCTCTACCTGCCTGTTACCGAGGGAGGACAGGGCCTGGTGGACATACAGTCCAAGATCGCCTGTTTTAGGCTTCAGACTGCACAATGGCTCCTTTACCGATGTGGCCCCTGCTGGATGGACACTGCAAAACTGCTCCTGAGGAGAGTTGGCCGCTTGGGCTATGATAAGCAGCTTTTCCTCGTGAAGTCCAGGGAGGTGGACCTTACTGGACTTTCTGCTTTCTACACATCTGTCTTACATGCATGGCAAGTCTTGACCGTAGCCCGCATTCCTGAGGAGACACCAGGCATGTGGCTGTTTGAGGAACCACTGTTTTTCAATCAATTCATGAGAATCATAACTGGGACAATTCGCTCAACACCACTCCCCTTGCTCCCTGTACTGTCAAACATAGCCCCCCCCCCCCCACACATCCGGCGAACAGCACTAACTCAAAGGATGCTTCAAAAAGCCAAAGATTCTCCTCACTTACCAATCTATGCAGATATCTACACCCTACACACTGCCCGGCTTCCATCCAGACGGCCGATTTAGAAAAACCCTCCCCCAGCTGACTTCACCATCCAGACAGCTTGACAAGAGGAATGGGAGACCAAGGAGGTCCCAAACAAGCACCTGGTGACAAACCCCAACCAACAGGTCCCGGGCACCAACCTCCCAAGGAGACAGTGATCTACACTCAATCGCTTCATGACTGGACATGGCCCCTGCTTGGCCAGCCTTCACAGATGGGGCAGTAGCCCTAGCCCACTGTACGCATGTGGAGAGGAGCAAACAATGGAACACATCATAGAGGCTTGCCTGCTCCAAAGACTGGAAGGAGGATTACACACCCTCCATACAGCAAACCAGGAGGCAACTGCTTGGCTTGAGGACTATGCATTCGCTAAATAAATAATCAATTCATGGACACTCAAGTGCTGCAATCTGTTAGTCTGCGAACTTGTTTAAGAGAGGCATGCTGTACCAAGCTCGGTCAGCTTATGAAGATGTCAACCACATTGATAGAAACGCTGCGGCGGAGTGCCAACATTACATCTGTCAGACTGGTGCATAGGGTGGTGAAGGAAGTGTGCGGCCCTGCCACGACCGCTTAGAGCATTTGCGGAAAACTGGACTCTTTCCATTCAATGGGATGAGGGCACTGTGTCCAACTTTCCTGCCCTTTCCATAAGTAAAGCTGTGGGAGAGTGGCAGGAGGGAGAGGATCACTCGCTGTCCTTCAGAAATCCTCGTCTGGGCAAGTTCCAGTTTGTGGACACGAAGGCGGTGTATCACATCTGTGTGAAAGTTCTGAATCTGCGCTCTCTTACGGACATGAAAGAGTCGAAGTGGGCGGGGTTTTTGGGGCCGGTATTCTCCCCGAAAGGCAGCTGGCGGTCCATGTACAAGCTCCCTATTGAGAAACGGACGGCAGATCTCCAGTGGAGGATTGTTCATGGAGCAATAGCTACGAATAAATACAAAGCACACCTGGATCCAAATGTGGGGGAGGAATATTTGTTTTATTCCCAAGTTGAGACCTTGGAGCATTTGTTTGTTCAGTGTTTTCGTTTATCTGGCCTTTTTGATCTTCTGAAAGTGTGGTTTCATGATTTGGGTGAATGTTTCTCTTTTGGTTTGTTTATTTACAGGCCAAAGTATAAAGTGGCAAAGAAGTCTGTGCACACTTTGATGAACTTCCTATCTGGTACTGCTAAACTTGCCATCTGGCTGACAAGGAAAAATCGGACTACTAACACTGGCAATGTGGATCCTGTGTTTGTTTTCAAGGCCTTGTTAAAAGTCAGACTCCAGGTGGAGTACTCTTACTATAAAATGGTGGACAATTTGGAGGTATTCACCAATAGATGGACTGTAGGGAATATTTTGTGTTCTGTGGGAGAGGGGGACGAGTTATTGTAGCGTAAAATATGGAATATTAATAAATAATAAATATAAGGTATGAATTATTTAATTTCTATTGATGTATTGGAATCTGAGATCAAATCTCGTTTCATATACATCAGAAAAGTTAACACTCGTGGGGGCACCAGCTTCTATCTCTAAGAAGCAATTTAATCTTTAATTTCACTTTATACCTGTTTAATCACTCAATAAATTAATCAATAATCAGTCTCAAAAATTTTCCGTGAATTCGATACCTGTGCTTGAACAGACTCAGAATGAAATAAATTCTCAACAACTTCTCTCATTTTCACATATTTATTAAACGAAATGGTTAACAGACATTGCAGTAATTTCATTAATCATAGAATCAGTCTTGTAAATGATAGATTAACAATGTCAATATTTTCGGAACCAGGGTTAAACTGAGAAACCAATTTCTATCAGTTTGTCTTAACAGATTATGGAAACAATGCAAATTTATGGAGAAAGTTTACTAATTATATGAAAAAGTCCTGGATTAATCTTAAGAAAATAAAAACGGAATTTTAATGAAAAGAAGAGTTATGTTAAGGGCTTCTTAATTTGCATCTGATTAGATATACAAATTATTACTGAACCTCAGAAGTTTAATTCAGCAGATGAATTAAAGTTTGCGGCTCATGTGATCCTTCGGTGATGATGGTTCTTTCGTCATCCTCAGCCCAAGATTTTGTGGACGTTAATATCTGCCCGCATATATTTTCAGGGTCCACATTTCGACCCTTAAATTCAAGCGGTCGAAGAGGCTGGATTCTGGGCTGTATGACCCACAGTTGAAACTGGGTTTGGAGCCAGATGATGATGTTTCTTCAGCATGTGATGAACAGCTGCGCGTTGATTCCTCAGCTGCAGTTGATGTGGAAGCTGCGTCTTCTAAGAGGCCTTCGATAATAATTAATTAAAGATATCTAATCCGATCTCAAATTAAAAGCTTCGGACGTTAGATAAAATTAATAGCTTAATAGCAAACGGTGGTTTTACAGAAAGTTTAACAAAGAAAAAGTGATGAATAAAAATTGGAGTTTAACTCCGATTAACAATTGAGCTCAAAGAAATAGGAATTCCTAGGCATTTAAGAGAAAAAGGAAAAACATTAAAATACAAAGTCACATAAACAAATTACGAGTTATCTGCTCTGTGTTCAGAAAAGTGACATGTGGTCGGAGTCTTTGTTCTTCCTTGCTGCGTGTAGACAATAGACTTCAGAGAGACGAATGAGTCCAAAGAGATGAATCAGTGAAAAGGGCGAAGAGAAATAAAAAAGAGGCTATCCAGAAAGAGAGCAAAAAGAGAGCCAAAAGAGGCAGAGCAAAGAGTCTTTCGCCTTTTATAAGTTCCGTTGAGCTTCGCGGGCTTCCGGGACTGACCGGAATCTCAGCCAATGAGAGTCCTTCGTGGGAGGCCCGATGCACTTTCAGTCCAATGAACAAACAGTCTATTGTCTGGAGCTTTTTGGGATGAAGAAGGTGGGGTCTCTCTGAAGACTGATGAAATGTAATATTGGTCCCCATGAATACACACAATTTTAAATACATTTGAATATACTGTTACACACTTATGTATAACTAAACTAACCTTAGTGTATCTTATAAGCAGTGTTTCTAAATCAACATGCAGGAATAAACATTCATTTAAACATCAACATGCATATATATATACAGTATATATATATATATATATATATATATATATATATATATATATATATATATAATCACAGATTAATGCATTTCACACATATTATTGATTTTCCACATTAAAACATCAGTGTCCATTTGCTTTTCATAGTTTCTGAAAAGAAGGTTTAGAATTGAGTTTGTAATAATGTACTTTAAAGTTCACTGGTTAAATCCAGCATGTCCCAGAGTTTAAGGAAATCAGCTGAGTTGTGGATCTGTGTAGCCCAGGTCTGTTGCATGTTTATGGGGGCAATAAACCAAAGCCGGACATTGGGGAAATTCCTTAGGCTGGTTTTAACAAAGGAATGGAATTTCAGCTGTGGCCTGGGGGAGAAAATCCATTTCTTTGTCTTACTCCTGGGTGAAACAAAATGTCTTTAAGCAGAAGAATAATAATTGCTGAGCCAAAGTGAGATGATGCTACAGTCCCCCCTCTGGTATCAATGGTGACGTTGATTCAGCGTTGATAGCAATCCTAGGCATCAAATCCCAATTTGGAGAGACTTGATCCAAATGCTGAACTAAAGTTCTGATGTCGATAAGTCTTAAGCTTGTAAACAGCATCTATTCCAAAGTGTAGGTCCTTAAATTTGGTTTTCTGAAAAACTTCTGGAAATTTCAAAAATAATTTGGGCATGACCAAATATAAACATTGTATAATTATCTAGGATATACTAAAGTTCCGTATAAGCCTGTTAAGACTTAAAGGTTCTGAGTACAAAAAAAGTGAACGAGAAGTATGTGGGTTTTGACATACTTGATATAAATGTTTTGGGTTTGCTGAAAAATATCTATTCAAAATTTCAAAAACAGTTTAAATGTACATAAAATCTAAATAAAGTATAAAGGATTATTTGTATATACAGTGATCCCTCACTTATCGCGGTTAATGGGGTCCAGAACCGACCGCGAAAAGTGGAAAAACTGCGAAGTAGCGTCACCCCCCCCCCATTTTTTACATACATTTTTTTGCGTATATATAATATCAATAACTAACTAACTAACCTGCACTTATATAGCGCTTTTCTAGTCACAAAGACCACTCAAAGCGCTTTCATTAATACTAACCCTCTATTCTAAGGGCCTATAGGAAACAGATATCTAGGGACAATTTAGAACAGCCAATTAACCTAACATGCATGTTTTTGGCATGTGGGAGGAAACCGGAGAAATCCCGGAGTAAACCCACACAACACGGGGAGAACATGCAAACTCCACACAGATCACTGTTGGTCGGGGGCTGGGATCGAACCCACGATCCCACGATCCCCACAATCCCCCGGCCAAGGGTAAACTGTGCTGCCGCAGTGCTAACCACTGCGCCACCGTGCAGCCCATAAGTACACTAATAAGTGTATATTAACCCTATAAATGCATATGTTTAGAACATTAAAGAATAGTTTGAAACATGTAAATAAAATATTAATAATATAAATAATATACATAAAATAATGTATAAATAATACGTACATTCATTCTCTCACTCTCTTTCGACGGGAAGGCGTAGAGGCAGCAGGAGGAGGCGTAAAGGCAGCGGCGACGTCTGGGCCAATCAGCTTGCGAGATTCCCGAGCCAAGCCAACATGAGAACAA
This sequence comes from Pholidichthys leucotaenia, assembly GCA_020510985.1. Classification (NCBI taxonomy): domain Eukaryota; kingdom Metazoa; phylum Chordata; class Actinopteri; order Cichliformes; family Pholidichthyidae; genus Pholidichthys; species Pholidichthys leucotaenia. The sequence goes on along the minus strand of CM035846.1, from coordinate 87,585,990 downwards.
AATCTCTTAGGGGGAGGGATGCTGGCCAGCGAATCAGAGAGGTGGATTTTGAGTTGTGCCAGCTCTCCGTGTAGTCTCCCTGCCTTCTGCTAGCGCCCGGGCAACTTTTTTCTCAATTTTGAATTTTTGATGAATATTTTAGAAAAATCCGCGATGCACTGAGGGCGCGAAAGGTGAGGCGTGAAGTAGCGAGGGATCACTGTACTCATGCATGTATCCAAAAATCTTAGTCAAAAGCAAAGATGAAATTCTTTCATACTTGAGGTAGATTCAGACTAATCAATATTGAGGTGACTCAAGGAGGTTCAAATTGAATTTGTTTAGTTAGACTAAACCATGGTTCCACAGATGTCCAAATCATAGGGTATTTGAGGCTTTTGTGCAGAAAAACTGAGTGGGCATAGGATGTCGTTATCATTCTTTGGATGGCAATGAGAAGTAAATTTGGATTTACTGCGAAAAGGACATGAGAGAGCATATTCATTGCTAAAGCGTTAACTGAAAAGGTAATGTTTCTAGCTACTTCTGAGAGTAACATAGACATTGGCTGTGTGTGAGCATAGTCAACCTTTAACACAAAGAGCAAAGAGTTCAAGACCTTGTTGAGTTTGACTGAAGCTTCGGAGCAAGCATTCAAAACCAACACAGTGTTTTGTAAGATTTTGGTAACCATTTGTTGTTTGACAACCTGGCGTTTCGGTTTAGCGGTGTTGACCGAGTTAACAGTGGGCATGCTAAGGCTAACAAGAGGCTCTAACGATGAGGCTGTTATAAAGAATCCACCCAAGGATCTTTGACCTTTCGTTTTGGCTTGGCCCAATTCTGACTGGTTAACAGTGGGTGTGATTGCTAGGCAGACGGCTAAACTGATAAACAGGAGGGCCATCATCTTGGCAAACATAAAAGTGAGTGGTTTTGGGTCTTAATCTTCTTGTTGATCTTTCTTTAGATACCTGGTTGGCAAATGAAAATTCCTCTTATAGGCGGAATGAATTCTTTGAGAGATAGATGTACTTTATTGATCCCAAAACTGGGAAATTACAGAATAGAGCTTAAAGAGATTGAACTCTAAACCTTGTGCTTGTTTTTCACCTTTGATGGGAGTTTTAAGATTATTAGCTCAAGCTAATGGTGTTGAATGTCTTGTGTATACTATTTGGTAATAGGTTGAAGTTTATTAGATTTTACAGAGGTCTTTGAAATTAGTTTAAGGGTTAATTTGGTTTTAATATACCCTTTCCTTTTCTGGAAGTTTGATGCAGTTAACTGATTGGAGAAATTTGACTGAGTGTACCTGAGGCTAGTAGTTAGCTACAGTTATTTCTCAGACATAGGTTTGATTTTAATCTTATTTATGGACTTACTTTGACAGTGTTGTACCCAATAAGTCCCATGGGGTTTTGGTAAAGGTTACTCTGATTTTGGTGAGCCCATTTGAAAATGGGGTCCTGGATTTGGCACTTGAGTGGCCAAAGTTTGTTGTTGCCAATGTGTGGATTCATCCACTCGGGCAGGAATTTAGGAGTGATTTTCCTTTCCTGTGAATTTATTTCAGGTGTTGTGGTAAAAATGTGGGGTGGAAGATCTTGTCCCCCCTTCACAGTTTGTCATGCGAGAGTTTTTGATCGTTGTACACTTTGTGTCGTTTGGCAAATCGGTCCGAATGGTTTTGAAATACAGCCTTGGGAGCTTTGTATGTCGTTTTGACGCTTTTGTGTTCTGCAGCTGGAGTGTTATGGACATTGGCAGTCATCACCCCCCTCTGGTTTCGAGGAACTCTGAGCGGTGGCGATGATGGTTCGTCGGAAGCATGAACAGGAGTGCCATTGTATAACTGCAGAGAAGATTGTGTCACATGAAGTGGTTTCAGTTTTGGTATGTCAAAGGGTTTAGATGCGGGCAGCGCATGTACCGTTTTATCCGACCGGTGTTTGACGGTTTCATGGATCATTTGGTTGCAAGGTTGAGTGACTGTGTGCCTTGTATTTGCAAAAGTTGAGTTTGTTGTCGCAAAAACTTGAGGTTTCAGAGGGTCTAGAGAGCCGGTTGGTGTTGCACTTGTGACCATGCAGGCCTCATGGGTGGGTGGGTGGGTTTCAAAATGTGACACCACCATTGAATCATGGGTATCAAGGGTTTCAAGGGGGCCGTTTGGGGTTTTCTGCTCGGCCATTGAGTTTTCACGATCATTTGATTCCTTGGTGTGACCTTGTATTTGAAGGTGACTTTTGACTTCTTGTGGACAGTACTCACCTTGGTCTTGGCGGTCGCTTTCACTCGGTTGCAGTTGTTCCAACAGTGCTAGTTGTGTGAGACTTGGGGTGTCCAAAGTGTTCAGAACAAAGCACTGTGATTCAGTTGTCCTTGTTGGGTCAAATGGGTGAGGGTGTTGCGTTTGAGCCCATAGTTTGAGGTTCTTGAAATCAATCAGTGGCTCAAAACAGTTCAGTAGGTCTTTGCCAACAAGCAATGGAATGGCGTCAAGTTTGGACACGTAGACCGGATGTGTCAAGGTCACAGGTCCAATGGACATGTTTAGTAGTGATGCGCCCAACAGGGTTGTTTTAGTGAGCGCATATGTTCGCACGGCTAATGAACAGGGTTCCAGTTTCAAATGTTTGTTAGCGCGGTTAGCAGCTACACGTATTTTGTCAAAAAGGGTGTGTGACATGAGAGTGATGTCAGCAGCGGTGTCTAAAACAGCGTCCTGACACACCATGTCTTCAAGGGTCAGTGGAAGGTCGAATTTCCGTGCCACCCCCCTCTCGTTTAAATCGCATAGAAATTGTGGAACCGGTGGCTCGACACAGAGTTGCGAAATGTCATTAGAGGAGTGGTCTGTAACCTGTGGTTGGGCTGCCATAGCAGCACTGGACTGCATTGAGTCCTTCGTCATTTGCATGAGGGATTTTCTTCTTGCGTTTCCTCCATTTGGAATGCTTGTTTTGAGTTGGCACAGCTGATATAGCTAGAATGTTAGTAGTTTTATTGTCTTTGTAGCTTTGAATCTCTGCTAGGAGGTGTTGGACAATTTCAATATCTTCTCTACTGAATGTAGGGGTTTCTTCTTCCTTCCAAGGTTTGTGATAGGTCTCTGCTTCTGAGCTTCTGTGATGAGATGGAGACCATTTTTCGCAGTTACACGTGTCTTCGTATCGGTATCTGTCGTCATGGTAGTCCGTGTCGCGTTCTTGTGACCTATCCCATCGATATGGTCTACGACGGTAGTCGGGTTTTCGCAAAGTTGGTCCAAAGTGATATCCAGAGGACCTATTTTTGTTTTGACCTTGATGAGGTCGCTTGGAAAAATGCTTAGGATGTGGATGTACTCGCAGTGTAGGAGGTGGAGTAGAGCGAGCAGCTCCTTTCAACTCCAAGGTTTTAGATGCATCACTAATAGCTAGCACTGTGGCAGGCTCAGCGTGCTTGTTGCGACTTTGTTGCTGCTTTTGGAACACAGTGTGCAAACTCTCTCAGATGACTTATTGAGTTTGACCTTGGGTTAGCTGTAACTCCCAGGTAATGACTCACAGTGGGATGGAGGTTTTGGATGAAGAGGGTCTTGAAATTGTGGTCTTCTTCCATCCCTGGTGTATTTTGAGATCCAAAATATGCAAGTAGGAGTCTCTGGTAGTAGGCTTGTGTTGGCTCTGAGTGTCCTTGCTTCACGGCTAGGGCTGCGGTTAGCCCTGCTTGTAGGCAGTCGTTGGAGAACTCCTTTTCGATGGCTTCACGGAGCAGCATGTAGTCTGCTTTGATGTTTGCCGGCTGTCTGTCTATGAATTTTGATACTGACCTGTTAGATGTTAGTTTGATCAGATGGATGCGATCGTCAATTGTAGCATCAGGATACTTACGCAGGTAGTAATCAATGTCCTGTAGATAGACTTTGGCATCAGGTGAACCCGTAGGTCCTGGATCAAATTTGGTGATATTTCGCGCGATCTTGTCAAGGTCACGGTCTGAAGGGGCACACGCATGCTGTCCACGCGGTCGTCCGTATTCGAAACGGGAATCGGGCGAGGGAGCGCGGTGGATGTCCCGGTGTTCATGTCTTTCCTTTAGGAGCAGTTGACATTCCTTGTAATCCTTCTTCACATTTTCAAGTTGACCTTCAACTCTTCTGAGTTCCTTCTTTGTGTCTTGAAGGGCATCTTCAAGTTCATTGTTGTCTTGGTGAAGCACGTTATTGTTATGCATCAACCATTTATTTTCTGACTCTGCACGGTCCAGATCTTGTACCGCTTCATGCAGTTGGTTTTGAGTTTTGTCATTCTCCTCTTGAGATTGTTCCAGATTTTCTTTCAGTGTTTCATTCTCTTCTTGGAGAGATAGGATCGTTGTTTGTCGATTTGCTAGTTCGTTCTCGGCTACCTTTAATCTTGCGACTAATGTTAGCGCAAACTTACCTAACACACTGGTGAGGTCTTTGCCTTCTGGTGTTTTTTCAGTGTGTTCATTTAAAAGTTCTTCAGTGAGTTGCTTCAATTCTTCGGGCTGTGTTTCCTTGACCCGTGTTGAGAAGCTAGAAATTAAATTAGAAGTCCATGCTTCCAATGTTGTTTGAAGGTCATCCAGTTTGGTAAATTGGTCGGTTGTCTGTTGACTCGTCATGTTTGACCGTTGTTGTTATTTAGCTTTTAAAAAAAATCAACTTGTTGATTAGCCTTAAATTTGTTCAACAAGGTTTAACCTTGAGATTTTTTATTTTACAACCGTGATAGTTGAAAGTTCCTTTAGAATTTGTTTCAACTTGTAGGCTTGCAGGATGGGAAATAAAATTTTGAAGTTATTTAGAAATGTAGAGATGCTTCAATTAATTTGTTCGTTGAAACTGTATGTTGATAAATAACGTTGAATTGAAATTGGATTGAATTCTTTTCACAAAACAAAACAAGAATTTCAATTGTGTGGATTGACTTCTTTCCTTTGATCTTCAAGTCTAGTATTGAAATTTGTTATCAATAACTAGCTTTGGGATTTTGCAGAATGTCACTTTGAAAGTGAGGATTTATATACAAAAGAAATACAAAAACAAAAGAGGCTAAATGCTTTAAAGATTTAAGATTATAAGTTTCCACTTTTAAAGTTAAGGCTTTCCTTTGGTTTTATTTGTTAAAGCCTATTTTCCTTTGGAACATTAAATGTTTAAAATATTTACAAATTAGAAACAAGTGAATTGTTTGAATATTTGGTGTCCAAGGATTTCTTAGGAGTGAAGCCAATAGTGATCTGTCTTGATTGTCATCTATAAATTTCTTATTTACAGAATAATCAATGTTTGCACCTTTTTGACTTTTCTTTTAAATCCTGGGAAAAATTAGAAAATTATGCTGGTTGGTTAAATGTTTTTCTTTTCCTGTAGAGAAAACATGAACCAAGAAATGATACAATGAGTTTAAATAACACCTAGAGCTTCTCTTAAGCATTAATTGCTTGATGTGGTTTCCTAAATTTGAGAAAGAGGAAAAATTATAAATATTCAGTAAGTCTGTAAATTTGTTAAAATGCACAGATTTAATCCTACTTTAATGTTACTCTTGAGTAAACATCAGCATTAGAATCCTTAAACTAAAACTGGGTTTCTGTGGGAAGGGAATCACACCATATCACATTTAAAAACAGCAAAATAAGCACACATATAGCTTCAAAGTTTGCAACTTTTTGCTTAAAAGTGTGTAAATATGTTTGCTTTTAGCTAAAAAGATTATATGTGGTTACATAAGTGATTAAATACAATAGGAGTGTTTATATATGTTCCTGCTATAGGTATCTATGCAGTGAGTGGGGTTTTCACCACTGAGAAAAACTTTCAGAAGCCAACAGGTGTTTTTCCTTTGTTCTTGGCATAAAAGTTTGGATTAGTGTTAAATTTAGTTTATTCCGAATAATATGAATTGCTTTGAAGTTACTTTGAAGACTTAATTTGGTTATAAATCGTCTTTAAAGATTATAAGTTTAAATAAAAATTGCAGTCCCTATGTTTCACCACAAGATGGAGGCAGTTTTCGTCTGCACTTCCGGAAGAGGAAACCCAATGACGTCACTCAAGGAGTCAAGGATCTCTACTCAAAATGGCGGCTACAGGGAACTTTACCTAGACTTAAGATGGTGTCGCTGAGCCGATCTACACATGCGCAGTTTTGTGCACAGCTTGACGGTCGTGTGCGCGACTGCACGTGCCACGTGGATGCAGCTCAAGCTTCAGTCCATAAAACCACGTCTTGCTTTCCAAAGGCGGGAAAACTTTGGTCTCCCTAAACTTTATTCAACAAGTTTATACAATGGTTAATTCAATTAAATCCCCCAAGGGTTTGCTTCGCCTGCGGGGTGTTGAAATAACGGGAAAAACAAAGAGGATTTCTTCGCTATTTTGTTCCCAGGCCTATTTTAATTATTCAGCGTGTAATCACGCTTCTTAAGCATGCATTGAATAAAAAAACTAAAAACTGACTAGAGTGGGGTCTCTTCACCCCCACACTTCTCTTGGTCAGCTCACACACACAGCAGTAATCAGGGGATGAATTCACCCCCTCCCCCTTGTGACACAGAGACAGAGCTGCAGACAATGAACCACCTTTGTGAGTTAAAAATCGACCAAATCACACATAGCTTATGTATTAATTTTTCATTCTGAGTGAGTCAAGTTCAACCAGGCCTCACACGGGGCACAAAACTGTAGCGTAAAATATGGAATATTAATAACTAAGAAATATGATCAGGTATGAATTATTTAATTTCTATTGATGTATTGGAATCTGAGATCAAATCTCATTTCATATACATCAGAAAAGTTAACACTCGTGGGGGCACCAGCTTCTATCTCTAAGAAGCAATTTAATCTTTAATTTCACTTTATACCTGTTTAATCACTCAAAAAATTAATCAATAATCAGTCTCAAAAATTTTCTGTGAATTCGATACCTGTGCTTGAACAGACTCAGAATGAAATAAATTCTCAACAACTTCTCTCATTTTCACATATTTATTAAACGAAATGGTTAACAGACATTGCAGTAATTTCATTAATCATAGAACCAATCTTGTAAATGATAGATTAACAATGTCAATATTTTCGGAACCAGGGTTAAACTGAGAAACCAATTTCTATCAGTTTGTCTTAACAGATTATGGAAACAACGCAAATTTATGGAGAAAGTTTACTAATTATATGAAAAAGTCCTGGATTAATCTTAAGAAAATAAAAACAGAATTTTAATGAAAAGAAGTTATGTTAAGGGCTTCTTAATTTGCATCTGATTAGATATACAAATTATTACCGAACCTCAGAAGTTTAATTCAGCGGATGAATTAAAGTTTGCGGCTCACGTGATCCTTCGGTGATGATGGTTCTTTCGTCGTCCTCAGCCCAAGATTTCATGGACGTTAATATCTGCCCGCAGATATTTTCAGGGTCCACATTTCGACCTTTAAATTCAAGCGGTCGAAGAGGCTGGATTCTGGGCTGTATGACCCACAGTTGAAACTGGGTTTGGAGCCAGATGATGTTTCTTCAGTGTGTGATGAACAGCTGCGCGTTGATTCCTCAGCTACACGTGATGTGGGAGCTGCGTCTTCTAAGAGGCCTTTGATAATAATTAATTAAAGATATCTAATCCGATCTCAAATTAAAAGCTTCAGACGTTAGATACAATTAATAGCTTCTGGTGGGTGCTTGGTCAAGAAAAATATTATAAAAATAAAGTCAAGATTAAAGTTTACATTAAAATTAAACAGTGGTTTTACAGAAAGTTTAACAAAGAAAAAGTGATGAATAAAATTGGAGTTTAACTCCGATTAACAATTGAGCTCAAAGAAATAGGAATTCCTAGGCATTTAAGAGAAAAAGGAAAAACATTAAAATACAAAGTTACATAAACAAATTACGAGTTATCTGCTCTGTGTTCAGAAAAGCGACATGTGGTCGGAGTCTTTGTTCTTCCTTGCTGTGTGTAGACAATAGACTTCAGAGAGACGAACGAGTCCAAAGAGATGAATCAGTGAAAAGGGCGAAGAGGAAAAAAAAAAAAAGAGGCTATCCAGAAAGAGAGCAAAAAGAGAGCCAAAAGAGGCAGAGCAAAGGGTCTTTCACCTTTTATAAGTTCTGTTGAGCTTCGCGGGCTTCCAGGACTGACTGGAATCTCAGCCAATGAGAGTCCTTCGTGGGAGGCCCGATGCACTTTCAGTCCAATGAACAAACAGTCTATTGTCTGGAGCTTTTTGGGATGAAGAAGGTGGGGTCTCTCTGAAGACTGATGAAATGTGATATCGGTCCCTATGAATACACACAATTTTAAATACATTTGAATATTATGTTACACACTTATGTATAACTAAACTAACCTTAGTGTATCTTATAAGCAGTGTTTCTAAATCAACATGCAGGAATAAACATTCATTTAAACATTAACATGCATATATATATAAAATCACAGATTAATGCATTTCACACATATTGATTTTCCACATTAAAACATCAGAATCCATTTACTTTTCATAGTTTCTGAAAAGAAGAAGGTTTAAAATTGAGTTTGTAATAATGTACTTTAAAGTTCACTGGTTAAATCCAGCATGTCCCAGAGTTTAAGGGAATTAGCTGAGTTGTGGATCTGTGTAGCCCAGGTCTGTTGCATGTTTATGGGGGCAATAAACCAAAGCCGGGCATTGGGGAAATTCTTTAGGCTGGTTTTAACAAAGGAATGGAATTTCAGCTGTGGCCTGGGGGAGAAAATCCATTTCTTTGTCTTACTACTGGGTGAAACAAAATGTCTTTAAGCAGAAGAATAATTATTGCTGAGCCAAAGTGAGATGATGCTACAGTTATGTTTGCAGTTTTGAAATGTGAGACACTTGGTGGAATGATATTGGTAATCTTACATTTTTGAATTGTGCAATAAAGGGATTTTTTTTTAAACTCTCTCTCTCTCTCTCTCTGTGTTTCCGGCGGCCGAAGGAGGAGGGTGGAAATAGGGAACTCCGTGGCTTGTTTGGACTTTTTTTCGGTTTTCTACTGCTGGCCGCTTTTCCAGTTTTTGTTTTTTTGGGTGGTGGATGGCGGCCTTGGGAAAGCCACCTCCATCTATCCACCAGGGGGTGAGGATCGTTCCCCCGGACAGCGAAGTTACTGTGGAGGAGGTCCTGGAGGCTGTGGCCGAGCAGGTGGGCCCTGATGCGGTCTGCGTTGCTTCCCGAATGAATAGAGCTGTGGTTGTGTTTCTGGCGGCTGAAGACGATGTCCACACCCTGATTATAAGCGGTGTGGTTATCGGGGAAATGTATGTACAGGTGTCCCCCTTATCTGTCCCATCGAGAATCACCGTCTCAGGTGTTCCACCTTTCATCACTGACGAGCAGCTGGCGACGGAGCTCCGCAGATTTGGGAAGTTTGCGGGCCCGTTTACGACTCTGCCTTTGGGATGCAAGGCCGCCAACTTCAAACATGTGAAATCGCTCAGGCGACAGGTGTTCATGTTTCTCGACTCGCCCACTCAGACTCTGGAAGTCTCCTTCAGGGTCAAGCACGGGGACGGATCTTATATGGTGTGTGCGAGCTCGGGACAGATGAAATGTTTTCAATGTGGAGACGTGGGCCATAAACGGTTCACTTGTCCACACAGGCAGCGGGCGGAGGGCCTTGAGGGGGCCGCGGATGGTGCCGGCGGCGAGCCCTCCGCTCACGCCGCAGCTGCGGATGGCGGCGCGGCCTCCGCTCCCGCTGCACCTGCTACGGAGCCTGCCGCTGTCTGTGGACGGCCCGACAGCGGCCCAGCTTGCGGTCGGGAGCGTTGATGGCGATGTCGCCAAAAAGGTCACCGATGGTGCGTCACAATCATCTCGCTGTGTGATGTCAACAGCTGAGCCGCCGGCAGCCGCTACCGCTTTGGAGGAGGGGACAGAGCACTGACCTGATGGTGCGTCACAATCATCTCGCTGTGTGACGTCAGCAGCTGTGCCTCCGCCAGCTGCTGCCGCTTCGGAGGAGGGGACGGAGCACCGACCTGATGGTGCGTCAGAATCTCGCTGTGTGACATCAGCGGCTGTGCTTCCGGAGGCTTCTACCATTACACAGTGGGGGATGGAACAGCGACAGTCAGCTGCTGAGGGTGGCGTCCAAGGAAATGTGGCCCATGATAAATCCACTGGCCCGGGAGAACCAAGCAGTCAGCTGAGTTGTGCTGCGGAGGAAATGGAATCTGAGAACGACACTGTGTCTAATACTGAGTCTATTGAGGCAAAATGCAGTACAAACGCGAGTTTGTATTCGCTGGAAGAAATAAATGCTTTCCTGGACGCGACCTATAACAAAGCCATTAGGGTTGCCGACTACTTCGGTGACACTGATAAATTCATTAAGTCTGTGGATGTGCTAAGAAGACAGGTTGGTCTTGACCTCCTGGATGAAAGGAAACGTTATCGCCTCAAGAAACACCTGACAGCCCTGCGTAAAGCAGCAGGGGGAACGCCGGTCAAGCTCGCCCGACAGGAGGAATGAATGGCGGTCATTCCTCTGCCTGTTTTACCCATTTTTGGGATATTGTTTGAACAGACTGGTATATGACATTTAATTGACTGTAATTGACTGTCACAGAACTGGATCTTTGAACAGGTTGACTGCAGGGGCTGATCTGTGTTCTGTGGGGGGGGGGACATTTCAGTTTGCACTTTTTCCAATGTGACACACTTGGAGGAATGATGTTGGTGTGCTTACATTTTTTTTGAAGTGTGCAATAAAGGCTTTTTCAAAGTCAAGTCTCTCTCTCTCGCTTGTCCGCACAGGCAGTGGGCGGAGGGCCCTGATGGGGCCACGGATGGTGCCGGTGGCGAGCCCTCCACTCACGCCGCAGCTGCGGACGGCGGCGCGGTCTCCGCTCCTGCTGCACCTGCTACGGAGCCTGCCGCTGTGTCTGTGGACGGCCCGGCAGCGGCCCAGCTTGCGGTCGGGAGCGTGGATGGCGATGTCGCCAAAAAGGTCACTGATGGTGCGTCACAATCATCTCGCTGTGTGACATCAGCAGCTGTGCCCCTGGCAGCCGCTACCACTTCGGGGGAGGGGACGGAGCACCGACCTGATGGTGCGTCACAATCATCTCGCTGTGTGACGTCAGCAGCTGTGCCTCCGCCAGCTGCTACCGTTTCGGAGCAGGAGACGGACCACTGACCTGATGGTGCGTCAGAATCTCGCTGTGTGACATCAGCGGCTGTGCTTCCGAAGGCTGCTACCGTTACACAGCAGGGGATGGAACAGCGACAGTCAGCTGCTGAGGGTGGCGTCCAAGAAAATGTGGCCCATGATAAACCACTGGCCCGGGAGAACCAAGCAGTCAGCTGAGTGGTGCTGATGAGGAAATGGAATCTGAGAACGACACTGTGTCTAATACTGAGTCTATTGAGGCAAGATGCAGTACAAACGCGAGTTTGTATTCACTGGAAGAAATAAATGCATTCCTGGACGCAACCTATAACAAAGCCATTGGGGTCGCCGACTACTTCAGTGACACTGATAAATTCATTAAGTCTGTGGATGTGCTAAGAAGGCAGGTTGGTCTTGACCTCCTGGATGAAAGGAAGCGTTATCGCCTCAAGAAACACCTGACAGCCCTGCGTAAAGCAGCAGGGGGAATGCTGGTTAAGCGCGCCCGACAGGAGCTATTGTTTGAACAGACTGGTATATGACATTTAATTGACTGTAATTGACTGTCACAGAACTGGATCTTTGAATAGGTGGACTGCAGGGACTGCTCTGTGTTGTGTGTGGGGGGGAACTTTTCAGTTTGCACTTTTTCCAATGTGACACACTTGGTGGAATGATGTTGGTGTGCTTACTTTTTTGAAGTGTGCAATAAAGGCTTTTTTCAAAGTCAAAGTCTCTCTCTCTCTCTGTGTTTGAGTTTTAAAAATGCCTTTATTGCACAATTCAAAAAATGTAAGAGCACCAATATCATTCCACCAAGTGTCTCACATTGGAAAAGTGCAAACATAAGTCCCCCCACACACACACACAACACAAAGTATTCCCTGCAGTCCACCTATTCCACATTGCCAGTGGCAGTAGTCCGAGTCTTCCTTGTAGTCGAGACGAGCCAAAAGACGAGCCACAGGCCTCCAGTTCTTAAGCAAGGCCAAGTCCCCTTCCTCTGGCAGCAGAGATAGCGCTGCGCGCCTGCAGCCAGTTCCATTGTACGTTCCATAGACATTTTCCTCATCTCAGATGGATTGTAGTCCTTAGACCATGCAGGATTTTTAATCAAGTCACCTTTGCAGCAGGCTCGTCCAGATTGTAGAAAGAAAACGTTGGGGCATCCATGCCCTGCAGGCGAGTAAACCGTGACCTTGTAGTCCGTGCAAAGAAGAGCCACAGGCCACCCGTTTTCAAGCCAGGCCAAGTCCCCGTCCTCAGGCAGTAAAGATGGTGCTGCGCGCCGGCAGGAGACCATTAAAGATCCAGTTCTGTGACGGTCAATTACAGTCAATTAGAAACGTTATCAAAGTCTGATCGAACAATATCTCAAAAATGCATAAAACAGGCAGAGGAACGACCGCCATTTATTCCTTCTGCCGGGCGCGCTTGACCCCTGGTCTGCCTGCTGCTTTACGCAGGGCTGTCAGGTGTTTTTTGAGGCGAAAACGTTTCCTTTCATCCAGGAGGTCAAGACCAACCTGCCTTCTTAGCACATTAACAGACTTAATGATTTTATCAGTGTCACTGAAGTAGTCAGTGACTTTAATGGCCTTGTTATAGGTTTCATCCAGAAAAGCATTTATTTCTTCCAGTGAATACAAACTCGCATTTGTACTGCATTTTGCCTCAATAGACTCAGTATTAGACAGTGTTGGGATCAGATTCCATTCCCTCGTCAGCACAACTCAGCTAAGTGTTTGGTTCATCTGGCCCAGTGGATTCATCATGGGCCACATTTTCCTGGACGCCACCCTCAGCAGCTGACTGTCGCTGTTCCGTCCCCTGCTCTGAAATGGTAGCAGCCTCCGGAAGCACAGCCGCTGATGTCACACAGCGAGATGATTCTGACGCACCATCAGTGACATTTTGGGCGCCATCACCAGCGACGCTCCCGGCTGTAAGCTGGGCTGCGGGCGCCACAGCCGGGCTGTTCACAGACACAGCGGCAGGCTCCGGAGCAGGACCGGCGGAAGCCCCTGCAACGTCGTCCATAGTAGCGGCGGGAGCGGTGGCCACGCCAGCAGCCTCAGCTGCAGCAGGAGGCCCCGCCATGCCATCCGCAGCAGCGGCGTGAGCGGAGGGTGCGCTGCCGGCATCAGCCGCGGCCCCATCAGAGCTCCCCACCCGCTGCCTTTGCGGACAAGCGAAGCGTTTATGGCCCACGTCCCCACATTCAAAACACTTCATTTGTCCTGACCTTGCATACACCATATAGGAGTCATCCACGTGTTTGACCCGGAAGGACACTTCCAGAGTCGCAGTTGGTGAGTCCAAAAACATGAACACCTGTCGCCTGAGTGATTTCACATGGTTTAACTTGGTCTCCTTGCATCCCAAAGTCAGAGTTCTAAATGGGCCCGCAAAATTCCCTAATCTGCGGAGCTCCGTCATCAACTGCTCGTCAGTGATGAAAGGTGGAACACCTGAGATGGTGATACGCATTGATGGGACAGATAAGGGGGGCACCTGTACATGCGTATCCCCGATAACAACACTGCTTGTTTTGTTCTCGAGGTGAGACCTTGGCATTTGTTTGTTCAATGCTTTCATTTATTTGGGCTTTTTGATCTTCTGAAAGTGTGGTTTCATGATTTGGGTGAATGTTTCTCTTTTGGTTTGTTTATTTACGGGCCAAAGTATAAAGTGGAAAAGAAGTCTGTGCACACTTTGATGAACTTCCTATCTGGTACTGCTAAACTTGCCATCTGGCTGACAAGGAAAAATCGGACTACTAACACTGGCAATGTGGATCCTGTGTTTGTTTACAAGGCCTTGTTAAAAGTCAGACTCCAGGTGGAGTTCTCTTACTATAAAATGGTGGACAATTTGGAGGTATTCACCAATAGATGGACTGTAGGGAATGTTTTGTGTTCTGTCGGAGAGGGGGATGAGTTATGTTTTGAAATGTGAGACACTTGGTGGAATGATATTGGCGATCTTACATTTTTGAATTGTGCAATAAAGGGATTTTTTTAAAAGTCAAACTCTCTCTCTGAGTGGGCGTGAGTGTGAGCTGGGAGCGTGTGACGGCATGAGTGAGTTGTTTGAAACTGTTCTATCTTTTTGTGTTTAACGTGTTTTTTTTTTTTTTTGCTAAATAATCTTAATTTTTGTTGTTTTCTGTAGCTGGGGTGGGGTAGGCGTTCTGGGAGGGGGGTTTCTGCTGCCAGCTCTGCTGGTCAGCATGGTTTTGGAGCGAGGCTCCGGGTTCAAGAGGCTCACACGCCGGCATGCTGTCAAACTGGCTCCGGCTGTCAGCTGCTCAGTGGAAGAATGTAGTCTGGCTGTGGGGGAGTTGGTCGGTTATGAAAGCATTAGGTCTGCTTCTAGAATGAATAATGCCGTGGTAATCTTCCTAGATAATGTTGAAAAAGTTAACCAGGTAGTGGAGAGCGGGGTTGTAATTAAAGACACACTGGTTCCTGTCCTGTCTCTGGTAAATCCCGCAAAGTGAATCACAGTATCAAATGTCCCACCATTTTTAAAGAATGAGCTGTTGGAGAAGGAGCTGTCGAGACACGGGCAGCTTTTATCCCCCATTAAGCACATCTCTCTCGGTTGAAAGTCCCCGCATTTAAAACATGTCATGTCTTTTAGGCGACAGGTGCTCATGATTTTAAAGAATAGCGAGGAAAGCCTCAACCTCGTATTTAAGTACCGGATTGATAGCTTTGATTATACCATCCACGTCACCTCTGATAATATGAAGTGTTTCGGCTGCGGAATGGAGGGACATTTGATTCGATCATGCCCTCAGGGAGTGGGGGGTGATCACTCAGGGGAGGCTGCTAGTGCGGCCTTGCAGTTGGGCGCCGCGGCTGCGGGGCCGTCTGGCGACGGAGCGGCTTCACTGTCCTCCGAGGCTGCTGGCACTGCCGCACCATCGGACGCTTTGACTGAAGCCGCGGAGCCGTCTGGCGGCAGTGCTTCGGCCGAGGCCGCGAGTCAATCATAAATGGAATAGCAACAAAAGTTAAAGTACATCGCAGGGCTGCTGCACAGACCAACATTGTGGACAAGGGTGAGATTTCCGAGAGGGATCACGCTGAGGATCAGACAGATGAGCCAAATGAGGCACAGGTAGATGGTGGGACTAGAAAGATGAATATAAAACCACAGCACAGGGTGAGCGAAAAGCAAGAAGAGATAGCTACCAGGGTGGCTGAGTCAGTGTTGGAGGATGAGGATGACATTGAAATAGATGAAGAAATCTCAATCAAGCGGAAGAATTTGGAAACCAAACAGCAGAGGAGCAAAGTAAAAAGGGTTGTCAAAGACAGTTCTGAGGTTTCTCTATCTCAACCAGATTCTTATGTTGGGTCTGAGATAGAGAGTGATGGTGAAAGCAGTGATGATGTGGCTAGTGGAGGTGGTCACCCCTTAACAAAAATACAGAAGTTTTTGCAGGACACTAAGGGATCCAGAATGGTTAGAATTGAAAATTTATTTCCCGATCTAAAACGTTTTGTTGACTCCGCTCGGGCCTACATGAAAAATAGGGGAGAGCTTGAGTAGGAAAGTTTTACTGATCAGGAGGTCTACAGACTAAAAAAAGCTTGTACTAAAAGTTAAGAACCAAATTGCCCAGGATGATTAGTCTTTTATCGCTCATTCTTTCTTCTCTGTTTTTGTATTGGCTTTGCCCTCTTATATGCATGTGCAGTTTTAATTTTGGCACACTCAACATCAATGGAGCAAGAGAAATGTCCAAGCGAGCGTGTGTTTTTACTCTTGCAGAATGCAAGAAAATTAATGTTCTGTTTGTTCAGGAGACTCATAGTTCTGAGGACAATGCTGCTGACTGGAGGAGGGAATTTCAAGGGGAAATTATTCTCAGTCATAAAAACAGCAGCAGTGGTGGAGTGGGTATTTTATTTTCTCGAGATTTTATTCCGCTTTCTTATGACATTGATGAGATAATTGCAGGCCACATTTTAAAAGTTCGAGCTGTTTTTGAGAATGTGAAAGTTGTTTTTATAAATGTGTATGCTCCAACCGTAGGCACAGAAAGATTGGCCTTTTAGAGTATTTTAGATGGCACGATCAAAAATTGCAGTAATGATGACTTTTTATTTGTGGGAGGTGATTTTAATTGTACAGAAAATCCTCTTATAAGATAAGATAAGATAAGATAAGCCTTTATTAGTCCCACAAAGGGGAAATTCCAGGATTGCAACAGCACAGGGATAGCAACACTCAGAGCAACAATCAGAAGGCAAGAAAAAACAAGCAAGCAAGAGCAGAAAAAAAAAAGTGATCAAAAGAGAGAGGAAGGGAAAAAAAACTCGGAATCGAGCCGCTGTTGCAAAAGGCAGCCGACTAGGAATCACCCAGAGCTACATGCTGCATTCAAGAGAAGTTTAAAAGGTCTCATAGAAGCTCATGATCTGTGTGATGTGTGGAGGAATTTCCATGGCAAGGCTAGACAGTACACGTGGAGCCATAGAAAGGACAATATTCGGTCCTTAGCTAGACTGGATAGGGTTTACAGTTTTAAGCACCATTTTAGCATTTTTAAAAGTGCTTTTATAGTCCCTGTTGGCTTTACAGATCACTCTCTGGTTCAGTGTTGTGTTTTTATCAAGAATATAAAGTGCAGTAGTGCATACTGGCATTTTAACACGTCACTTTTATCGGATAACAGTTTTAAAACTGCTTTTATGTTTTTTTGGAGTAATTTTAAATTAACAAAATCAAATTTTAGTTCTTTGCAGCAGTCGTGGGATGTAGGGAAGAGCCAAATAAGGAATTTGTGCCTACAGTATACTTGCAATGTCTCTGGAGACTTGGCCAGGCCTGTCAGGGACCTGGAGAGAGAAGTAGTGGAGCTGCAGTCTTTGGCAGGCTCCACAGGAGAAAGAGGACATTTTGAGGCCCTCAATGGCAAAAAGTCTGTTTTAACTGACCTACTGGGTGTGGCCACCAGGGGCGCTGTGGTATGCAGTAGGTTCCAGAACATCGCACTAATGGACGTTCCATCTCATTTTTTCTTTGGTTTGGAGAGGAAGAATGGTCAGAGGAGGATGATCCACTCTCTCAGCTCCGAAGATGGGCGGCCGATCCATGAGTCTGTGGAGATCCGTCGCTTTGCAGCTGCTTTCTACAAAGAAATCTTTAAGAAAGAATTTGTTGAGAATCCACATGCGCTGAGTCATTTTTTGACGGACTTGCCAAAGGTGATGGCTAGCATGACTGCAGAGCTGGAGAGCAGGATCACTCTGCAAGAACTAGCGGTTGCTGTCCAGTCTCTTCTGTGTGGAAAAGCCCCAGGGATAGATGGTGTACCATCGGAGTTCTACAAGGCATTCTGGTCTGAGATCTGTGAGGACTTGCTGGAAGTACTGTCTGACAGTCTGCGGAAGGGTCACCTGCCCCTAAGTTGTAGGAGAGCAGTCCTCACCCTCCTTCCAAAAAAAGGCGACTTGAAAGACATTAAGAACTGGCGTCCGGTGGCCCTCCTCTGTACTGACTACAAAATTCTCTCCAAAGTGTTGGCTACCAGACTGAGGAAGGCGATGGAGCAGGTCATACATGTAGACCAGACCTACTGTGTACCTGGTAGGTTGGTTACAGACAACATTTTTTTAATTCGTGATGTTTTGGACCTCTCCAGCTCATTGGTCAAAGAACTTGGTCTTATTTCAATAGATCAAGAAAAGGCATTTGACCGAGTTGAACATCCATACCTTTGGCAGACACTAGAGGCCTTTGGTTTCAGCTCAGGGTTCATCGCCAAGATCCAGGCCTTGTATAGAGATATTGAGAGTATTCTTAAGATTAATGGTGGTTTGAGTGCTCCTTTCAAAGTTGAGAGGGGTGTCCGACAGGGCTGCCCCCTCTCAGGTATGCTGTACTCTCTTGCCATTGAGCCCCTCCTTTGTAAACTAAGGCAAGGCCTCACTGGTTTTAAAGTCCCCAACTCTGACTCTGTTTTTAAAGTGTCTGCATATGCTGATGACGTTGTTGTTTTTACAAGAAATCAAAATGATGTAGACTACCTTTTAAGAACTGTCAATCTTTTCGGTGAGTGCTCCTCAGCGAGAGTGAATTGGGGTAAGAGTGAAGCTGTTGTGGTGGGGGGGAGACCACAAAAAATTGCCCTACCTGGTGGCCTCTCGTGGACACAAGGTGGTTTTAAATATCTTGGTGTGTTTTTAGGAAATCAGACTTTTACTGAGAAAAATTGGGAGTGTTTTTTAGAAAAAACTGAAGAAAGACTAAAAAAATGGAAATGGATTCTGCCGAACTTGTCCTTCAGAGGTCGTGTTTTAATTATCAACAACTTGATTGCTTCAATGCTGTGGCATCGACTGTCTTGTCTGGACCCTCCACCCAATTTGCTGGCCAGAATGCAATCTATAGTCGTGGACTTTTTCTGGGACCGTCTTCACTGGGTTCCACAGAGTATCCTGTTTTTACCGAGGGAAGAAGGTGGTCAAGGGCTCATCCATCTGGCCAGCAGGGGGGCTGTCTTTCGCCTGCAGTTCATTCAGCGACTGCTGAGTGGCCCCCTTGACCTTGTGTGGAGACCTATTGCCAGGGCTGTCCTGGCTCGCTGTGGAGGGCTTGGACTAGAGGAGTCGCTGCTTTTAATGGATTTAAGGGGCCAAAAACTCCCAGAACTTCCCCAGTTTTACCAAAGTGCTTTTAAAATCTGGGGACTTCTTAAAAAGAACTCTCCCCAGGCTTCCTTGCCGCCTTTCTGGCTTTTAAAGGAACCACTTGTGTTCGGGACCCGTTTTGATGTGGGCAATGTTTTAGGACCTTCTGTTTTAAAAAAGTTCATTTCTGCAAAGGTTACAACGCTGGGACATTTGGTGAATTTATGTGGTCCTAACTTGGACAATGCTGTTGCCCTGTGCTTGGCTCTTGGCGTCTCTTCAGTCAGAGTTATAATGAACTTGTTGAAAGATTGGAGAGACTGCCTGTCTGCAGAAGAGCACCCTGCTATTGTTTTACACTGCGAAAACTCTGTACAAACTGCTGATGAACCTTTTCCTTTTAGTATTTTATCTCCTGATTTTAAAGATGGCACTGGTGTGTTTTTAAACTCTGAGCACATTAACATTTGTGACTCTCCTGGTAAAAAAATGTATGGACTTTTGGTGAAAATTCTAAATGTGAATAAGTTAAAAGGTCAAGCTGATACACCATGGAGGAAACACTTGGGTCTGGGTCCAGAGGTGAGGCCTACCTGGAGAGCACTCTATAAACCACCATTAACTAAGAAGGTTGAGACCTACAATGGCGAGTTTTACATGGTGCTGTGGCTGTAAATGCTTTTATCTCTCTTTTAAACCCAAATGTTGTTGAGGTTTGTCCATTTTGTCCTCAGAAAGAAACTGTGTTCCATTGTTTTCTGGACTGTAACAGACTGCAATTGTTGTTTGTTTTTTTGGGGAAGCTGTTTTATCTGTTTGGAGAAGTCTTTTCCCAGCAGATTTTTATCTTGGGCTTTCCATATAGGCAGAGAACTAAGAAAAAGAGTGAACTTTTAAATTTCATCCTGGGTCAGGCTAAAATGGCTATTTATGTTAGTAGGAAAAGAAAAATTGAACAACTGCTGGATTGTAATGTAAAAGACATGCTGGTTGGCATGATTAAGGCTCGAATAATGATTGATTACAATTACTATCATCTGATGCAGAATGTTGAAACCTTTGAGGCTATGTGGTGCTTTAAGCACATCCTGTGTTGTGTTAAGGAGGGGAAAATTACCTATGGTATAATCCTGATGTAAGAAGCAAGTTTTTTGTTTTAGTTTTCCTTGTTTGGTTACTTGTGTCTTTGATTTCTTGTCGGTGAGACATTTTTCTTTTCCATTGCTTCTTTTAGTTGTTGTGTTTTTCTGTTGAATTTGTGACAATAAAGGTGTGTTGAAAAATCAAATCTCTCTCTCTCTCTCTCTCTCGTTTGTGGGAGCAGGGGTGTGGAGTGGTGTCGAGTGAGTACTTTAAACTTTGTATTTTCTAACTTTTTCTCTATCTTGTGTGTTTGAGGTGTGTGTGTTTAATATAGTGGGTTGAGTGTGTGTGTGCTGGGGTGTGAGTGTTGGAGTGAGTGTGTTGGGGAACGGTAGCTTCTGCTGCCGGTTTTTCCCGGCCGGCATCATGCCGGTGATTGATGGTGGTGTGGAGTTTGAGCGCTTAACCCGGCGTCATGGTGTGAGAATCCTCCCGACAGTTCCCTGTTCTGTGGAGGAGGCCAGCCTCGCTGTAGGACAGGTGGTTGGGCATGGCAGCATAAAATCAGCATCGAGGATGAACAGCGCAATTGTGATCTTTCTGGATTCGACTGAAAAAGCTGATCAGGTGGTGGCACAGGGAGTGGTCATAGGTGACACTTTTACTCCCGTTTTACCGCTGGCAAACCCGTCTAGGAGGATCACCATCTCAAACGCTCCTCCTTTCGTTAAAAATGATCAGCTGATTAGAGAGTTGTCCCGTTTTGGCCAGGTTGTGTCCCCTATCAGAATGGTCTCTCTGGGTAGTAAATCACCCCTGCTGAAGCATGTTGTATGTCATAGGAGGCAGTGTTTCATGGTGTTGAAAGACAGCTCTGCTGAACTGAACGCGTCTTTTAATTTCAGGATTGACGGCTTTAGCTACTTGGTGTTTGCAACATCTGAAACCATGAAGTGTTTTGCGTGTGGCGCAGAAGGCCATCTTATTAGGTCATGTCCTGAAAAGGCGAACACAAAGAGCACTGGCGGTAACAAAGGTGACGCCGTTGTTTCTGGTGGTCCGGAGGGTAGCGCTACATGTGGTGCGGCGGATGCCGCTGCGGCGCCCACTTCTGCTGGGGCGGTCGCGGCTGCGACTGCGGTCGCGGCTGCGACTGCGGCCGCGGCTGCGACAGCGGCCGCGTCCGCGACCGCGTCCGCGTCCGCTTCTACTTCTGCGGGGGCGTTCGCGTCCGCGTCCGCTTGTGCTGGGGCGGCCGCGGCCGCCTCTGCTGGGGTGGCCGCGGCGGGCGTGGTAGTTGCCCCCCCCAAACAGTGATGGTGGGGAATTTCTGTCTGGCGGCAGCTCTGATCATTGTGACGAGCCTGTCGCCCGGGGTAAACAGGTGGAGGGTGTAAGTATAAGTGCAGTTAAACGAAGGAACGTGAATGAACAGACTTTGCAGGCGGGGGAGGAGCGGTTTGAGGCTGTAGCGGACACACAGGGCAAACACTGCATGACAAACGTTGCAGTTCATGAAGAAATGCAGGAATGTAGTTTTGTTGAAGAGGATCCTTTTAAAGCTGCACAAAAAAGGAAAAGTGCTGAAAACTTGCAGAGCTCTGCTAAATCTAGTAGGGTTGGGAATTTAGATTTACTGAATGAGAGCGCTTCTGACGAAAGTGGAGATGAGTCTGAACTGATGCAGACGCAGACGCAGGAGGAGCAAAGCTCCTATTGTTTTACTAAAATTAGGCAATTTCTCCAGGTGACTAAGGGGAGCAGAGCTGTGAAAGTGGAAAATTACTTTCCAGATCTGGAGTTATTCGTGGCATCAGCTCGCAAATTTATGAAACTGAATGATGGGAATGAGACTTTCACTGATCAGGAAATTTATCGTTTAAAGAAACTGGTTGCTAAACTGAAATCGCAAATTACTAACAGTCATGTTGACTTTTAGTTTGTTTCTTCCCTTTTATGCTATGTGTGTGTTTTTTTACTGTACCCTATTTTTATCCTTTTTAATGCCCCACCTTAGAATTGACACTCTCAATATTAATGGGGCCAGGGATGATGTAAAAAGGGCCTCTTTATACAAGCTTTTTAATTTAAAGAAACTTGACGTGCTGATGGTCCAGGAGACTCACAGCACTGTGGACATTGAGAGCCATTGGAGAAAAGAGTGGGATGGCTGCATTTTTTTTAGCCACAAATCCAGTAGCAGTGGGGGGGTGGCTGTACTTTTCTCTAGGGGTTGTGTGCCTGTCTCTTATGAGGTAGAAGAGGTGGTGAGAGGTCATTTCCTCTTATTAAAGGTACAGTTTGAAAACGTGAACTTCGTTTTTATAAACGTGTATGTGCCAACACAGAGAGCAGAGAGGATCAGGGTCTTTGACGTGCTTTCGGATACGGTTAGGTCCTGTGATCCAAATAGTTTTTTATTTCTGGGGGGTGATTTTAACTGTACATTAAACCACAGACTAGACAGGAACCATCAGGAGCCTCACCCTGCTTCTGCCAATAGGCTGAGAGAACTGGTGAAAACACATGAAATGGCCGATGTGTGGAGATCACATCATGGGGACCAGAGGCAGTACACCTGGAGCCATGTCAAAGATAACCTTTTATCTATGGCAAGGTTAGACCGTTTTTATGGTTTTAAACATCAAATGAGTGTTTTTAAAAATAGTTGTATCTGTCCTGTTGGTTTCACTGATCACTGCCTGCTGTTTTGTTCTGTGTTTATTGAAAATGTAAAGTGTAAGAGTGCTTTTTGGCATTTTAACAATACACTTTTAAATGATGTTTTTTAAAGAGGTTTTTCATGATGTTTGGAAGTCACACAGGGAACAAAAACCCTCTTTTAGTTCTCTCCAATTGTTGTGGGATTTTGGTAAGGCCCAGATAAAACAACTCTGCCAACAGTACACTCAAAATGTCACTCGTAGCTTGACCCAATCCTTGAAAGTTCTGGAGACTGAGGTGGTAGAACTAGAGGAGTTGCTCAGTTCTACAGGAAAACAGGAGCACTTAGAGGCTCTCAAGTCAAAAAGGTCAGCCTTGGCTAGCTTGCTAGGGGTCACCGCACAGGGTGCTCTGGTCCGCTCACGCTACATGGATGTAGCTCTGATGGACTCGCCCTCCCAGTACTTTTTTGGACTGGAGGGGAAAAATGGACAGAGAAAGCTTATTCACTCCTTGTTGGGCGATGACGGGAGAACAATCTCCACAGCAGCAGAGATCAGGAAACACGCTGCTAGCTTTTACAGTGAATTGTTTAGAGCAGAGTGGAGGGAGGACACGTCACTGGGCCAGGTCTTCCTTGATGGTCTTCCAGTGCTCTCAGAGGACCTTGTTGCCGGCTTGGATGCTCCACTGTCTCTGTCTGAGCTGCATACGGCGCTAATGAGCCTCCAGAATGGAAAATCACCAGGCATAGATGGTCTCTCTGTGGACTTTTTTAAGGAATTCTGGCCCCTGCTTGGTCCAGACCTGCTGGAGGTTCTCCAAGATAGCTTGGAAAGGGGGACCCTACCCACGACCTGCAGGAGGGCCATCATCACACTGTTGCCGAAAAAGGGGGACCTCCAGAGCCTAAAGAACTGGAGGCCAGTCTCTCTGCTCTGCACAGACTATAAGATTCTCTCAAAAGCTCTGGCCCGAAGACTGAGAAAGGTGATGAGCGAGCTCATTCATGTAGACCAGACTTACTGTGTGCCTGGCAGGCTGATTAGTGACCACGTCACTTTAATTCGGGATATTTTGGAGGTCTCTGGTTCATTGGCGGTAGAAACTGGTTTGATTTCAATTGACCAGGAAAAGGCGTTTGATCGGGTTGAACACCAATATTTATGGACAGTTTTAACAGCTTTTGGGTTCAGCCCAGGCTTCATAGCCAGGATACGGGTCTTGTACAGTGACATTGAGAGTGTGCTGAAGATAAATGGGGGCCTGTCTGCCCCTTTAAAAGTCCAGAGGGGGGTTCGGCA